>CM052164.1:11816029-11893401 GCA_028455555.1 Augochlorella aurata
TATTAAGGCGTTGCGTTAGATATTAAGGCGTTGCGTTAGATATTAAGACGTTATTTATTAATGCGTTAGATATTAAGACGTTATTTATTAACGCGTTAGATATTAAGACGTTATTTATTAACGCGTTAGATATTAAGTCGTTATTTATTAATGCGTTAGTAAGTAAGCGAAACTTGTTATTAAGAATCGAAATGAAATTGGCATTCCTCCAATCGGAGGTCCCTCAGGGGCTCGCTCACGGGAGGGGCCCGTAATCGAGTACGGGGGGTAGCGTCCCCGAGGCACCCGAGGCGCTTATAGGTCGTTAGGGTTCTTAATTTAAGTTTGTTAGATTTCGTTTCGTGTTTGTCTGTTGCTCTGTTTCTCTGGTTCTCTGGTTCTTGGTGTGATTCATCTGGTCAGCGCTGGAATTTCTCCTGAAATCGCACTCGTGTGCGGGCTAGCTTGACACTCCTGTGCTGGTGTTAGGCTTCCTTCATTATCCTCAGTCCCTCTGCACTTTAACTATCACAATGGATCTCTTTCAGCTTTACTAGATTATCTTAGAAGAGGATTCAACGCCACCATAGATCGACGACATCACGTCCTCTACAGTATTATCATCCACCGAGGGATTCGTAATTTAAATCGTAATAATAACATTGCGGATTTTCTGCATGTATGGAAAAATTGGACAATTGTAATTTATAGTAAATAATAAAGACGACAAGAATTTCAAAATGTTATCGTATTATTTTCATTCGATTGGAATGATTGAATAAACAATGAACTTGGTAGTAGATTTTTCTCTCCTGCAATTGATGCAGATCACTTTTATTTCGCACAAAAATCCGCAGTCTAGTAATAATTAAGATTGCTCAGGGGCCTCCGACCCACGGGAGCGCCCGTGGGGGGGGGCACGGGGTGTAGCGTCCCCGAGTCACCCGAATCGCTGATTTTGTAAATATGTCGAGTAATTATTGCGTTAGCCTCACTTGTTCGTAATACGTTCTTAACTTTGACACAGCCTTTTATTGTGGCGATCCTGCTTGCGCAATCTCTCGGGTAAGTCCAAACGTATATCCGATATTCGGCGAGTTATCATGCGGGGTGGGACATTCAAATGTGCGCCCTCCTCCCGGGAAGGCGCTTCTCCTTTCGCTTTTCAGCATGTAAGTCACCCTTGAATCCATCTCAGATGGCGGGGCGCTGGGGGGAAGTGTCCAACTCGGCGTTTGTGAGGGTGTACTTTGGATTAACATTCCAATTGGTAAAGCGTCGCATATTGAGATCTGCGAGGCTCCGAGACTTGCGCAAGCATTGCACGCGTCGCGTCACCCTCGAGTCAGAGCCTTCTGCTCTAGCTCGCTTTTCTTTCTCGATTTGAAAGAATCAGAGCCTTCTGCTCCGATTCATTTCGGTCCCCGTGGATCGGAGACTTCTTCTTTGATCCACTTTTGGCCCGCAATAATTACTGGACATATTTGCGTGCGAGCGTTCTAGTTAATAAGTGCGTGCGTCTAAGTTAAGAATCGTCGTTGTAAGAAAGGGAGCCATAGCGAATACCGACTTCGTTCTGACTCCCTTTCGGGTCTCTGAAGCAGCAACCTCCACGTGGTGAGACTCGGGCAATCGATGTAATTATCCATTTCCAATCCGTCATAAATCGAAAGAAACCTCCTTCGTTTTATAACTAATTCGAAATGGATAATTACATCGAGCTAATGGCTGTAATGTAGTGTTTGGGTAAAATGGATTTTTTAAATAGTAACTAGATGCAAAAATAGACTTCACAAATATGTTTTCGAGAATCCTATGAGATAACGGATTTTATTATTTGAAGCTTCTTTAAAAACCGAATTTCGCGTTGCGTGCCTCTGATAGTGCGCCAACTGAATGGATGCGCGAAAAGAATGAGCCTGCAAGCATGGTAGAGTGAGACAAGCTACATCGTTCGTCGATGCGACTTGTTCCACATGTAGTTATGTTGATTTCATGATCTCTTGCTCACTCGCTGTTTTCCCTCTTTTTTTACGGTGAGGGCAGCACTGTCTCACGAGTAAATTGTCAACCAATCAGAATAGAAAATTTCTATGTTAACCCTCGCTAACGGATCGAGCAGTGGCCTGGAGGTGTGCAAGAATAGGACTCATTACTGTACATGCACGTGCATGCAGTGCGTGTGCATACATCATGTAAAAAGTAATTCAATGGGAGGGGCAGTAATAATAAAGCGTGACGCTAAGATGGCAGCACTGAAGACTAAGCGTGCATCAACTGGGGATGTAAATTACAGGATTTGAAAGTTTCGATTCCTACATATTTTTTTAATTCATTAAAGATTGACAAATGAATCGAAAACCGAATTCCCGTTTCCGAAAATACTGGGTGATTAGAAGCTAACAGATGACTGCTAAACGTATGGGCATACGATGAATTATTTGAATAATTCAATAGTTGGTGGAGTGACTAGTGATTCTGGCCTCCAATTGAACAATGTTGAGGTATTATATACTAAAGTGCAAAGAGTTTATATTAAGCCACAGTATAAGGAAGAACGTCAACGCGAACTTCGAGTTAACGTAGAAATTCATGCCGGTATCAGTCCTGTTTGTCGCAAGGTAACATTTCATTTAGTTACATTAACCTAAAAAAATATATAAATCTACACAATTTCTGTACATTTATATTCCATCACGATTCTAGTGAAAGTGACTTTAGACTTACTGTATTATTATCGATTAATATTTTGGTTTTAAAAAGATCTCACATAGATATCTAATAGAGTAGAGTATTGTAGAATAACATTCTGTGTTTACATTACAGAGTTTGTGTGTTTTGTTAGCAGATGATGATGATCCCTGCTTTCTGTACTCATTATTCATCACAGAAGAAGATTTTAAAGTGTTAAAATCCCAGCAGGGATTGTTGGTGGATTTTGATAATTTCGCAACTCAATTAATATGTTTATTAGAACAGTGTCAAATGCCATCAGCGAATTTATCAAAAACTCCACCAAAATTTTTATTGTTGTTAGCAGAAGAAAATGGAGAATGGATATTAAAACTAGTTGAAACAAATAATTTCAAGCATCTGTGCCATTTGAGTCTAAACATATCGCCTGCAAGCGATTGTGATTTAAAAACTCATATGGCTATGAAAATTAAACAATTAAAAGAAAATGTTCTGCAGCAAAGTAGAAATGCAGTCACACTTGAAGCAAGATTATCTGATTTAACAACTAAGATAGAAACAAAAACAAAAGAATTAGAACAATTACAACACAAATGTAATGTAGAAAAAAGTCAAATGCAATTATCTTCAAGCGAGCAAATAAGTCTAGAAAAAGATAGGTATGTAAGACTACACAATATCTCATTGAATATGTTTATTAGGTAAATATAAAATGTTATTGATATTTTACAGATTTGCTAAAGCTCGATTGGAATGGCAATGTCAAAGTGAGAAAGAAAAGTTAGAGGTAGAACGTAGAAACACTGAAATTTTACAAGAACTGCATACTGAACTTGCAGAACTACGTACACAAAATTCAACATACAAAGAGAAGCTATCTCTTCTTGAAGCAACAAATTTAGAACAAATAAAGCTACAACAAAACCTTGAGAAAGAACTTAATGTGACACAAAGAGATTTAAGTTTATTGAAGAAGCAAAATTCTAAATTAGATACAGACTATCATGAGAAAGATAAAAGTGTAAACAGTTTGAGAACTAAAGTTGCTGTACTTGAACAAGAATTAAAAGATAAAGGAATACTTATAAGTAAACACATAGAGATGCTAAAAACTGCAAAAGAACAGAAACAACATTTGGAAGATCTCTTGGCTGATAAGGAAGGACAGTTACAACGAAAACAAAATTCTTTGCGGAACTTAAGTGATGAATTGGTTAAAGCTAATGAAATACTGACGAAATTACAGAATGAACTTGCTTCTACTAAATCTAAATTAAAATTAAGAACAAGTATAGCACTTGAGCAAGAACGGTTATTAGATACTAAACAAAAGGAGGTTGGCCAATTTGAAAATAAAATGGAAAACTTGGTTAAAGAAGCAAAAAATGCGAAAACAGAAGTAGAAAATTTAAAGGAGCAACTTAAATTTTTACAAAACCAATTAGAAGAAAAAGAAAAAATAATCAAAAACAATGACAATGGTAAGAAACTATTTTTGTTGGTTATTGGTATAAATATTTTAATTAATACATGTTATCTTAAAGAATTACTTTTATCATGTATTGTTTAAAGTTTTTCTTTTAAGAAATTATATCAAATACTGTATCTTAATTATTGTATTATTTCCAGTAATCAGTTGGTTAAATCGGCGATTGGCAGACAATCAGTCTCCGTTACAAAATGCTAATGTAACAGCTCCAATTACTGTACCTTCTTCAGTTCAGCTCACTCTGCCGAGAACAAATAAATTAATTACAAATAAATATGAAACACGTACTCCCGCACCTACTACAATACAGTCAAATATGTTATCTGGACTGCCAATGAGGAATCCAATTGTACAAAATCCAAATATTAATCAAACAACACGCATGTCCGCACGATCCATGGGTGTTGGTATTACTGATAATACAATGGGTATAACGACATTTAATAAAAGTGGCCAAATATCAAGTACCAGCACTCCTATGGAAAGAATTAATTCTTTAAATAAACTATCTGGAAATATTGCAGGCTCTTCTTCGACGCCAGCTGTCATAGAAAATAATAATTCATGCTTGCCATCAAATGGTACAAAAGCAAAAAGTTCAAGTACTACATTACAGGGCGGATTAAGGAGAGCTGGTTTGTCAGATAAACCAATTTTGCCATCCGCGTATTTTCCTAAAACTTTACATTGATCAAAAATTTGAATAGATGAAATAAAAATACACAAACATCAAAGATATGTTATTGTCATAGTAGGAAACGCTGCATGTTGAAACTGCATTTCAAATTAAATTTGCATTATATCAATCTTGATGATAAAAAAACAGTACAAAATAGTTACTCAACTGAAAAGTATTATTAAATGGAAGTTCAGATTTCAAGTTACACGCTATTGTTGTAAATTTATATCTATATATATATATATAAATAAGAAAATAAGTATCCGTATTATTTTCTTATATTACAAGGATTTTAAAAAATGTGTTTGCATCTACAAATATTTTCATTATGACTGTTTAGGTGTGTTGAATGAAAATGAGTGATTGAATTGTGTGTTTGTGAATAACATCTATATAAGCAATTACCATTCACAACTTTTATTCAAGGAACGATACAGTATTCCGGATTTTTCTGTATAATATACGTCAGTTCATAAAATATTAACATTTCTAAAACAAGTCAGAAAGTGGTACACATATCACAAATATTTTCAAAATTGCTTTCTATGCCAGTGTAAATTACGAATTGTTTCATTGTTACATATCGTTTATCCTAAATCATACTGTAACAGAGTGCCAATATCAATTCAATTAATATTTTAACCCTTTCCTAAATTAACTCGTATATCATTACTCATACTGTTGTTATATTTCATAAAATCATAATTTCGTGAATAGGTACCTGGAAAAATCTTAGTAAACACTGAAGATTATGTAAATATTATTTTTTATAAATATTTTATAAGCATAAAAACTAAACTTAAAATAATAAACGAAAGTATTAAATAATTAGTATTAAGGGAATCAATGTGCCTTATAATACAAGTTAGACTAGAAAAGTTCATTCTCTTACGATAAAAATTTCATGACATTCTCTTAGAATTAATGTATAATTTTTTATGTATTGCAACACATAAAACATTATAATTCTGAACGAATTAATATAAATATCATAAATTAATCAAAATAATATTATGTATTTATATCGTACAAAATAATTCTGTTAAAGTGTTTTGTATTTTGCCAGTCTTAATATGATATATATATATATATATATATATATATATATATATATATATTTATTGTATTTCTAGTATTTTAATTTAGAATTATTTATTAATTAAATCAAAATCGTAGTACAAATGAAATCTACTACTAAAAAATGAACTTTAGATGCTGTATGGTTTCCAAAAATGTTAAGGAAAATGTAAATACGTAAGAAACACGTATTATTGATAAACCAAAACTATGTATTCTATAAGAATTTCTTTATGGTTTATCTTACAGTTTTTTTCACATGATTAATTTCTAGTCTATAAGGTACTTTACACATATTCATTTACTTCAGTAACACAATGATTTACTTTACTATGGAAAACACATTTTGCATATACTGGTTACCATTTAGTAGTATATGTAGTAAAAATATACATTGTTAAGCAATTGAAAAGTATTTGTTTTAACAAAGTTTAATTGATAAACATATAACTATTTTAACATAATGAGAGTCAGTATATACAAATTTCAATTTTTATTTACAATTTAGTACATTAAAACCAATAGGTTTAGTATACATATATACATGCATGATACAAGGATGTCGCTTACAAAGCACGGTGATTCTTTTACATTTCAGAAATATAACAGTATTAAGCATAGTAAAAACAAAATAATTTCGTAAATGTTTGGTCAACATATTTTACTACCATTTGTACATAATATTTTAATAAAATGTATATTATATAGCATTCGTATTGTCTACGGATTTACAAATCAACTACCTTAAAAATAAGAAGCAGCTTTTTTAATAAGCATAAATAATGAAAACGATAAAATAAATTTGATGTAAAGTATTTCAAATATTAACTTGTAAATTAAGCCAAATATAAAAAAGATATTGAATTAGTAGATTACTAAAATATGGCCTAAAAATTGTCTTATGCACACACACATATATTTCATAGAATATATAACGAATTGAGATCAGACGAATCATAAAACAAATTTATCATATTATCATTCATCACAAGAAATGTTAATAATTCTTACTTTTGATTGTAAAGCAAACCAATAGTTAGAAAATATAATATCATTTCGGTTCTTTTTCTTTTTTGTCCATTATTTAGTTAAGAAACAGTGTGCAAGAGTATACACTACACTTAAAAGAAAACTAATTATGATGAAAGTAGAAATCAATTAAATAATTAATTTTAAAAAAGCAATACTGCACACATTTTTAGATAAAAACGTGTAAATTTTTGAAAATGTATTTATTCACTTGTATTAACTTTTAATGCACTATCCACTGATAATTCTGTACAGCCCACATCTAAGAGTGGAAGGTCTATTCGCTTGCGTCTGCGTTCACATCTTGGACATGGTTTATGTGCATTTAAACATTTAATATGAAATACTGCGTTACAGGCTCCACACTAAAATCACACAATGCATAATTAATTAATAAATGAATTTTTGTCCATTATTGTTGACTTTTATAGAGCTGTATAATTAAGAATTGACTTCAACTTACTCTATATGTAGACTCAATGTCAAAAGGATATATAACTTTTGGATTATTACAAATTTCGCATATGAACCCCTTTTGACTGCAAAGCCAACAATTTAAAACATGATTTCTTGCAAATTCTACAACCTTCTGTAGTTGTTGTGCAAGGGTTCCATTGGTTATGTCAAGAAGATCAGAAATAGAGTACTGATGTACATGTTCATATAAATAGTCTTTGGGTGCAACTTTTTTTTTGCAAAGATTCAATAATAGGTTCACGACAAGTGAATAAATAAGCTCTTAGTAAATTCAATTGAATTCTTAATGATTGTAGTTGAGCCATGTTATCCACAGCCATATAAATTCGTGGATTCAAGATTTTCAAATCTAGTAACACTGAACAATCTTGCAAATATGTTGCAGCTTTATTGCAAACCGGATAGTGCTTCAAATCCCAATTATAAATTACTTTTGATGGAATAATACAGTCGCTTGAAGACATACAGTTAGAGCAATAATAATGTCCCGAATATGCGCAAACATGTGCTTTTGAAAATGTCATACCAATTGCGTGACCACAATCAAGACAACAATAATTTTGTACATCTAAACCTTTTTCTCTTGGAAGTTTTCCCAATTGCTCATCAAAATTTATTTCAACCTGAAAACAATAAAAATAACAAGTTATGCAAATTCTGCTCATTATTATGGTAGTAGTTGTGTATGCTCAATAAAAATATGGTCGATGTTTAATAAAGTTATACCTTATTTTCTGATTGAACTTTGTTTCCATTATCAACTGCTTCTTTTTTAAGATACTTTTCTAAAAATTCTTGAAGATCTGATGTCGATGTATTGCCAACAATTTGATAACTTTGAACAATTGATTCATATGTAGCACCATCGGCTGGTGTACGTGATGCGTCTGCTGCAGAATCCTGTGATATTATGGAAGAAGTTAATGATGACTCACAATCTTCAAATGATGTTGACCATCCTAATTTTCTAATTAAAGAATTTCCTACTGTAGTTGCAGTAGCATCCTGCGACGTTTCATGATTTTCTAAAGTATGTTCAATTCCTGAATCTTCAGTAGCAAGTATTGCATCGGTTTCTACAGCACTAGTATTTACACTAGTATTATTCAAAATTTGTTTTTCTTCTTCTAATTCTTGTAGATTTGGTTCTTCTCCCTCTTCTATTTTCACAGGTAAAATATTACTTGGTGTATTTGTTGAATTTGCTATAGCACTATTTGTTGCATGTTCCATACCATTATTTGTCGAACATTCGATACCAGTGTGTTTAGAATTATCTATACCAACATTTTTTGAATTGTCTATAGCAATATTTTTTGAATTATCTATACCAATATTTTTTGATCGTTCTTTAACACTATTTTTTGAACGTTCTTTACCACTATTTTTTGAACGTTCTTTACCACTACTTTTTGAATGTTCTGCACCACTATTTTTTAAACTTTCTATAACACTATCTCCTGTCTTTGTGGTAGCCAATATAATTTTTAAAGCTTCATCTTCTGTGATAGAAGCTATGGTATTAAGCACAGACTGTGATGAATTAAAAGATCCTAAACTGCCAATAGAACTAGCTGTTTCAACTTCATCCATATTTTCACTGTCAATTGTAGTTATCGTTTTTGCAATGTCAACTGCACTTTGCACAGGACAAGATTTCATTGGTGGTGACCATATACCTGCTAGTAGAAGAGGTGTAGTTGACCAGTAATTTAAAAGGCTTCCGTTACAGGCAATTTTAAAGTGGATGTGGTCAATAGTTTCAATTAATCTCTGCACTACTTCCAAAAGATCCAAATCTCTAATGAATGCATAAGGATTGTAATAAGGCTTCAGAGCTGAGTTGTCTCTTTTGATTGAACCAAAGTAGCTAGCTAACAGACCTTCGTTTAATGCTAATCGTATCCAAGCTCTGCAATATCCGACTTCTGTATTGATTTGACTGAAGGCTTGTATTTGATCTATGATCTGCCGATGGGAGAAAACTAATAATGGGCCCCAAAAACTTGGCTGAGGCATTGCATCTAAATCTGGACCACTTAGAACCTCTGTTACACGATTTAAAAGACTGTTTTTTAAGCCGTGTAAGAAAATTGCTTCCAAGACAGAACAAAGTGTCATGATTTCTTCGCAGTTGCCAATTGTACCGTCCTCTGCACCTGGTGCACCTTCCAATTCCATCACACTGACATTTAACTGCTTTTGCAGAGATTGTTTGACCACCACATTCCTCTTGTTGGTCATAGAGTTGACAGTCTTCAAAAACGAATTCATTTTTCCGAATTTGGCGTGACACAGGAGATGTAATCGCGTTATTGTAATTTATTCTTTCAAGCATCTTCGCTTTTCGAATAAACGAGAGTTACCTAAATGTCCTAAGGTAACTCAGAAGGACAATTGTCAAATGTAACTCAATGTAGCAGATATTAGATAAATTAAATCTGTACGACTCGAGCATTACGTTGATACTGACAAAGAAACAAGGAAGTACCCCAAGACGAAATATAAATCATAGCGTGATAAGAAACGTAGTTGAACTTCGAACCAGTTGTAATGCATTCCAACGTTATCTCTTGAATGTATGTATATACGAGAAATAGGTTATTACATCTTGTAAAAACAAAACAGTATAAGCGACCTCCTTTATATCGTAAATTTCTATTTTATAGTCTTCGCTACAAATCAAATTCAGTAAGACACTATTCCTTTTCTTATCGATAAATCGATGAATACGTATTTTTGATCTCACAAACCTTTAATTCAGTAGTGCATGAAACATGATTTATCACTGTTTTCGTCACTGCCAAACATTCATTGGCAACATTCTAATACGTATCACAACGATAGATCGCGCCTTGATCGCGCTGCAATGCATATCTGTGCATCAGCAGGTGATACACTTGACACATTTCTCATTATTTAGAATTGCTGTCAATCTTTTACAAGGACAGTTATATTTGATTTGTAATTAATTTCCTGCAAGTTTGCATAATATTAAATAGATTCTATAAAACATAATAAAGAAATCAGAAGAATGTTCTTTTAATATTTTTATACTATGTACACCAGTATGAATCGACCCTATAGACGACACATGATCGATAAATTATTTACTAATGGTAGTAATACTTACACATAGTATTTTTACGCATTTTATTAATCATTCATAATTGTTTCATTTTTTATATTATATTAATTAATACTGTTATTCATACAACATACTTTTGATTTGAAAACTTCATGTACATTCTAATCATCCTCGATATGCTACGTGTTTTCTAATTTGATTAGAAAGACACATAAATGAAAACTACCTTAACCATTCTAATTTAATTAATTTCGTTCAAATATTATTTTTCTTACAATACACGATTTAAGTGAACAATAACAAATTTTAAATTCCGAGTTAACGATAACTTCGTGATTGAACTAGATCGTTTAGATACATCAATTTTTCAAATAATTATAATGAAAAAATAGAAAACCAATATCGGCTCATTTATTTATTTCGAATTGCGTAAAAAAATAATCATGTGTGCAATGTATAAAATATATTTTATGAATTCATTGAGTCACATATATTTAAATTTTGTGTCAATGCCAACTAACAATAAGATTGATAATGATTACATTAACATTGTGTCACATGCCAGAAGCTCATCTTTAAACTTAGTTTACACACTAATTTATGCATTGCGTATAGTTGCTGACAGTTTAACTTTATTTTTTCCAGAAGAAATCTTTTAGCAAACGAAATAAATTATTTTTTGTAAAATAGACCATAGTCTATGAGAACAGAAATTCCTGTTATATTGTTATATAAACGTATTTTTATCTGAATCAAATCTACAGGAACAAATTCATTCATATCTGACACATGTTTTTGCAAACGACTACGAAAACGCGTAACGATAACCGCAGCGCATCTATTGTTCATGCATAAAAGTTTGATCGTGCCCGCCATTCCTATCGGTACACCTTGCCATTGAAAGCAGCAGACTCTCAGAATTCTGATCGGGTGTCAAATGGTTACGAAATGTAAAACGGTTCATGAAACACATGACGGTCGTTGCTTTAGATTCTATAACCATGTTCTTTCTTCCTATACCGTACCTATATTTAGATGTGCACTTAGCGCATCTCAAATGTTGAAACAGGTATATCTTGTGTGAATGACCGAATACGCATGATGGGACGATGCGTGTTCCCCGTTTGACGGCGGTAGAGTTCTGGTATAGGAGTTAAGAGGGAAAGAGAAGGTGCAACAGAAGTGAACAAGCGGGAAGGAGCAAGTAGATTGAACACGGGGACAACGAAGCAAATAGTAGAATCAGGGCCGTACGATCATTGCCAATGAACACCACTCCTCTTATTAAACGGTTCGTCATAAAGTTGTAAACTTCGACTTTCACCATTAAATGCACCATCAAACGATTTACAATTTTCGAAATAAATGATTCGAACTTTTGTTATATCTTAATTATGTTCGTTATCTGTTTTCATCGGGCAGTAGCAAATCAGTCGAACAAGAAGAATTTATTCTACTTCTAATCTCAAGTGTTCAGACCTGATTTTGGCGAACGATGGGAGAAAATTTAATAAAATTGTAATTTATTCGATACCTAAACGACCCATGAGAATGAATACATCGGTATTCCAAGTCAGATTACATCCGTTCTGTATGCAAAGGAACGATGCACCGATAGTTGAACTTCCCTTTTACACGATATCAAAAACAATGAGCTTTCTCACGTTTCGTCGGTGTATAGAACACTCTGTGCTCTTTCGAATGCATTCAAATATGCAACCAACACAAGAAATAATATGAAACTGCATTTCATTTTACTCTGAATTAATACCTTACGTGTATTTTATGCGCTTTCTTCTTTCCATTAAATACACTTAATCTTATTAATATAAAAATGTGCAGACTTTTTAGGTGACAATTAAGCATACACTACTTTCGTAAACTGTTCAAATGTTTCAAATGGTATTTCCTTCTTATAGAATACCATAGTTTCATAAATTTATGTAATATCCTAATTAATTACATTTAATATATTTTTATATTCAAATGGATGGATTACATTTATTTTCAAATAACAGTATTGAAAACGACGATTCGAAATTAATTATTTCAAATAGTTATTACTAGACTGGGGATTTTATGCATTTGCATCAATTCTGATTAGGTCAATAACAAAACCATACAAATATCAAAAGAGTTTAAAAATATTTGCATACTACGTACACCTTATTAACATTATTAAAAGGCAAAAAACGTTTTCATCTGACTAACGTTAAATTGTTATGGGTATCTAAACGAAAACTTAACAAAATATCATATTTGTATATTTCTATTATCTATTATTTCTAATATAAAAATATAAAAATACTGTGTCTTGTTGAGTTTATTTTTAGATATACAGTGTGTCTCAGTTAAAGGAGTGCTGCGAATAAATCTAAACGAAACTCTAAACATAAACTATATTTGTATATTTCTACATTTTATTATTTCTAACATAAAAATATACAAATATAGTATATGTTTTGAGTTTCGTTTAAATAACAGTGAAAATGTAACAGTTATGTTAAGTCTGTAACTATTCACACCACTGTATTCTAATATCAAAAGAAATTTGCCAGGTTTTGCTGAGAAGCACCCCTACGTCGAACGCGTTGCCGGCCCTGCGCACTCAGGTGGTGGATGTGGTGGGGGGAATAGAGAACCGAGGGTGTCGGTCGTTGGGTCGGTGCGCGCGGACCAGTGGTGATTCGACTGGTGGAGCGCTAGGGTTGCGGTCGTCCTAGGCTCGTAGTTTCTAACAGAGCGCGTGCGTTAAGCTGTCGCAGCATCGCACGCAGTTACACGCGTTTGCCTGGACGCTTTTCCCTTGACTTGACCGTGTTTCCACCAGCTGTTTCGCCCTGGACTAAGCCGTTCTACGGTTGGCCACAGTTCCGTGCTGTAGCAGCGTGCCGTACGTCCCGTGACACTGTCTCCTTGACAGTGTGCACGTATGTCCGCGGACGTCAAGTGGTAGGCGTCGTCTGTGTGCCCAAATGCCGTAACCCTTGATAACATGACATCCCGTGTAACGAGCCTCCAAAAAATTGTAGCGTGCGAGCGATCTGTGTACGAGGAAACGGGACCGGGACTGGTCGGGTGTTGCACAGGGAGTGCACTAAATAATTGATTTCTTGGTACGAGTGTCCTGGGTCGCAAGATCTCCTCGAGAGACCGACTCGATGAAGCTAGACATGCTGCCTACGAACACGGTCGAGCTGCAGGTCGGTGGCTCGTCGCCGCCGCGGGAGTACGAAGCGACCAGCAAGAGCTTCGTCCTGGAGACGATGCTCGGCGACCTGCACATCGAGACGGCGGCCTGCCGTTTCTTGGAGACCGGGGTCGTTGCTCGATGCCACGAGCTGATGAACGAGACCGTCAAAACCATGCCCGCAGAGTCCTCCGAATGTTCTGCTAAAAAAACGTTCGAATCAGCTGGCAGCGGCATACATGTCAATGCACGGCCGCGACACAGCTTCTCGAAGAGCTCCGCGTCCCTGCAAAGCTTGGTCCGCAGGCTATCCCTCCAGGATACACCCAAGGAGAACGCCGCGAGTTACCGTAACGACGAGAAAACCTGCGTCACGACGCGTACGTCCACGCTGCTTTATGCATCCGCCGCGCAACAACCGTCGTCCAGAGCAGCTAGCAACGGGCAGGATGTCTCCTCGGCGGTGAACGTCCCGAGCGTAGCCGTTGCCACCACGACCAGCAGCACGAGTAACGTTACATCCTCGGCAAGTGGCAGCCACTTCGGCAATACCGCGTCTTCGTTGATAAGGACGACAAGTGTAATCACAGCCGGACCATCAACGTCTTCCTGGAACAACTCCACGGAGCAGGAGTCGGATTACGTCGTCGACCCGGTCCAGGGAAATGCTTACCACAAAGGGCAATTCCTCGGAAAGGTGAGCACTCTATATATGATAAACTACCGGACACCTGCCGTTCTTGCATGTTTCCTTTCTTATGGTTTCACCGTGGAAACGGATGTTGTAGAACGTGGCAAAAAATGGTTCCTGTCACTCGTCTGACATTTTCACCGTATAGGTGGTCGTAATTGAGTCTTCTAAAGAACACGTACAACAATTTATGCAAATTAGTCTAAGGGCTCATTGATGAAATTTTAACTGATACCGCATAAATATGTATGTATATTGGTAATCTTAAGAAATTATTCAGTAGTATTTCTTAGATCTTTTTGAAAGGTGGCGTGAGGAGGAAATTTGTCTAGAGAAGTTCGTTTTTTATAACATTATTATTAAAGCTTGTATTCAGAACTTAGATAAGCTATTTTGCTTATTTATATCAGTTAATATAAGCAATGAAAATTTCATCGAAATTGATTGATACAGAAGCAAACGATCTTTAGATTTCCTGCAATTGTATTTTATATGAATAGCTGAAATGTAAAGTTGCGATGACCGTAGAAGAATTTCATAATATTATTACGCTATTTTAAAGTTATCAGAATTATTAAAAGTAACAATTCGTTTTTATTTCGCATAGAAATCCGCAGTTTAATCATAGTTAAAGGCTATATTAAAGCCATAAAGTTAAATGCATTTGTATAAAGTTAATTGAAAGCTTCGTAGCTGTGTGGTGTTAAGAACATTCCAATAAATTACACGCTCCATGAAGTCAAGAGCAGTTAGTTGGTTTTTTAGACTCCGTTAAGTAATCAGTGTAAGATATTTCTTAGAAAAGTATTGCGCTGTATACCGAAACAAATGTTCAGTTATTGTCTATGTTTGTTACATTTATAACGAGCTTTTACGCGTTCGGATTATTATCTAAATGTAATTACGTTCTCCTATAATCCTGACATTACGCCGTCTGATTATTCTCTTGGGAAATTAAAAACGAGTTGCTTAATACGAGGATGGTACAGTTGCACGAATGGTAGTCACAGGGGATTATATCAGGTGTTGAATAAAACACTTCAAAAATATTAAAACAGATTTTACGCATCCGAATATAAGGATATAGTTAATTGTATGATAATTTTGTAGAACACTTTCGTAATCGAAAATTCGCACAATGTTTCACGTTAATCGGGCTTCAATCTTCAAAGCGACAATCTTTTGCAATGCTTAATTCCTTTTCGTTCGTTTTCTCATTAATGTTGTAAACATTATTCAAAGCTTTTTTTGTACATATTGAAAGATACGTTGTAAAAATAGAATAGCATAAATTAACCTGTAAGGAATTCTTCACTCTAGAAACTCTATGAAGTTTTATTATAATTTTAAATTTACATAGACTTCGAAATTAGAAGGTCTGCCCACTTGAACTATAAAATATGCATCCAGTCTCCGTGAAAATGCGATCGGATAATTGAGCGTAGTAGGTCATAGTGTTGCTATGTTGACAAGGATTCAAGGATAAGTAATTGTGATTTTGAAAGGAGAAGTGCTGTTTTTTCACGCAAAAATATCGGTCTCTCTTAATCGTACGCCGATCACTGCATGTATTCGTTTCTATCGCAACAAAGACCATCTGGTGTACCTTTCTAAGACAATACGCTTTTTGTTCCAATGGAAACTGTATTCAACGCTTGGCATAATTGTCTACAATGCTGAACGTTCTGAGCGGGACTCGAAATCGAAGATTTTTAAATTCATATATTCATCATTTTCACAAAAGATAATCGAAAATTGACTCATTCAACGTTCCATTCACATGAATTTCTCTTTTTTGAGAGTTAATTTCCGGTATTCGTACATGGATACCCAGACAATATTTCTAATAATTTTTGTTCAAATCTCGTGTTTACTTTACTCGGAATAGTTGAACGTCGGTCAATCATGAGCGACAATGTACCGCGCCTCGTGTATGAGTAAGTTTGTAAACAAGGTGACACAGTGCACCAGAAAATAGCAAGAAAATTGTTGGTAATGATTTCATGCACAAAAATATGTCTCGCGTTGTGACAGTTGGTTCTGGATACAATAACGCTCGACAACCCAAGACGTTGTTTACGTCGTGCTTACCAGTTCTAATTACTTCGAAAATTATGTCTAATTTACGACGTCGTTACTTCCTGTAGCACAAATTGCATGGGAGATCAATTACGGTTAACGTTTGTTCTTGCGCCGTCTATTCGAAATACAGATTTTTAATTATTTTCGTCTAGGTCCAGTTCTCGCCAAACTAGAATACCTCCAAGGCAAAAGTTAATTATTCTCGTCTTGTTTAAATCTTGGCCAAACTAGAATCCCTCGAAGCCATTAATTATCTTCGTCTAGTTTAAATTTTCGCTAGAATACTTCGAAGGCAGTGAAATATTGAATGCGGAGTAGTATGATTTACTGGCTAGTATAATTATGGCTTACATTTACACATTGAAATTTAGTGTGCCGGACGACGCAACAATTGTTTACAGAATTTGATTTGATATTTACGAGGAGTTAACGTTCACGTGATTGTTTTCCCTTCGAAAGGACGAAGTATGTAGTGGGATGTGAATCACCGGCGATTCGTTTTCGCATACCGAGAATTCTAATGTGAAACGTTCGCAGAAGTTCCGTCACCATAGCGGAACCTATTTCCAAGAAAAGCTATGGCCAACGATGCAGTAACGAAGTACCGTGAGAAAGAAAGAAGTCGGCACCGTTTAAATTAGCAATGGACTCCGGGGCAACTGCCGAGAAAGTTCAATTTATGCAACTGCGATGGTTTGCAAACGTAGCCGGGAATCCAATTCACCGATTTATAACCTGTTAAGGTATATTTGTAACAACTGATAGTAAAGTCGTATCCATCTTCCCCAGCGAGAGAACTCAACCAGAAAATAGCTCCCTCCCCGAAAGTTAATTATTAGACTGCAGATGTTATTCATTAATGGAGAAATTGAGTAGTTAGTAAAATAGTTGAGAGAATTAAAAAATACCTATGTATCATTTTGAGTTAATTAAAATTATCGCTGAAAGAAAGAACTCGCTATTTAATTGCGCTATCGACGCAGACAATTATTCCTCCGCATAAAAATCCGCAGTCTATTATTGAATAAGAGTAGACTCGATGTACTTAAAGCAATATCTGCAATATATTTATTCTATCAAAGTAAAAGTCTTTGTTTATATTTTTCAGCGATTTGTGTGAGTAGCAAGTATGTAACGAATTCTATCTCCGTTGAAAAATATATTATTTGTTTCAAATTATAATTTAAAGAAGTTTTCAAACAAAATGGAGCGCTTCTAATGATGAATAAATTATATTGTGGATAAAGTTACAATGAATAAGAATTTGGCAGGAATTTGAACATATGCTAGAACGTCGGAACGTTTTAACGTTAGGACGCATTGTCTGTTGAAATTTATGAGGCATAATTAAAGAGTATGTCCTCTACTGTCTGCTCAGAGAATTGTGACGTGAAAGCAATACATATACAGCTGTTACAGAGCAAGAAACCGTCTTAATAAATGCGCGGTTAAGTGCGCGTTGACATAGAATTGTCACGTTCAGTTAGCACGCAGAACAAGCGTGTACGAAGTGCTTTGTAGGATTTAGTCTTGTTAAAATATTTGTTTGTGACGACAGATGCCAAACGAATCTGAAATTACTGGTTCAAGCCGGAAAAGAATCAGTAATGTGTTTTACATTGTGATCAGATTGCGTATATCATGAGTATTGTAGCGCTTAAGGCCATTCAAAATTAAGAGATATAAAGATATAATCAATTAAATTGTTCGGTAGGACTGTAGTTCAAAATACAGATTAATCGAAATGTTATGCTGCAAATAGATCTTAAAAAGCGCCCGTTGATAGCAGGAGAAAAGGTCACGCTCTTGGCATTATTCATTTTCGAAGCAATATGAGAACATGGCAATTTCAAAATGTCACTTGATGCACATTTTATTTTTTACAGAACTTTTGCAATCCTAGCATGGATCAATGATTCTTTAAGATCACTGTACTTACGTGCGAGAAGTTATACATAGGAAAAGGTCTGATGTTTAGAATCTCCTGTCTATTATTAGTATAAAAGGTTGAGAATCCATCGCCCCTGCTACATGATAAATGTAAATGCTACGGAAGGCTATATTTATACTTGAAATGTCAGCTGATCGATATATTATTTATCACAAAGCTTACTTTATCACAAACCTACGTCTTGATAAATATCTTTTTATCTTTGTTAGCGTTTTCGTCAATATTGTTCCATTTATATCTTATTTGGTTCATCTAGATACCCTTTTTGTTTCGATTATCAGCCTTTTCAATTTATTTAACACGTATTTACAAATTACAAAACAACGTATACGGAACTGTATGCATTCAATGCGATCCATTAACCTATCTTTAAAAATGATTACACATAGTACACATCTCTCGTGTAAAATGATTCTATCACAGAGTTTAATAATCTTGATAACAGATTTATCGGTACTGTAAGCTTTATCTAATTCATTTTTTAATCATTAAATCTACACAGTCGTGTTCGAGTGCAGGAGATTTTAGATAGATCTAAACACGACCATCACTTTCGGAAAATATTAAAAAAATCTATTGTATAAAGGACACCGTTCGCTGCCATGAAAAAGTAATCACATATCATCATTAATTATCTCGCAGCATATGCGATACAAACCATAAAATGTTTTTCTCTGTCGAGAGGTTAAAAAGCTATTAATAATTTAGTTCTTATGATCATAGTCTACAAAGAAAACGACGAGGAATTAAAAATAAGAATTCGCATGAACATCAACGATCTAGTTATAAATAAACAAGAAGATGATTAAACAGAACGCTTTATTCGAACGTTTACTCCGAAACGATTTATCAAAATACACATGGTTCTGCGAACAGACAAATCAGTGTTTCGTGTACTGTACCAATAAATACTTATTCGCAATTCTTCATTCATTCATGCTTAACTCCGGATCGCATATTTGCTCATCGATCGATCAATATTACATTTCATAAAACTATTAAGTGGATTGAAAATTCCCGGATCCCTTACTTTACAAATACTAGTGATTTTGTAATCTTCAAACAAAACTGATCTGCATCAGTTGCAACAAAGAATATTAAAACAGAAAGCCATGTTTTGTCTCAATAACGTTAATAATATTGAAATAACGTAACGTCCTCTACTATTTTGTGTTTCATCTGTTTATTTTTGCCTTAAATGCATAAAATTCGCTGTCTATTCATAACGTTGATTCATTGATCCATAAATGCAAAGCTACTATCGTATCATGTTCGATTCATTAAAATTATTAAGAAAGGAAATAAATGTTCGTTAAGTTTCTGCATCTTGCACCGTATGCAGACAATTTTTATTTTGCATAAAGATCCTCAGTTTACTCACGTTAGACAAATTCCAATCTTTCTTATCATAAAAAGAAAATACAAACGCTATATTATTACGTTTCCTTGTATATTGGAAATCTGCAGACGCCAAGAATGCATACAAATTCACAGGGTACGTATAACAGTGTCAACGCAGAAAATACTTGACGTCATTCTAGCTCCAACATCGTCACGTAGGACGCACCGCAGAAATTCGCCATAAATCCCGCGTTTCATGAGACACCTGCCGATCCTGCCCGTAAAAACACCTCATAATCGTGTTATCCTTGCACCACGAGAGGGAAGGAGGAAAAAAAGCTTTTCGTTCAAGGGTATTGATTTTCACGGCTTTAGTCGCTCGGCCCGGTCTGGATTGGTTCGTTACGTAAGGGAATGTTTCGCGTGATCGCGGGCGTAGATTAATTCGGCGTCATTTGGCGTCATTCGGGGTCATTCGGCGTCATTTGGCGAGCGTGTCGAAGAGATTCCAAAAATGTCGGAGAAGCATCGGCGCGGTACCGCTCGGTATCGATTTGCTCGCGAGGAAGTATCCTCTGTCTCCGGCAGGCCCCGGGATTCAATCTGTCGGTAGCAAGATGCGATTTTGCGGGGTTTCTCCTCGGCAGGAAGGAGGAAGGTGCGAGAGAGAGAGAGAGAAAGAGAGAGAGAGAGGGAGGAAGGGAGACGAGTAATTTCAGAGGATGCGCTCAAAGTGTATCCTCCGTTCGAGAAAACCGGTCGTCGTTTCATCATACCGATTATCCGAGGCAGGTAGCTCGGGCGTGTTGCTACTCTTCTTCGTCTGTGCTCTGTCCTGTCGCATGCACACCGCGTTAGGCGATTCACAGACACACCCGAAGACGCCTCGTTGCACGCGCTCGCGCTCGCGGTCGAGGTTTACGTCGAGGTCGTGGTAAGAGCTTGCAATCTGGAATGATGAAGAGGAACATACCCAACGGACTTTTCTACCAGCGCTTCCCTAGGCAGTGTCTTCTGTTTTTGCATTCCGCTTTATCGTTGCTTCAACCCCTAAATTCGTTGGCATACATATCCGACTTACCGATATTTTTCGAATATTGATCAAAACCGCAAGGAATATTCAACTCACTTAATCTCAATTACACTTGTAGGAAATTTTCGACCAAAATTGTGAGTATGATTGTTGAACAAATATCATACACGCATGATTGGAAAGTAAACGATACACCCAATTTTGTTTTTACACGTTCTAGAAACTATCGTGTGAAAACAGAATTGCGTGTATTCACAAAAAATCTGGTTTTAGAAGATTCTTAGTATTTTCAGGAGAATGTTAATTAGGATGATCTGCCCAACAAATGATATACGAAATAGTAGCGTTTATTATACTTTCTCACATTGAAAATCGTCTTGCAGATGCCATTTTGTTTTAGTTTATAATTTTCATTTAACATTTGTTTTCACGACGTTTCATACGTTCAAATGAAGTATTACTACTTGAAATCTATAATTTGTATTTTAAGATGCGTTCAATAAAGCTGTGATAAAGTTTGTACAATATCATCCTCTATTTTTTTATAACGCACCACTCTGGTACATATCGAGACGAATTCAACGACCTCACACATGACATTTAAAAGGTGGGGGTTAATGTGCAAAAAATTGCGATGATCTTCAATACTTGTAATGATTCAATACCTTCAGAGAAACAAAAAC
This sequence comes from Augochlorella aurata, assembly GCA_028455555.1. Taxonomy (NCBI): domain Eukaryota; kingdom Metazoa; phylum Arthropoda; class Insecta; order Hymenoptera; family Halictidae; genus Augochlorella; species Augochlorella aurata. Next base: position 11,837,513 of record CM052164.1, read on the forward strand.
ATGAATCATAATATTCTTAGCTTTGAACTAAATAATGTTGTCCTGAAACATTTTTGATATCAGCAAAAATAACGAAGATATTTCAATGTGCAAATTAAAATAAACACCTTGTATATCGTGGATCAAACACTGATTTAAATACATCAATTATTTCATCTGTAGAATTTGTTTTTATTGTTTACATTAAGAGGATTAACAGATATTATATTATTTAACTCTTCCATTAGCATCATACTTCATTACACATATTATGTAATTGGACATTTTCATTATATTTCATCCGTAAGAGCAGTATTCGTAATTATTGTTCTTTTACTGGACAGATGATCCTATTATTTTCCTAGAAAATCTACTTACAGTCAGTAGTTAGTCGTTTCGATTTAGGTACTTGTTGCCTGCAGAGCATTTCGAAAAATTTTTCGAGCAATGAACATTGTGCCTGTAATTACCTGGACGAATCAAGGTGAGACACCCCGTATAAAGTGGTGACACCGAAGTATCGATTACCATTAGTAACGAAGCATCTTCGGCGTGTACCCGCTTAAATCGAGCAAGCCTCTCCGCTGATTATGCTTGCGCTGCTCGAATAGTCATTTTTCATCGAAACTCATCTCCTCGATAGGCACTTCCGTGTTCTCTTTTCTCCGGGCGAAGTGACGCGACGCGCAGAAACCGTAAAAGAAGCCGTGCCCGCCCCCGCGCACGCGTCATTATCGCGATTATTCCTAACTTGTTACAGGCGCTCGCGATCTGGAATCGAGAAAAGCCCCCGAGCCGCTGCTCGTCGAGGTTTTATTGCGTTAATTAGACGAGCTCGTGTCTTAATTGATAACGGACTTAAGCTGGATATGTGCATGGATTTTGTCGATGACCGGCGCTAATTTATCGTTTCCGCGCGACTTTACGAGCCGATACACGCCCGAAAACAGAACACAGACTTCCGGTTGTGTCCTTCTTCGGCAAGATCACGGAGATATGTACCTTGATTAGCAGTAACAGGATTTCTGATTTATTTGACAGACAATTTTCAGCTGCTTCTTGAACGGTATTTATCCAATTATCCTTGGCGGATTATTAATCGACGACGGACGATCTTAGTTTGACAATCAACGATACTTAGGATCATCCACGGGTTTCTTCATCAACTATTTTTAAATATACTTACAGAGGCACATATTTCTTTGGTTGCTTTGAACGACAATTTTAACACCCTGGGTCAAAATATTTAAATCGATTATGTATTCAGTATCAAGAAACTGGTTCAACCCTCAAGGACTGTCGCAGAGTAGATTTCTACCCCACACGTAATATTTGTATACATAACTCCGACTCTATCGCTGCTTTCTGATTCGGGTAAACAAACAAACTATATAACTGGATATATAATAAGTATTATATTGTATCGTATTCGAAGATATATCAGTTTTTTATACGAAGCATATTGCAGGTTTCAAAAATTATTTGTATATCGAGTTTTTAACAACTAATTTAATTTTGCACATATTTCGCTAGAACCTATAGAGACATTCATGTATCTAGAAAGAGTATTAAAAATATGTTGTAAGATTAATAAATAAAACTACAAGACAAGAAGTTTGAATTCATTTCGATCTTCGTTGGAACATGTGGCCGAATAAAGAAATTTATTAAACGATTTCCATCTCGATAATTTGAATAATTGTAAAAGACCTGGAACCGGTTGTTCGACCGAGAATGCTGGTTTAGTGTGAAGAGATAATGAGTCCGAGAGTAGCTTTCGCATACATCGTTTGCAAATACCCTATTTACGGGAAATTTACGACCCTTTTACAGTTTTCCGTCTCGTTCCGAACAATGCGTCGGCTGCGTTAGAAATTTATTTCTCGCCGCGTGCCAAGTGGCGTTCGCGGTCTTTTGTTATAGTTGCGTATACACGTGTGTCAATGACACGTTATGCCTTTCACTGATTGGCTCGCGGTCGTGTGTTCCGCGCATCCACCACGGGGATAACTTGAACGGATGGGCCTCTTCCTCTCCTTTCTCTATTCCTCCAGGTCTTTTTCTTTTCGCCGTCCGTTTCCCCCCTTTTTTCCCCTGTTCTTTCGCGCCGGGGCTGTTCGCATGCACGAGATACACGGTTCTCATCATTTCTATGCGGAACGGAATTCCTCTTGTCTATTAAATTAATTTCATAGATCCCCGCTTCCTTGGGAAGACGTTCTGGGGCCGCACTCGTTCAACCAGACAAAGGAAATATTTTATCAAATGCATATTATCCAATTAAAACACTCTACAATCATGCAGCATTGTCGTTGCCCCTGCTTTCAGAGGCTAGACCTCTCCGTAAGCGTGCCATTAAATCCATCGTGAAACCTGGAATCGAGTTTCACGTATTCTTTTACTGCACGCACGAAAGTCACGGACTCTTTTGTGAGCCGATCTTCACACTTTCGCGATGCTTAAGGGTATTTGTATTTCGAAAATTTAAATCGGTTGGTCGCACAATTTTGAATCTGGCCTTGATCTGTTTTTTCACACGCTCACTGCCAAGCCTTTTTTGAAGAAATTTTTTAAAAATAAATAACAAGTAAAACATAATAGATAAATCCTTTTTATTACGCCTTTTTGTTGGTAATGAACCTTTAACGGACGCGTCGGCGAATCACGAGTTATCTCGTGGTTGGCAGACAACGTGTTAAATTATGAGCACATATTTTGCAAGAGATATTACAATTGACGACTTATGTCTATGAGACTGTGAATCTCACTGCGGAATAAAACAATTTTCTACATCAATTGCGGAAACAAGATGCATCTAAAAATGTATTCCTTCTCTTAATAATTTTAATAATGTACTAATATTTTTACATTCTTTTTATCTTTCTGACGTTCTATATTTCACTTTTTCCGTTTTGCCAGTTTATTGCATTAAACTGTACGAAACGTTTACCATTAAAAATGAACGAACCTACCAAAAACAGAAGAATTCGCACAATCGTATATCTTCAGATGGGTATGAAAAGCGGTGCAAAACTCCAAACAAAACTGTCGGGCAACGTCGTTGCATTAAGTCGCTATCTTTGTTCGGAATCTGCTACGCACCAGGCGGTAATTACCAACATCTGCGAGGAAAGTCACGTGTCATCTGTTTACCAGATTCGAACACTTTCTTTTCTATTCGACAATTACCTCGGCAATGAAACGACCGCCAGCTGAATTTTTGTAGCGGGACGTGACGTATTGTAATGGATGAAGACGACGTACCCTCGGTTCTTTCCTGTCTGCATTATGGTGGACATCTATCGAATAGAGACTCGAAGTCGTCGCACAATTAGTCGATTATAGCTTCTCTTAAACAGGCCGAGAAGTTTCACTTTGAACAGATGCTGGCCACAGGTGGGCCCTTTACGACCTGTTACGGCCTTCTTCGGTTTGTACTTTGTTTGTATGGTACACGAACTACACTGCACTCTGCACGTGGTACATGGTTGTTAAAGGGCCCAGGGAATATAATGGCGAGATTATTGGAATATAATTGCGAGATTATCGATGGTTATGGCTGGCTTGGAAAGGTTCCTGCGAATTTGTTGGGTAGACAAAGACATATGCGGGTCAAATTTTACTGTGTTTCTGAAGGTATTTTTTAAAAACACGCATCTTTGCCTCATGTTAACACTTGGCATGCGGGTATACTTCACAGCCAACCTACGCGTACAGCGGGCGTCTTTTCGTGAATCGCGCCGAAGTTTAAAAGACTAACTCGACAAAATCATAACTTGTGGGAAGAAAAAATGCAAAGTGAGCAACGCAAACAACACGTATATAATATCACACATACACGTAATTATACGTATTTAGTAGATTTGTGGTGGTTAGCGGGTATCCACCACAAATCTACTAAACACGTATTTTTACGTGACCCGCGCTTCAGTGACAGATTGCAGAAAACGTAAAAATACGTTGCCCGCATGCCAAGTGTTAAAATACTTTGAAAGAAAGTTGATAATGATAATATTTATTGAACGAGGTAGAAATCCCTTTAGTTATTTATTTATTTTATGAAATCTTCGCAACGAATTGTTTGAAGCAAAGTGTATAAACCAGTCCCAATTTTAAATTTAAATTTAACTTTAAATTTAACTTTAAATTTAACTTCATAATTGTTTTAGATAATTGTTAAATAAAATAATATGTTATTTGAAATGTGCCCACATCTGCTCGAAATAAATCGTTTATTTTCATTAGTTGAACGACTTAATAACGATTAATTATTTGCACAAGATAGCGGCTAGCAGTTTACCAGTTGGAATTCGTAAACGAACCGATTAAGCGCGTCCCGGGTATTTCTGTAAGCGAGAAGTGTAAGAAATTTTAGTGCACCTGGGCCCTCTTACTGCCTGGTCATGATTCATTGATCCAATCAGGCATAGAATTTGAGTGAATCATCGGTGCCGTGTGAGTAACGTCAAGGGTAAGTAACTGTGAAAGGGAACTCTCGGGAGATTGTGTTTACGGAATTTTTTAATTAGTGTACGCGGCGATCGAACGCGTTGGGAAATTTTGATCACGGTGTATCAGAACGCCTGAATTTATAAAATATGATAGCGGTTTCGGCCGGCTAATTATACCCGAAATAAATCACCGGAATTGTAAAGCGTTACATTTATGTTCCTTGACAATCAACTATACAATCGCTATAAGGAAGTAATTATGTTTTATCGTTCTATATCCGTTCGGTACAAAATACCACGTTAAAATTAAGGAAATACGATTCGCACATTCGTCGAAAGATACAGTAATTGCAAGAAAAATTCGCACAATTTATCCGGAAGTATAATCGCGAAATTAATGGCAGGAAGGAATTTTATTATGAAATTCTAATTAGCTGTTTCAAAATACGTAACGGACAGTCATAAATCAATCTTCAGTTTTTTAAAAGTGTATTTGACTCGAGCTTACGTTCGGCAGAATTCATTAATTTGTGTGAATCAGTTAATTATAATACGCAGGAAAGTGTTGCCGTGTTGCACGTAATTAGCGCTATTGGAAATGTTATTAACTGCTTAATAACGATCGTTTCTTGAGAAAATTCCAGATACATCGTATCAATAATGTTCGTAATGTTCATTTCGAATTTTAATGAAATATTCAAATACTCTCTATTTTAATTATCATTATGATTCGCACGAATTACATTTCGTGTGCATTGTATTAAGAACGAGCTAATTAAATAGATTTAAATATCTGAGCAGTCAGTTATAATTTTGATAATTATTTCTATGTATAAATATTGTGTAAGGAAAGGAAGACATTATCGCGAGAGGTTGAAATAACGGCACCGTGTCAATGCCCGAACGGTTTCGATAATTATTTAATGATTATTCATGCGTGACATAACCGGGTATTGCGTCTTGGCTCGGTCTTGAACGAGATTAGCGTGAAGCGAAATCGTGGTATCTGTTTTTGCTGAAGTCGATCTCTTAACTTCTCTGGACGGTTTCCGTTGCGACTCGCACGAGATAACTTTACTCTTTCAAACAGAGCGTGACATTTGTTAATAGAATTATTCCGAAAAAGTAACCAACCACTAGGCACAGTGGGAAGCGACGCGTAATTGGTGATAATTATGTATGTATGTACTCGCAAGGAAATTAGAGCGTGCGTTCATACTTGGACGATAGACATAACACGTGATCTGCGTACTTTCACGGGAACTGAGAAACGGGGCTTTTTTGTTATCGCGAATTAACGGTTACGCAAAAAATGTTATTCGTTACAGTACTTCGTTCGTGGCGGAAGCGGCGCGATCCGAAACTTTGGTAGATCCGTTTGCATTCTTTTAAGATGCAAATGTATAGTAACTAATTTGTAACGCTGCATATCTAGGTCTTTATTATACTTTAATCAAGTTATGCAAATCTTTTCAGTTAAGTTCTATTGCTGCACGCAATTTCTGCAGTCGCGATTACTCGACACCCGCCTTTCAATTTACCTAATGGCGAAAATTCTGTCAAAAATTCTAATAAAATTATGACATTGTACACTTGTGTAATTATCGAGTGGCGATAGCAATTCTATGAAAGTAAAGCAGAATAAAAACGTATTTCTTCTTTCAATGGTTTTAATTTTAATCCCTTGAAAGTATTTTAAAATTCTTCTAATATTTTCGATACTCTTTATATTTCTTATCGATATTTGCATTAAAAATGCATATTACATTGCAATCGATTCGGATAAATTTTTATTCTGCTCAATAATTGATCAATAATTAATAATAATTAATCCCTACAAAGTAAAAAATGCATCTGCAATGTTGCACGAAAGCTTTGACTTTCTTGAAGTGTCGTCGGTTTCTCCGATAACAAAGCACTTGTGACAATCCTTTGTTTCCGCGTCCGCGGAGACTATTTTTATTTCTCTAAGCAAGCCTAATAACCAGCTACGGAGTTCCGTAGGAAATTACCGGGGAGAACCCGAGGCGCTGTAGACCACTGGAATCAGAACAAAGTAAATTTTCCGCTCGAGGCCACTAAAGGGCTCTCTTCGACTTGTTTGTTGCCGGTGTCTCACCTCTTCGATCTACGGAAACGTTTTCTCCGTTCGTCGAATAACAGAACGTCGAGTCTGTCCGCAAGATAATAGCAGAAGCCCGTCTACCGCTTTATTCATATTAGACGAGGTTGCATAGCTTCAGCTGAGAAATTAAGTCTTTTCGCGGGACGCTCATCCGTCAGAATATTTGAATCAGGAAATGGAAAGGTTTCGAAAACAATCATTTGAAACTGTTACACAGAGTGGGCCGGAATCCGTAGTACAACCGAGTAGGGGGCGATTCTACGTGAAAAGATAGGGAACAAACATTTTTTTGTCCGGGACTCTGTTTCCGAGAAAATCGATTTTGAAGTTTATTCATCTTGGCAAAGGATCTAGTTGTCGTCGTCTATTCTACCGCACTGCGTCAGTCTGAGGTAGTGTTTACAAACATTGCGAGCGACGGAAACGTCCTGTTATATACATAATATATAATATACATATAACGTTCCGTTGTATATTATAAGGATTGGCATAGCTAGGTCAGAGTTTTGAAGATGGCATGACGAGGCAAAGGTTATGTTATGGTATGATGTGGCAAAGACAGAGATCGCGGATGAAGCAGAGTTTGAGGGTGAGTCAAGGGTGAAATCATAGCTTGCAGAACATTTTGGAATGTTCGATAAGAAGATAATGGAATGACGTATTGACGTACACAATATAACATTAACTATAATAAATGATGTAACCACCTATAATAGTAATAATAACAATAACAATAAATCTAATTAGAACTAAAGTAGTGTACATATGTTAGTTTAATTTATATTTATTATATTGTATTCTATTTTATTCCCTCTAAATGATATAATATATTTATTCTATCTTTCCACCGATAGTCAACTTGGAGCATTCATTAATTAACGCACTGACATATCATTAATTAACTCACTGGCATATCATTAATTAATCCACTGACATATCATTAATTAATCCACTGACATAATTACGCCATCATGTAAATTATTCTCGCTTTTACCTAACGTATGTAGGTATATGTAATAGGAAACTCTTCCTGTATTATATTAAACAAATAATAATAATAATAACCCTAGCATGCTTAAGGGAGGGTTAAAAAATGTCCTGAGAATGTATAAATAAATTTGTTGCACAAATTAATATATCTGGAACAGAAAAAATAATATTTACAGCATTTTCTCTTACAAAATGATCCTCCCTTATGCAGACTATAAACATTCTAATATCTTAAGCTTCCTAGGGTTAAAACGAGGAAAGGACATTATTAACGGGCTCGCGGATTTTTATGCAAAATTCGAGTCTTTCGTGACTGCTGCATTCAAGGGAGAACGAAACTGTAATTTCAATCTTTTATTAAACTGCTCAGACAGGCTGAAACGAACGTTCCGTCGGATATTTGATGATAAACAAAGGAATTCGTTACGTTCGTAAAAGTTCTCTAAAAAATGGTGAAATATGAATTTTGATCGTCACAGCTTCGCTCTATCTTGAATTTATCAAATCCGTGTATAAAATGTGTCTGCGCACACGCGATATTTGTTTTATTACACGTTGAACGTCAGCGAGTGCATAAATGAATGGAAAAAATCTGCGATTTAGACAGAAGCACGCGCACCGTGGGATTATTGTTTCAGCTGTTCAAAGAATGACTCAGTTTATTTTAGCCCACGGTGAATAATTTGGTGTTGAAACGCGCGCTATCTTTTCAGTTTCATTTTCTGCATATCTTTTCGATTGGAGCAATCGTTGCGATGATTAAATATTTTTTCGAAGGCTCTATCACTTTGTCTTCCGTCGATAATATGTGTATTCTTGATAGACCAACTATCTACGAATCGTCAGTTTTCTAATCATTCTTTACTATTCTTCTTGGAATGGTGATGTAAATCACGGATCTGTGCTGAATGATTCATCCTGAGACACTAAACTATGGTACAGTCTTCCGTTGGATGTTACATTCGTCTTCGTAACTGCGGTAATACTGAAGTTATACTAGTTGCTATTCTATATTAGTGGAAGTGGTTAAATAATTTATTTTTTGATCTGTGCGGTAACAGGCCATCTTCCAATTATAAGCTTTGTTAGATAATAATGCTAAACATGGAATGCGAGAACGCGAATAACTTTCACTTGACTCGTTTTAACCTGCAGTTGTTAACAATTGCTTGGGAGTAGCATCGCTAAAAACCTCGTTCGCGCTTGTTAATTCAATTTATTTTTATATAATTAGTGTATAATTTTCTAGCCGAAGGAGGCAGTAGTTGTGCAATAAGGAATATTGACGTAAAGCATATTTATATGGTTAACACCGATGAATGTATTTATATGTAAACAGCCACATGTGCTTAGTTCCTTAAGCAGTAGTGCAAGGAGTGTATTTAATAAATAAATATAATTTTCTATTTGTCTTTTTAATCATTTTAAATAATGGTAAATCGCGAGAACTTTACTGAAAAGTCGGTACAATTTCCAAAATATTATAAGAAACTTCTTATAAACATTATACAGGGTGATATGAAACAAGAATAACTTTTACAAACACAGTTACAAACACAATTTACTGTTCACTGGAATTTTACTCGTTGCTGGACATCATGCGAAGCCATTTTAATCTCCAACAGAGGTTCTATAACTTGCAAAGAAAAGAAAATGAAAAAGATTGAAAGTGAACAAGTTACGACTTTTTCAAACCTTCCAGTTTTTCATTGGCCATCCTGTATTAAAAAGTAGGAAGCGAACCTCAGATCTGTATTAAAGTTGCGCAACTGTTGCGAACCTCTGATCGATATGCAAGAAAGGCTGTGACAACTTTTAATGTTTACGGTCTTCAAAGTTTCAACTTTCTTCGAAGTTCCATGCAGAGTAGCTAACGTCGGGATAGCAACCGATGGTCACGTATTTCACCTTCAACTGGAATTTATTATCCCTTCCGCGAACAAAAATATTGACAGCAATTGCATGACGTCCATGAAACGCTTACGTCCTTGTCACGATCAAGTTATTCAACGAGCATAGAAACGGCAAGAGCAGAAATATAAAAATGCAAATAAAAATACGGAAACGGGAGATCAACAATCGAAGTCAAACAAAATAGAACAGAAAGAGAGCAGAAGTATGCAAGAACTCGATGTAACGGTTACCACGCACTGCTATTAAGACTAAACCGAGTTAGTTATTAAACCCATCATCCTATTATTTATAATTCATGCGTACGCAAAATTATCATGTCACTAATGCTCTTACTCCTACCTTACTAACAGCTTATCACAATTCTCATTGCAAACCTTATACATACATACAAGAAGCTTAAAATTTCTGTAATCTAATCTGCGAATTGCGGATTTTTATGCAGATTTATTTCCGTTAATACTGATACGATGCTCATGATAACAATATAAAGCTATCTTAAATTCCAATGACCGTTGTAATCTCCGTTTCTACAAGTACATCGAATCTACAGTAATCAATTCTCACACTAGATCATACCTTTCACGCACGAAATGATTATATGTTGACTATCGCAAGTATTCTATAGTTTTTTATAAGTTGTCGATATCAGTAGTACATACGTAATCTAGGAAATTATAAATATAATTTCCTCTGCGAGAGTACAGATTGAAACAGTTGAAACCAGCAAAACAATTCTACGATTTGTCGAACTTTTTGGAGTTGAAAATAAATAACCCTCCTGACTGAAACCATATAAACTTCTATATAAAAATGAATTACTTTTGTTCAAATTCCAGCGTTTCCTTACTTTACTCTAAATGTTAGTTCACTCTTTGATCAAAAATATTGTAAAAATTCTGAGCGTTACATGTCAAATGCGACGCGTGCGAAGTTTCGAGTTCTCGTTGAATAAATTCACAAGAGTGAAGATAGACATATAAACGTTAATATCTCCGTAATGTAAAACGATCTTTTCGGAATTTCACTCAGAATAGCTAATACCTTGGCCTAGTTACCTGAAGCACCTCGTATATTCAATTAAACAAACGTCTCTTATTGATTCTTATTTTTTGAAGGCTCGATATCGAGGAGAGCTTTTAATATCTTCATCGTGCACTACTTGCGCCCGAAGTTGCCATGGAGGCTGCTTACCAGTTTCGTCCAATTCCTCTCTCTATACACCTATTTACTTATAATAAATAGACTGCGAGTAAGTTCGCAACTCTGACGACTGACTTAAGAAAATCAACCATTAGAATGAAATCGTGCGAGGTTAATCGTCGTTAAAATCTGCATTCCCGAAGTTTCACAGGTTAGAAAGCAAAGGCATAAAAAATCCGCAGTCTAATGATAACGCTCACCGTGGCAGTGACATTATGCGTTGTTATGTACCTCGCTCAAAAAGTTCAGAAACTTTGCAAGAAGAAGTGCACGTGCGTGGAGAAGAATCGACGACGACAACTTAATCGAGTCGACTGTTAGGAAAATTTACGGCGAGGAAATCCTTTCCCGAAGGTCTCGCAACTCTACGCCATTGAAGTCTCCGAAAGTTCAAGTCCAGCTTTTACCGTGGCCATTAATTAAGCAATTATCGCGTGTCCCGGCCTTCGAACGTTCGCTTGGAGCAACGTCGAACGAGTGCTCGATTTAACGGTAACGCGCCGCGCCACGGAGCAACCACAATTATAGTTCGAAACCTAAATTTATGTGGAGGACAACGGTCTGTTTTCAGGTTTCGTCTTCCCACCCAGACAATGATCCGCGTCTGCCAGATTTCAACACGTTTCGAAGGACTCGAGAAATAAATACGCCGGTGGAGCTTATTGACCTTTGGAGAAATCGTAATGATTAGACGACTTTGCAATCAACGGTTTTATCAATCCGTCACGCCTGTACACGCAGGCGCAATTAACCGAATTATTAAAGCGTTCAATTAATCGAGACGAACAAAACCAGAATAAACTGAAATATGCTGTGATTCAGACTAATATAGAGAACATCGTTAACAATATTATCGAATTGTTAATTTGCTAATTTGCTAGCTACTTTGTTTTGAAGCTTTTGGTTGCTATTATTCTTCTTTAAATTACCTGGATTTGTTTACGAAACATCGATCTTGCAATTACTATAATCAATCTATAATAATTTTTTAATCAGTTGTTATAACTAATTTATAATAATTTGTAACAAGGAGTTACAGTCGTTAATTATTAATCAGATCACGTTTTGCCAAATTATTATAAATTAGTTATAATAACTAGATTACGGATGTTGTGCATTTATGATAAAAATGACTAAAGAAATAGCAAAATGCAAACACAGTAGATAAATTTAATGGTATTGCTATCTTCTGTTTAGTTTTTTGTAAAAATTATATTGTTATATTTACGTTATATTTGCGAAAATATTCAAGCAGTTGAGTATAACAAGTTGACTCCAATTGGAAACTTTAGATTTGTTAAAACTGTTCTTTCTGATACTTGTAATTTTCAAAAGAAAAGCGAGTTTCACCAATGAGAGAAATGAAATGCGGATTAATAAGTGTAGGGGACGGGACGGATGTTTTCGGTGATGCGTCGTTCGATATTAATTGTAAATTCTTAGAAATGCTTGAACCCGTGATAGGATTTTAATGTACAATTTGCGATCCGCGTTACGTAAAGGATAGGAGTACATACCGCGATTTGTTAACCTTGTTCGATTTCTGGGGCGACAAGTTGTCACACGAAGCCATTTTGGCTTCGCGTGTCTGCTTAGGAAATCCCGTTTCTGTCGGAGGTGCAAAAATTTTAAATGCTGATCACCATTTATATGCACCGGCCACAACGAGAAAACTCTCGCGACCGGTTTCTCTGGTATGCGGGAACCGTCGATTGCAAAGATTCAATTCTGAAGAAAACATTCCGTATACGGTATCGCTTTTTCTAATTGATCCTGTAGTACATCTTTCACGCGTGTTTCCTATTATCCGATTAAACTTTGTTTACCGCGACTGTCCCGATTTCGCATTCGATAATTCAATTTTACAGTTTGTACAGTCTGCTAAAAGAGACCATACTCACCACTCGAATTTCAAACATTTCAGATAATACAATTTTAATTTTGGATCGTATATAGGTATTCCTTCATTTATTATCATGTTTCAGTTGTTATTATTAGTTTCAGACATTGTACGAATATTTTTCTAGTTTTTTTTATCGCTTGTATTGCTTGTTGCGTATCATTTCAAAGCTTGTATAGCATTTCAAACAGATGAAGAAAATTATTTGTAAAAGACAGAGTAAAAGAATAACAATGTTTCTGTAACGTATCGATCGACTTCCATCTTTACGCAAAATAAAAATTGTCTTCCTGACTTGCAACCCACTGGGGTAAATTTTTTTTGATTTCTTAATAGATCTTAATGAAAATATTTTTGATTTCTTAATAGATCTATTGGGATGATAATCATATAACAGTGTTTTAACAATGTTTCTTTTTTACTACTCATCTTATGTCGGATGAATGAAATTATTCACGAATTATTGTTCGCGAACGAACACGCGGAGGAAAATTCGAAGAACGGGACGAACAATTTTTGTAGTTTCTGTAAATGATTGTTGCTTTAGAAAGTGGTAAGCTCGTAAGAAAGTTGTCCATGTGTATAATCTGCGAGATGTCCAGTAAACGAAGAGAGGCGAATCTCTTTGATTAACCTATTAATCACGAACGGAGAAACTGTAAAAGGAGGAAAACTGATGGAAAAATGTCAGAGGAGGTGAAAATGAGGTCAAGGTAAATGAAAGGCGAGGAACGTGCAAAATTAGAGCGATTCCCGGGTGACACGTTGAACAAGTTGCGGCCGAAGTTTCGCACGCTCCTTATTCAGCGGTAAATAGAAACCGTTTTGGCCGCTTGTCAAATCGACTTTGTAATTTTAGATGCGTCTGCACGTGGAAATTGCTGTCTGCGAGCTCGCTCGAAAATGAGGGGCACTCTGATATCGGTGCGGCAATCAATGAATTCGACGCGTTCAGACTTGCAACACGTGCTCGGTTTATCCATGTCGCCTGCCGTGATTCATGCCAGTTGCTTTTGCAACCGCGCGACTGTATCGATCAAAATAAAAAGCGGTCGAATAACTTCGACCGATCAAAAATCTCTTATCGTTGCTTTCTCCTGCTGATAACTTCTAGAAACGAATGAGAAAACTGCGGGAAGATTTATGCACTTGTAAAACTCAGTCTCGATGTGCAAACAGGTGTACGAGCGAATCGAAAATTCGTTTTATAGTCTTGAGATTTTTTCTTCATTCAAAATATTCTGTGTCATTGAAAACTGGGTAGTCTGATAGTCGTTTAGCGAAAGGTGGTGAACTGGTTTGATACGGCCGCACCAGGAGGGAGGTATTTATGCGTATTGGTTCCATTCACAAAGTGAAATTGTAAATATAGAACAGCTATTTAGAAACATTGGAGCACACTACGGTCTCGTTTGCAATAACGTATTTAACGCTGTTTCTGTAAGGAATTTTAATCAGAGTTTACTTTTAAACAGAATTCTTTCTCTAATCGTATAAATCCTATTCCGACATTTTTAATTCGAACATTTCCTCAGCTGAATCAATAAGTACAAATTTCTGAATTTTTTCATATCTGTCTGAAACTTTTGACAGCAAGTTTATTTATGACGTTTTTTAATAAAAAAATGACACAAATATACAATGTTTATTATTTAGATTGAAATTTAATCAATTAACTGTATTGATATTTTTGACAAGATTTTTTTTCATATTTTGTTTAAATACAACGCTTCTATAAAATATATAACTCAATAAAGAATGCCAAAGTATATACTATTTTTAACCTGTTAACTAATCAATGAATCAGTCAATTAATTAATCAGCCAGTTAACTAGTTAACCTGGTATGACGAGTATGCTCGTCAAAAACGACTAACTCAAATTAAAGTCTTGTCAGATTTTATATTTGGGAGGAAATCGATATAAGGATAATTTTAATATCTTCTCAGATATTTCTGTTCAATCTATCAATTTCATCTCTCCGTATTTAGCTCAGCCTTTCAAATTGTCTAGATACCGATGCGTAACTGTGACGCATCAAGAAGGAAGAAACGAAACTTACGTATGCATTTACGATAGTTCTTTGTCACTTTTGGATTCCAAAGTTTCCCTAGTATTTTCAATTCTGCATGTTCGTGTGGATATTCTCTATCAACGTAAAATTTTTGGTACACCTGTTGGATGACCAATTGTTGACCCTTACTCAGAACACCTAAACAACAGGTAAACCCAGCCAGCATCGGCGTTACTCACCATTTTCTCTTACTTTCCATGATCAAACTTCGAATGAGTCAGAGGCCAACGTCACTTAGTAAAGGGCTAATGGTCATCTTTCACCTCCCGAAACACGAGGATATAAGAACCCTCAACAATTACACCAGGGGACACTTTAGAAAATCTTTCCGGATTGTACACTCGCGCTTCCGAGATAGCCTTAGGAACCAACGTTGTATTAAGAGACGTAATAAAATAAATCAGATTATAAAATATAACCGAGCTTCGATACGTGTTCCACCCGAGGTTCCAACACACCATTGTATCTCCGAAAAGATCGAGGCAAAACGTGTGCGGCGAAGACGGTTCGGCGAGCCTTCCGCAAACACAAACAGAGCATCCGTTTCCACGCAGCTGTTGCACGTGTTGTTGGAATCGTGGAGCCACTTATTTTAAAATCCTTGTCGGTTCATTTCGCTAAACGGAAACGGAGGTACAATGACTCTTCTTCATCGGGAGACTTATTTAACAGAACGACAATGGGAATCGAAACACGCGTACGGAGAATGCGTTTAGTTAGATGGCTGCCAGACGATTTCTAAAAATACTCGCGTCCTGTGTTTTGCCGACCATAATTGCTGCGCGTGCCGTATGGGTGGTCCACTTAGTATCCATGGTGAATTATTTCGAAGACATTCTTTGCAATGTTGCCGAGACACTGGACTGAAACGGAATAGTAGATTACATAGGTTTTAGCACTAGAAATACTAGAGCAGGGTAGCAATACTCTGCGAGCAATACTCTGTCGATCCATCGCTTGTGAACAGACTACTAGTTTATGATAGTTCATTTATACAATAAATTTAATTTATCGCCGTTTCGCGCATGTACAGTTAATTTACGAACGATTTGTTATCGTTAATGGGCTTTAATTCAATCTATTGTGTTCATAATGCAATTATTCGGGAAAGAGCGATCTACTAATTAATTGAACGTTGAACGAAGATTAATAATAGTCGCAACAAGGTTTCGCATTCATTCGGGATGTATTCGGGTCGGTGATTTATTATGTATACAGGAATTGGTGTATGATATAGCACGTCAAATGTCTCCTTTGAACAGACGTTGATAAATTTTTAATGGACGGATTCTTTATAAATAGACTGGCGGTCTTTATACATTTATAGCTCATAAAACTTGTCTAAAGGAATGATATCGGAACCACAGCGGAGTCACATTCATGTTTGTATTATTTTAGAGATATCAAAGCTATTTCCACAGGGCTGAAGTTTTCGATCGTACGTTCTCTAATTGTTTCTTGTGAATGAGGCTTTGCATCTTCGATCGAAAAGAGAAATTTTATGAGCCTGTTTGGCTCCGCATCAAGGAAAAGAGGAAATAAAAATAAGTAGATTGAGAATGATGCTAACTTTTTATTAATTTGTGAAGATACAGAACGGTCCATTAACCTCATAAAGGAACACTCTTTTTGTTTATACTGGTTGATTTACAGAGATTATGAAATGCGAATATATTTCGCTTGAATTGTCATTTTTCTAAATGATACTGTACATCCAATGCAAATTGGATCATTGCAAGTAGGATCTGAAATTTTCAAAAATATCTGTTCCCTTGGAATATGCAGTTGCACTTTGGAAGTAGATTAGTAAATCGAGCATTTGAAATTGCTCGGGACTAGTCTCAAATTGCAATTCTTTGCTTGCACTTTAAGGTCAAGCTGCGTCTAACTAGCGGCTTCTTATAATTCACGAAAACGATTTGTATCTATTTCTTTATTCATGAAAAATTAATTTTTTCAATTTCCTGTTTGTCAAACTTTATGCTTTCATCGATTTTGCTTAACTTTTTTGCTATCCCATCTGAGACATTTTACGATTAAACGTCACAGATTATACGTCACAGATACAATGGGAGTTACGTGTACGTATTTCGAACAGAGGTGAATGACCCGCGAGTAATCAGTTCCCCAAAAGATACGAATTCGAGACGAGAGTAATAGCTCAATCTAATTTTGACTAATGAGTTTTTGACGTAACTGACAGCAGCAATAAATCATTCTAATCTCGAGCAATGAATGCAGGTTCGGTAACTTTCGAGCTGTAGGAGAGCATTTTTGCTGATATTTATATCAACGAGTTTCAAGCCTGAAATTCGGACAACATTTCTTAGAGCTCAACACGAACTCTGAGTTAAACTGAAATATTCGTTCTTCTATATGAATACATTAACAGATCAAAATTACGAGAACATGAAACATAGCTAAAATATGATGGACCAATAATAATAATTATTATTATTGGTCCATCACTTATTATTGTTAACGTTATATTGTATACTAACGCCACTCCATTATCTTCTTATCGAACATCCCAAAATCTTCTGCAAGCAATGATTTTAGCCTCGACTCACCCTAAAACTCTGTTTCATCCTCCAGCTCCGTCCTTGCCGCATCTTACCTGAACCTTTGTCTCGCCACGTCGTCTTTAAAACTCCGGCCTTACCATACCAATCCTAATAATCAGTTAGATTCCTTCAAAACTCGGGTCGGTACAGTTTCCTTCGAAAGGTGCGCCTGCTCAAATCTCTTCGGAACCTACACCTAACAAAATAACGATCCTCGGATCTATTTGCATCATCAACACGCTCAGGATTCATCAAAATAAAAGAAGTTTAAACCAGAACGAGTTTTGCTAAATTCTCCGTTCGGAACAAGAATCCTGACATTTCTTGGGAAACACTCGCACTGTGCTGTGGCAGCATGACATCTCTAATAGATCTTTTTGTGGTTTGCAAATATTAAGTCTGAAAGTGCATTTTTTGAGCAATGCCACTTTTTTTCTTGTGCCCACTATTATATAATAATTTTTCAACAGTATTTAATTGATTTTGAATGGCGGTAAAATCAGTTATAATGAATTTTTATTATAAATCTAAATTGTAGCGAATTTTTAATAGAAATTGAAATAGAATTTAAATGACAATGAATTTTTCATTAAATTTTAAGTAAAAGCTTTAGGTTTTAGTATTCTGATAGATTTAAATTTTGAATATGAGGATAAAATTAATTGTATGTTTTTATAAAAACTTATTTATAGTGAGTTTTATTATGAAATTGGTTTATAACAAACTTTTAATATAACTTTCCGTTATAGTTATTTTTTATAGAAATCTAATTTAATTGATTTTAAATGCTTTTAAATTTTAATTGATTTCAATAGTTGATACAATATCATATCAATTATAATGAATTTTTAGTAAAATTGTAGCGAATTTTTAATAGAAATTAAAAATACTACCTACTAGTATACATATATTAGGTATATAAGTGAATTATGGCAGTGTATGATTCAGTAACTATGTACAAGTCACATTTTCCTAGCATAATTTTTAGAATTTTGGGCTGCGACGACATTTCTGTACTTGTTTTACAGCCTGTATGGGCCAGGGACATCTTCAGGACGTTGAAAATTCATTTCGGTCCGGGTAGCTTGCGTTGCGGCTTTGACCGAGCCAAATAAAAAATTCATGTCGTCGGGACGATCCATTTTCTGGCCGTGAGCAAGGATCAAACATACGTCAACGGCTGTGTTTCGAGAGCAATTTAAATCGCGTGACGAGCCCGGCTAGACGCTGCAGGAATTTCCCGTTTCGCTGAGTCTCACATCTCTCTCTCTCTCTCTCTCTCTCTCTCTCGCTCGCTCGCTCTCGCTCTCTCTCTCTCTCTCTCTCTCTCTCTCTCTCTCTCTCTCTCTACGTCAGCACGTGATTTTCCCCCTGTGTATACCGTCGTACAAATGCCTGAAGCATCTGATTTTATAACACTAATTGATACCCAACCCCTCTCGTATACTAACGAGGCTGACTCGCCATAAAGACTTCGAACATACTCGACTTTATTTTAGTCATCTTCCATTGTCAGTATCTTAGTATTAATTTTTATTTATTTATTCATTTTCAATATTTCAACGACACGAACTCTTCATGTTACGAAGCTAAAGTGCAAAATAATAACTCTCGAACAGACACGTAAGAGCAAGGTGACAAATGGTAACCAATTAGCCTAACTACAATAGAAAAAGATATAATACAGATATGCAATACTTAAAGGTACAAAATCATCGCTATTATTTGCAATTAATAAAGTTTCTTGATAAATTTAAATTTTGATATACCGTATGTATGTATCTTCTGCTTTTAGTTAGTTAGAATTTTAATAATGAAACAGACTGTGCTAAATAAAAATTTTGATAATTTTCTTCGAAATCGAAATTGAATTTTATTTTTCTGATGCCAATGTGTAATCGTTCGCGTTGGTATGCAATAAATATAAATTGTCTTCTTATGCCGGGGAATTATTAAGAACAAGGAAGTTGGAGACATTGTAAACGAGCGAATAGAAGGAAGTACGAAATTATTTTGCGATTTGAACGAATCGGACGTGTGATTGCACTACACGCAAATTAAAATAAAATTAGAGACCTGGTTGTATTCGCTGTTTTTGCAGATGAAGATTTATAAAAATTATTATGTCTTACTTTCGAAGATCTACGATAACAATGGAAAAATATGATAAAACGTTTTACATTCGCGTCAATTTACGTTTCGTGAGAAAAATTCATATAAAATATTTTAAATGAATACACGCAAGGATTAAAGGCAATTACCAAATTCGAAAGAAATTCCATTTTACTTTAAGATTTTCTTTTTATTTCCAGCAATTTGAAGAAGTTACATACTTTTACAATACTTCGAACAAATAGTCCGCAGCTTTTTAGGATTACTTTAAACATGATACTTTACTCTAAAACCTAAATTCTCACGAAAATTCACCGTTTAATCATGATTTCCAATGAAGCGTTGTATCTTAAATATATTGATAACGAACGACGAACAAAAAACATTTTTGATTATCCTCTATTTAGTAGTATCTACTATTTACATGATATTAACAAATACTTGTACAATACAAAAAATATTAGCCACAAGGCCACAGTAATCACGTGTGTAGTATTATTCTAAAATCGATGTATTAGGTGTGGATTAAGATTATAATCTTCTCACTATATCGCTGTAGCAGTTTGTTATTAAAGGATTTGTATATGAAACGATATCGGCTTGTAATTTTTAGAGAGTTGTTCGTTTTTTTCTTGAACTGAGGTCATCTTGCATATACTCACGAAAATGAAATGAATGTTTGATTATGTTTAAAGCACGTACTCGCAGCATGTGCATGGAAGAATACGATAGCACTAACTCGTGCAGTCGTTAAGAATTTCATTTAGTCTCTCGGTTGCCGTAATCGCCTACCGAACGGATAATCCTGTTCGATCACGTGACGTCACAGCCGCGACAGGCGAAGTTTTCGTAATGTCGAGGGATATTTTCGAACGAGTTATTCTGGCAATCGGCCCAGTAAATGCACGACACCCCTTTTTAACCCGGGAGGGAACGACGAAGCTGTCGCGCGCTTGTTTACGAGCGATCGCATGTCGAACTTCATTATTATAAGTCTCTGTGCCCATCAGCCGGCTTCGGTCGTCTAACAAGATTTTCGGAAGGAGCGCGATCATAATCTTGGTCTTGCGGTTCCCGTCGTTATCTCTCACACAAAAACGTTTTACAACGCGTTGGTGCTCGAAACGAGGACGAAACTGCAGCAGTTTCCTTTTCCTTCGGTGAACACAATGAAAATTACTGCACAGGAATTCCTCGCTGTGTTCGTCGTTCGACGAGTCATTTCCGAGTTCGACGGGATCGAATTGAAAATTTTCCGACCACTATGATCAGGTTTCGCACGTGTTCTAGTTTCCGAGAAGTCGACTTTACAAAGAATTGCTCACGTTTCAACGCACGTGAAAAATAATAAATAATCATTCGAGGACTGTTTCTTACAAATTTTTCTTTCAAAAGTGTAAAAATAAGTCATAGAAAATACAATATTGAATTTCGCTTGAAATTTCGCAAATGGAAAACTAAATGAATAAATTAAATTCCATGGTTCAAGATTGAACTTACTCGTATAAAATGATTAAAATACAGTAATATGTGTTCTTCATTGTTGAGAAGTAAAAATATAAAAGATTCCCGAAGGAACGTTCGGAAATATTGTATGTAATACGGCACTAACTCTTTCAATATTTTTTCTGTGACATTTAAACGGAAATGGCTTATACCTAAAACACTATAATGAGATAAAATGATACAAAATGGTATACAGGGTGTCTCAAAAATGTCTAACAATCCGGAAACGAGGGGTTCTTGAGGTCATTTGAAGCTACTATTTCCTTTACAAAAATTTTCTCCAGGGCATCGTTAACGAGTTATTAACAAAAAAACAATCACCAATGAGAGGTGAATACCGCTGACGCGAGACGGCTGAGCCAATGAGCGAAACTAGGCTTCGTCCGCTTGTTGGCTTTTTCGTTAATAACTCGTTAACAATGTCTCCGAGAAAATTTTTGTAAAGGAAAAAGTTGCTTGAACTGACCTCAGGTATCTCCCATTTCCAGATTGTTAGACATTTTTGGAACACCCTGTGTAACATAAACAACTAATATTACCCCTGAGCTTTGTTTTAGAATATAAAACATAACTGTTGAACATAGCAACGTCTGTCGCGAAGAAACATAGTTTTCGATCTTGTATCTATCATCTCGGAAGTTGAATTAGTCATTAGTTTGAAAAAAAATGTCATTCGTAAAATAAATAAATGTAATACGATGTGAAAGTATTAAAAGAGCAATACTATAACCAAGATTCCGATTGTGAAACACCAGAAATGAGTTTCCCAGTTGATACAAGCCATTGATCATGCAGAAATGTTTCTACCCACTTCTATGAACGAATAGAAAGACAGATTGTCAATACATGAATAAACATTTGAATGCGCAGCTGTTCTATCATCTATCGAAGTTGGAAAGCAATGCTTGTTACGTCCGCGCTGTTTGTTTCGCCGTCCGGAGTTTCCGCGCGAAAGAAGCGTGATTTGCAAAACTCGCGAAGTGGCACGGCGACGGCGCGCCGTCGTGGAAACTGTTTTTACTTTCATTGCCAGCAAATCTACCGTGGCGAAGCAATAAACGATAATTGAAAGATGTTCCTGAGGAACGAAAGCAAGCGTTCCGGAGGAAGGAAACCTTTCACTCCGGCAACGCCAAACGGATGCTGTAGGAGAAATTGTAGAATCTAGCTTGGGGTCCTCGTTTTCGAGACCATCATTTTTATCGTCCTTCATCTCGCACCGCGTATTCGACTTTCCTCCTATCTCGGGCGTCTGGTTTCGACAGATTATCTGCCATTACGAAGCTCTTTCAAATATTTCGGCGAAACCGTGTCAGTACTTTATACGGAGGAACGCCAAATAAGATCTGCAAAATTAAGAAGCACGGCGAGCAACTGAACGTTCCGCGGAACGGTTGCTCCATTCTCTAATTATTTTTTTGCACTTTCATGAAAGAGGGGCACGAATGCGGATTTCGTGTAAAAATTTGTTCGCAACACTGTGAAGACCTTGAAATTATTAGAAGCAGAAATGCATACTTATTTAATTTCTATTCCATACAACTGAATTGAAACATTTTTATTTTGCTTGTGATTAAACTACGGATTTTTATACAATATAAAAGTTTTCGAAGACGATTTTATGCAACGGAAATAAAATAAAAATAAATTGTTTCTTTTAATGATATTGATAAGTTGGAAATAGTGTGATGTAATTGAACTCTTTTTATAAAATTTATGCAATGGAAAATCCGTTCTTAAATACTTTTCTGCTTTTTTTATCGAAGCGAAAGAAGTATCTACTGTACCTATTACATAATTTATCAATTAAGATAAAATTCAAACTTTGTTAATTCGTATATTAATTTTGTATAATATCAGAAAATTATATATTATCATATGTTCATCATTTACAAGGTAATTAAATTCAGTTTACTGTTACTGATACGTGTTTAATTTCTGTTTGCAGGGTGGTTTTGCGAGAGTTTACCTGATGACTGACGTCAGCAATGGAAATAAATACGCTTGCAAAATAATTCCAAAAAATCGGATGCAAAAAATTCATATGCAAAAGGTTCGTATATATTCATTTTATCATTATTAAGGTCCACATGCTTTGTGGACCTTATTATTATTGAACCTGTGGTCATAAGAATCTTGTTTCAAGCGTGGAAATGAATTCTTTCCGGTTAGAAAAACTCGATGGGGCTTAAATTGAAACAGTTTCAATGAAACAAAAAAAAACGTATTTTCGTTTCTTCCAAAAATAATTATTTTATAATAATATATAATATTATATGAAATTATAACGAAACTGCTGTAGGAAATAAAAATAATATAATAATAAAATATTTGGTCACCAATCTCTTGTATGGGGCACTTTACTATCTTTTTAAATTTCTTCAATGTGGACAATTGTTTATAACATTAGGGAGTTATAACTATTCTAAAGTGAAGCGTAAATAGCGACTTTCCCCAATAATATTGCAAAGTACACTACGTTGTACAGTTAACTCCCGTATAATGGGACGGATTTTAACGCTCAATTTTCCTGTAATAACACGAATGATATTGCTAACATATCGTTATACAATTGTAATTAATTAAACGAAACTTTAAAAACGCTTTTGTAGAATTGATGGTTAATTATAGCCTGAATCGTACAAGGTTTTTATATAGTTTAATCTTATTATACATATAACGTGTTTTACGAGAAATCGCGTTATGTGAAAACTGTGATCGCAAAATTTTTGACGCATTATAATTTCTTTTGTAAAAAATTCGCGTTATACGGCGATCTATTGTAACAATCATAAAATGGTCTCCGAGTTGTCCCTCCGTCAGAGTGGGCGTTCGCCGTGTAGCGACTGCCGAAAAGGAAACAACAATAACAATAATTTATTTGTTGCAGATCGCCCGCGAGATTATGATCCACAAGGAGCTGAATCACGTGAATGTTGTCCAGATGCATCACTACTTCGAGGATAACCTGAACGTGTACATGCTTCTGGAAGCCTGTCCTCGAAAGGTATCGTGTGTCCCATGCCTACCTGCCCGCGCAGTTTCCTACGGTACATTCTCTCTATACGCTCGCTCGCAAGAATTTCCCAACCGTCTCCTTTCGTGTCGGGGCCCCCGGGATCCCCGTTGTATTCGAAGAATGAGAGAAGTTCGCGTACCTGTTAGATAAAAGCTCTCTCTTGCTCTTCACCGCGAGGAACTTGCGTCGGAGAGATCAGCCGCAGTTAACTCAAAGGGGCCCCCAGCTTGAGTCCGGGCTGCGCCAGTATTTACGGTCCATTTAAAGAAACGGAATTGCTTTGTCGCTCGTTTCTTCAGAGGCAACACGAATTTATACGTTCGTCTTGAAATAGATGCGCCACACAAGCGAACCTTTGAAACCGTCCTCCGGTGGTCCGACAATGACGGACCATCCACCCTCGCGCAGCCGAATCTTTGACGGCGGCGCTGACAGTCGGAACCAGGACGCCATTGACACTCACGGAAACTTTTTACGACGAAGAAAATATTTCGGCGCGATTATAACTCGTTTCGACTAAATACAGTGCGTAGAAGTATACTCTTGGGTCCCCTTTTACAGAATTTGCAATCTTTTGCGAAGAGCACTTTTCTCCACGGAGTCAATGATTGTTAATGATTTTCTCTTACGTTTACTTGCTTTATTTCAAAAGGCGCATTTTGTCCGATTCATCAATTGCGATCGCATAAATACTATTTTTTCTTTATTCATTGTAAGTATGCATGATATTATCTACATAAATCTTCTTCACGCCCTTGAGTTGTTATCACATTTTAGTATTTTGCGATTGAAAATAATAAAGAGGAAATCGAAAAATATTAATAAAAATTTCTGAATAAAAATATCTTTAAAATAACGGTTACGTCCTGTTCCAATATGCGTCCCATTCATGATTTTTACAGAAAGTATCTTGGTAATTAATAGAGATAGAAGCATTGCTTTCTACTTTTGCAAGAAATGAAACGACATGAACGAAATTGCTAGGTATCACAACGGCTTATTTGAGATCAAATCTGGTAGTAACGGTAACTTTCTTAGATTACAGAAGATCTGGAATTTATATTGAACTGAAAAGAAAATATACTTCGATGAAAATGGTAGTGCTAAATACGGTTGCAGCATAAAGGAAGCCCAGCGCGTCATGCTTGAAAAATAAGAGGCCTACTTAATAAACTTCACCTAAATCGATGAATAGAACGTGAAGAATCAATTTTGTGGCTGGCCTGGTCTCCAGACTTAACCCCATTTTCTTTGTAGAACACTTGGAAATATCAAGATGAACCGACTATATCGGGAGGTATAGATAACAAATTACTGCAGTATACGTTACAATAAAATTACAAACATTAGAACGTGCAAGGATGCAAAGAATTCAAAAGTAGTTGATACTTTGCGCGTAAGAAAATTGATTTTACTTCCACTTTGAAGATTGATTCAGCAAAATCGCCTTAATACAAGTTATTGTTACAATAAAAAATGTAGAACAACCTGTTTAGACTTTGTTAAATCGTTACATTGATTATACGGTTACTTAATGTTTTGAATCATAGATGAAAGAATTTCAGGAAGCTGAAGAAGTGGCACGAAAAATCCGTAGTAATACGTAGTCCCATTTACTTATTTATTTATTTACTTATTTATAATATGTTTCATTTATAATAATGTTAGAGGAGAATCGTGGCCGCACGAAATCTTGGTATTCCTCTGCGGTCAGAAAAGGGAACGAGCACTTGCACTCTCCACAGCTGATCTGTCCACTTGTTTCTACCGTTAGGATGCACTGGAACGACAACTAATCGCTCGATTATTAACCGCTTCTCAAATCATTAACTTTACCGGTGTACATATTCGCTTGACCGCGTGGTAAACCAGCAAGAAAATTGCTAGATGGCTTCCAACTGTAATATCGAAACTGGAAATTACCTATTAGGTCGAGGATCTTCGTATTACAGAAAATTTCCTTAATATAAGTTCTGAGGATTGGAGTCGAACAGTTAGTCAGTTATACGGTGAATGCGTTGGTTACCGGTTTGTCATTCCAAAATGCTTCCACAAAATTATGATAACTCGTCAAGCCTCTGCATATTTCAATCTCAATTTAATCCTTTCGAATGCACCACGACGGAGATTGATTTTTAACACTTTGTGGACGAGGACTTTACAAAGCTTTAAAGACATTTTCCTCACAAAACTAGATTGTTTATAAAAGTCTTAGATAATGAGTACAATGAACAATGAATCTTCATTTTCTGTTACGTACATAATTTAATTATGTATGCAGCTTCTGGAATAAGATGTACAGCCCTGTCACCAAAACGGCGTTACGGTAGTCAATGTACGAAATAGTTGAACAGTTTACCAGTTCGACTGTACTTTTTTCAGAAAAAATTCAGGAAAAATAGTTCATTACTGTTTGAGCAATACTTAAATCTTCCTAACGCTGTTTTCCCGTCATTTTCATCCTTAAACCTTTCTTGCAGATAATGTCCAAATTACAACTGAATAAGTCGCGTTATTTTCGTTCCCTAGGCTGCGAATGCGGTCAACGGTCCTATATATTTTTACGATAGCGTAGATTAGATCGTCCCACTAACACCGTACAATGGTAAACTGTGTCATTTTTGTTTGACAGAGCTTGATGCACGTGCTGAAGTACCGTGGCAAAGTCACGGAGCCGGAAGCGCGGTATTACATGAAGCAAATGGTAAGAGGGGTCGCGTATATTCACTCCCAGAAAGTTGTTCATCGAGATTTGAAGCCAGGCAACATGTTCCTATCGGATCGCATGATCGTCAAGATCGGAGACTTCGGACTGGCAACCAGACCTGACGGACAACGCAGGCGTGTGTAAGTTTTTTTCTCTATTTCCGGCTATGCAACACCTTGTTGTGGAAATAGTTGGAAATGTGGACCTAAGAAAACCGATCTTTTGACACACCGTTCGCTTAAAGGATTGCGTACACCTAAAATAATAAAAATTCGATTTCTAAAATTCAGAATTTAAATGGTAATCGTTCCCACACAAACAGATATTTATTTCTTAAATGACAGAAAAATTATTTCGGTTACGATATAAAGATTTGAAATGCATAAGAAAGAGTCTCGTCGTTGAGGTTTGACTTGTTTCTAATTTCTTCTTTTACGATTCCCAATAATATGAAAATGTTTTTATGAGAAAGTTTAAAATAAAATTTAAATAAATCCTATCTTGTCATTGTTATAAAACAATATACCTCAGTCGCGTTTAGGGTTCGGTAGTTAATAGTGTTAATAACAACTTCATGAAACGGTCTAAGAGTAGACGACCGAACAAAATAATTTTATTTGAACTTTCCTCTTAGTTACTCATGTTGCGAGAGACAAGTGTGAGAACACGAGATGTATGTTCTACACGAAGTTAAAAAGATTAATAGGCGCGCTCGCGCCTTATCTGACAGGAATCGTAATATTTCGTTTTTATATGCGCAGGACAATATGCGGAACACCGAATTACATCGCGCCGGAAGTGTTGTATAAACAGGCGTACAGTTACGAAGCGGATGTTTGGGCGCTCGGTTGCATTCTTTATGCCCTGCTGGTAGGGCAACCACCTTTCGACACAGCGACGTTGAAGGAGACATACGACAGGATATGTAATAATCATTATCGGGAAGTCGACGACTCGATAGCGAGCCGTAGCGGCCAGGATCTCATTAGACGGCTTCTGCAACCGAATCCGGAGCTCAGACCATCCTTGGAGAGGGTCAAGGAACATGCTTATCTCACCAAGGAATACGTACCGTCCTCCCTCTCCCATACCTGTTGCTACCAACATCCGCACGCGACGATAATCGACTCCATACCGTCACCGTCTTCAAACTCGACCACCTCCAGAAATCAGAAGTTCAATAAAAATCAGGTGCGCTATTCAAATCGATTTCCGTTGATGCTGTATCATACAATATCGTATCCATATATTATCTTATAACGCTTAGTTCTCTCTTCAATATTAGTTAGTTAAGGGGTCGTGTCTAGTTAGCAATCTAAAAGAACGTGACTTTTAGGAAAATTTTCTGGAACAATTAATATACCTTTTTTATTGCCAAGTTAGTATATTGTTTAAAAGTATATAGATTTGAGGTAATTTTTTTGAATGATACCTTAAAAATTGCAAGAAATTTTATTTAGAAGATACAGGATTTCCTTTGAAATTCATAATCTTGAATAATATAAGATTACTGTACTCTTACACATTAACACTGTTCAATGTTTTGAATATTTTTGAAATGCTCCTAGGTTTGGCCAAACATGTTGTCGCAAGAGGCATCTCACCCGTACCAGCAACAAAATATGCACACACAACAGCCCCAACCGCTGCAACAACATCAACAGCATCAACCACAACAACAACAGCAGCAGCATCAGCAGCAGCATCAGATGAGCAGATCTCAGAAGAGTTTACGAAAAGGATCGAAAGTGATCACATGGCTAGCCAGGAAGCTGCCGAAAGTGCCGAAATTTATGCAACGACTAAACAGTATATTGTGCCCGGATCATAAAAAGATGGGCTACGTCGCACAGAGTATGCAAATGCACAGAGCATTGCAGGCGTGTATCAGCGAAATAAATCATAAGAATATGATGCAGAATCCTCCGCCAGTGGAGGACGTGGTACCGCTTTTTATCACGAAATGGATCGACTATTCGAATAAATATGGTCTAAGCTTTCAGCTTTCGGATAAATCTGTTGGCGTTCTCTTCAACGATAATACCAAAATTAGTTACACACATGACAGAAGGTCAGTACTGTTTTGTTAATTAATAATAATAATTCTATTTATTAAATCCTTTGGTCTATTTCGAAAACTATAATTTTATAGTTGATAAATATTTTGTATCGAGTTTCATCACAAAAGAAATTTAAACGAGGCAATAAGTTTGCATCGAATGTATATAATAAAGTACAAAGGATTAAATACTTGTTTTTAATCGCGTTTGGTTTTTTGAAATGGATTTCTATTTGCAAAGAAGAGTGGAGTATATGACAACCGAAGACGAAGTAACGAGATACCATAGAGAAGAAGACGTTCCGCCTGTTCTACAAGAGAAGCTTGAATTACTCCAACGTTTCACCCAGTATATGGACAACTATATGACCGAAGGTAATACAAATAAACATAAACGAAACCTTACTAAGCTTATATTAAGAGGCGGATAAATTAAACTGATTAATTCTATGAAATTGTTTACCAATGTTGTTCAAGGTGGTGAGATTAAGGAATATCGAAGTGCTCCAAAGCAGTCAAAGAATGTTTGCATACCACGAATGCGGAAATGGTTAAGAACAGACAAGACTATTGTGATGGAACTGACAGTTCCTCTTTTACAAGTTAACTTCTTCGAAGACCACACGAAACTAGTGGTTTCGCAAGAATCGCCTAGCAGAGGTTACTTAATTACCTATATCGACACCAGTAGGCAAACAACCTCTTACTGGTTGAATGATATAAGAGATTTCGGCTGCACAAACGATCTCTATGAATGTTTATATTACGTGTGCAAACTCTCCAGAGAATTTGCAGAATTGCATAATAATACAATCGCTTGACCATTATCGGCACGCTGGAAACTGCAAGGTTTGTCGAACGATTTAAATTCGTTTGGTACCGCCATTCATGTCTTTTCTGTTAGCTGCACTCATACAACGTTTAATTTTTGAATTTTTTGGAAAATATTGAAACTAATTTGTTAAACTTGAGCGTATATGAAAGATTTACATTAAACTTGAAACTATTTTGTTAATATTTATGAGGAAATGACTTTTTGTCGCATCTAGCTTACGTTAATTGTTAAGAACGTATTACATCATTATTTTATTATGTACATTTTATTGTTTCTCTCGTGTATAGATAAAATCATAAAATTTAATTGGTACTATGTTACATTTTACGATAACTGAGTATTTCTAAAACGACCTATTCTCGATACAACGTAAAAGTGTTCATTATTTTTTAAAATTTTATTTTCAATATTTGAGTATTTGCATTTTAAATTTATGGAGTTAAAGAGATCTTGTAATATTAAAAGCATTTACTGAAAAATGTACATACAACAATACCCACTAAACATATTTTATTATGCAATATTAATAAGGTGATAAATAATGTTAATTTTACATTGTAATAAATATTTTTGTAAAGTAAAATTAGTGACATAAAATAGTACATGATATATAAAATTGAAATACTGAAAATGGAAAAAAATTTGATAAAAATTATTTCGAATGTTTTAGGAAATTACTATTTTTGATTAATTTATTTGATGTAAGTTAAATTTAAAAAATAGTCGGTGCATTATGTTCAAATTAAAGTTTTAGTACATCAGGTGGTTTGGGTGCAGCCAAAAGAAAGACATTATTGGATAAATATATGGAAGTGTAAAGTAAGCCATATTTAAATTTTGCATACAATTGTTTCTTTTACAAAATATAACAAAGATGTGATACATTATGTTGTAAGAGAACAAAACAAGGCGTAGGTAAATTAATAAACACTAAAGGTGTGGTTGACTTTTTAATTACAAGTATACAAATGCAGACTCTTACAGTACGTGTCTGTAAGCAAATCTGTTCAGACTTCCACTTCGAACAACTATATTGTTCATGTTTGGTTAGAATTATAATTGCGACTAACTCTGTCGTTAATGGTATATGCACAGTAGTTTGAAATTCTAAGTAACTCGATACTAGATGTATTACTGTGTATACACTTGTTACTATTACACTAATTTAAACGAACTCGTGACTTTTTTATATCATAGTTATGCATATTCATACGCATAAAAGTTATTAACTGTTAATACAAAAGCTGTCAACACACAAATTCAAAGATTATTTAGCAAGAAAATTTAATGAGTACATTTTTGTTTGTATTAAATTTATAATATCTTCAAAAAGATGTCAAGGATATGTCAAAAAGATGTTTTATATGTGTATTATTTTATCGTTGTGTTATTCAATTACAATTTACCACGTTTAGAGCAATTACTTTTGAACATAATTTTTATTTACACAGAAATGCACATTTAATTGTAAAATATGAGATATAAATTTGAAATTTTGAACATAGCAATTGAGTTTTTAGTCAATTGTATCTGCATTCGATTGTCGCAAGTATAAAATTTGTGTGTTAACATTCGTCCATTGTATATCCATCTTAATATAATTGTTATGAGAATGAGTTAATATGCTTCGAAGATATCTTTACCAATCAGTAAGCTCCTAAGCGCATTTTCTAAGTATAAATATTTGTTTTCACGTAGGCAATAAGTTATAGTGCAAATATTCTTACTGTAGGAAGAAGTCAGATCAGAGCCATCAGATTAGCGTTCTGAACCAACATTGTTATTAAACAATAATAAAGGATACTAGATTAGGCATGGCGAAGATTGAACCAAACGAAAACGAAAAAAATGGTAAATTGAAGCAATGGAAACTTATTCTGATATTAAATCATAGCATTAAAATACTTTGTAATAAAAAAATATTTAAACAACAAAAAAATTCAAAGTGTGTTCTAAAAAAAAACTTTTCATATAAGGGGGTACAAATAAGATGATGTGCTAAACAATGATTTCTACAGAATGCCAAACACTCATAATCTAAGTGCCTATATTGAACAAGAGCCTGTGTGTAATGTAAATCTAGGTTTTGGAACAATCTGAACTTCGGCAAGTTTTATTTCTTCGAGAAAGAAATTCATCGTGATAAAAGCAATCTGGGGGTACCAATTAGCAACGGCCTCGTTAGAAATTATTCCAGAGTACTTAGATGGGTTGACGTGCAGTCGCAACGAAAAATAACGCGAAGCGGACCAACTTAATTGGCTTGCAAACAATATATCGCACATTGGTTGCTTCTATGTGAATGATTGTGACGCATAATTATCCAACATAAACTTCCATGATAAAAAGTCATCTATTTTCGGGAACACGTACAACCATTTACAATCTACGATATCATATAGCCACTAAAAATGCTTCCGTATAACATTTACCAAAATAATAATACAACATCTATAATATACATGGCAGAAGATATCTATTTTCCGAGCCAAATATTTTGATCGCTTATGTATTTATTAATCGTCTAGTTGCATGACTAAACTCTCATAAACGTTCAGAACTGGTTATATTCCCGTTTACTTTCTTTAATAGTTGTCGATGCATTCTTTGTACTTAAATTCGAAGCATGATTATATTTTCAAACACTGATACTTTACATTGATAATATGTAAAATTCTAAACAGGATTACGTTATGATTCTAAGTGGCTTTTAAATTGTTATAAAGACTAGCAAGGACGATAAATTAATAGATTGGTACTTTGTATGGAAGGAAGTTGAAAATTTTTAGTGGATGGCACTACATATAAAATGTTGTTGAATACTTTTGATACGACATGCTATTTAGTTTGACTTTGATGCTTTGTGTGATGTCTTCACAGACAATTAAAACTAACAATCTCAAAAAATATTTCCATCACTTGTAACATACGAAATTGCATTAAATCTAAATAACAATGTAACTTACAAGATGAAGTAATATCATTAATTTGTTCATCAACATTACTCAAAGTCGAGTAGATCCATACGAAGGTGTTTTAGTTATTCAAACATGCTTAACTGAAGGTCTAATGATCCTTAGTAATCCTAGTCACTCTCGTTTTTCGCTTTAATAAGATAAAGAGCGAAAAGGGTACCACTGCCATCGGTTCACACCGCAGTAGCCTGTTGTTGCTATATCCAGGCTGTTAATTAGATAACATTATTTATTATAATTAGCAACTTTATTATTAGAATCTCTATTGCAACTACACTTGTCTTCATTATCGTCATTATTAGCATTGCCATCGGCAAGTTTTATGCGTATATGTTTACTGAATACATTAAGCCTTCGTATTTATGAAACGTAGCATATTTAATAATTTGATCTCATCAAAATGGAAATTCAAATTGTCCGAATATTATTCGTTGACGATAGAAAATTAAATGAGATGTACTTAAATATATTTAAGGGTATACAATATTTCAGAAATGTTGAATTATTATTCTTTCTGACGAATAGTATGCATAAGTTCTCATTGATTAGGCTGAATTACACGTGTTTGGTACTGTCTTTTTTTTAACAAAAATTCCAACAGTATAAATAATTCTTATAATATAGTATACTATAGGATAAAAAGCACTTATGTCAGTGACTTAGAATTTAGAAGTTCATTGAAACAGATCTCCGTTGGGTACTCAGGTGTGTGTTCCCACCAGGCCTCTTACCCTTCCGTCTACATGTGCCCACCGGTTGGTCCTTCGCTTCTTCGACTCTCCCTCTGTGGCAGGGAGTAGCATATAACATACCAGCATTGGTTCCAGACGCGATAAACTGCCCGGCAGGCACTTAATACGACACTGAACTGTAAGGGCAAGGGACTTGAGGGGTACCGAACCTGGCAAGTAAAGTGCACACGTAATTGGAACTTAGAGAAACACAAGTTTGTTTCTGGACAGCATATATCGTTATATTGTCACCATAAGTTACTCTATGACTTGTTGTGATATACTTTATCAAGGTTCTTCTAATGTAATTATACTTAGTACAATGCCAGTGGAGGTAACGCATGTATCCACTTACATATAAGCCAACTTACTTTCCAGCGAACGCTATCTATCTGCCTGAAGTGATTTAAACGACATATACCGATTATACTTTACTTTCGTTCGATATATTCTAATTGTAATGCGTATTACGCGTGTAGATACCTCGGGAACTGAGTTAATTGCGTTATAAACATATTGAAATGAAGATATTCAAATTTTTATTTCCTGGACCCTGTTTCCAGGTTCGCTTATTGATTTTTTAGGATGGTTAACTTACTTTCCGAGGCAGCTGCAGACTGTGTAATTAAACAGCAATTGATGTTAAGGATCTCAGAATCATGAATTTATCCATTATACGCGGAGTGAATCAAATGATCAGTTACGCGACGAGGAATATACACGATGCTCCAATTTTATGTATGCATGCAGAGCCTTTAGAATTTACCATATAATAATGTACCTAAAGATTGGAATTTAATCAAGCATGGGAGGAAGTAAACTGATAAAAATTGAGAATCTCGTAAAGACATCTCATTTTACAGTACAGGGTATCATGTACATTATAATGTTTTACAATAGTAATTTTGAGTTCGGAATGCTGGCAGTTTGTTCTCACAATTAAGAATAGAAAATTCAATTGTAAACGATTGAGTAATAACGTTGTCTATTTTGATACCGGCACATGAAAATTTATACATTTAATATGGTACGTTTGTTTAAAGTCTCCTGTGTATACATAGACGTACATGTTACGATTGTTAACGATAAATGAGGATGAACGTTTCTTTGCCGAAACGTTTTATAGATATGCGATTTTTATAAGGTACACATTCATAAAATGCAATGAATCGGAAAGGTTCATTCAACACGATTAATGTGATTTTATTTCGTTTCTTTCAAGTGTACACACTTAGATATACCTTATGTACATATAAAGCTACTTATTTACCAACAAATACATTATAAAATTCTTGCTCCATTTGTTACAATCCACTCTTCCTTTTTACATATATCTCTAAAACACTGACCAGCTGGTAACTATAAGTATTAAACGTTACTTAGGCTAAGTGTTTCTCTTTGTACAGAAAAATAGAAACATGAAAAATCGTTTCGTAATTAGTTTAAAGGCGAACAAATCGTTTTACAAGGTAATATGGAAACGAGAGTTCGATTATAAAATGCAGCGTCTTTGAAAGTACACAAGGCTTAGAAACGTACTCTTAAAAATTATTTGTAGCATCTAAATGTCTATTGAATAGAGTGACATCCTGTAGATAAGTGTTAAAGTATAGAAGACAGAGTTTCTTTAAGGACAAGTCGCACGCTTGCGACACCGCGGGGACACTCCTCGAGCAATTATACAATTTTTCTTTGTTTATTTCCATAGTTTTGCCAGTAATATTATTATTAGCTGCACCAGTAGCTAAATTTTGGTCAAGTATGATTTCTCTTTACATTACGAATAAATAGAAAATGTGTTCATGCTTTCT
The DNA here is from genome assembly GCA_028455555.1 of Augochlorella aurata. Lineage (NCBI taxonomy): Eukaryota > Metazoa > Arthropoda > Insecta > Hymenoptera > Halictidae > Augochlorella > Augochlorella aurata. The sequence goes on from CM052164.1 coordinate 11,872,464, forward strand.
CCAAAAAAGTGTTAAAAGTTCAAACTGGTTCTTAAATATTTTTGGATCCCATCACTGCTATCATGGCGGACATGTGTATACGTATATTTAAACTTGTTTTATGAGCACTATTCTTGTTCATTTCGACCAACGAGATAACATCTAAATATGTTCGAAAATAGCTTTACAACCTCTTCTGGAAAGTATTACTTTCGTGTTACTTTTTGTCGTCTTACTTTCCCCACAAATCTTAACGAAGTCCTTGAAACACATAATTAATTGCAGTGTAAATAGAATCACTTAATCAGGAAAATTGCGAAACTCTCAACAAATGAATTGGTTCCAGCGCATTTTAAGTATCCAAACTTAATGGTATATTTTGTTTCTCATAAATACAGACTTGAGATATATTGATAGTCACATTAGGTACGTATAATCTCTACGTTATAGTGTAATTAAAATGAACAGCTGTTATGATCATCAATGTAGCTCAAGCCTTAAGAAAAGAGTAGGTTATAATTTATGCAAAAGGATTTGAATTTCTTCAAAATTCGTATTCGGAAACGAAAATCAGAACTTTCGCTACCACGCATCCCGCGTATATCGGGCCATAGTAAACCTCCATGGTGATATCGAGTTCGATGTCCTGAGGACCCTGTATACTTTGCGTCATTAACAGAATAACATTAGTAGGTGCAGTTCTCTTCAATGCGAAACAAGATTCCGTTGCACGTTGCACTCCGGGTGGAGCACGAGCCTCTACGAACGCCATGCTGAATTGCAACGTTGATCTTGCCAGTGGGAATCCTCTCATCTTGAACAATTCCTCCGATTTATTCGGTGCGATTGGTAACATGCTGACGAGAGTAATGAAATTGTACGAATAATGCGACGGCGACTTGATGCAGGCCAAGTCGCTGGAATGACAAGGTGTCCCTCGCACGCATCGGCTGAAAATGCAATATTTTATGCAATCGTTAACTTGCACATCTGAATGTAGGTGTCGATCATTACAGAAGTTATAGCACCGCTGCAATTGCTAATGCAAATTTTTGTGATCAGCAATTAGAAAGTGTAGATAAATACTATTTTATTTTCTATATTGAATATTTCAAATTTTTAATTTTGTAATCTTTTAATATTCTAAATGAATAATGCGGAGATTTTTCGTTTTTAGAATTAACTAATAATTCGTGGCAGTTAACGGAAGCAAAGAATGCTTACTTTTTCTTGTCAGCATCTTGATGATATCCTGCAGGACAGTTTATCCTGTTGCATCGGTAACTGCCTCTGGTATTGTGACAAATCTCGTCCGGTCCTCTACAGACTTGCCCCGCGTTGCATTCGTTGATATCTAATGATAAATCAGTAAATTTTCAGAACCCGAATAAAGGACAGTATAATAAATTGATTAGAAATTAATCTGTTCGCAGTTGCAGCCGCGTGTCACTGTCATGTTTAATCTAAGAGCATATACAAAGGTATCATTTGAGATTCAGCTAGTGGCCCAGATCTTGGAACTAGGTCAAGAACAAGTTATACTGCATAATGCAGAATGACGGAGGTGAGCCGTGCATTAATAAATCACTAAAACACGCTATGATTCACGTTACTATTTTGTCACGGATCTGCGTGGAAACAGTTCACTCGATTTAACTACTTCTCCATCATATTGAGGGGACAAAATTAATTGCATTTCATTGCTGGAGTGAAAAGTAATTCTGGATTCTACCAACAAAAAGCTAAATAGTTTCACTCCGAAAAGACGATTAATTAGTATTTCTAAGATACGGGAATGAAAGGAATGTTGAAACTCACCCTCGCAGCTTCGATCATCGTATCCAAGCCTGTAACCCTTTGGACATTTGCAAGTGTAGCTTCCCGGTGTATTTTCGCAAATTCCAATGCACAAATGATTATTTTTAAACTCTGAACACTCGTCGATGTCCGAGCAGGATCGATTATCAGCATTTAGTCTGTAACCAGGTTCACAGCTGCATCTATACGAGCCCCATATATTGATGCACTTGTGCTGGCACAATCCAGAATTTAGTTGGCATTCGTCGATGTCCTAAAGTTTTAAGAGAGAAATTTCACATAGAATATTTTTCATTTTGGTTATTAATTACTTTCTGAGAATTCTGATACGTTTTGGAATGTTTGCTAATGTTCAAATTATACTGAGTCATTTGTTTCTCGTTTTAATTTTAGTATGGAAAGAAGAAAATCGTTTCATCGTCGCTCCCTCCGCACATGGCTTTTTAAAAGCTCATAGGAAATTTAGTAATATAATCGTTAACGCACAATCCAACATACAAGATCGAACGGTTTTGTAACGTACCTCGCAAACTCCACCAAAACTATTAACATTGTGGAAGCCGTCTCGGCAAACGCAACGATAAGAGCCGGCCGTATTCTCACACTGACTGTTCGACCCGCAAATATTACCGTAGAGACTGCATTCGTCAATGTCAACGCAGTCATTGTTCGGACCAATAACGTGTCCTGGTGGACACTTGCAAACATAGCCGCCCATTCTGTTCTCGCAGATTTGGTTGGCAAGACACTCGTGACTACCAGTGGTGCATTCATTAATGTCTACGCAATGTGTACCGTAAACGGGATCCAAAGTGTACCCATTGCTGCATATCACTCTGGATGTACACCTAAATCAAGTAATAATTAAACACATGAAACGAAGGAAAGTCTACATTAGAGCAGAAATGAATTTTCAAATCCGGACAATCAATTACACCATCGATGACCATCAAATACACCCTTCGTACCTATAGGATCCAACAGTGTTGATGCAATGTTGGTAAGGTGAACGGCAGGGATTGTTGGTATCCTGGCACTCGTCTATGTCCATGCATTTGTTCCCAGTTTCGAGCCGAAATCCACGCGGACAGTTACGTCCTCCAGGTGCTAGCGAAGGTGTCGTTGGTGCCATAGTGGTCGTGGACGTGGTCCTCGTCGCCGTCGTCCTCGTCACCGTGGTCGTTGGCCCACCGATTCGTGGCTGTGCGTTCGGTACTCGCGTATTACGATCGCATCGGTACGAACCGAAGGTATTCCTGCAATGATAGCCCTCTCCGCAATCATGAGTACCAAGAATGCATTCGTTGTCATCCTCGCAGATCTCGGTGGCAGCGTTCAATGTGTACCCTGTACCGCATGGTAAAAACCGTGTACAACTGTAACTGCCTATTGTGTTGTCGCATCTCTGCGTTGGAAGACAGTTATCCTCCTGTAACAAAACACTTGCTATTATACGAAATGAAACATATTAGTTCTAGACTAATATATAACGAGACCGCGGATTTTATGCATCTATAAGAAAAATGAGCAAATCGAATACAGAAAATTGGGAACATTTAAAAAATTTAAAAATACTATAGCATTATTTTCAAGTCAATGAAATAATTAAAGAAGGAAAGAAATGTCTATGCAGCTTCTGTATCTTGTAATTAAAGGCTCAGTCAGAAATCTTTAGAAAATCGATTTTTGGGTTTAGATTGTTTCCAGATTGCTTCGAGAATATTCTCTGAAACTTTTATTATAATCGGATGAAATTTGATGGAGATATAGTCGTTTAATTGTTCAAGTGTTGCTTGTTTAAGTGTTGATTTTAAGAACTCATGAAGTTTACAGCGAATAGACCACTTCCCACTACAAATTTCGTGGGATTAGAAAATGGCCTGGGCGCAAGGCGGTGAGAACATGGCCGCTAAGCGGTGTTTTCTTCGGTGGAAAGACTCGTTAGGGTGGTTAGCGGCCAATATCGGTGATCAAGATATCTCGAAAAGTACTGTATCGATCTGAACAAAATTTTCGTAGCCTTTTTTGCATACGAAAAGACTTGTTCTGGAACGAAGAATTTCTTTTCTGTTGAGCATTTTAGTTTTCATAGCTCGAAAACCTAGCCTGCCGTTTTGTCAAAAATCAAAATTTTGGAAAATCCTTCGTTCAAGAACAAGTTTAGACTATCACCTAAAGAAATATTCTTCATACATGATTTCAAGTAACCGATTAAAGCTGATAACCGCAAAGTATGTTTTTTTTTGGAAAGTCCTAAGAAAACTGCCATAACGTACTCATTTCTGCACATGTTTAAATAAAAAAATACAATTAGTAAGGCCTGATCTTTCAAATAAAAGAACATTAACTGAAGATTGTCTTAAAAATTTTGAGAAAAAAATTCCTAAGAAAAACCATTTTTAATAAAAGTTTGCAGTCTAATAATTCATGTTCCAAACCGGTTAACTGCCTGAAAATGAATAAGATCCTTCTATTAAATATAAATTGCTAAAGAATGTATTGTATAGGTAGGTGAGGTGAATCGATCCGGAAATAATTGAAGAATTTACCCGCATTTGACATTCGTTGATGTCCACGCAAGCCTGAGTCAGATTGTCACGTTTGAAACCAATTTTGCAATTGCAAGTGTAGCTTCCAATTGTATTAATGCAGTCTTCGTTACTGCTGCACGCGTCCTCTATTTCGCGGCACTCGTCAATGTCAATGCAGCCCCGATTCCTGACGAATCTGGTGCCCTCGGAGCATTTCTGATTCGCTGATGGCGTTAACGGGGACGGCTTCTTCGTGATTGGCGTCGGAGGTTTCACGCAGGTGTGAGTACCCGGCTGATTGTAGCACAGTTCACCGTTGCAAATATCCGGATTTTCGGTACACTCGTCTACGTCTATTAAATAAAAATTGATCGGTTAAAAAGCATGCAAGGGTTTCACAAATTCGAAACTATCACTGGCAATTTTAGTGGAATGTTAGTAGTTAATTTCTGGCGCATGCTCATTTTTCTTAAGTGTCGCCTGTAGGCTGCGGATTTTTATAACAAGTCCTGGTGAATGTCCACTAAAATTTTGATCGGAAGCAGTAATTTTCTACTTGTAGGTCTATTCTTTTATATTTCGTTTTGTAAACAGGACGTAGAAAAAATCGAGCATGATCATCTACAGTTATTTAGGCGATCGCTATAAATATTATTATAAACATATTTAATTGTTTAAACTAACAAATCGGTTAAATTGAGATGGTAACGTGCAGTGACATCACATAATGGTAATAAATAATAGCAGGAATATTCATACAGTAGCGTTTGCGATCAATATGCGAAACAATGAATTAAACTTCGGGAAGGAGAATCGATTGAAAATTTAGTACAAAGGCAACCAAAATTGTCTTTAATGCAGCACAATGCAAACACAAGTAACACAGCGCATACATGTTAATACGAACGAGCCTATATACACACAAACGCGAGAAGCCGTCATAATACAGTATATTACGTTTGTAAATACATGAAGGTTTGCAAACTCCGGTAATAAAGTTTTTACCCTGAAAAAAAGTTATAAATTATTAAAGATTAGTTTATTAATCTTACTAATTAGTTTACTAATATTTGTTTTCTCTGCACTTCCACTCTCAGAAAGTTTAATGTAAACATTATCTGTATAAGAAAGTATCGTAATTCAAACTTAGAGGTGGTAAACTATCTACAATGGGCACTATCGATAGTTTCCGATAGTTTACAAAAATTATCGGTGACGATCGATAGCACTATCGACAGTTCTGTATCTTTAGTAGTATCGTAAGAAATACGTATAATATAAAGTTTAATACGTATAATATAACAAATTTTAAGATACCAAAGAGTTTGAATAATATGAAAGTGTTAACAATTATAAAATAGAATAGTAGAATACAAAAATATCTGCAATAAGTGCCGACATTTTTTACTTCAGCCTTAATGTTAATTAACACGTAGGAAAAGGAGCTAAGCCATTTCCATTCATCTATAAATAGTAGAAGTATTTAAACAAATATATTATCGAAGTGGGATAGAAATATCTCAAAGTTCATTTAAATTACTCTCTAATATATTGACTATCTTGATCGGAACTATCGTTAACCATCGATAGTACTATCGACAATTCTTCATCTCTAATTCAAAGTGTTAGAATTTCAATTTTAGACTAATACTTAGGCATTTCCCCAGTTGCTTGCAGTATTTAGTCCCCGGAGGGCAGCCTGTTTTTTCACGTAGAGGGTCTTCCTGTCGCCTTTCGCATCTGAAGAAATCAAAATTCCAAAACTTTTTTATTAATATCAATAAAAATTCCATATACCGTCTTTATAATATGTTAAGTAACGATTAATATCTTTCTATGGTGAAATATTATGAAAAGAATGGTAGTCCACAGGAAGCAAAAGGGACAAAACAAAGCTTCTTCAATGAATCCCTTCTGTGAAGTCGTCGAAAATGATCCCTTGCAACGTATTAAAATATGAAAGGACGTCATTTTGGAAGGTTCATACCCAAGTTTCATTTCTTGGTAACGAATTCAAAATTAACTGAATACTAGCTTTTATGCGTAATTAAATTACAACTATTTATGCAAAATAACAAGTTTCTTCGCCAATTGTAAGAAATGGAAAACAGGCAGAACGTTATTCTTAATAACTTTAACAAGTAAATGATAATATAACAATATTCTCACATTACTTCGTTGTCTTATATCTCTCTTAAATGTCACTCTTTCATTTAACTGATAAGTGCTTAAAATCCGCAGTCTACTCATAATAATATAGTAAGACACGAGATACCTAAACTTTCCAAATTTCTTTCCGACCTAAATACTTTTAAAATCTTTTAAGGATCACGCGAAGTACCTGTACGTGCCCGGCAGGTTGATGCACCTCTCCGACCTGAAGTCACAATTGTTCCTGCCAATGGTGCATTCGTCGACGTCCACGCAGTCATTGTCTGCGAGAGAGTACACGTATCCTGACTGGCAAGACGGCTGCCTCCACACGCAGTCGTAGTGGCCGACTGAATTCACGCAATGATAATGACGTTTTATGTCACAATGGTGCTGACTGTCGTCCAGGCACTCGTCGATGTCTACGCAGCTGCCGTCGTAATCGCGCTTGAAGCCGCTCTCGCAAGGAGGCAACAGGTCGCAGACGAAAGAACCGTTCGTGTTACGGCATGCGTGAGTCCTTTGACTGCAGTCGTGACTTCCTAGCAGGCACTCGTCCACGTCCTGGCAACCTTTCGTCTGAGGACTGAAATACCAGCCGCTGGTGCACAGTGGCGAACACTCGTAGCCACCGGGTATGTTGTGACACCGTTCATGGTCCCGGCAGCTTCGACCTTGTTCACATTCATTGATGTCAGTGCACTCGCCGGTTATTGAGTCCCTCGCGTAGCCGCGCTCGCAGGTCTTTTGGTACGAAAAATCCTCCATGTCCTGTAAAATCGTTTTTATTTTACCCATACCTCTGTGGTCGAGCTAAGCAGAAAGTACATATTCGTGTGTTCGTACCGCGATGTTCAGATTTCTTCTACTATGTACGGGTGTAGTGGTTGTTGTCGTCTTAGTCGTTGCGCCACAGAAATACGAACCGTTCGTATTCACGCAATCCTGAAACGTTATGTTGCAGGTATGGATTCCGAGTTCACATTCGTTTATGTCTTCGCAAAATGCATCCGCTGGCCGAAAGTAAACGGTGCTGTTACGTAGCTGAAAGCCGGGCGGACAGATCGGGGAACAGCTATATCCGCCCACGTAATTTTCACATTGTTCTTCGATTCCACAATTTGATAAACCGATACTACACTCGTCGATGTCTATAAAATGGTGATATTTGACAGTTAGTTACAAACACACCAACGTTATACAATTCTAATATTTTAGATATACGCGACTATCTTGCTTGCTAATAATTTACTATTCTTTACCTATGCAGTCTAGACTTTGCGGATCAAATATGAATCCTGATTGACAATCCATAGTTCGATTTGCAACTTCCATGCTTTGATACGGACTCGCACTTTTCTCGTTTATCGGTTCACACCTGATCGAATGTTAGAGCGATTGATAAAAAGAAGTCACGTTTTGCTTACGTTTGTTATTAAATGAACTGTTACTAAATTAGCTCGGGGATGAAAGGTACCTGTAACTACCAATTTCGTTGACACACTCTTCGTTTGTTTCACAGGAGTGCAACTGCTCTTTGCATTCGTCAACATCGATGCAAGTTTCTTCGAGATTGTCTGCTGGCTTGTATCCCGCAAAGCAAACCAGCTGGTCTGCCTTTTGGTCGGAAGAGTATTGTGGCGAAGAATGATTTTGAGTTACGCATTCGTAACCTCCTATCGTATTTCTGCATATAGCATTTAATTCAGGGCAGGGATTATTTAACTCGATACATTCATCAACGTCTAGAAACGTAACATGATAAGTACCGGTGAATATCATTCATAAGAATATTTTTTAAAATATTTCTGTAGACAGATCTCTACTGATACATACTAATATTTAAATAACGTTGTTATTTAATGTCCGAGTTATATTTTTACGTGCGAGATTGTGTTTCAAGTGGAATATTCTTACTGGTATAAATATTCTTACTCACATTCAGATAACAATAGGACGCATGCCGCATCAATGTATAGATCTCGTGCATGAACATTCAAATTAGATTCGATGATTATAATTATTCGAGATTAAGTAATTAAGATGTACAAAGCATGCATACGCCTACACGGAAAAAGCAAAACTACTTCCAGTTAAATAATAATTATATTTATAGCGTATAACGAGAAATAGGACAATATTTACCGATACAAACGCCCAGGTTATTGCTATAGATAAAGCCTTTCCTACATTTTATATTACATTCATAAGCTCCTTCCGTATTTTTACATTCCTCACTGTCCTCGAGGCAACTATGAATACTTTCTGCGCATTCGTCCACATCTAAAGCAGGCAAACATTTATTCAGTTTATCAATCAATTAGGTTCATCAATTAAATCTTCGAGTGATAATTTAAACGTATCGTGTGTCGAAAAGAAATTATACCTTTGCACTGTTGCAACAGTTGATCGAACTTGAACCCAGCGGGACAAGATTTCGCCCCTTTCATTTCAAGACAACTGAAACTACCTTGTGTATTGACGCAAAAGCTTCTTTCTGCAGGACAAGGCTGCGGTAATACAACGCATTCGTCGATGTCTGGAAAAATGTGATCAGCTTTAGCCACGATAACCTTTTATTGAAACATGAAACGTAACATTCTCGTCACAGAACCAGGTAAAAGGTTCATAAAAAGTGGCCTTCTCTTTTGATCTAGCTTTAAAAGAATTATTTTGAGTGATCTGTAACAATTTAAAATATGAAAAACTATACCTGTGCAAAGGCCTGTGTGAGGTTCCCATTGGTATCCAGGTGGACAACCTTCGTAAGACATACTGTTGAGCTCATCTTTCGACACGCATACGTATGATCCTATAGTATTTGCACACTGGCCAGGACACAGTCCTTTTTCAATACACTCGTTCACGTCTATGCAGTAGGATACACAATGCAAACAGAAAGCAACACGGACATAACAGAATTGCAATGCGCAACGATACATCGTCGAAGAAGAAAGCTTATTTCATAAAGCATCGATAAAAGCCCGCCATCTCCGGTCATTGTGGATAATAAAGGTGATCCGAGGGGATAATCTTCGATACGATTTCATGAGAATAGCAATATGTTTTACAGTAGCACTCTAAAGAATTTATAATTATTACTTGGCAACCCTAATCGTAATTTCTCACTTACCGTCGCAGACCTGATTCGTAGCGTTATAGCGATATCCCGCTGGACAGATGGGTGACAAATCGGTTGTCTCATCTGGTGCAGCGGTGTTATTCTGCTGCGCTGAATTGGGAATGCACGAGTGATTATCGTTCGCCAAAACATAACCGGGATCGCAGCTGCAAGTCACTGCAACTCCGTTGTCCGTGCATCGTTGCTCGCATGGATTACTCGTTTTACATCTGAATTACGGTATCGGTCGTATTAGAGCTAAATAATTTTATACTGTATAGAAAAAATAACAATCGGAGTCAGGGACAGATGGAAATGTACCTGTCGGTCGGCAAGTCTTGTCTGCAAGTTTTCTGATCTTCCAATAAAGTGAAACCTTCCCGGCATTTGCAATAGTAGGACGTGGGCGTGGGAATGCAAATGTCGGAACACAACATTCCTTTCATAATCTGGCAGATGTCATCCAAAGCTGCAAGTTATTTGCACAAGTAATATTTCGTTGGTTCTTGAGCCTCGATTAATTTTAAAAAGTTCGCTGGATTCAGTCCTAAATCGTTTAAGATGCAGTGGTCATTTTTTTCTTACGGGGCGTGGGGATCGACGGTGAGGAATCTGTCGTCTGAGCGCTGGATGCAGAAGGCGACGAAAGCGGCGAGGAAGAAGCTTCGGTCTTCTCGCTGGGCGAAGTTGCGTTCGTAGATTCCGAGGTAAACGTCGTCGTAGTGCTTGGCGACGCCTGGATGCAGCACTCCAAAAACGCTGGATCCCATGGGATGCCGAAAGTGAATTTTTTGAAAGCACAGCCTTGGTCCATGGATCCGGATAAAATACCTAGAAACAAATAAAAAGTGAAGCAATACTGCGTGACTATGAATTTGCTTCAACCATTGATAGTAATGAAATTAAATTTACATCGGCTCTAGATCTACCAGTCCTAAATGCGACTAATATAACGAGGACAATATTGAATTTACTCAAACTTTGTACGGTCGCTAATACTGTTATTCTTAAATTTCTTCTAGAAATACGTTTTCGTAACTTGAGTAACTATAAAGGAAAAAATCGGATATCTATTTGTTGACTGGTTTAGTACAATAGTTCTAGTAGCGAAAACCAGCTATTTCCTACCAAAAGTTGCGAATTCTAACTGTTTTGAGATCCCGCACGTTCGTTGACTCCGGAAACGTATATAAAGTAAAAACTCATGCGAAAGTGGATGTTTACCTAGCTTGCACGCTTCGCAACAGTCACGATGATAATCGCCGGTCCCGATGCGTCTCGCTTTGGTACCGGAGACACATGCTAAACCAGCACGTGCATCCGACTTCCCTTTTTCACATTGTCGTTCATGATACGTTTTCACGCAACAAATGTCTACAGTCTCCAAGCAAAGATCTTGTTCGTCTTGCGGCACCCCAGATATTGGGCCTGTGAACTTCTCACACTTCAGCCCTTCCATTGCCCATGAGGTGCCCAGGCCGCAGCACTTTTCGAATTGCGCTTCCATTCCGGCATCGGCGAAAAAACTTCCTGCGAAATAAATATTTTCGGGGACATCGTTAAAAAGGTTTGTTCGCTGTATAAATCATTTAGGATCTCTAACGGCGTCGTCTTGTCCAGTTAATGGAGAGAAATACGAGATGATGCACAGCAGTCGAAGGAAGACGTGACTTTTAGGAACATTTAATTATATTGCTCGTGTCATAATTGAAGTAGGTGCTATTACGAAAGAGGAAGTGGAGCAGGAGCACAACAAATTAATCCTAGGTTCGCGAAGAACGGCAAACTTCTCACGAAGTTATCTCTTATTTGCATGACATTTTTCTAAACCATCGACTGCGTTGAGAGACAAGCGCTCTCTGTCGCTTAAACGAACTAAATGATAAGAAGAATAGCTGTGAGCAATTTTCTATAACTATAACTTATATACATTACTCAATGCAATAATCATGAAATATTATACGTTTACGTATATTGATGCTCGATTATTATTGTAATTCGTTTTATGTTATTTAGAACTATTTCTACAAAAAGTCGCAAAGAAATGATTCATACATTTGTCAAATCCTTTTTGGATAAATAACTTCCATTTATACTTCAATATATATAATACTAGTTTGTAGCAAACAGTAGGACAATGATGAGGATATCCGAAAAGTTTTATGATTATTGTATCATTGAATGATTTCAATGCGATTAATAAAATTCACGAAATGTTTATACATAAAATATGAAAGAAAAAAGGGGGCAGACTAATAAGGATTCCATGATGTTTCAATAATTCGTTTCTGATACATCTTTCCTGCGTGATATTTGATTTCATCGTGATCGAATAGCGTGATTTTTATTTTCGTTGTCTCAATATCACCAATCGTAGAAACCGTTTTTTAATGTAACAATTAAAAATAATATTGACAAGATTTCGCCAATTTGTACAAACTTAAAAATCACAAGAGTAGAATCGATTCAATGGAAGCGATCATGTAAATCATTTTTCAATGAAATCGGATTTGCGTGGCAGTGATACGTGTATATTTGCAGCAGTGATTCTGCGGGAGTGTTTGAATAGAAACCACAATAAATCAGTAGAAAGTATACATGTCACGCAGTTCTAAGGAAAACCATGCTTTATACAGTGATAAGAACGACATGTGCGTTTCATTGAAAAATTATACAATCTCATAATATTAAAGCTCGCGCAAGTAAAAGAATACAATTAAAATTAACAATCTGGATTAAAACTTTTCAATTTTTTCATGGAAGAATAAACGTTTTCACCAAACATTCTGCATTATTTCTCGATCGTTAATCAACCTTAATTGTCAAATCACTCATCTTGAGAGTTCTGCTCGGATCTACACCTACAAAGGCTGCACGGTCAATTGCCGATTCCGAGAAATCAAACGACTCTAATATGTATTCCATTCATTATCTATCTGCGACGAACATTTAAACGATGCATAATGAAACCAATTAATCGGATCTCAGGACCGAATCTTAACATTCGGTTGATGGAATGAATATCGTTATGAAAAATGATTATATTGTATTAAAGTATGAAAATAACAAGAGTGTATCTATTCAGTTTTTTAGCAATTTTTATCATCGAAAGAAAGTTACCTTTTAAAAATCGCAATCGTCGTACCTATATTAAAAATTTTTGGACCCGCCATTTTGTCGGGTCATACGGTTCTAAAAAGAATATCGAACTTTAGTATAAAATCTTGTAGTTTAGCTCTTTATACACGTCTCTGTAGTGTCCTATGTCAGAATTCATAATAGTGTCGAAGTTATTGGCTACTGGAGTGTATGCGAACGTTTTTGCAACTGCACCAATCGACTTGAAATTCAATTATATCCTAAGTCCTACTATCGTTGGACAAAGTGATAAAGTTTCAAACTGTCCATTTGGAAAATAGTTTACACAGTGAAACTACAAGATTTGGCGAGAAAAAGATCGACATTCCTGATTCAGATAAACGAAGAAATGTTTTTGTTAAGAAAATATGCAAGCGAAATAACTATATCCACGGTACCTTGCTCCCAAGGGAAGAATTGCTCCAGTTGGACAACCAGAAGTAGGAAATAGAACGGCCTAACGTGTCGGTCCATCTTCTCTATCGATTAGGAATGGAACTGGTTCGTTTCTTTCCACTGATACCAAGAGATCGCAAACACAAGCAGGAACAGTCAGTCAGTCGCTCGTTGATCGACTGCGCTCCGAACGAGCGCTCAGCGTGCATTGGAACCTCTCGTTTGCCGGTACCTCGGTTTTATTCCCTGCACCTTTCTATTTGCATCTCGCTTCTTCTCTCAAATCTTCCTCTTCCATCACGTGAATCGTTTCTTCCGCTTCTTCCGGACCGGCGCGCCGGCAAAATGTCACTGAATTTCTCGATCCGGCCCATTGTGCGGCGCGACGCGGCGCACAGAGACAAATTTCGCAAAAATCGTGGCCAAAATACAAATAATTTGTTGATTGTGCATTGTATCTTATTTATTAATGATCGGAGAATGGCTTTCCTTCGTAACTAATGTGTAATAGATAGTTCTCGTGGAAGTATACTAGTGCATAGTTAGGTCATTTGAAAACGTATATTTCTTTAGTACTTTTCAATAATCGTTTTCTAACAATTTATGAGACTATAATGTTAATGTACAACTAGTACCTTAATTAATAGGTTACGAAATAATATATGTATATCTCAATGTCATTTTATTCCACTTTTGGAAGCTATACTAGGTAGCAATGCAGGATCTACATATTTACTTCCTTCTGTTAATGAGGTAATTGACCATTAATCGAGATCAAGCGATCAGCATTTTTACAAAATAATGCTTGAAGTATATTAACTACGCTCGCGTTTTATTTAACTTTTTACTTTTAACTATTTCCTAAGTTATGATTATTTTTGTGCCGCAGTGTAGGTACCGTCTGCAATAATCGTACCGTATAAATACTACACCTGTAATTGTAATAATTCATATTAAATGATTGATTCTTTTAATATATTAATTTCCTTTTTCATATCAGAGCAATTTTTTAGTCTACTATCAGAAACAATTTAATAATTTTTCGACGTATGTATTGCCTGTGTTTTTTTAATCATATCATAATTTTTATTTCAAATTCATAATTACCAATCCCTACTACACTAAATGTTTACTACACTAAATGTCGTCCCAATCGAAGATATCTATATATTTTGGCCACGATTTCAGCGAAATTCGTTATAGTTTTCTGTCAATTTGTTATAGTTTTTAAATTAATTTACTGCTCAGAAGTTATTATCGTATAAACAGATTAACAGTTGCGTAATATTAAGAGTTCAAAGTATCCAAAAGAACGTAAAATATGTGTCAAATATTTTAAATTCATGGAATTATTACAATAAACATGTAAGATGGAAACTTACACCAGCAGTAATCATTAAGAGCATCTGAAGAAATTTCATCGACTTTTAATAACTTTTTTTGAGAAGACCGGCCGACAAAAGAAATTATTTCAATCGAGCTTGATGCTTTCTTTGAATATCAGAAGACACATTAAATTGAGAAATCTGTATTGCAAATATTAGCGAAATGGGCAAAGGTTTATACGAACAAGCACTTTCCCGAATGGTAGAATATTCAAAATTATACCCTTTGTGACAATAAGCTCAACACTTTACAATATCTTTTTATAGTAAAAATTGATGCAAAAACAAAGAAAATGAGCGATACTATAGAATATATCGTCCGTCGCGAAAAGGTTCTCGAAATTGAAAATTGTAAACAATGTTTAAAATAGCATTGAATCATGAGAATAGTTTCTTTTATAATTATTTTAGCAGTACAATAATTTGTAAGATATAGGTACCCACATGTACCCTTCATGTAAAACCTAGACATCTTTCCGGCAACCATAGCAATACGCGCAATGCGTGCTTAAAGAAAAACATATAATAGGATCGTCTTAAGGTAATTTGTACCAGCATATGTCATGGGAAAGAAAAGTTCCTCTGGTGTCGTTAATGATCCGGATCCTATAAATTCGTAATATGGGAGGGTGTTAGAGCCATCGCTACTAGCTATCGTGTTTCTTTCTCAAAGGCGGTTCCCTTCAGGAGTTTCGACAGCGTCTTGCCATACCACGAGCGATTTCTACTGCAACATATGCTCCCGACTCGCTGTCACGAGGCACAAAGATCCTTTTTTTGTCAGTGTCCCGTGGACAGTAGACGCCTTGTTGATCTCACGAATTTCCGTGACGCCCGTAGGGGGTAAATCTTGTGTTGTGTACCCTCCTCCTTTTGCTCTATGAATTGTCATTCTTCTTTCTTGCGACGCCGATCAAGGATCGTTATTGTGTCAATGGAATTTCCGATTTTGCTCGATTCTGGAATCCTTCGTACTTGAAACTTGACTCAAAGATATCCGAACTTCTTTCGCTGTGTGTTTAGCCAACAATTTGTCGGTTCAACGTTCTTGCTTGATAAAACAGCAAAATAACTTAGATACAGAGGACTGATATTAACAAAATCTTTTCATTATTCAATAAACATTATTCAATAAATTATGCAAAAGTGAGTGAATGAAATACAAGATAATAAAAGCATTATAAGAGATATTGTGCTGTCTTCGATCTATGACTACTGTCAAGAAAGAAAACGAAGTGTTATTTCAAAAATGTTTATTGGCATCGGGAAAATTTGTATTTTATCTAATTATTCCTATGTTTGATATCGTACAACTTTAATTGGAGATTAGGTAAAAAAAGAACTGAATGTGCATTTTAATGGTTGGAAAGGAATAAGGAGGTTAGCGTTTCCAGTGATGAGCTCCTCTTTGATGGCAAAGGTCGAAGGGAAACGTGTGCCACGAAAACTAGCCAATAGACAGCAGTCATCATCGAGTTAACGAGGTTGCGATGACCGTGGCACGCGCAACACAGTGGTGATCGTGTAACATCCGAGTCACAGTGTCTTGTGTTGTGAAAAAGTCAAATACATCCGTCCACAGCGCCGGCTGTCTACACGCTTACTCTCATTGAATCTGAAATGTCGTTTTTTGCGTCCTCCACGATAGCAGCATGTGTCTACTTGTACGGTCTACTCTACTTGTATTCCCTGACGGAGACCAACGAATCCAGGCGAGGAAGACGTAACAATGATATAACACGAGAAAGGTAAGGGATTCCTTTCAGCTATCGCAAACCTTCGCTCTTCGAGCAGCCAGAGCCACAGTGATTCGCTGTAACGATCCGAAGAATGTTCGAAATCGATGTTTCTTGTCTCGGTCGATGTTTTCATAACTTCTTAATTGAAAATAGCAGTCCTTTTTCACATTTACATAGATAATATACTATGTAAACGTACCTACTAGGTTTCTAAAGGCCCTTTTCAAATCGAAAATCAATGCTTGAAAAGTTCTTAATTTCTTCAATTTCGTATTGTTAACAAAAAATTATCGAGCTTTGAAAAATCGAAATTTTATATAAAAAGAAGAAAAAGTTCTTGCCGCAAACGGTATGAGCAAGAGCGTAATCTGGGTGGAGGACAAGTGGGGTCCAATATGTGAATATAAATTTATATACATTATTTATGAAAAGTTAATGTAAGATTCATAAAAAAGAACTAAAATTCAGAGTTAACATTTCTTTGCAAATAAATGCAAGAAAAGTGACACAATAATTGCACGAATAGCGTCCAAAATGTTAGAACTTTTAAAATTTGATATGCAAGAAATTATACAATATTATTTAAACATTTTATTTAGATATCATAAAAACTTGTATTTTATTTATTTCGTGTATCGGTTTAGTTCAACTTTTTTCCCTTCGCCTAAACAAAATCTTGATTACGCCCTTGAGTGTGACCCATATCTAAATTATAATATTATATTTTAGCATGTGTAAAAATTCAAATTTCGTTATACTCTTAGTTAGGCAGTGCTTCAAACAAAGAATGAGTAAGTAGTCCAGTCATCTCTTTTCAAACTATTTGAAACATAATCGAACATTCCGAATAATTGGAAGTAGGTATGTATACTGCATTTCTGTTGGTAGTCAGTGGCTTTTTAATGTGATTGGTCTTAAATTGGTTATGGCAATGCTCCACATTGACTTGATACCATATATTGCCATAATAACGCCTATTTGTAATTTTTCAAAACTAGCGTGCTTATGGACACAGACTTAAGATCCGTACAAACATTTCATCTCATGGACTTTTCTTTCTTAGCTTCGAGGGCTCTAGAGTTCCCTTACCATTTCGTGTCGCGATCAGCATTACCGACAGTTCACAAAAAATGGGCACATTAGCAAGAAGCGAATATTTAAATGATGCAAATAGTATTTATGAAACATGTACTACAGAAATACGATATACGTAATTGTTTAATAAAAGTATGTCAAATAAAAAATGTAGCTTGGAGTTCGTTTCTGTATTACTTAGCATCTTTACGGATCCCAAATCTGTGGCTGTCGCTGACAAGCAGCGAAGAAACCGCTTGAACGCTTTTGTCGCAGGCATTGATAGTTTTCGTAGGTATACAACGCGGCAGCAATATACTTTTAAAAGCTGACAATACTGAAATTAGCCATATCAGACACACACTTTCCTCTGTTGCAGTCAGACGTAGTTCATTAGCTGACACTTTCATTTGGGTAGAGTTCGCTATCGTACCACAGCATTTTCTATAAGGTCAGTGATTCAGACGCTGCGACAAAGAAAAAGCATTGCATTCATTGCTGTACGGTCCCTGAGAAACATTAATTTCTTCGTGACATAAACATAAATTAAAACATAATTTAATAACTTAATCAATATTAAAATTGTCGATGAAATAGAAATTTTCGTTATCTACATTTGTCACAGAGGTAATGAAGCCAGATTAGGAAAATTGAGGGCAATACTGCTCCTTCCTACTAGTCACGACACGAACAATCAGTCTTTCCATCTGCCGGCATCATAGGAGCGTCCATCGTGTCCGCACTGTCTCCTGGAATGGTCGGTGAACTAAAGTGGACTAATAGAGAGGGGTGTGTTGATTTCGTGTAGTAATACCGCAAACAGAGGTCCTAGCAGAGTTGTGAGATTTGAAGAAATTCTGTCCTAGCGCCACCGACGGTAGCATCACTTAGCGTGTGAGAACGTCACTCCGTAAAATAATAAATACAGTCGTCTCCCAATTCAAAAGTTTTCTCTCCTCCCAAATTCAAGAACATGCAGTAGTATGTAGCAAATCGCACACTCCGACTAGAAGTTTCGACAGATTCACAACAGATTTTGTGCTGTTTTAACCGTTTGAATCCCAAGCAGCGCGATCGCGCTGTTGAGATTTTATGTCAAGAAAACCCAGTACATTTCGAACATTGTGGACAACTAACGGTGCGTTACCGATTGCTGAAGTCGCGCGCTCAGATTTACTGAAGCAAGTACATCACACAGCTTCTTTTAATAGATTTTCTTTTTTGATTCATTCGACCTTTTTGGGGATACACCAAATTTAAAAAAGTTAGACAGTAAATCATTTTGCAACACACAATTATTAACAATGAGAAACATGTGAGAAATATGTACGATCGCTTTGCAAACTGCGATAACTGTGACGGAGCGATGAGAACAAGACGAGAATCGCGTTGCCTCCGATTGGGATTCATCGATGTAAAATAAACAAAGCGCTATCGCGCCGCTTGGTATTTCTCGACATAAAATAAAAACAAGCGCTATCGCGCTGCTTGGTTCTTTTCGTACTCATTTAGAGAAAGCACGGTTGCGCTGTTTTGGACTCTTCGACATTGTTTTTTCAATACCTCCTAGGACTCACACGATTAACTCCCAGGTGGCGAGGTCTATTGGTCAGGGGACGGGCCTTGTTGGCCATTGGGGTACTTTTAGGATAGTTTTAGGGCAGTTTCAGGGCAGTTTTAGGGTAGTTTTGGGGTACTTTAGGGCAGTTTTAGGGTAGTTTTAGATTAGTTTTGGATTAGTTTTAGGGATGTCTTAGGGCAGTTTTAGGGTAGTTTTAGGTTAGTTTTAGGATAGTTTTGGGGTAGTTTTAGGGTAATTTTAGGTTACTTTCGGGTTAGTTTTAGGGCTGCCTTAGGGCAGTTTTAGGTTAGTTTTAGGGTACTTTTAGGGCTGTTTTAGGGTGGCTTTAGAATATTTTTAGGGCACTTTTGGGATAGTTTTAGAGCTGTTTTAGGATACTCTCGGGACAGTTTTAGGATTGTTTTGGGACAGTTTTAGGGTACTTTTGAGGTAGTTTCAGGACACTTTTAGGGCAGTTTTAGAGCAGTTTAGGACAGCCTTGGGATAAAGTCATTAATTATTAGTAGCTGGTAATTGGTAGTTGGCAGTAGGTTTTAGCAGTTGGTTTTTGGCAGTGTATATTGACAGTTGGTTTTTAGTAGTCGGTTTTTGGCAGTTGGTTTTTGACAGTTGGTTTTTGGCAGTTGGTTTTTGACAGTTGGTTTTTAGCAGCTGGTATTGGCAGTAGGTTTATGGCACTTGGTTTTGGGCAGTTGGTTTTTGGCAGTTCGATTTTGGCAGTTAGTAGTTGGCAGTTGGTAGTTGGTAATTGGTACTTGGAAATTGGTAAATATTATGAAAACTACGCCTAAGAGAGCCCTAAAACTAACCCTAAAACAGCCCCAAAACTGCCCCAAAATTACCCCAAAGCTAGCCAAAAACTACCCTAAAACTACCCTAAAACTAACCAAAAACTACCCTAAACGTGCGGTATAACTACCCTAAAACTACCCCAAAACTACCCTAAAAGTGCGGTAAAACTAACCTAAAACTATTCTAAAACAACCCTGAAACTACCTCAAAAGTGCCCTAAAATTATCCCAAAGCAGCTCTAAAAGGGACCCAAAACTACTCTAAAAGTGACCTAAAACTACTCTAAAAGTGACCTAAAACTACCCTAAAACTGCATCAAAACTATACAAAAACAGCCCTAAAACTACTCTAAAAGTGACCTGAAACTACTCTAAAAGTGACCCAAAACTATCCTATAAGTATCCCAAAACTATCCCAAAGATGCCCTAAAACTACCCCAAAACAGCCCCAAAAGTACCCTAAAGCTGCTCAAAAACTACCCAAAAAGAGCGATAAAAGTATCCCAAATCAGCCGTAAAACAGCCCTGAAACTAGCCCAAAACTACCCTAAAACTAACCAAAAACTAACCTAAACGTGCGGTGAAACTACCCTAAAACTACCCTAAAACTGCCCTAAGACAGCCCTAAAACTAACCCGAAACTAACCTAAAAGTTCCCTATTACTGCCCTAAGAAAGACCTAAAAGTACCCTCAAACTGCCCTAAAAGTGTCCCGAAAGTAAACCAAAACTACTCTAAAACTACCCTACAACGGCCCCAAAACTATCCCAAAACTACTCAAAAACTATCCTACAACTGTCCGAAAACTAACCCAAAACAACCTGAGAGCTAACCCAAAACTAGCCTAAAACTACCCTAAAACTACCCTAGAATTGCCCTAAAACTACCCTAAAGCTACCTTAAGACTACCCTAAAACAGCCCCAAAAGTGCCTCAAAACTACACTAAAATTGTCCTGAAACTGCCCTAAAACTAATCCAATACTAACCTAAAACTACCCTAAAACTGCCCTAAAAGTGCCCCAAAATTACCCTAAAACTGCCCTGAAACTGCCCTAAATTGCCCTGAAACAGCCCTAAAACTAACCCATTTTTTTTTTTTTTCGTGGAGGAAATCTGCTTTCCAAACACCCTCAGCCTGTCTGGGGGGACTGACTGAGGGTAGTGTGGGGTTCCTGTCCGTCCATATTGTAACCCCCACCCCCGGTCTTGTAGGCTAATCGCGACCGAGGGCG
>CM052164.1:11893501-11922339 GCA_028455555.1 Augochlorella aurata
GCAGGGAGGTCGCGCCCTGCACCCTACTACTCGGCGGCCGTCTACAGGGTACCCAGGGCCCCCGCCCTGGGCATCACGGCCGCCCGAGGGGTGACATTCGTCTCGCCACCCCTCTCTCCCGTTACAGCGGGGCATGGTCATCCCCCACTTCTCACACCAGGCGGCGGGGGTCTTACTGAGAAGCAAGTTGTCCCCGCCGCCTGCTCCCATCACACGACCGGGGCATTGACGCCGCTACGCGGCCGACGCCCCCGGTTACGTCGCGCGGGGTCGGAGCGCTCCCGACCCCGCTCGGCGGCCTCCTTCTGCTTCATCACCTCTTCGCAGAAGGAGGCCATCGCCCTCCACTTCCTCCCGCTCTCCAGCATCGCCCCAACTACTGTTGGAAGCGAGAGGTCTTGGCCAATGGCCCTTCTTAGGACTCGGCGCAGCGCTGAAAAGGCGGGGCATTCCTCCAGCGTATGCTGTGCCGAGTCCTCATCCTCCCCGCAATGGTGGCAGACCGCCGTCGCTTCTCTCCCGATGCGACACAGGTACACCCCGAAGCAGCCGTGCCCGGTGAGCACCTGCGTCACACGGTAGGTGAGCCTGCCGTGCCGCCTCTCCCGCCACTTATAGAAGTTGGGCAGGATGGCCCCGGCGACGCGTTCGTCGGTATGGGGAATCGCTAGTCGCCGGGCCTGGAGCCCGAATCCCCGGACCGCCTCCGGCTCCGGCGGGACCCCTCGAGCCCGGCGGGCGATATCCACTCGCCTATAAATATAGGCGTGCATCGCTGCCTGCAGCTCGAAGGGCCCCTAAAACTAACCCAGAAGTAACCTAAAATTACCCTAAAACTGCCCCAAAAACTACCCTGAAACTACCCTAAGGCAACCCTAAAATGAATCGAAAACTACTCTAAAAGTGCCCTAAAACTACTCTAAAACTGCACTAAAAGTGCCCCAAAACTAACGCAGAAAAATCCTATAACTACCCTAAAACTGCCCTAAAAGTGCCCCAAAACTATCCTAGAAGTACCCCATAACTACGAAGCTGCCCTAAAACTGCCCCAAAACTATCCCAAAAGTATCCTAAAACTGCCGTAAAACGGCCCGAAACTATCCTAGAAATACCCCCAAACTACCATGAAGTTGCCCTAAATCTGCTCCAATACTATCCCAAAAGTATCCCATAACTGCCCTAAAACTATCCCAAAACTGCTCCAAGAGAACCCCACAGCTGCCCTAAAACAATGCCAAACCTACTTTGGGCAGGGGGGCGTAACCTAACCAACAGGAGGCCCGACCTAATCCCAGAGAGCGTGGCCTATTGCTCAGGGGAGTCCTATAGTCAGGCGGCGTGTCCTAACTCCAACGGGGCGTGACTTAATTCCAAGAGGGCGTGGTCTATTGGCCAGGAGGCATTTAACCGCGCTTGGCCTAACGTGACGGTGCGTTACCGATTGTTGTAGCGCGCTCAGTTTTACTGATACAATTACATCACACTGCCCCTTTTAATAGATTTTCTTTTTTGATTCGTTCTACCTTTTTGGGGATACACCAAATTTAAAAAAATTAGACAGTAAATCATTTTGAAACACACAATTACATAATGATCACTTTGCAAAGTGCAATAAATGTGACGGAGCGATGAGAAAAAGACGAGAATCGCGTTGCTTAACAAATACAAGAAGCGCTATTGCTCCGATTGGGACTCATCGATGTAAAATAAACGAAGCGCTATCGCGCCGTTTGGTATTTCTCAACATAAAATAAAACAAGCGCTATCGCACTGCTTGGGTCTTTTAGTACTCATTTAGAGAAAGCGCGGTTGTGCTGTTTGGGATTCTTCGACAGTGTTTTTTCAATACCCCCTGGGACTCAAACGTTTAAACTAGATTTAGAACACAAAAATGGGGAAGGGATAGTGGTATCGAGAGCTATGATAGTGCACAGTTTCAACAACTTCTTGGATGGCTTTTGGATTTCTTTAAAAATAACATTTATACCGTAAATTTTGCATTTCGAGCAAATAAAAGATATGAAGACACTATTATTCACTTGCAACATTCTTTCATTCTCTCACGCTAACATTTAAGGCAATGGAATTCGAAATATATCACAATGTACATTGAGCATCGTTCGCAAATTCGCTGGTAAATGTGGTCGATAATTTTACGTGGCGAAAAGTACGAGTTGAATATCGCGCCGTGTGTTTCAGATGGAGCACCAGGCATACGAATGCGCGAAAAGAGTGAGATCGCAAGCATGGTAAAGGAGGTAAGCTACATTGGTTGTCGGTGTGTCTGGTTTCGCTTGTTTTTGCTGATATCGTGCTCTCTTGCTCACTTGCCACTTCCTCTCTTTGTCTAAAACTGTGAGGGCAGCACTGCTTAGCTATGGAGCATTAATCAATCAGAGAAAGGCAGTTTCTATACCATACCTCAAATTTCTGAGCCCTTTGCCCCTGGCATGGCGCACTATGGTGAGGCAATACTGTACTATAGTCTACGACCAAAAGTTCAGCACTGTACCGTCGGTGGCGCTAGGATAGAATTTCTACAAATCTAACAACACTAGGTCCCGGATGCTTGATGGTTTTGGAATTTCCATTCAAAGCTAGTAGGCCATTGATGTCTAGTGTGTTCTATGGTGTTAGGGATTCTGTTCGGAATTTCCTCCAAGTGGGGGTGAGAATATCGTACAAATGGGATTGGGCGATTCCAATGGAATCCATTCCACTTGTGAAGTCTGGTCTTCACCACTCTACAGAATATTCCTATTTTTACTATAAATGTGCATAAATTAATTTCTCTTATGAATTTATATAAATTAATTTCTCCCAAAATTCACGGATGTCACACTATGCCTCCACGCATGTATTAGATGCTCCTACTTTCCTGGAAGAAAATCGTGAAGCAGTCAAGCGTCTGAGACCCCTGACCTCAAGTTTTGTAAGACTCTCCGGCCGCTGCGTGCTCAGTTAGCAAGAATAGAAGTAAAAATTGCTTTGGCTGCCTATTCAATGTTAAAGCTACATTTACTGCGGATTGGATGCGCAGTAAAATGGTAGAGATGTTTGAAAAAATTAGGAGAGGTAGAAAAACCGTGCAAAATCTAAGGTATTATTGTAGCACAGTAATGGGTCCTGCTTCTGCATACCTCCAGGTCATTGCTTGATCTGTTAGCGAGATTTGATATAGAAATTGTCTTTGCTCTGAATGGCTGATGATTCACTGTTGAGACAGGGACTACTGCGGATTGGACGCTCAGTAAAATGGTGAGGTAGTGCGCGCCAGCTTAGAGGGTAAGAAAACCGTGCAGGAGTAGGTCCTAATTACTGTACATAACGACGCGTAGGTAGGTCAGCTTATTGCTATTTACACGGCACATTTCCATCAATTCAGTGTTTACCTTTCCATAGGAGTGGGAAGTCCAATGACTTCGTGGGGAGTACGGGCGCGAGGGACACCCCTATGACGCCGGCAAATGGAAACAGTGCCCAAGACGCAGACGCAACTTAAATTGGTTGAAGCAAAATTTCAACGTCTAACTTTTTATTGACTTATACTACTTAAAAATTTGCAAAATTTTTAAAACATTTTCAAAATCTTTCAAGTAGTACAAATCAATAAAAAATCACACGGGAAAAAGGCCACTCGACGTTTGACGTTTTATAACTTTTTCTGTAACTCAAAAATCTTATGTTCACACTTAAATTCAATAAAGACTCTATAGCTTTTTAATTTGTTATATACATAAAAGAACAGGTTCTCCCGATTAAATTGATTAGACAATTTGCAAGAACGAATATCAAATAAAATAGATAGCAAGCATAATAAAATGTCGTTTTGGACTCGCACGAAATAAAAAACGTCGATTATCCAAACAAGAAAATCAATTTGTTGAATTGAAAGCTTCAAGATGTTGATTATTTCTTTTTAAATATTCTAAATTCTTTTTAGTTGTTTCTTTCGCAGAGATTTATTCTAGTAAATGATAATAGAACACATTGAAATATCTTTTTATGAATAATATTTAAATATTAATAGATATAATCGAATAATAGAAAGACTAACTAAATTCGATATAGCAATAATACTTTGAGTCTAAGAAAAGATACGAAGCATACCTTCAGGTTTTTTAAAATTACATACTCGATCAACTTTATTTTCCCATATACATAATTATTCCGTTGGTATACCAGTACGTAAATAATAGTATAGATCAGTGTAAAAATATCTTTAACTATGTCTCACTGTAACATAAAATAGGAATTGCAATTAGTGAATACGTGACAAGACTGTTCCATGTGATAAGGATAATGTGTTCTACATTCGCTGTTCTTTTTGACAAGTCCCCTCATTCGTTCTATCAATTGTAAGGATCCATCTCTGATTAGTTAGTTTGGATAATCGTCGTTTCGTTCCACATCCCTGATTCCCTGTACGTCGATAGAATTTGATACGAGTAAAAACTTTTTAACAAATTTCTTACATCTTACAAACGTGTATTACAAACAATAAAATCTTATATATTAGCTTCTTACATTTACCACTTATTCTTGTTACATTTTTCATAATTACTTTTGTTTCTCGTATAATTTCGTTCCTTGATCACATCAATATTTTGAAAATTTTTTGTAGTTGGAAACATCATATAATCGAAGTGAACTTTTCTGATCTGTACATACAAATTAAGAACCTTCTTTTTGTCAAGAATAGTTAAATCGAAAATGACATCTGACATACGTAAGTGATTGGTTCCATTGAAGAAGGGGAAAACCAGGGACGACGACAGGTTGAATGTCAAAGAGAAAAACGGTACCGACAGAATGTAATTTTTATCGACAAGTCGGAAATCATTACAATATATCGTAGGCAAATGATAGTTAATGCAAATAAGAACAATGTTGCAACAATATGCTGAACTTGTATCTTGACCGTACGAAAACAAACAAAAAATCCAGGATAAAATGTTTCGACCGATTTCTTTATGTTATTAAAACGTTTTTATAGTCGTGCATCTTATGTCGTTAAGCAATTCCGAATATAAAAACTCATTCCTATCTCAAACTGACAACTTTATTTCGTTAATTTGGTGTATGATTGCGTAACACGAATATGTTGCTTGATTTAAAAAAATGTGTACACCCAGTTATTCTGCGTCTCCTCCCTGCTCGCCTACTCTCACTCATTCATCCTGGACACAGGTATCTTTTTGTGCGACCATGTGCCAACTCGCAGGACTTATGTGTATATAATTCCGCAGACGAGGTACAGAATGAACCTAATACATTATAAGAATTCATACTGACTAATTAGAAATGCAGAACTCAAAAAAATTCGACGATTTCATTTCTTTTGGTTATGATCCACGTTTAACACAACCCCTGAGATTCGCAGAAAAAATGATGAAGTCTATGCACGTAACTACTTCGTGAATGTGTTGCAGAGCTGCACAAATTAGTAGATTTAATGCAGTTTGTTCACTATTTTTCCGTTTTTACAAAACCATTGATAAAAGAAATGCTATTATCATAAACTAATTACTAAATTGGCATACTTTTTGTTATAAAATATGAGAATTTTAGTATAATATACGAATATAATATATGAATTTCATTCATACAGCTCAATTCTACTAATTAGTGCACCTCTGTAAATTGAATGCTGCAAATAGCTGTTATTGCTTTGTTTCTATTTCTTTCGATGACAAGTATTTCTATGTATGCTGAATATTTAGCACTGCAGTAACGGTAGAAGACACAAGAGCATCTACGAAGAATAGAAACTTATTGAATCTTGAATATACCCCGCACCTCATCGCGTCAATACATCGATTACAATTGCGTACCGTGTCAATTACGTTAGTTAAATTTCAGGACAGTAGTTGGTGTTTGCGAAATTTTTTAATGACAGAATACGTCGTGGAAGAGTGCACCTTATCGATGTCTAGGAGGAATCAAATAATTGCTTACATTGCTAACGTTAAATATTCAGTAGAAAAATAGGAATCTTATTCTAGGAAATTTTTATAATATCATAATAATTTCACGTATCAATCGAAAGATCATCCCTCAAGTCGAAACTGTTTTATCCAAGACCTAATAAACTGTTTACGCTTAAAAACATGTGCATTCCTTGGATAATTTTGAATATGATCAAATCAGGTGTAAATAGTGTTTATCTACTTTGAGCGGCATAATTATTTGATTTTTCCTAGATCCCACAGAGAACGCTGATTTAAGAACCATTCGATAGAACCTTCGCTTGCACCCAACACCTAAAATTGATTGCAATGTGTTCTTTTGTTGGCACACCGCGGGGATATAACAGGGGTTTACAATTAGACTCCTGATTCTAACTTCACCTTTGGATCGCAACAATAATTTGCAAAGGTGCCCTTAGAATTAGAAGTGTGTGTTGAACTATATGTGGAGAAACGTACGTGATATATTTTCACTTCGCAGGAGTGGAAATTTTATCATGTAAAATCTGGAAGAATGAGAACGAGGTGAGATGCACATGTTGATCCCATTTGAGCGTGACAAGTTTCAACCATTTGTTAAATTATGACGTTCAGACAAAACTACTTGTTGCATAACATTAAAAATTTATATAAATAAAGTGATAAATAAGAAATATTAATTACCAATAACCGTTACTTTTTTATGTCGCAATTAACATAGAAATTTGTTTCTTCATTTTGTATAGAACTCAATAGAATATACATGTAATATATTATATTGTATAATTTTAATACATTCATGTATAATGTTTAAAATAAAGTTAACTATATTAATATAAACGTACTTGCAAATACATATCCAATAGTTTTAAACGCAATATATGTGTAGTGATACAATAAAGTAAATGTTTTTTTTTATATAAAATTAAAATACTAAGAGAATGCAAATACATTATATGAGATATGATAGTACCCAACTTTTTTTATATACTATTAAGTATAAATTTCTAAATAAGAATAAAATAGTCACAAAAGAATTAATCATATTAATGTTTTATACATGTTTATAGACCCAATTAAACTGCCACATTAATAAAATTGCGATTCTATGCGATATGTCTTGTGTCACATTTAAAAATAGATTAAATTACTGAGAATCTATAAAGTTGTTTCTCCTTTCCTTTAAAAACCTGCACTGATAAATAAATTATAAAGGTATTTTCACAAATGTAATCTAGTAATAGAGTGCAACTTTTTACAAGTACCTAATTTTACTAGTCTAAAAATAATAATTCTCTCAGTGACAACGAATTGGACGTTACAGATCTTGGTATGTAAATATAAACTGTCACCCTCAAAAAGTACTTAAAACACCTCGTTCTGGAAGAAATGTGATGGAATAAATTTTTATGAGCAGACAACACGGAAAAAATACCTGTTCACTATAATGTCATAACTTATAATTTACTGGTTCTCTTAATGCAATTATAACACGATGAAACTGAACAGGTGTTTATCATCGTATGCCTGCTGCAATAAAAAATGACTAGGCCATATGAATATAACTAAGGAATTCGTACTGGATTCCGACACTGATATACATAGAAGAAAGTGCAAAGTGAAATCTACCTAATTTAATTCAAACCCCGCCGTTACCCTAACAACGTTTAACACAATTGAATAAATATGGTACTTTTATACAAGTGATATTTTCCCGCATTAAAAGATATTAAATCTGCTAAACTCAGTCTCTACTGTATTTTCCGAAAAATGTCCCAAGGTTTATTCATATGGCTCAATAGTTTCAGTCCTGCAAACTTCTTCTATTTCCAACCAATCTGATGTGTATTTTCAATGATCCTTTCTCAATCTCTATGACTGTAATCAATCTTATGCAAAATCAACTTTGCATTCTATTATGGTTCTTCCCCATCACCATCTGTAAAATAACAACTGAGATGAAAATATATAAAGGTATTTATAAACAAAGTAAAATGAATTACTAAAGAAAACTAGATCTTTACCTTCACGATCTACTTCATCATCTACCAATAATTCATCCTCTTCGTTTACCCCATCATCTTCATCGTTCACAGCCTCTTCTTCTTCTTCATCTTCATCGACATCATCTTCAACGACAACTATACTGTCATCTCCTTCCTCACCTTCACCCGCTTCATCACCATCATCTGCCCCACCATCTTCATCTTCATCTTCCTCTTCTGTGTCACAATCTTCACCGTCTCCTTCAATACCATTTTCAACATCCATATCTGGTGCTAAATAATACTGACAACAGACACATGAAACATTAGTTACCTACATTTAAATTGTAGTAATCATAATACTACGCTACAATGTATATTATGTATTGTGTGTATATGGAATGGAAACTTATGGGATGGCACAGGTGAACAAGGGAATCATGTTTATTGCATAATTTGATTCACTAATATTACTACTTCACCCAATAACGAAATTATATATGCCTAACAGGTTTCACAAGTACTAAAATAATCTATAGCATATATTAAATTTTACCTGTAAAGGATTAGGCCACATGTCATCTTTAATTAATTCTGCTATTTCATCTGAACTAGGATCACCATGATCCGTAAACCAGTCAAAAAATGACCTGTGTTTTAATGGCCTTTTACGACCTTTTAATGGGGCTTTGGTTTTCGCTCGTTTTGTTAAATCTGCACCTTCTTTCCAACGTATAGGTGTACTTTGAGAAGCTGGATCTCCTGCAAAAAAAAGCAGGAGATACATTAAAACTATGATTGCTCAATGCAATTGCAATTTCAATTTCCATTTGGAAATTGTTTTGGAAATCATTATAGTATACATAAGGTATAGACATCATGCAAGTATAGATTCATTTGTACCTTCAAATAAATACAATTCTACATTATACATTAAATGGAATATGATTTGTTAGTGCATGCAAAAGGTATTCCAAAGAGTTAAAATTAAAATAATAAATATTATTCAAATTTGTATTACAATACAAGAAAATAGTAATTTAGATTTAGAAATATTCTCACCAGAAGAACCTAGATGAAATTCCTTAGTAAGTACTTCATTTTCGAAATATGGATTTTCATCAAAGTGGAAATTGATTCTATAACCAGACTTAATATCTTCGAATTCTTCCACTTCAAGTTTATTCAGGAATCGAAGCGCATCTTCTTCATCTTCTTCCAATATTTCTGCTATTTCTTTGTTGTTTACAAACTATATATGTAATAAGGAAATATATAGCATAGTCATCTATATTAATACAAAAGATAATGATTAAGACTTGCCAATTTATGATTTTATTACATCAATTATCTGAATAATTTTCTCCTACAAATGTGAAAGTAATAATTGTTATGAAATGTAGTGACGCAGGAGTTTTTACATTTCTTTTCATTGAAACCATGTAATTTCTTCAAATGTAACCTTATAAATACTACTCAAATCATTGCAATAAATTGTTACTGAACACTAAATACATACAACTATGTTACGTTTCAAATGAATTTATTGAAAGAATAAAGAGTAGATATTAAATTACAATAACATATACTATAGATGGAGAAATAGTTAAGTAAATATTTACATTTCAACCAATTGGAGACTTATTTTCTCTTATCCTTTATTATAAAAACTAAGATTGTAGTTTATTAGAAAATACTTGACTGTAAGGTAAATTAGAGCAATATGGTCTTTAACATATGGAAATGAAGTCTTTTAGAATCAATCAGAGATTATAAAAATAAAATAAGAATGGATTATATATATTAAATATGACTGTAAAAAGAAAAATATGAGAATATATTATACAATCACTAACAAAACAATAGCTACAACTTATACAAATAACAAATGGATTACTTAAGAGTTGATTTCATCAAGCAACATTAGAAATTAACCATCCGTTAGAACACACTCAAATTGTAGGTTAAAAAAGTTTAGAATGCATTGATGTAATTATAAGGGCAAAAACAATTTACAATAGAAGCATAGAAAATAATTTTAAGAAATAAAAATACATTTGTGTTGCATTAAGAGAAACTAAAAATGTAATTCTCAATAAACGGGTACTAGAATCAATGAATGATAGGAAGCTGGCAATAGATTACCAAATGGCATCAATATATGAAAAATCTGAAAAAGTAATTTCTATAAAAATAAATGTGTATCATATTCCGCGTGACCGCATGTAGTTATACATACTTTCGTACGTATACAAGTAGGCAAGATGGCGACTAGCGCCGGTGGACGCCGGCATTGCTGAGAAACGTCAAAGATACATTAGTAATCATTATTAATGAGAATGTAATGTCATTGTATGAAAGGATACAGCAGTGACCCAAAAATTGGGTATCCTTTTAATAATGTCATTCCGTTTTTGGAAATATGGCTTACGCAACTTATTATACTTCTTCTCAACTTCGAGGATTTCATCGCTGGCTTTCTCATTGAGGCCATCGATTTGATTCTGACATCCGTCAATCTCTTCGAGTGTTTTTTGTATTTCAATGTCGTAATCCCGCGACTCAACACCCTCGCCCGAACTTGGGTCCTCCAATTCCTTGGACTTTTTGTTCGGCGAAGCCATCGTTCGACCCGCGCTCTTGTCACCACTCCACTACTTTCTGTTTATTTTCAGTAGGCACTCACTCCGCGTTCGTCACGCTCGTGTCACTAATTCACGGCGGGTAAGCAAGCTAACTGCAACCACGAGGTCAATAGCTTATCTAGATGGGCCACTCCACTGCGAATGTCGATTATGTGTTCTATTTACGCGCAACGAAAAAAATTTCTTGCATATATAGAAATTTACAAATTATGTATACACCTTAAATCTTTTATGTCTTTAAGAAGCTCATATAAGGATACAGCATATATAACAAATGATTAAGAAAGTGGCAAAGTACTTTACATATACATATTCTATGACAAATGATACAACTGAAAGAATCTACGTCTCTGATAGTCTTAATAGTATCTGTGATTATTTTATTTTATAGAAAGTGATAAATAGGGGAAGTACTTGCATAATATAATCGGTAAGTATAATGTACGTCACATGTTAGTACACACTGCATTGACTAGAATAAAGGTCGATGGCGATGACACTGTCAATCACTGTGAATGAATGAATATGTACATACATCGATTATACAGTACTGTGATATTGAACTCTAATGTAAAAATAATTATTGAGACCAAATTCTCTCGGAACCTATGGAACAGATACACATCTTTAGGTTGAAAATGGCATTATTTCTCTGGACTATTAGAGAAAGGACAAAGAAATAGCGTGCAAAAAATTGTGAACACAAAAAACGCGGGAATATTTGAAGCTTAATATGGTACACAATGACAGATATTGTTATCTATGATTATGAATTTACATAGAGTGAGAACTCTCTGTAGAATTTATGTACTCTGAAGCTATATTCATAGTGCACAGAACTTAGGCACACATGCGAATTTTTCTTTTCCAAAATTTGAAAATCTTTCAGTTTCTTATATGATCTATCCAAATAAATATCAAATTTATAGAATATATATAACTAAAAGTGAGATATAACACTAGATGCTGTCAGAAAGAGAACCAAAACGTAGTTCGTTTGAATTAAAATTAAATAATCATGTCAATAATGATAGTATTAAAAAATAAAAAAAGGATATGAAATAGAATGTACATAAGTACATGATAATAATGAGCATAAACATTTGTTCTGGAATTTGTTTAGAGGTGTAATAACATTAAAGGTGGTAACAGATTTTGAAATGCATAAGAAGTATATTCTCTTATTTCATTCCAATACTTGTTACTACCAAGTATAGATACAATGTGTGAACAATTTAAGAAAAATCATTAAATCAATTTAAGAAAATCGTATAAATTTTGGACTTCTACTTAAGAATAAAAGGTCTTTCTTAGGGCTTAAAGTATTTCCCTTTTATTTAAAAAATATTCTATTATTGTCAGTTTAACGTATTTACAATGGTTACGTAAACGTACAAAATAACTATTTATCATTACTATTTACTCCACTATCTATTTAATATAGCTTGTATAAATATATGTTATACACGTAAAGTTGTAAAATACCATTAATAAAAGTGTAAAAGCACCAATACCTGGAAATATAATTTTAATAAAATCTTAATATAAAGGAGTAATACATTACACGTATAAAACTATCTATAACATTAAAAGTTTGCATTGATAGGTTGGAGATATTGATTTATGGCATATTAGTTAATACAACTTTATACTAATTACTAACACGATCACGTTGCATCATAGTGCCGCCTTGTTAATTGCAAATTCATTAGTTTTATCAAAAATTGTTTTTGTATTAAGACAAAATCTTTCATTAGTAATTGTTAATCTTTTAAAGAATGATTTGATATTTTTGTAACATAACATGATGCACCTTTATACATATTTCATTATATACAGTTGCCAATCATTCTGATAGTATAGCATGTGATATGTAAAATGAAGTTATTTGTAATGGATTGATTCATTTTAATAATGACTCAGAATATTGAATACTTCGCCTAAATATTATTAAATGATGTAATATTCTAATGAATAAAAATATGAATGGTAAGTGTGCACCTAATACTATACTCATCAAGTCATTTTTTTCAATAAAATGAAATTAAAAATTCCTTCGAATATTTTACCTACTTTTTTTACATTTGATTGCTACATTAATCTCGAAACTAATAATTGAATAAAATATCGAAGTACTAGAGTATACATATATCAATCTTTTTCTTAGTTGAATATTTTCGACAACTATAATTGAATTGACGTCGTTTTCCATTAGAAAATTGATAGAATTTGATTTGTGCATGTATTCATATAGTATATAGTATCAAAAGATATGAAATATACATTTTACTTTATAAAGTTATATAAATGTTCTAAGTAAATTCTTGTCGAAAAATCGCTTAATTTTTCCAATGAAAATTATTTGTTCATTGCTTAATTTGTACTTTTTAAGTGTTCATTAACCCTTTCGCTACGGAGCGCTCAGAAAAGAAGTGCTCTCTCCGCAGCCGGCGCGATTGTAGAAGGTTGTCCGCGCGGATAACACAATACGCTAGTTGTTAATTGTGCCCATTGATAGGGCCACAATTTATGGATAAAATTATTTGATTATCCTAAATAATTAATGGCCATTATTTTTCAGTTATTCAAAACAAATGCACGGCGCCTATAGGCGCTTGTTCGCTCAGGAGAAGCGTCTATAGCTGAGCGCGTATAGGCGCTGTTCGCAGCGAAAGGGTAAGGACTTACGTAGGCAAATGTTCAAATGTTGTGCATTTTGCAGTTATATAAATAGAATAAACTATCGTTTATTTTAAGAAAAAGTTTCCAACGTCCCTAGTTCCCTAGTTCCTTAATGTTCACTCGTGCCTTCTTGTTCATTGATTACAGAGATCCATTCTTTTTGGCTTGTTGCAACTTCTGCCTTTCAATGAATAAGTTCTTCATATCAGCTAGTGCATTTTCTATTTGTTTAGCAAATCGAGCAGCATTCTAAAAGTAAGTACAATTATATTAAAAGTTTCGTTAATAACATAGATTATGCAAACAATTAGATTCAAATCAGCTATATATTCTTACGGTTTGTGAGGAACTGAGTTTACACGAGATGTGGAAAAATATAAGATTCTCTCCAGCAATGATGTATGACACACCATATCCATCATCAGCTACGGGACCAAAACCACCACCAGCAGAGATACAATTTGGATGCTTTTTTAAATTTATTAGAGATGTTTGACCATGTGGTGTCTGCGAAGTGGATAACTTCCACGGCTCGCTTAAAACTTCCTGGAATGAAAACTTGTTAAATATGTTTTTCATTTAATAGAATACACGTTTACTGTTAAATAATATTACCTTTAGGAAAGGCGAATCTACTTCTAAATATTTGGATACAACATATAAACAAAATAGATGTCTATCTATTCCTTTACCACTCATAGCATCTTGATAACCTTTTTGATGTTGCCTTGCTGCAGCTAACAACAATTTGTACTTATGCTCTACCTGCAAAAAAAAGTCATTTATAAATTAATACCAATTGTATGGAAGCTAAATAAATATAAATATAGCTTCTATCACTTACAGTTGCACCTTTATCATGCATTGCTTTCACCCATTCCGTAGATTCAATCGTACATGGTCTCACTGTTTCAGTTCTTCCTTCGCGGAACAATCTAGTCATGGATGCCTCGTAAGTTAAATTAAATTTATTAGAATCACGGAAGTACGCCAATTGAAGCGCCATTTGTATATATGCGTCAGGTGACATTGAATTGATTTTCATGAATCCTTTGCCATATGCGTCATGCACATAAATGCGTAGCTCAACATCACTTAGTAACTTTTGAGCCACCTGATAAATAAAAACTTGTTGTAGAATTAAAATGAACTAATACACTAACTTTTCGTTTGCTTCAACCAAATTGTAATAAATATTTTGTCTGATGTAATAATTGTATTTTCAATATATTAATCATTACTTCAACTGATTCTCCAATAGTGTCTATGCACTGTGGAGTTAAATCCCACTGAAGTCGTATCGGAGACGGAGGTGAAAATTCCGGTTCGCCTTTGTTACGTCCATCTTCTCCATATCTATAATAGATGTGAGCAAATTTGTTATACCAAGTATCAGAATACACATACAATAAATTTATACATGTACACATATGATTAATAGGTTATCAACAAATTTTGCTCAACTATGAATTCCGATTTAATACAAAAATAATGTAATTATAATTTGTACATTTATGGTAACATGTAATACACATATTTATTCATTAAGAAAAGCTATTATCCAATTTCTTTTTAAAAATTGCGATTTTAAAAAGCATTAGTAATATTAAATAATTCGTCATTAAGAATTGGACATACACTGGGATTCTATTTAAGTGTTATAATTAAAGTAAATATAAGTAAATGTGTACATATATGCTATCATTAGTTGTTATTATACTTATGATATGGTATATACATACATACTAAATTAGAGAAGCAAAATGAGTTATAATAAAAGTTACATGAGTTATATGAAAACGTTGTTACAGTAAAACGTAAGAAGTATAAGAAAAAAAATTACCCCATGTTCACCTCATTACCGATTACATATTCCCATAGAGATCCCATTATAGGAGCATCAGCCCTAACAAGCATATTATAAATCAAGTTATTTAACTTTTTACAGAGAAAAGAAATCATTTACAGTAAATGTGTAAGTCACCAATAAGATAGAGCAATAAAACAAAGAGATGGCAGATACCAGTTTAAATCTTCAAAGACATTAGGCAAAATTACTTTCAAAAGTGTTTATATGCAGAATATATTATGTAGGTATATTTGATATTATGATAAACAGAACTTACAAAAAGTAATCTTCTGCCTAGCATAAATACATCATACATAGTATAAAAACTAATAGATTCTTTAAAATAGAGGAATTCGTATTTTTAGTCGTGTATATAAATAAAAGTGAAATAAATTCTTTGAAGATTGTGGTTTTCATTGAATTTGTAGTTAATATGTTGCAGTGGGCCTTCTTAGAGAGAGCAGGGAAGGCAAGAGAAGCAGAAGAAACAGTGAACAATTATGTTCAGAAGCTGTGAACTTGGATTCTTACTGTTTAGTGTCGGTATCCTTAGACATGACGTACTCCCACAAATGTGACATCACTGCAGCATCTGCCCTACTCATTACTTCTGATTATAATATCGATTTCAATGCAATTTATTCTGATTTTATAGTATCTCATTTGTTTACCAATGTATATATTATTACAATAATATAGTAAAAGAGTTCAAAAGTTCATAAAGAAAGTATATATTGCTGCGACATAACTGTTTTTCAACCATCTTCTTGCCTTATAAGTCACTTTTTATATGGTCTGACAGTACTTTATAAATTTATATTTTTAATGGAAAAAAACTCACCACGAATGTTCAGCATTGAAACCAGTCTATAAGACATAACTCAGCATTAGAAAATTCTATTTTGCATTGCAATAAATTAATTCAAAATAATGTTACTTACTCTGCCATTGCTGCCGATACACAAAGTAAAAGATTTGTCGAACCATCTATCGTATCCTTTGCCATGTAATAGGATGCGACCGTATTGATCTAATTTATCTGGGTTTGACTAGTAGTACAAAATTCATTCATAATACACAAACATAATTTGAAAAATTAACTTCTTATACATTTTATGGTGTCACTTACTGGATCATATATGTATGGTATATCATCTAATACAACTATAAATGCTGCCTTTTCAATGAGATCTAAGGATATTTTATTGGTTCCTTTTGCAAAATATTCTTCTCTAGCTATCGCCCATGCAGTCCTTTCTCCTGCTGTTAACGCAGCCAACTTTTCTTCTCCTATCAATGGTTCAGATGTATCATCTAAGATTTGCTGCATTTGACTGTAATATATAAATATACAATTTGGTTTATTTTAGCAACAAAGAATATAGATAAAACAGATTTGAAAATAGTTACAGTCATATAATGTACACGAGTGTCAGTGACACTTCTAATCACTAAGTTTATTTGTTTCACTTACATTTCAATTTCACAAGGTAGAAGAATTCGGTTTTTATGATATATAGGAACTTTGAAGTATCTGCCCTTATGATATACTACAATGTGTTTAGAGTCTTGGTAATGCACAAGTTTATCTGTTTCACGTCCTGGTATTCGTGTGGTATTAAATAATCTTTCATATTGCCATGAGCATAATGGCACCAAGCCTTGGATTAATATCTAGTAATCGAAATAAAATTATAAAATGAACTAGTACATATTAAAAGGATTGATCTACAAACCGGCTCTAGTTCTTGGCGTTCAATGAGACGTCTGTACTGCAAACATGAATAAATAACGTTGGCAGCACGAGCAGCTTGCACAGTAGTGGGATGCATGAGAATAGCATCGATGCCATAAAAGTTCGAATTCACCATAATGGGAGATCGTCCACGTAGATATACGTATTCTTCCCACCAATCAGAAACGTAATTCGTGGCCCACCAAGATTTTAAAACTAGGTAACGCTGAAGTTTTACGCCAATGCCTTTTTCGAATTCGTTCGCCAGTGTTTCCATTCGAGCGTAATTTTCATCATCCAATAAAGGTCGCACGCTTCGAAGATACTATTTAAATGTTCCATATTAATTTTTAGTTCCATACAAATATGAGGGGCAATGGTTCATAATTAGCAATAAATGTGAGTGTTTACCGATTATTACCATTTTGCCAATGTTAGTATAAAGTTATAAATAAATGTATGGTCTTACCCGTTTCATAGTTTCTGTTACCGATGGTAATGGAAGTCGCGGTAACGATCCTTGAAAACTGTACAACATTGGTTTATGCCATATAATGAATAATTTAACTAATGTGGTCCACACTTTGGTAGCTCTCGAAAGTTTAGTTCCCTTTTCTCTTGATTCGTACATCCATCCTTTGTACATGAGTAATAATTTCAAGGTGTACCGCATTGCATATATTACTACTAACCATAAAAGGAGCCCAACAGCTAACGATCCAGCTAAATGCGCCAGTATTGACGATCTATCAAAATATAAGTAAATATACAGTAATTAGAAATACGATATTTATAATTTCACGAAAAATACAGGGATAACAATATGTGCCTTCAATAATTCGGTTGTTTTTTATGGTAGAGAAAAATGTTAAAGGGAAACATTAGTTTTTAATAGAACTCAAGGTTATATTAAGATCA
Organism: Augochlorella aurata; assembly: GCA_028455555.1. Taxonomy (NCBI): domain Eukaryota; kingdom Metazoa; phylum Arthropoda; class Insecta; order Hymenoptera; family Halictidae; genus Augochlorella; species Augochlorella aurata. The sequence continues at coordinate 11,911,264 of CM052164.1, forward strand.
TGACATTTATATTCTGTAATGGTAAAAATTAACATTCCCGTTAAAAACAAATATCAATGGCATTAAAATTTCGATAAATATGGTCTTGAGAAAAATTTGTCTCTCACAACAATATCATGTTTTACTATTGTTTTCTATAAAAACGAATCAGATGTTCAAGTAACGTTTTTCGCCCAGTACAAAGATTATTCCATTGAACTCACCCTGATAGATATGGTACGGTTTTCCCGACAAGATCATAAGGTATCCTGTAGCCCAGGAAATGTATCACAGTTACCAAAATTGTAGTAATCCATAAGCTGCGCAAAGAAGCAGGATATACGCCGCTTCTCAGGTTGTTCTAATATAAATACCATTATATTATCAACACCGTTTTTTAAAATAATAGGCAATTAGGTAAACATTTTGTGTACTTACGAGGAACCTGAACAATCTCTTTTTCCAAGAACGGACACCTGACTGCCATACCAAATGTAGAACTTCTCTATCAAAATTGACATCCCATCCTTCGTGAGTAATGGAAAAACTAAATGCTACAGCTGCGTGAGCTTCTGCCATTTTGTAGTTTAGTTACAACTCTGAAATTAATAAAGTCAATTAATCACCGACCATTTGAGTCCACAGATGATTACAAAATCTGATTGAAATGCGTTAAGTGACACAATTACACTATGTAATTTCAGTCAAACTTTTAATTGTAAATCATAGAAGTCTTTACCAAATATTAAAATTCAGACATTTATAGAATACCAAACATTTTTATTTTTTTTTCAATATTAACACTATTGATATCAGAAACGAAATTCTATTTTATTCTAACATCTATAACTGTATATTACATGCTATACAAATAGTCTTAAATCTCATATCTATTTTTTCCATTCTTAATGTATTTCCCAATTTACTTATCTAATACATAATTATAATTTCTTCATAATTTTGTTTTGACCTGATTATGTTTTTTACGCGCACGATAATTTTGTAATATAAGTAAAGTAATATTGAAACGACACATTTTCATATGATATCACTGGACTGCGGATCTTTATGTAAAATAAACATTTACATTTTCCTTTAACCCTCGACCTTGAGCTTTCGAGGCCGGTACCAACGTAATTTCTCACTCGCACCGATATTTGAGTAATATGTACATACGTATTATTTATAAAATATAAATTTGATTATTTTGGTTTCAAAAGGACCAGTCACAATGCCTACGGCACATCATACGAAAAATTAATAGTTTCCGTAAGATGAAAATTAATATGTTTAATTTCTATTACCCTTTTACTGTTTCAAGCTTTACCTACCAATTTTTGTAATGAGTTTATAAAATCCGCAATTTATGTATCAGAAATGAAAATCTCTGTACACAATAAACACCATATAGAATTACCGCTAGAACAACCAGCTACAGAAAGCAAGCACTTGCCTTTTAAAGATTACAACAATGTATATTGTAATAATTCCAGCAATTATACAATAAAAACTCAGTAACTGACAGTTTCCATCCGTGCAACAGTTGCAATGATAAATTTCACAATTCTTCGTTTCACTTTGATCTTCACTGTCGCGTAATCAATAAAATTAGAAATCGTGTTCACAAATGGTGAACGAGTGCACAGTGAAAGCTTTAAAAGTGGCAAGTTTAAGGATACATAGGCATCATGTAAACACTGGACCTATGCTTTCGGTTGACGATGATTGTGATATCCTGACTCAAGTAATCGCTTCTTTGTTCACGCGAATTTTACTCATGCTGCATTGAGCGTGCATGAGCAAGTACACGTAATATAAGCACAGTGAAAATATAATAGGACACGTGAAGGGGGATAAAACCGCGTAAGGGACCTTCTCACTCGCGGGACAAGACTGAATTACCGCTTGTACGCTCCTCTTATATAACCTTGGACTTTGAACGGTGTTCGTCTGGCTGGATGAGCGGTAATAATTTTCGCAAACAATTACTCGATCTTTCTACACATTCGAACGACAAGCGCGCGCACACTACTCATATCGTAATATTGTGTCTATCACGGATCTAGCATCCGCGTGATCATTAGACTGCGTAATGAATTCCTTACGGCCTGAGACTGCTGGGAGTATCAAAGTAGAATTAAAATTTACGTTGCTAATTCATGAATTAATTGGCTTCCGGGTAATGAATGTTGACATATTAACGATACTGTGATTGTCTAATCAACTTCTGCAGTTGATAAACAAACAGTTTAAATCTTTATACAATATTTCTTGCCAGTATTTGGGACTTTGATATGTAATCTGGTTTTCTAGAGTAAACATTCGCGATAAATACTGCTGTGGAATGATTAAAATATAATTTATTTTAATACATTTTTTTTAACACTCATGTGCTTCTCAGATGAAAATTCAATAAACCAAATTTTTCAATAATTATAGATTTATTATTTTTCTAATGATCTATACGCTTTGCGAATAATATTCTAAAGATTTTACGATGATATTAATATTATAAGGGAAATAGAAATTAGTGTACTATTGGCCAATTAGTCCTGAATATAAAATGATGGAGAAACTAGTAATGGTACAGTTATACTTATAAAAGAATAATGTATGCGTTCCACTCACATAACGTGTGTTATCGCAGTATTCTGTGATAAGATTGCATTACAGTTTTCCTGCGAGTCTAACAAATGATATAGTAAATTGCATGTTTATACATGCAGCCGCTGATGCTTGAAAGCAATATGTCAGTGGAAAAGATAGCAGTGTCTAATGACACTTAGCCTTAGATAAACTATTCATATATATATATGAAAACATAATGCTGCATCTATTGTTCAAACGACACCGGAATTGTTGAATAATCTTGAATTACAATATTTATAATAACTATTAAATATGAAAATACTATTCTTCCTTTGATTTCATCAAGAAAAATTACACGCGAATGATTGAATCACATTGATAATGCCATCAACGAAGATCGCGTTTGTACTATGCTATTAATCCTGTTGAACAGTGCATTCTTTTATCTCCTACATTCGAGCAAGTTGGCTGAAGATTTCTATTTCGAAATTTTGCCACGAATTAATGCGGAATCAAATTTTAAAAACTGGACGAGATTTTTTTTAGCGTCTGATAAAATTTCCTTTTCGTTCTGTACACTTGTTACATTGTCCCAGATTCTGATATAATCCTCTTATGGAATGATGTATAAACCTCACCTAAACTGGACGCTACGCTAACTTTGCCTGCAGCTCGCTTGCAGGCCTAAAACGTGTACTGGTCTGCAGCACTTTTACTTTAGGGCAGCGGTTCCCAACTCGCTATTATTGCGGTGTCCCTTTCTCTTTAGCAAAGGTTCGAAAAATTGTTAGACAAATTTCCTATACATATTTTAAACAATCAAATGAAGCTGAGGGAAACTAATTCTGTTGCAGAACTTTAAGCTTTGGGTTTCAATAAAAGGTGTTAAGCAGTCCTTCTGATTTTGATTTTTAAATATAACATAAAGTATTATGCAGGAAAATTGCCTTTAATGTTAAAATTACTTTGCTAAGTTCTTTTCTTTAGAGAATTGATTACGTGGATGAATATAAATATATATATTATACCTATATAAATATATATTATATGAATATATTATATCATAATATAAACCAATTAATGTAACAAAATGCTTTTACAGGCAAAAAATTTGTACTAAACAAGTACACATTGAGGGTAACAAAAATGGAAGGTATTGAATTTAAAAAATTACATGTAGGGTTCACTTTGAATAAATATTATTTCACTCCTTATGAAACGTGCCTTTTAAAATGGCTTGGTCCTGAGCAGTTTGCGTACACATAAACCAGAAAATTAGAGAGATATTTAGGTACTCCTTAATATTGTAGGCAGTGTATAGCGTAAGCTAAGCAATTGTACTAGAAAATTTTTAGGTGATTGACACGCTAAAAAGGAGGCCGCAGTAAATGGGTATCGAGAAACTAATATTTTCAATGTATCGCAACTGTTTAAATAGCGTTCACGTATCCATGCGCGCGCGCTGCAATTGTGGCTTCTTAAGTAAGGTCAACTAGCCTACTCCCCCCTGCTTCTCTACGGTATTTCATTTTCGCCGTTTGCAATAACGCAGTATGCACTCGTCGCGAAATGCGACCAATGTCCTTTTTTCATTCGAAGCCAAAGATTTCGCTGTTAATGCAAATACGTTTTTTCCGATGCACTTTATTTAATCAGTTCGGCGAGTGTGTTTCTTAATGGAAGAATTCTGCTTTGGCTGCTAAAAAGATGCTGATTCAAATAAGGAAACTACTTTACTAGACTATTACTACCATGTTTACTATTACTGAGTTTCCAAACTGCGACGTAGTTACTTATTGTAACAATTATAGCGTTTATTCTTTGCACTTTATCTTTCGGCTTTGGATCGTACCTAATGTTTTTGTAGCAATAACTAGATCATTGTACGAAAAGCGATATAAATATTACAAGTAAGGTTTCAATATTGAAACTAATGGTTAATTTAAAATTGATATTCAATTATTTGGCAAGGTAATTGCGACAATATAAATTTCCAAAAAATAATTCAACTTTAATAGTTTCTGTTTGTTAGGTGTATAAGGAATATCTCTAATTTTTCCTATACATAGACTGTATATCATAATGTTCCTTGTTATGAAACGAAAAACTGGTATGACGATTTCAGAATTTTGAACGGCTAATTACATCTGTTAAATTACATTTACTAGATAACTTTTACAAAATATTCTGTGAAATAATTATTTTTAATGTAATTCCCGAGACATTAACATGTACAACTCCACAAAGAATAATTTTATTATTACCTTTCTATGGTTATGAGTCCATTATCATTTCTATGTATATTAATTTCGGCATTATCACTTTCGTTTATACAATTCTACAAAATTAAAAAAGACTTTAGAAAGTATCACGCTGTTTGAATCGTACAACATTTCCGTTAAGCTATTGAGGAACATAATTGCACTGTTATTAAAACTTATAAGATGCATATCGCAAATCATATCGTCATTTACCGTTATTTAGAGCAAGGCAGTTTAGTAACTGGTTGGCATTCACTAACATTGTCATAGGAATTTGTACCTTTGCCAATGCAGTATACGTGACAGTGTTTATTTTGTTTCTGTAATTTGTATCACTCAAGCATTATCACCTCTACGTCTTATCAGATGTTTTCGAAAATATTTTGAAAGATACTCAACAATTAAAAGGTATTCATATTTCAGAAAAAAATAGATTCATAAATAAATTCATCATGTTCTAATATAATGCTATTTTCCTTATTGGAATTCCCACCTATCGAAGTACAAGACTGTGTCATGCCAAGCTATTTCTGGCTCATAAAATACGTAATCAAAATAGTGACATTTCAGTGAAGAAAATATTTTGCCAATACCAGACAAAATCAAGTTCGAGTGTTTGTTGAATAAAATATCGAAATTCCAACGAAATTTGAACATAGAAATCTGATATCGAACTTGATTCCGATAAGCAATGCCGATTTATGAATAGTAATGCGGAATATACGTTTAGCAAATGAAGGCATCTATTAATATTTCATGGCATGAAACCCTTGAACTGTTGTATCAACTATAGACAGTCATTCAAATTCACTTTGTCAAAGTCCGATCAATAGATAGACACAATAAAAACATGTTTACTCATCGATTGAAAGGTTCGTTCAATAGAATACAAAACGAAGTTTTATTAACTCTCGTTGAAATGTTTATTTTTACGAGTTGTTCTGAATTCTATGCACACTTTTCATAAACACATGAATCGACGGTATAATGATTCTTGTATTTTGCCTCAATAGAAAATACGGCAGTAAATTATTTATACCACCAAATACATAACATAAATTTTGAGGATAATTTATTACTTTATTAATATTTATTATGTCAGCCTATTAATTTTATTAATATATTTAATTTTATTAAAGCCTAATTATTTCTGTTTTTTTTTTAACTCCACACGCATATTGACTGTAAATATATCTCATATTGGAAATTAGCAATAATCATCTCAAACACAGTAGAGGAAACCAGAAGTAATACTATCGTATTATTCAATTTTCCATGGAACAGTTACATTAACGTTAAGAGAATTAGCAACTTTATCACGATATAAATTGATTACAAAAAATATTAACAAAACAACTAAATTTTGTCTAGCGACTTAGATTGTAGTTGGCAAGCTTGAAGTGAGTATGGTCATTGAACTCGACCTGTTGTGCACCGCAATTATGCGTATTGAAATAACATAGAACTCTATTTAAAATCAAATCATTATCAACGACACAGAATATTTCTTGCTAGCATCGCAATGCATAGGATTGCATTAATTATCGAATTCTTAAATCTGAAATCTATTTTTATTCAATTGATTCTAGTAAATATAATTGTATATTCTTGATTTCGTGAAATAAAAATAGTTTTTACACGCATGTATACATATCCTCTAGATGTGCAGAAATTTTAAATAGAAGTTAAATTGAGTAATAGACGATTTCTTTAGTTTAAATAGCTAAAACAGTATCGTCATGGCGATATGTTTAATATAAACGTTGTGACCACCATTGCATCACAAAACCAAAATGATCCTGTAACAGATCCCTTCCTGTATGCAATTGTATTTCAGTATTTTTGATATTGCATAGTTAATCTTACTAACTTACAGCCGCCGAATTAATTCGCATGTACATATATTGAAATTTGTATGCGTCACAAAAACAATGACTTTGCCTCTTCCGAATGGAGAACGCTAATAAATAGTACATAATATGAGTGTTCGCAAACATGTTTTTGCCTCGTCGCCGACGCAATTTCTTATTTCATTCATTAAACTTTCATCAGTGATTCATCTATGAATCTTAAATATTGTTTTACGTATAATTAACGTGCGGTATGTTCTGAAGGGTACAGTGATAACAATTTTTGTCTCGTTTATAGAAAGTATAGGAAATCCATTTCGATTTTATCAGAACCGTTTCTGGTTACTACTACTTAAACGACTTGTATCTTGCTGCGATAACAAACACGTAAGATTTATTTTGAATGAGAATCAAATGTTATCTCCTACGTATGAACTACACGCGATAAGATATAAAGTTTTTGGATTCTCGACGATAAATCGTCATGCAACAGACACACCTCCGATCCATTTATCATTTTGTTATCGATTCAATGACCTAGTTATTAAGACAACGACATAATAATGATAATAGAGACGATTTAACAATATGTTATTTATTGATGTTTTGTACGAGATAAAACAATAGGAGCATCACATTCTAAAGTGTCGTATTAAACTTCTATTGGAATCGTAAATAAATGAGAAATATATTTTTTCAAACTTTCGATTTCTACTTTATGCTTACATTAATATTGCGAATTATCCGCTAATAAGCATTAATTATTTATTCAATACAACTTTATCGTATATTTGTACATTATACGTGCATTTTGAGCCCGCCCCCGCCTAGCATAAAAATATTTATTATTGTCTTTGTACTTGATCATTGACCCCCAACTGCGGTAGTGGTACATAGGTAGATTACACTTTCAGAAAGTAAAGACAATGGCTTGCAGATGTAGAGGATACAAATGATAAAATGTGTACTTGAAACATATTAATTTATGTTTATATGTTCGTAAAAAGTATATATGTACTTCATGCATATTCCGTAAAATATTACGTATAACTATGTTATTAATCTTTTCATTAAACAATTCAATTCCATTGTATCGTTCTAATTTGTTTTAAAACTTCTTGAAATCATCTTTCCTGCTTTTTTTTTAAATACCAAACAGCTGATGGCAATGGACTGAGTGGATTTTTTTTTATTCCTGAGCACAAGTTTAAACAAACTATAAATCGAATAATATCATAGGTGATGTCACTACTGAAAAATTTCACTCCAAGCTCAACATGAACCTTGTGCTGGAACTCAACAAGCGGAGAGAGATGACGTTGCAAGAACACGGTGCACCTTTTTTTGCATTTGTATACATATAGCTCAGTTCTTTCAAAAAGCAAACTGAATACTAGAAATCATGAATGAAGGAGCGACAATTAACATACGACAGAGCATCATCTGTTGCTAGAGAATGTTTTTTATAAAAATGAATTAAAAGCTGCTAACATTGTTCGTAATATTTAATAATTTATATAGGAAAATAATTCTGAATTACTTATAAATAAAAAAAATTGGCATTGAAAAGCAATAAAAAAATGAAAGTTTACTGAACATATCGTGTCTAACTACGTATCGAAAAGTTAAAATAACGTTTCATTAATCGTGATCAAAGTTTCTAATTGTTAATTTTTCGTTGTGAAACTTTGTAGAAACTCAGCGGCGTATGTTAAAAAATTGCGCCTTTCGCTCCTGATGAGGAAATCTGTAAAACAATCTATTAAGCGTTGAAAAACAAAGTACAAGAATTAAATTAAATTTAAAAATGAAAAAATCTAATAATATAAAAATAATGAATAAATGCAATAAAAATTCCTTTTAATTTCGAGCATAGTTGCAATATCATCTGAAGTGCTCCAATTAGTAATAATTTTATAAAATTATTTACATATTATGAAAATATTAAGAACTTAACAAGACAAAGGAAGATACAGATTACAGTTTTGAGGCTCTTTGTTTCGGAATGAAGTGAGAACTGTGGTATATAATCTGACCGTATTACAGGTTATTTTTATTTATCTACTTTATAAATATTCACTGTGTAATTACCTGTTTTTATTCAAAAAAGAAAAATGTAGATTTAGTTAAAATAGAGTGTATTAAACGTTGTTCTATAAAATATGTCATTTATGTAAAGTATAAAAGTACATAAAAATTAACAATTAAAAGTGTTATTATGAACATGTGAGCAGCATAGTTTATAGTGTTCCATATGGCACCTTGAAAACATATACCAATGTTCATAGAAAGTTGTTGCTACGTTATTTACTCAGAAATGTAAAATTTCAATTCTATTTGATTTCGTAACGCTATCTTTTCTATACTGAAGTAATGTTATTATTTTTTAGTAAATAATAATCTAGAATTTAATAACAATACACGAATATTTTGAATTTAGTCCATTCAATAATGCACAATATGTTTCGTATCTTTCAAAATAATACAACGTACTACAGCTACATTATTTGTATAGGAAATTAGGAACGCTGCCTGCGTATAAATAAAATGGATGTCAAAGGTTATTAGCCTTAAGGATTGGAACGTGAATGTTGATTGGTTGAGCCGAAGGGTGTGTGTAGTCGAGCCTCCCATCTTGGATTTTTATACGTAAGTAGGCCAAAATAATTTACTCAGTTACTATTAATAGTATGCTAAGGTTTACATGTTCATTGGAACACGCGTAAACAATCTATTAAACGCATTACCTGGCTAGAGACGAAATTCCTTCGATGTATACATATGCAAGGAAATTTGGTGATCGAAGAAATTTCACGGACTGATGCACGCTTCGAAATCTTTGAATATTCAATCGTAACACACCTCCCGCTACACTGTTACTGCTGCGGCTTCGTGTGTAACACTAATTCACTCTGCTTTGAACTCCCTCTCTTATGCTCAGAATTGCAGTGGACAACCAAATTGTTACCAACTATGAAACGTTAGACGCCTGCACCGACTTATGATGATGCATACACTTATTAATACACACAGGCGTACGTATATGTATGCTATATACATATTCCCTCCACGCATCGCGTTTAGTAACTTTTCGAAACTTGGGTTTTTTGTTCCCTATCCTCACAATTCGATTGTGTATCTAGTAGTGCGCAGTGGTGGTCTAGAATGTGCTGCCGAGTAGTGGAGGGAAGACCTCACTAGTGGGATTGGATGATATCAATGAAATCCAATAGCAATTACCAATGGCAGCGTCACCAGCACATTCTGGTTCCCTCTTTGCAACCCTGCAATACATTCCAGACCATCATTGGTAGGACGCTAGAATTAGAGTAATCAGCCAAACAGGTTGAAGAGAAAGCTTCCCTCGACCTCTCCAACGTCGCCTTGCTTCACTTAAATTGTACGACACTATGAAGAAAATACTCTACAACACATGTACACGTTACATGTTTCTTTGTGTACTGCATGGCGCTTGTGGTACTGTAGCTACATTGCATACATACAAGAATTTTACTTTACTATTCCCGCGCATGCGCACATACACTGTAAACAACAACAAGGTCATTTGTAACTTAAAATTTTATGACACAATTTTTGAAGAAAATTAAATGATATTAATTAATTTTATTTGTTATGTTTGCAATTTTTATTATGTAATCTGAAGTGTAAACGCGTATTTTTTATGTATATGTATATGTATACAGTATTACTTACATATTAGAGTGTAAATATTTTCTGCCCATTACATTCTTACAAAATTTTTGTATTTTATGTTAAATCATCGTTTATAATACATTAATGGGCTCTACTCTTGCACACCTCCAAGCCACAGCTCGATCCGTTAGGAGGGTTAATATAGAAATTGTCTTTTCTGATTGGTTGACAATTTACTGGTAAGACAGTGCTGCCCTCACAGTCGAAGAAAAAAAGGGAAAACAGCGAGTGAGCAAGAGATCATAAAATCAGCATAATTACATGTGAAACAAGTCGCCCCGACGAACTGTTGTAGCTTGTCTCACTTTACCGTGCTTGCAGGCTTATTCTTTTCGCGCATCCATTCAGTTGGCGCACTATCCGAGGCACACAAATTCGATTTTTAAAGAAGCTTCAAATAATAAAATCTGTTATCTCATAGGATTCTCGAAAACGTATTTGCGAAATCTATTTTTGCGTCTATTTACTATTTAAAAAATCCATTTTACCCAAACACTACATCACAGCCATTAGCCAAAACATTAGTCAAAACATTTCCAGGAAACATGTTTATCTCAAAGTACATTGAACTTCTTTCGCAAATACACTGGAAGCAACAGATATCATTTATTTGAAAGTTAAAGCTCCTTTACAAATAGCATTTCACAACGCGTGCCTCAGATGGCGCGCCAACCGAACGAATG
>CM052164.1:11922439-11987262 GCA_028455555.1 Augochlorella aurata
AGCATTTCACAACGCGTGCCTCAGATGGCGCGCCAACCGAACGAATGCGCGGAAAGAGTGAGACCGCAGATACGACAAAGTAAGCAAGCTAGGTTTCCTATCCATGTGCACACCACACATAGAATCTGATGGGTATCATTCTGTTTCTCTCCATCGTATCTCGTTCCCTTTCTAAAGTACTTGCGCGAAGCTGGATGCGCAGTAAAATGGTGGGGATGTGCGAGCCAGGTTAGGGAGCACGAAAAGTGTGCAGGAGAAAGACCCATTACTGTAGAATGAGAAAATATAGTAAAGTACATCGAAGCATGAGTTGAGTTAATGTGGACCTATTTCTATGGTTGGTAGCACTGAAAAATATGTACAATCTTATGTCTAATGACCACTCTTCAAAAAGAGAACATATGTACGTATTTATGCGCTTATCCGTATGCTAATATTTTATTAAATATTTTATTAATATTTCGTTAAATTTAACAGTCAAATTTATATTTTGTATATATATTATATTATGTATACATATATAGTGTTTGGTCTTGTTTATTTCAGAATTATATAGTTCGACAAGGGTGTATGTATGATTGATAAAATAATAAGAAATTATGAATTCCATAAGGTTTGGAATATTAACGAGTATGTATATCTATCTAGTCGTAAATTTTTTTGCGACAGTTAAATATTAATTAATTTCTTTTTGATATTGTTAATTTAATTTACCTACAATATATTAGTAGTTCATTTTTTAAAATGTTACGTAATTTTCTTTTATAGTTAGTGATAGCTGTTCTACTGGAGAAAATGAAGACAAAAGTGGGCCTGAAATAGAAAATTTTATTAATAATAGTACGTCTGAAATTGGAAAAATTCTTAAAGGAGAGGTTTATTTTAAAGAGATTATCCCAGATTATGAATACACAATAATGGTACATATCCTGCTTTTTTATTTGGAAATACATTTCATATCTCTTATTAATATTTGCTGATAAGATGCCTAAGGATGTTAATATTATATATTTATCATTTATAGGAAAATTTAAAACATTGGAGTCAGAGCAGGAAGGTAGATGTTATTTTAACAATTGGTGGTACTGGATTTTCTAAAAGAGATGTGACTCCTGAAGCAACAAAACAAATTATTCAAAAAGAAGCTCCAGGCATTGCTATAGCAATGATAACTGCCAGTTTAAAAATCACTCCAATGGCTATGTTGTCTAGGTATATTGTAACAAGATGATAAATATGTCGAATTAAAGCTGTATTTTATTATTAATAATCTTCTATTGCACATCATTAAGAGCTGTATGTGGAATACGTGATAAGACATTAATTATAAATTTACCTGGATCACCAAAAGCTGCTAAAGAATGCTTAAGTGTAATTGCTCCTGTCATACCTCATGCAATAGATTTGTTGAGAGATAATAAGAAAAACATACAAGATACACATGAAAATATACAAAGTAATTCTTCTGTTTGTGCACATAAATGTCAAGATAAAACAACTGTAAGTTAAACATTTAAAATAAAAGAATATTAGAGTAATTTTTTGCACTAGTAATATGCATAAACAAATTTTGGTAGCTGTGTCTGGGAAATGTAGTAGAACGTAACAGAGAATCACCATATCCAATGATCTCGGTGGAAGAGGCTGTGAAAATAATATGTCAAAATACAGATCCATTAAAATCTACATCAATAGTAAATGTAGATAAAGCTTATGGTAGAATATTGGATAATGACTTAGAATCCAAATATGATCTACCACCATTTCGAGCATCTATTAAAGATGGTTATGCAGTGTTAGCAAATGATGGGAAAGGAAAGAGAAAAGTTTTAAGTGGGATAAAAGCTGGTGATCTTGTAAGTAGTATTATTCTTTACTACATTTATTGTTGTTGTTAATCGCTTGAAATATTGGTATAAAATTTAAAATATGTGAATTTACAGGCAACTTCAATTCATTTACAACATGGGACATGTGTTAGAGTAAATACGGGTGCTCCAGTTCCAGATGGTAAACTATAACTTACATTACATACAGATAGTATTCTACATTTATTTTTCATTAATTGTGTTAAAATAGATGCGACAGCAGTTGTCCAAGTGGAAGACACTAAACTTATAAAAGGAACTTCTGATAATACAGAGGAAAAAGAAATTGAAATTATGTCTGAAGTAAAATGGGGACAAGATATTAGGTACTTTTTTTTCTATTGTGTTGTGATATTTAAGAAGCAATTCAATAATTTCATGTTCTAATCCGTTTTTAGACCTATTGGATGTGATATTAAGAAAGGAGAATTGATTTTGAAAGCTGGAACAAAACTTGGAGCAGTAGAGTTAGGTCTTCTCTCGGCTTGTGGTTATAAAGAAGTAACTGTTACTGATCTTCCTAAAGTTGGTGTGTTATCTACTGGGGATGAATTACAATCTCCTGGAACAGATTTAATGCCAGGACGTGTATATGATAGTAACAAAATTACGTTACTAACGGTACTAAAGGAAAATGGTTTTCATCCCGTAGATATGGGTATTGCACAAGACGAGTAAGTTTTTTGATCTAGAATCCACAAAACAGTGTAATACTAACTTACTGAGATTCAAACTACAAACTGTATAGGGAGGCTGCAATGATTTCCAAGATTAAACAAGCTTTACGACAAGTTGATGTTCTTATCACCACTGGTTCTGTATCAATGGGTGATAGAGATATGTTAAAACCTATACTTCAACACCATTTTAATGCAACAATACATTTTGGTATCTATGTTAATAGCATCATCTAACTATTACTTATTAATTATGCTTAATAATAAATTTTAATTAATTTCTTAATCATACTTTGTTATGTAGGGCGCGTGAACATGAAACCTGGAAAACCAACAACGTTTGCAACATGTTTATTTGAGGGTAACAAAAAATACTTTTTGTGCTTACCAGGTAATCCAGTATCTGCAACTGTTACTATGCATTTATTTGCATTACCGGCACTAAAGATGTTATGTAATGACAGTTCCATACCTACCCTCGTAGACGCTCAAGTATGTAATATTTGTATTTATGAAGGATTGTTAAATTGTATAATCTTGAATGTCTATATTCATTGCAGTTGACATCGTCTTACAATTTGGATCTACGTCCTGAATATGCTAGAGCAATTATAAAATGGAAGGAACCACATGGATTACCAGTTGCTTATAGCACCGGAAATCAAATAAGCAGTAAACTACTTAATTGCAAACAAGCAAATGCATTGTTAATGCTACCGGCTCGTACTACAGAAAAATCTGAATTACATTCAGGAGATATAGTGAAAGCAATGTTGTTTGGATTACCGCAATATTTAAATTAGAGAGATATTGAATAAAGTAATATTGCTATTTTCTGTAAAAAAAATATACATTATACGTACGTGTTAGAATTCAAACATCTTTTAAGTAATTAAATTATGTTAACTAGAAGTAATAGCGAATCAATTATACATTTATACTGATTGAATAATTTTCATTATAGAATATAGTCCAAAATTAAAAAATAAGAACTTCATCATCATTAATTTATTTGCAGAAACAAACATTTTAATCAAAAAGGCTTTGCTCGTATGAGAATTTGTGCTCCCGTCGTTTTAATTTTCCTAATCTCAGTTATTTCTTTATTTCTGTTTCCTATTTCGGAGCAAATTAAAAAAAAAAATCTTTATTCTCGTAGCGGCAGTGGGGTGAGTCCATCTAGCGGATATCTTCGAGAAAATGATAGAGTTCATATATGTATGCGCTGTGTATGTACATGTACTTACTATGTATGTACATGTATTGCAAACGCAAAAGAAGAGAAGTGGGGGGGCGGCGCGAGGAAGAAAATGGCCGACAAGGCAACGGTAAAAGGGCAGGGACGTCGAATGGGATACGTGTTTTGGGCGAAGGCAATGCAAAATCCGTGTTAAGCTTCGCAAACTCGGGCGAATAGTATTTGGGAAACAATTGCGTTGTTGTTCCTTTTAGTGGTGCGTTTGAGTGGAAAGTCACCAGACTAGTCAACTGCATCAGTGTATTAATTTATCGTTTAAAAAAGCGTTCGCGGGCCGTGTGTAGGAACAAAAGGGTTCGCTAGAGGTAAACATAAATTATATATCGTTCTATATTTTTGTTTTATTTTTCAATTATACTTGCGATTCGTATATTAGAAATCACCTTTTTGAGGATATATTGTTCGTGGCTTTCGTAATAGAGTACGAGCCTGGCAGAATTTCGTACGTGACAAATTCATCGATCAGTAGACTGAGTTTATGTTAGCCACTTGTGGCCATCTACGGATACATTTAAAAGGTATCCTGGTGTCCTTGTCCTTTTAATTCCTCTACGTACAACGCGAACACTGTGTTTTTGTGTAATAATTGGAGTAGTCTTCCTTCAGGAAGAATAAAAGGGACATAAACGGACACATTGAAAGCCGAATTTCTCTGATGTATGTTAAATGATGTGAACATTGAGATTTAAAGGGATCGATTTGTCAACAAGTCGATGAAAGTGCGCGCATCCAACTATGTCGACCAAAATTATATTTCACTTATTCGTTCTCGTGGAATCCGCTCGTCTTTTTCCTATAAAAAAGTACAGATCTTTTTTATTTTAGTCGTAGTTTAAATATTAAATGCATTTCGGTCTTACAAAACATTCATGTTAATTTGTCCTTTTTCGCTATTTTTAAAAGGGAAAAAGGAGAATAAATCAAATTATATTAATTTTAAGAAAATATGAAATATTTTAAATACAGACATTTTGCTATTAATGTGATAAAAATGTTACTTTGGAAAGTAGGTTACTAAAGTAGTCCATTTTACATTGGCATGAAGTACATAAATTTTTATAATTCATGCCTAATGATGTTATATTTCCTTGTATTATTTGCAGATATAGCCAGCTTCAGTGGAAGTTACTATACCTATCTAA
The DNA here is from genome assembly GCA_028455555.1 of Augochlorella aurata. Classification (NCBI taxonomy): domain Eukaryota; kingdom Metazoa; phylum Arthropoda; class Insecta; order Hymenoptera; family Halictidae; genus Augochlorella; species Augochlorella aurata. Next base: position 11,927,385 of record CM052164.1, read on the forward strand.
TTAAACTTTACAATGGCAGTTAGGTAGTCTTAATTCTTTGCTCAGGACTTTCGTCAACTATGAGCATATTTCTGTCAAACTGAAAATGTAAAGAAAAGAACTACGATGAAGACACAGAAAAAGGCGATGGTTGCCCGGAAGGCAACCAAAATGCCAACAATTGCTAAAAAACGTCGCTCATTTTTAGAGAAAGCTGTATCTGATGTGAGGAAAGAAAAAAAGCCTAAGAAGCTTGAGCCGATGGATGATGCCAAAAGAAAAGTAGATAGCGAAAAGAAAAAATCAGAGAAGGCTGAAGAAAAGAAGAAGATCGAAGATAAGAAGAAAATTGAAGATAAACGAAAAGAGAAATTCGAAAAGATGGATGAGAAGAAGAAATGTGCTAAAGATCAAGAGAGGAAATGCGATAAAGTAGAAGAAAAAAAATTGGAGAAGGTAGAAGAAAAAGTCACTGATGAGTGTACTTATGATATAACAGAAAAAAAGAAAGTACAAAAGATAGAGGAGAAAACAAAACTTGAGAAGCAATTAATAGAAAGTAAGAAAAAAATTGAAAAGATGGAAGAGAAAAAGAAAAGTGGCAAACTTGAGGATGAAAGTACAGAAGATCAAATAAAACTTTCAAATGTTTCAGAAGAGAATAATTTACATGAAGAAAAGGTAGATACTGTTTGTTCCATTACTAAGAAAAAATGCAAAGACGACAAGAAGAAAGATGGGAAACCAGTCAAGTCAGACTTCAAAGAAAATATAAAGATTTCTGTGATAAAAGACAAAAAGTCAGAGCGCAAGAAACTTCTTGAGAAAGGTACAATAAGTAGCAAAGGTTCTTTAACACGAACAAAAAAGAGTTCTAAAACAAGATCATTGCAAAAAAAAAGGTATTTCTAGAAAGACTGTTTTAACAAAAAAGTCACATCTATCAGTAGTTCAGAAACTGGTAGATAAAAAGATTAAGATAAACAAGTTAATAAAAGACGAAGACACATCAATAAGTGAAGAAGATGAAACAATGAAGAAAGCAAAGAAGAAAAGTGTTAATATTTCTAAAGGTAAAGTCATGCAAGAGAAAAAACCAAAGTTAAGGAAGCATATGAAAGCTAAGTTGCCTTTGAAAAATAGTAAAATAAGCACTGCATTAAAAAAAGATGATAAGCTTAAAACATTGGTAGAGAAAGTTGTACCTAAAAAGAAAATGGATATCAAAGAAATTGAAAAACCATTAAATGAACAGAAGAAGGTTGTAGGTAAAGATGATTTGAATGAAGAAATTAAATTAAAAGATATAAAAAGTGAAGTAGAAGAAAGTAAAGACATTGATAAAAATGGTAAAGAAGAGTCACCATCATCGAAATTATCAGATATTAAAAAACCTGTAAAAAGTAATTCAAAGTTTGGTAAAAAAATTAAAAAGAAGGCTATAAAAGCACAAACAGAGAGCACCAATCAAATACTTTCTTCTTCTGAAGAGACATCTTCCGAAGACTCGATTAAGCAGATCAAAGTTGGCGAAGATAGTCCAAGTGATAGTGTTACTTCTAAACAAGAACAAACTGATAGTGAAGATATAACAGAACCTAATTTAAAACAAGAAACAGTTAATAGTGATAACTTAAGTGGCAATGCTTTGTCATCAGATTCAGAAAATGAAAGTAATGATGAAGCAAAGAAAAGCAAACAGAAAGAAATTAAGAAAAAAGAAAGAGCTAATTCACCATCTGATGAACCTGTTCGACGAATGAGATTATTTGGTTTCTGGAGTGGACCAAAAAGACATAGAGTGGCTTCTTTAAATGCATTGGCTAAAGTACATTGTTTATATGAAAATGAAACTGGTGGTGTGTACCTTGGTGGTTTTTGTAAACCAAAACCTGAAAAGGAGAAACAGAAAAAAGCTAAAGAAGAAAAAGAAGAACCTGTTCGTAAGGAGAAGGAAAAGAAAGTAGAAAGTAAAGGAGAAGAAAATATTCCAAAAAGGAAACTTCGAAATGTTCCAGGATTACGTGGAAAGCACTGGGATATGATAGAGAGTTCTTCATCATCGTCTTCTTCTGAGGATGATTGTGAACAGGAAAAAAGTGTAGAATACACTAAGAAAAAAACAATTAAACGAAGAAAGAGAAATGAAGAAGTAATGGATTTGAAAGATATGGTTGTTTGTAAAAGAATGGCAAGTCTTAATGCTACTGCAATTTTAGCTGCTTCATATTCAGATGAGAAAAATCGTTGCAGTAGCAGTTCTGATTCCTCTAGTGAATCAGAAGTAGAAATTATTAAAAAACGAAAACAAAATGATTCTGATATTGACAAGCGAAAATCAAGGCAAAACTCAGATCAGGATGAAGTATTAAAACCATCCAACAAACTTGTTATTGTTAATCAAGATACAGATGTTACTATTACTGGTACTATATTTATTTGTATTAGTTATATATTTATCTTTGCATCTATTTATAATTTATTATGATAAACAATTTTGTTTAAAGGTGTTTATGTTAATCAAACTCGATCCACGCATCATGAAGGGTTTTGTAGCATTGCTGGTATGCAGTATAGAATAAGTTCAACCAGTCACACTCAAACTGCAGCTACTGCAGTTGCTACAGAACTTCATGAGCAGGTGAGATTTTTTCATTGGAATAGTACAATTTCTAATGTACAGTTAAGTAATACAAATATGTTTTTATGATTGTTGAGTTGTTGAATGTTTATTTTTCTGTAATAGCAAAAATTGGAACAACCTTGCAAATCATATACACCATTAGGTGCATTATCATCAATGCAACCACCTGGTAGTCAAGGCAATCATCCAAATATGTCACCCAGGAGACATTCAGCATTCTCAGCTCCACACCAACATGGTAAGTGAATTATAATTTATTTTTTATAGATATAGCTATCGCATTCTGCAAATAAAAATTTTTGAAATCTTTCTATAACATTTTTACATAAACAATTTCCATATAGTTTCTTGAAACTCTGAATGTTTTAAATTATTAGGGTATTATCAGCCGGCTGGTCCACTGATACAGCACCCACCAACTTTACCACCAATAAAAGGACCACCTCCAGAACCAACTCCTACACCTCCTCAAAATTCTGAAGGCTCGGATGATTTGGTAGCAACTTCAACAACTTCTGGAGGAACTAGTAGTACAGGTATAAATTTATATAAATTATAATTATAACAAATATAATGATAAAATAATATTTATAAGTAAATATAATTAGAACAAATATATCTATTTGATGTCAAACAGAAGTAAAAAATGTTTTGAACAATATTCAATGTTCTATTTCAGGAGGTGGATTCTATAGGGCATATTGTCCTCAATACTATGGTACACCACCACAATATGCAGATTTGTGTTATCCCTCAGCCTACTCTCATCCGCATGCTCATCCACCACCTTACTATAAATATGCACCAACTTATAGAAGGTACTAGAAATTCATTCTTACTGATGTTACATTTTGGAGAAACCATAGTAACAAAAGTTCATTTTTTTAACTTGCCTTATGAAAGGTATATTTTTAGGCAGTATTATGGATATCAAGAATCTAGTGGAGGTGGTGGTCCCGGAAGTGGTGCTACCGCAGGTGGTCCAGCAGTCGTCGATTATCAACCACCTCCGCCTCCGCCTGGTGAATATCCTTTACCCCCGTACTATGGAGCATATCCGCCACCTCCTCCACCGCCTCCACCTCCACCTAATCCAGCATATCTGCATTCTCAAGGAAGACCCTTTTTAGATCGTAAGTATAACAATTACTTACTGTGTATCTTGTCCCTGTATCTTTCGTAGATCTTCGAATTAATGATATTACAATTATGTTGTAAGCAATAATATGGATTAGGAATTATAAATATTTAATTATTTATTTCAGATGCAACCTTCCAGAGTTGTCCATGCCCGATGCAATCTTGTCCAAAAAACGTGGATACTGGGCCCCTTATTGGTAATGGTAAGGGAGCGCCAGTGGTATCGGGGACCGGTCTGTCATTGCCGCCCAGTGCTTTGGTAGGTCCGCCCTCGCCGGCGAGGGGGCTAGCCGGGCTAGCGCCACCTCACGGTGCCAATGCCTGGGATACGGATCGCGTCCAACTTAACACTCATCGCAACCTGAATCAGAACCAACCTTCGGCCCCTCCTTCTCATAACTTAGTCGGTGGACACAATCGCACTCAAAACTCTGACTGCAAAGACAAGGTTTGATATTACTTTTTCTACTTTTTAAAAGGATTTTTGGTTATTATGTAGAGTATAAGGGTACATCTTCACTGACTTCAATGTTCGTGAAATATGATATTAGGGAGCATATTTTGAGGTCATCGAAACCAATCAAGTGTCCTTTTATTCTACATAATTAATTTTTATTACAGATTTTAATTTCAACTTTCCATGTTATGCAATGACTTTAATATATTTAATGCTCTTCCAGAATGAGAAGAATTCTATGGAGGATAAGTTGCAAAAGTGTGGGTGTCAGAAACGTGCCTGTACATCAACGTGTGAAGTTAAAATGGAAAATCTTTCTCCTACTGAAAAATTATCAGTGACAACGTGTCCAAGTAACAAGTTTCACACATTCAAATTGGAAAACAACAATGTGAAGTGCGAATCTTGTAGTGTAGAAATGGGTGATAACTTGACTTGTGTCGCAAATTGTAATGTCAAGTGCGAATCAGATTACAAGTGCGACATAATGAAATGTGAGCAATGCATGAAAGAGGGACAGATGGCTATTTTAGAAATCGACAAAGATTCAGGTATATTATTAGATGATAAATTGGATGCAGATCCCGATGTTAAAGAGGAGTTGAACGATGTTGTTGTGATTGAGAATGAAAATTGGAAAAAGCCAGATTATGAACCAACAGTACAAGAAACCATTGAGGAACCTTCAGAGAAAGAAGGCATAGAAAAAACAGAAGCGGAAGAAGAACAACCTAAGTGTCAAAAGGTATCAAAGAGAAAATTGTCTTTAGATAGTTTATCAGATAGTAGAAAGAAAAGGAAAGTTAGTAAAAGGACTCTTTCTGTTGGTTCTTCCCAAGATTTGACTAATAGTGATTTCTCATCCAAAATTTCTATACCAATCTTATCTTTGATCAAACAGGTTGATACTAACAATGATACATGCATTTCAAAGAAAAAACAACCTAAGAAAGATATTCAGAGTCAAAAACGAAAAGTGGATAGAGATCCTCCTTGCGAAAATGTAGCGAAAAAGTCAAAGACTTCTAAACAAAGTACAAGTAACAATATCCCAAATTGCTTTAAGCATACAGTCAGCGATAATTCTATCATGGAGACTATTAACAACGTTATACAAAAAAGTTTGCAAATGACTCAGAAAAAAGATCGCAAGAACAAGAATGTAGGAAAGTCTGAAAAGACAAAGAAAGAAGGGAATCTGTTAATTACAGTGAAGAAGGTAGTTAAAAAAGTTGATATAGTAAAAAATATAGCATCTCAGAAATTATCAAAAGTAATTTCAAAAAGCGGTCATTCTAAAAGTAAAACTGACACACGGATAAAATTAAAGGCGAACGATAGAAGCAGAGGTAAAGGAAAAAGTAAATCCAAAGTTCACGAAACGAAAACGAAGGATAGTGGTAAAAAGCACGAGAGTACAACAAAATCTAAATTAAAAACTGTTAATGAGACTATTAAAAAGCCAGCCCTGATTAAGAAGAAACGGAAAAGCACGAAGAAAACATATGTAAAAAAGTCAACTACCAAAGTCGAAGAATGCATAGTAGGAAATGAAAATTTATTGCTAACTAGGAAAACATTTTTAAAACCCAAGTGGAGTAATGGATGGAGTTGGGAAGGAGATCCGTTTGAAGCCAAAGTTTATTTAACGGTATATGCATGTTTATAACTTATTTTTAGCTGTTCAAAATCGCAGAAAAGTTACAGTATTTTAATAAGGTATTTTAATAATTTTAATAATTATTAAAATAATTATTAGTATTTTAATCATTATTTTGATAAGATGATCATGAACAGCCAAAAGTGTTTGATACAATTACGGTATAAACAATACTAAGCAGATTGAGTTAATGATTTCGTTATTATTTTTCAGAACGAAGAATCGGCTATACGTCGATGTTACGCGAGTATGAAACACGAAAGTGGCGATGTTTTAAGACCTCGTGACTGTGTTTTATTAAAGAGTGGTCCACGAAAAGCTGATTTGCCGTTTGTAGCAAAAATTGCCGCGTTATGGGAAAATCCAGACGACGGTATATTTTTATATGTAATACTTTGCAACAGTGCTGTCCATGCAAGGAGCAAATTAATACAATTTTTGACAAAGTAAATATCTTTTAACGACAGATAAAGGAGAAAAATTTAGCTTTTGTTATTTATTTAAGGGATACATTTTTCTGTCAAATTTCATAACTATTTGTAATTTGCACCCCAAGAGTAGGTTCCTAAGGGAACATGAATTAAGTGTAAAACCAGAAAAATTTGGGCGGCACTGTATTGTACTTTTGAAGGAATACTGATAGGGTAAAGGCAAGCATTTTGTTATAGGCGAAATGATGTTTTCCTTGTTGTGGTACTATAGACCAGAACATACTGAGCAAGGTAGAACTCAATACGACACCGAGGACGAGGTGTTCGCTTCTCGGCATCGGGATGCAAACAGTGTTGCTTGTATAGAAGATAAATGTTATATTTTGACATTCAATGAATATTGTCGGTGAGTTGGCATTTTTTAAAAATAATCCCATGTAACAGTCTGTATACCGATGATGACTTAACAGTTTTTCAACCGTTAAAGGAAAAATTTCAAACTTCCCAGTAGTTAAAGTGTTATTATTGATTAAGCAAAATTTAAAAGAAAAGGACGAAGATTTTACTCTTGCTAATACTTATAGACATCAATACAAAGAAATCAATCAGTTAGTAATAATAAAACAATCCTCAATGCCTCTCGATGCCAATGTTGTAGCGTTATTGAGCGCTCCGAATTTTAATATAATTTACAGGTACCGTAAAAATTTACGAAGAATCGAGGAAGGATTAGAGAGTCCTGGTTTAATAGTTCCACCGGGGGATCAACTATATCCACGAGAGAATCGACAGCCTCCGATACCAGTATCCTCGGATATGGTTCTGTTTTGTCGACGCGTCTACGATTACCGTGGCAAAAAACTTGTTAAGAATCCTGGATGACTCGACTTTTTATAAAACGCTTTGAACAGGAACCAATGGAATGCACAAAGTTTGCAGTATAAATTGAAACTGGACGTAGGTCTCCCTTCAAGCGTAACTGCACGTTATCAATTTATTTTTATTTGAAGAAGTCTGTCTTCATTTTCTGAGTGAATTTTAAAGCTTTATATACATACATATATATAAATACATATATAAGTACAGTAACATTTTATAGACTTAGATTTACTTTTGTTATGATAACAGATTACGGCAGAATTATACATTTTCTTAGTTGTTTATCTCATGTGTACTCTACACAGCCTTTTATATATTTCAATCTACGTAAAGCCTTGTGTTTGAAAAGAACTTAAAAAAGCTTCTAGAATATAATAGTCACAGCGAAAAATGAATTTTCAAGTTCATTAAAATGTAACAAAAAAAAGAAAGGAGTATTGTTTTAAAGTCGTAATCTTATAAAATAGACATTGCTTCTTTATTCATTTTCTGCGTTTCTAACTTGCAATTTAAGAAAAGTTACAATAAATTATTTAATTAATTCAAATGAGAAACATCTCGAAACTCATATCTCCGTATCAATGCAATGAAAAATAGCATAAAAATATGTAGGACACGCTTCGTAGCATCGGGACATGATCGCGAATTTGCCTCCGTCGACAATGTTCTTGTTAAAAAAGTGATCCTTGGACGAGGGTCCAATAATCGTCTACCGAATAGCAAACGGCACGATCATTGTTTCGTCAATACGGGTTGTTTTATCGCGAGCGCAACACGTTTTTAGGGAGATAATAGAATTTGACAATTTTATAGAGAGAATCATATTTTTTGTGAGATAGTATTTATAACACTTAAATGAATATTTTTCACATTGGAGATACAAATACGTATATGCTATGTATCATGGCGCCCTTCTTGGAGGGGACCTTCGAACAGTTTCAAGGTAGAAATCAAATGCCTGGGGTACTCGACCATTTAGCGAAAATAGTAACGTATGCGATGTGTTCTGCGGATAATGGCAAGCTGATGAGAGCGAAGTGAGTTCGATTGCGATATAAGAACACTTCCATTGTATTGCGGTGGTTCATGAGACCCATGCACATGCATTATTCTAATAACGCATAAGTAACGTAAGTTTCATTTCTAATAGCACCCGTTAACAACGGAGTGTCGCGAAATGGAATTGATTCGATGGAAATTTTACTGGATCAGTATGTTTTGCGTACCAGAAAATCTTTCGTAGAAAACAAACCAAATTCTGAATACATATATTAGAATCAATGAAAGAATCGACTTGTATGATAATAGAGATCGAATTTATTAGCAAGAATTAGTTTTAATTGCTTCGTCTCTTATTTAAAAATAATTTTAAAACCTTATAAAATGTAACATTGGGGAAAATAGTTATCATTGTGTACATAACAATTTTTAGTACGTGAGATATGTTTTGTACAAAATACTAATTACAATAACAGAAATGCATAGTATATGCTTGATCCTATTGTTGCCGAATTCATATTTGAGCTACGAGCCTTCAGCTTAACGATGCTAACGTATTTTTCAATATGCTATTAAAAAAGATTAAATCATGAAATAAAGATCAACTCAAGAATGTCTTTGTAGTGCAGTTTTCTCTTTACTTTTTCGGTATGAATATTCTACTGACTTTTTTTTAAGTCTGTACATCTCACTATATAATATGTACGTCACTATAAATAATTTATTCTAATGCTGGAATTATTTCTTTTAAGTATGCTTATTAAACATATTATTGTCATCACATTTGTCAAGGTTATGCCACTTTGCATATAGTGGAATAATGGCATCGTGGGAATCTATTAAATCGTGTTACATATTAACAGTCGCAATTAAATCTTAACATTTCCTTCCCACAACCTCACGATAACTTTATTTATCAGATGAATACAAATTGTATACTTTCATTGATTCTACTATAACTTGAATTGAACAGAATTGCTATATTACTATATGGAATATAGTAGAATTGCTATATGGAATATATTTGATTATTCCTTTCGTTGCAAATTTATTACCATTAATTTATTCTCCCGGCGCTTCTGAACAAAGGCGAATTTTATCGAATATATTGAGTCCTTGATGGTAACAGTTTGATCTATTCATAAGAATAATTCAGATTTATTGTATGGGATAAAATTGTATCTTCCTTGTTTCTATTTTCATCTTTCTTTTTCAATGAATTTTTGTTTTAAATACGACGTCGGAGTGGCGACGATACGATTGTTTAGATAGCGTTTACGTTCTAACCCGTCACACTTTGTACTATCTCTCTTCTAACGAATGCACTTGCTTTATTTAACTCCTCGAGAATCACAATCTCTATTCTATTAGGGAGGAATGTGGTTGTATGATATAATCCCTTGTATCTTCATCATTTCGAGTCACATATTATTCATTAGCGCATAGTTAATGTATCGCATCGTAGTATGCCAAAAAATGGAAAAGGAAGAAACGTATTCGCGAAGTACGTAAAAACCTTACGTTAGCCAATAATATAATTATATTACATGAGGATTTACGATAATGAGTAGAAACCTTAGGACGTAATTATTTTTACTGAAATTCCAAATAAGATAAACGTCGACGTATATTTTTGATTATTTGTTGAGTGGCGGGTGTTTTGTTAGAAATTATATTATTTAAAATTAATATATTGATGATACGATTATTATTTAATATCTAATATATTGGACATAGACGCTAAGTTATTTCCGATAGAACGAAATATTATATGTAGCATAGGTAGGGGGAAAGGGGAGTGCGCCCGTGATTGTTCCTGTCTGTGTATGCGTGTGTGCGATGCGAAAAAAAGAAAAACAAAATAATAATGACAAGTCATTGAAACGGAAAAAGAAACAAACGACGAGACAAGGAAAAAATAATTGAAAAATTACGAAGCGGGACATACGTTTAAAGAGACAGCAAGGAAGGGAAGAATGTAGATCAAGAATATCGAAACGTCTTCTCATTTTTCAAAATGTTTTCTTTGCGATTTAATATATTTTATATTTATTAATTTATAACGATCGATTATAATACGAGCGATACGTCTCCTCTAAGAAAAATCTTGTTAGTATTACCTACGTCGATACGTGAATGAAAAATCGTGTGCGAGCATCGCCGTGCGCCGTGTATTTAAAAATTTCAGGAGAAAAAGGAAACGAAAGATTCGTGGTTTGCCTGTGTCTAGTGCGCGATGGCCGCACGGTTGATCATACCTAACTAGAAGAGGATTAAATGGGAGGGGGAGGGGGGATTTACGACGGTACACTTGGCGGCGCATGTAGATCTATTACACCATTGTCGCGACCTATTACAAATAGTTTTGTATTCATTTTTATCGCATAAGTGGGATCGCATCACGTGTGCGACTACGATGCGCCGATGCATTTTATCGAGGCGGACAAGCCGCCGCAGCGCGTATAGATATCGTATAATTCGCATTTTCTGTGTAATTAATAAGCGCGGTCTACGCACCGCGACCAATCGCGTTTTCTTCGACGGTTAGGGAGAGCGAAAACGGCGGCTGCTGCTCTTCGTGGCGCGGATGAAGCGAAAGTCCGAGACACACACACACACACTCCAACGATGGTTAATATGGGAACATTGCACAAAAAGAACTCTGCATATCCTCTGTTCATTATGGTACGCGACCGACGAACACCTCTCTATCGAGTGTGTTCTGATGTTTCACGGTTCAAAGGCTGTAGGACGCGACCGAGTGTGAGAAAGATGTGCAACACGGCTTTTGAGGATGGGTATGCGTATCGAAATGGGTCCGGACATCGGGACGATCGTCGAACAATGGTTTTCTTGATATTTTACTTGACAAGAGGGAGAAAGTTCGAAAAATCAATCGTGAGCGAGTCGTCTTTACAGCCGATTCTAACAAATTATATCGATAACGAATTGTTGTTAACGCCTCTTTTCTCAGCCGTTGGCCCGACAAATTTTGATTACTTGTAGTTCAACTTTCTCTCGTGTTACCGTGAACCACCATTGGTAAGAATATAGGCGTTCCTCCTTCTTGGGGGTGAATATAAGTCATTCTCTTAGAAGAAACTGAGAAACATTTTAAGCTGTAGTGTTGTGCATACATTTACGTATGTTGAGGGTTCATGAATTTTTATATTAAAAGTATAATATCGATCCTCGGACGGCAGCGGTTGGGTCCGTGCGGACTCAGCTTTTCTATAGCTCCATCTGACTTCTCATATTTTCCAGTTGACTTAAGTTACTAGTCATTTATATCGTGTTGGGACAGTACACTACCGTTCGGAGATCATTTGCTCGACGAACAATGAGGTTTGCTCTTTCATTACGGAAAATGCGAACAGACGTTTGAACTTTTATACTCTTGAAATTACCGACAAGATAGTTGCGGATACCGCGGCTGAACAAATATTTTTGAGCGGTAATGTACACACCAAAGTTGGTCAAAAAATGAAATAATCCATCTGAATGGGCATTTTCGCCTATGAAGTCGCGAAAATCGTCCGCCGTTCGAGGGTTGACAAAGTTATGAAATGAAACACGTGCTCGGAGTGTTCTAATTTACAGTGATTAGCAAACGAAAACGGTTCTCATTCCCACGGATTAGTGAAATGAACGTACACCGCTCTCGGCGAGTAGAATGTCTAGAAATAAGAACAAGTGTTGTAATATATCTTTATCAATTTGGATACGCAGATTCATGTCTGGAATCCCTGAGAAATACTTTCTTTTTACACTGTGTACGTTTCGTGCGCGCGCGCGACAAGCTCTTGGGAGTTTTCGTGCACGCTTCAATAAAAGAGAAAAACAGAAAAAGGCGTAGAACTTCCATTTCGTGAACGATTTATCCAGTGGACTTTTCATCGGCCGGGCTAGTCGATTTCCGGCGGTGACTCTTCGCGCGAGTTTTTCGCACGTTCGAAAACAGAGATGCTCGACCGTCTGGTGATGATGACATTGCCTTCGTTATCTTAAGCTTTTTGTGAACCTGTACGAGGGCTGATAATAGAAATACTAAGAATTCTTGTCTGGCATCAAAGGTTTTATATAATGCATACCAGCCGATCGCCGACAGTCTCCTCTGAAGTAATCGTCCACCGTTAATTAAACTGTCGGTCTTTGTGCGAACTTGTTGTAAATACAAGGTAGTCCAATTAAAGGTAGTCACCCAAGTATGTTCTTCAATTGTGCTATAATAGAAAGTATTTTGTTTGCGATATGGCGGAAATGAATTTCGTATTTAATTTTAATTTTAGGAATTGAAGGTTATTTCAAGGCCATGTCATTAATATTTTTTGAAAGCATTATAATATATTCAATGGATCGAATTGTTTAATTAAAAGACGAGAAACTGTAAAGGAAACTGTTGGATGATTGGTATAGATATACGCTACCACTTAAAAATATTTGATCATTTACAATTTGAAGAGAAGAAGAAATAGAAAAATATTGTTCTATATTATTTTCAATTATTCTTTTATTTTTCTTACTCAGCTGCATGAGCTAATTTTGCATACGAATTTAAGTAATCTGTTTGAACACTTTTCGCTGAATATTGTTTTCCGCCTAAGTAATGATCGAATACTTTTAAACGGTAGTGAAATAGCCGGTTCAGGAAGTTTTCGGAATACTTTCATTATAGAAAAATGTATTAAACGATTGCTATTCACATTTTATTTCTTTCAATTTAGTTTCTCTGCTGTTACGCGCATCCTTGAACGATCACGAAACTTCAGCAAACACTGTTACAAGCGATTTCTTTGACGCCTATTCTTATACTTTCGTCGTCTTTGGCCGATGCATATAGCTGCACAGGGAGATACTATTTTAAAGGATCTAATACATTGTTAATTGTAATGATATTATTCATTTTTACGTAATAAAGAAATTCTGCTACCTTTCTGAACCTACTACGAATTAGACGTTCTATTTGGAAGAAAAATTCGTAGCAGTCTCTTATCATCCTTTTGTAAGTTGTGAAAACGTGCATGCCCCTCGTGTTTCTCCACGTTATTATTGCAGATGTTTACGCATTTGCAGTAGCTCTTCACACGTTACTATTAGCATACCGAAGCCTCTAATACTATAAAACTGTGCTCTTTTCGATGAAATCTGGTGTGTCCTAAGAGAAATTAACGTTAAGCAGCATCCATGGATTCCGACTGTTCCATCTGTATTATCCTTTGACGTTTGCGTTAGTTCTCGTTTCACGTGTCTCCAGTCCGTTAGAAAAGTCTTCGTGCACTGTTCAGAACGGAATAACTATTTGAGAATTGGACCAAACAACTTCGGTTTTTTTAGGCGTTAGAAGAATTAGTTTACTGGACGATGTGTAAAAAGATTTTTAATAAAACAGTAATTGGTCGGAACAATGAAGACAATCGTAGTTTCTTACATTTCGTAATTTAATTTTTATTGTAACCCTTGGCCCTGTTAACCGATTTCGATACAATTTTCAGCATGTATAATTGTCACAAATCTACGAAAAGTAACTTTGAAATTTTCGTCATCAGATCAGATTAAATAGCTGTGAAAACGACCTTTACTATTTTCTTCGCAATACTAACCAATTCCACCAAATTTTCTTAAACATCAAACCTGTTTAGTTTAAAAGCAACACCATTTTCTTGATCGTTATTTAGGGAATCATTGCTAGCATCTGGTTCAAATTGTCGACCCATATTTGACAAGGCAAATCGAACGGAACACTAACGCAAAAGATAAAATAGCTGTGAAAACGACCTCTACTATTTTCTTCGCAATACTAACCAATTCCACCAAATTTTCTTAAACATCAAACCTGTTTAGTTTAAAAGCAACACCATTTTCTTGATCGTTATTTAGGGAATCATTGCTAGCATCTGGTACAAATTGTCGACCCATATTTGACAAGGCAAATCGAACGGAACACTAACGCAAAAGAGAAAGAGCGAATAATGTCTGTAGACGCTTAATTCAGTTTTACGAACATTTTTTTAATATTCATTACTCACGGCTTCATAAAAACGAATAAAAGAGACAAAAGAGCTAAATATACATTATAAAAATGCAAAGGGTATGTTTTACTGCCATAAATAATATTAAGAGTAGATCCGGATAAATTATGGAAATTACGACGCATGGTAAGTACACGGTTGAATTTCATTAATATATGGTCTACCTGTTGAAAAACATACATGCTTGTTTCAGATGTTGCAGACTTCGGTGTTTTCAAACAACAATCAACTATGCGAAATTAAACAATACCGGAGACATCAAATATTAATAATCCATGTGTATTGCAACACTTTTTGCGTCACGTATGAGTATTGTTACTTGAAAGAATAATAATAAAGCTATCATAGAAATCCTCTATCTTTAAGCTCCTTTTTGACAAAGGATACTGATTAAAAATCTTATTAGCAATCTTTTGGTAGACAAAATGTCAACAAAATGCGCTCGATGTTCACCGCACTTAAGTGTTTGCACATAAAACTTTTCGAAAAGTTTGAAGCCGGCAGAGAAAATGTTACACAGGTACAGAATGTAAAGTGATACCGCTTTGGGGGCTTTAGCACTTGGGACGGCGTTACTCCATTTTGGAAAACTTTATACAGGTTGTAACATGGTACACAAGAAAAAAGTTTAGCGTATCGTATGCTACGTACGGCGCCGGAAGTTCGCTGAAAGAAGTCCGGGAAGAAGAAAAATGCTAAACAAAAAACGGCACCGAGGTCTCGGATCGGTGGTCATTTGCCGGTCGTTCTAAAGTTTTAATCCGGAGCGAGAGGTCTAAGCCGAAAAGCCTGAAGTCGAGGACGTCATCACGCTCGCTCGTGCTCGCCTAGCTGCTCCTTCAGATTACATTAATTCGATTAACGAATGCCGCTTATCGTTCACGCCCGTGATCCTACCAGAAACATTTTTTGCCGATGATCGTTATCTCGACATTTACCCTAAACTACCCACCGGACGGTCCAAAAAGTCGCCAACCGAAAAAGGAGTAACGATAACGTTCCACGAAATCTTCAACATATTCTGAATTTTTACGTATCTTTATAGTTGATTTGATTCACTCCCATTCTCCTACATTTATTCTGCAAGCTAGAAATAAAAATTTCATATTTTCAGTTGATATCCAATTAGCAAAGATTGGAAAATTATTAAGTATTACGCTCGTGGATCACCAATTCGGTATGCTTTTGTTTTTTAGTTCAGGTAATTGTTAATATTTCGTGAATTAAATTGACACTCGATTAAATTAATTTATAAATGCATGCGACAAAATATAATACGGTGAATTAATTATAGTAAAAACGTGCGACTTGAAATACTGCACACAAATGCGAAATTTATTTGCTGTTCATGAATTTAAAATAAATGATCTGTATTCGAATCAGAGTAAAGCGATTATCCTTAATAATATATAGTAGAAGTATTATACGCTAAATACTCGTTTGTACAACACGGTATCATCGTTTAATTAGCCGATTATGGTGTCACTTGACTGGATCATATAATCGAAATTCTAGTGCCGTTTATTGCAATTAGGATTAACAACTGCGCTCATTATTCGCTGAATTTCCCTCTTATCCGGTCCGTCTGTTCCATCCGATCCATCCTGCGTTTCATTCTCATACTATGTATTGTATGCTGATGAATTTTACATAATAATTATATTCTCGACATTGAACTCCCTTAATTTATAAAAATAGTCTTTATTAAACATAACATTGCAAGGTGCATCAATAAACGGGCACCATATTATTCTAACATTTATTTTTCTGAAAATTAAAAATTTACTTTTTGGAAATTGCATTGAGTGAATATTTTTTAACTACGTTGTAGCAAAAGTAAACTAAAAATGCTGTTGATTTTTGATATTATACTGATGCTGGTTTGCATTTCAGAAATGCGCAGTAGAGACAACTTATAGGAGGTATCATTTTTTAGCATTCACAAGAATCAACGAACCGACGTGTTGAATTAAAACTGTTTTATTTGTATATTTAAAAAACAAAGGCCTCCTTTCGTTATTATTTTAGTATTTTTTTTAACCGATATTCTACGTTAAGAGATAGTTTTATACGCGGCAATATTTTTTAAGACTATTGAACAAAAACGGAACCAACGAAATTGGTCGAACACGTTTTGTGAAAGCAGCCACAGGTTGTCGGCCGGAATAGGATCTTGGAAGAGGTAGAGTATTGCTACTGAATAACATCCTTGGGGGACGGACCTGAATACCATAATTATGTTTCCAACACCTTTCGGTAGGAATTTTACTCGGCGAGGAACAGTTCTTTGGCGCATTCGGTGAAGCTCTACAGGGAAGCGTTAAATAGCCCGGTGGGATATCTTTGAGCGATATTTGAGACGACCTCGAAAACGATTCGTTCCGTCTCACAGTTTTCCCAAATCTGTTTGAAC
Source organism: Augochlorella aurata (assembly GCA_028455555.1). Taxonomy (NCBI): domain Eukaryota; kingdom Metazoa; phylum Arthropoda; class Insecta; order Hymenoptera; family Halictidae; genus Augochlorella; species Augochlorella aurata. Next base: position 11,944,016 of record CM052164.1, read on the forward strand.
TGGTCGAAAACCAGCAGGCCTTCGACCAATTTCACGTTCAACACAAATACTCTGCTTTGTACCGCAACTTTAACTCTTCGCGTGCCTTCGAGGTACTTTGTACCGTTTCACAAAGTCCTTAAACCAAATTGTATGGGTACGTTCGTTTCTTAAGGGATTATTTTCTTCAATCGAAAATATCAATATCTATATTAGCGTAGGTTCTAATAATCTTAAAATGTACTTGAATATATATTTACAAATCGATACGTATCTATAAATATTTATACCTAGGATATGAATAAAGACTGCTGAAAATAAATACAACATTAGACAATAAGAATGAGTTCAAATAAAGATAACTAAATCAATTAAATTATTCAATTAAGACAGCGACAAGATCAGTTTCTACATAAACAATCTATTAGAGACCAAGTCTGGAACAGTATATAACGCTTCGATAATCAACTATATATAAAGATTATAATAAGATATAGTTTAATAAAGAATAAGAAGGTCAAACGTGGCATTTTTTCCGAAATAACTGAAATTTAGTGCCGACACGAGAACGTGTCCTAACAAGGACAATACTTTTACAGGGTGGGCAACGTATTTGTCGAATTCACTGGTCACGCGACTTAAAACAGACACACAGACATCTATTAAAAAATTAAAGGTTGTTTAATACAAGATGATTGGAGGAACTAACGAGAGGCTTTCTTCAAGGATCGCCAAGGTTCGCGTGACGACCCGAAGAAGCATCGTGTCCATCCTCTTCCCTCTTCCTTGTCTCGGCGTTCTTGCTTTTCGACGTCGTATCTCCTGCATTCCCGTTCTGCTTTTTTTTCCGCTCGCCAATTCGACCAATAGACCCTCTGGAGAACTCGCTCCATAATCCATGCACGCATCAGGACCTGTCTTCTCATCGAATCGACGGAAACGAAGCCTTAGGCCACTTTTTGGTACGCGAGAGGAAGAGCCCGCGCTAAATTCCATCGGACGCTTCCTCTAATTTCGGGTTATCTAAACTATAATTTGATTTTCGGCTCCGGTACGAACATCGCCTACCGACTTAGCACGTCTCTTTCGAACGATGACAAATTGGAGAGACGGAAGATACGCGTTTCCCGTGCTTCACACTTCCGTCGGCCACTATAATCACTATTATTTGCGATAAACGTCTCCCCATGGTCTGCTCTAATGGAAAATGTTTATTATAACATTGCACGAAGTCGCTGAATTCTGACGTCTGAAAATGTATGCTTACCGTGGGAGGTAATTGATTTAGGATCAATTCAAGAATCTATAAACTCTCTGAGAAACTCTCTGTTCATGTACTAGATAAAGTCAATTATTAAGAAAATCTTCATAAACTTTTTGTTTCAGATGATCCAGCTTCGGAAATTGTGCTTTAAAGGAACAAGTTCTGTGAGTGAGAGTACCCACGTAATCCACTTTTTAAGATTTTTCAATGAAAAATGATTACGTAATTTTGTAGAGAAAACTTAATTAGTTTACGAATTTGTAACTCATGCTTTGTGCCCAGTTTAGAAATATAATTTTTGTTACCATCTCTGCAATTGTTATTTACTATTCCCAAGCATCCAAGAAGGAACAGTGTTCTTATTTGGGATCTCTTCCGAAATTATAGTACTCGTGCCCCTTTTGTTTTTAATTTTTCCAACATTGCAGTCACTGATCACAACGCATTTTACGATCTATAATAACTACTTCTGCAGTCTCGTAATCAGTAAGCAACTCTGTGAGCCCTCAGCAATATTCCATGTATGCAGAAATCACATAGTATTTTACACTTGTTATTCAATCTGCAAATTGTTTTAATGCGTTTATCGCTTATGTAGCTAAGAAATTGGCATCATGTTTGAACAGTAAACAGTACTGCTCAGAACAAACGATGTTATTATTTACACGCTATTTATAATAAAACGTAAGATTTGAAATTATCCCGCGCTGCATAGGTATTACTCAATTTTTTAAGTAATCAAATTTCTCATAAATATGCAAGCATCAAGTATAATTTGTGTTATAAAATTTCCATAATCATTTGCATAGAAATCTATTTCGAAAATTCTCAGCTTTGGTTTGCAGGTGTTGCTTTAAACCACAACATATTGATTTCAATATTTACTAATATCTTATTGACTATTGCAAAAGTAACCAAGTGATTCCGAACAACAAAATTCTATCGATAAGATGCGGACAGATATGGATGTCAATTACGGTAGAGCATAAAATCAAGATATTTAACACGTTAAGTGCCACGCCGGTCCCTAGGGACCGGCGTTGGACTTTTCGTTCAGGCCTCATCCGTCCCTACGGACTGGCAATAGATTTTTCGTTCTGCTATCGCGGCGCGCGTGTCGGTCCTTGCGTACTTGTGAGACTGAACATTTAAATTATGCGATATTGGTATTTGTTTGGTAAATGCTTCAAGGGAAAGAATATAATACTTAAAAACATGACGGCTAATCGTGGCTTGAACGGAACGGCACAGAAATTCGGCGTGGCGAATTAACGTGTTAACACGTTGAGCGCCACGTCCGCCATCGGTGGCGGACACTAGACTTTCCGTTTAGGCCGCGTCCACCACCGGTGGCGGACAGCGTGTAACAAACACTGGCCCTACGATACCAGCGCTTCTAAGCGGCGCGCGTGGCCTGAACGGGATTGCCTTAGAAATACGCGTGGCACTCAACGTGTTAACTGCATGAAAAGTTTGTTCTTAGAATAATCTTGTCAATATTCCATAAACGGAAGCACGCGTCTACTCGCGTGCACGAGATGCTTATCTCGAGCAATCGTATAAATACGCGTAAACGATGTTATTACGTTGTAATGGAGAATCATATAGAAACAAGTGATTGGACAAATGCCATCAGCGCCTCTAATCATTTGCTAACACGTTAAGCGTCATGTCAGTCATTGGTGACTGACACTATATACGTTCGGACCGTGTCAGCCATCGGTAACTGACGATATACATTTTAGAAAATTACACTCTTCTATATAAATAAATTTTAAATTATTTAGAGATTATAAAAGAGTATACCTAACTATTACTTATTACCAAACAAAATTTTAATGAGTATTATTATAACGCGGGATAAACGGAAAAAAGATAAAACAGACTTGGCGCTTAACGTGTTAATCGTATCCCTAGACCCTCTGGACTTCCGAAGTAGTATGTCCCTAGAAAATCAAGCAAATCAACATACGCTGCATGGAATTTTATCTTGGTTGGAATAACGTTCTGAATACGCAAGCAAAGTTTGATCCTTTCATGTAGCACACGGTCTATTGTATAAGTACATTGCTAGTACTTTAATGAAATCTTAATCTTGTTGGGTTTTGCAAGTTGGTCATGTTGGGAATACACAAACTTCTACCTAGTCTACTCATAATCTGTTTGGGTCGACATCGTCCCAGAGGACCTTCAGTAAGACTTTTATTTTTGATAAGGTTTCCTTCTATACAACATTTCATATAGTTAATACGTTTCGGCATTGAAGTCAAGTGAACAAGATGTAAAGATGGAACAGTAGGTCACGAGTTTAACACTAAACTTATTGAACACTAAAATTAGCTAATGCGCATAGTTTTATGAGAAAAATTCTATGAAAAAGTCTTTACAATTTCAACAATTTTAAAACAAAAAGCGTAAAGCCCGTCATTCTGATCGGCACGGCAGATTTAGCGTTAACGCTTTGAAAGAATCAAGACAACAATGTTACCAACGAGTAACTTCCAATGATATCCAAACTTGACTAACCTTCAAAGACAGGGTAAGACATCGGCAAGTCCAACAACATGTCCATCAGTGCATAGTTGCGATCGCTGCGATATTGTCACTTCTTTGAGCGGAAGTGTACAATTTTTTGGAGATGCGATCAAAAGAAAAGGTTCTTTCACCCTTGGAAAGGAGGCTGGTCGTGGAGGGCCGATTTTCCTCGGAGAAAGGATGGAATCGTCTGCTGCACGGTCAGCTTCCGGTGGCGCGACGTGCGCGACGTGGCGCGGTGCGCAGACCGGCTGCTGGATCCTCGATCCAGTGTGGCGGAAAGCCGGTGGTGGGGGGTCTGGAGTAGTGGCGTTGTCGGATTGGCCGAAGAGGAATTGGTCTTGGATAAGAGGGTGCGAGCCGACGGTCAAAGTGTGGGAGAGAGGGAGAGACGAGCGAGCGAGAGAGGTCGCCGGGTGGGGAGTGCGTTGTTGTAGAGAGGGACTCGGGGGAACAGTTCGGATGCACACCGTGCAAGCAAGGACGGTGATTCAGTTAGCGGCGAGCCGCCCTCGGTAGAGCGTCGTCGTTGTCGGTTGTCTCGGTTCCTATTCACCTGACGTGTCGGTCAGACACACCGTGCTCTTCGTGTGTTTGCCGCGGTTTGCAAAAACGACTTTCGTGTGTGGACACCTCGCGATTCTCGAATACGCTCAGGAATGAGACTGTCACGGTCGTGTTGGCTGAAAAACGACAGGGTTCCGAGGATTCGACGAGATACGCCGAAGCCGGTGAATCTGTAGAACCGTTCCGGTTCCATCAGGACGCGCCAGGAACTGGACCAAGTTTCGAAGAGGAACAACAGCGTTCCGTTAGTGCGAACGCCGTCGTGTCAAATCACGGATCACGCGGCCACGCGAGGAACACGAGGGAACGCGGAATCTTCGTTTCTATTCGGGATCGTTCGTCGACGATGCGAACCGTTGACAATTGGAAACGAACCACCGCGGTGGGCATCGATGTTTTTCGAGGTTAGCGTGTCGGTCACGATGACGAGTAGGCGAGGAGCGTAGGATTCGATTTCGAGCCACGACAGCTACGGAACAGGATTCTGCACGCGACTGCTACCCTCTGCTTGGATCTGTTTCACGCGAGAGAGAAGGCCGAGGAGGACATCGGTTGTGGGAGGAAGAGAGAACTGTTTGCGTGTAGGTGTCACGGCAAGGGTTACAAGGGGAGGGGCAGGGGGACAGGGAGCAAGAGTCGAGGAAGAGGGAAGGAAGGAAGGAAGGAAGAAAGGAATAAAGAAGGAAGCCAAGAGTCGCGTCCGATAGGGGAAAGTCAGGATGAAGAGCGCACCGGCGTGGATGCTGGGTCTCCTCTTCGGGGTGATGCTGCTTCGTTATCGAACCCGGGCCTCTTCGGACCCGTGCTACGACGAGGACAGACCGAGACGTTGCATACCCGATTTCGTGAACGCAGCGTTCGGGTCTGCCGTAGAGGCATCATCAACTTGCGGAAGCGGTGGCCCGACGAGATATTGCGACGTGACCGAGCAGCCGGGAGGCAGCACCGGCATAGGTCAGTGCCATATCTGCGACGACAGCACGCCAAGGCGACGATTCCCGGCCAGTTACCTGACGGACTTGAACAACCCCAGCAACGTGACCTGCTGGCGAAGCGAGCCCCTGGTCACGTCGCAGAGTTTCTCCGCGCCGCCAGACAACGTGACCTTGACCCTCTCCCTAGGAAAGAAGTACGAACTGACCTACGTCAGTCTGCAGTTCTGCCCGAAGGCAGCGAAGCCGGACTCGATCGCGATCTACAAGTCGATGGACTACGGGAAGACGTGGCAACCGTTCCAATTCTACTCGTCGCAGTGTCGACGGGTCTACGGCAGGCCGAACAGAGCAACCATCACCAAGGAGAACGAACAGGAGGCGAGATGCACCGACAGCCACCGGTACACCGGCGGCGATGGCCTGGGACCCGTCGGCAGGATCGCGTTCAGCACCCTCGAGGGTCGGCCGTCCGCGTCGGACTTCGACAACTCGCCGATACTCCAGGATTGGGTGACCGCCACCGACGTCCGCGTCGTCTTCAATCGGCTTCACATGCCCCAGCAGCCTTCCCAGGAGCAAGTCCCGCAGCTAGGAAACACGGACGACCGGGACCACGACCACGACCACGATCACGACCACGGCCTTGGTCTCGGCCTAGAGGAACAGGCCAAACGCGAGCGGGAGCGCGAGGAGAGGATGAAGAACCAGAAGGCTCTGCTGCGGGGTTCTGTGGACCCGTTGGCGACCGCGTTGCCCTCCGTCCACCAGGTGATCGCTCCGCAGGAGATGCAATCAAACGACGCGGTCGACGTCGCCGACATCAGCTTCGCCTCCGCGGTCACCATCTCTTCGCCGACCACCAGCACCCTGACCAGCAATCTCGGCACCAGCACGCTCGCCCATCACTACGCCGTGTCCGACTTCGCCGTCGGTGGCAGGTGCAAGTGCAACGGCCACGCGGCAAGGTGCGTCCCGGGCAAGGACGGCGAGCTCGCCTGCGAGTGCAGCCACAACACCGCCGGCAGGGACTGCGAGAGGTGTCGGCCGTTCCACTTCGATCGACCCTGGGCACGAGCCACTGCCAGAGATGCTAACGAATGCAAAGGTTTGTGTCTCTCATTTCGGCTTCTTCCTATGCGCATTCCTTTTTCTTTCCCAGAGTTCCGACCGTGCCACGGCGCGCCGCTCGGTCTCGATTCGGCCGGTGTGGCGCGGCACTCCGCTCGAATCGAATTTCAAGCGAGCCTCGTTCTACCGTGACATTTCAAAGACAACGATCTTCTCAATGAAGCAAAATAGAGACACATTTTAGAGACCAGGCCGACACTGCTCGCTCGAGCAACGCGGCTTCAATTCTACGTGATTCTCCTTTCTTATTTTACAAAACTTTTGACATCCACGTTTACTGTTTAGGATCTTAATTTTTTAGTAAATGCTACAGGTTCAAATCAGTAAGAGATAGAGATAGTATAGTAGGAGATAAAAAAAGTAGACTTGAGTCTGGTTTGACTCCGATTTGTGATCGTTCCATCTGTAATTTTCTGTTATTAGCTCCAGTTTAAATCGTTAGCCTTACGTTTAGATCGAAGATCAATGTCGATTTCATACAAGTATAATTTATTAAACGATTTGAACTAAAAATGTTTCATCCCTAAACTGTTCAGTGTTAGAGATTTCACTGAACGATAATACATTGCGAATAAAATTTTTATAACAATAGTGCAGCGTTATTCTAGGATTAATGATCCTCGATCGTTACACTGCTCCGATAATACGGTGTCTCCTAGGTATTCGGTTCTCGCGTCTCCCATTGCTCGTAATTTGTCAGCGGAAACTTAACAAGCACGCGCTAGAATACAAGCGACGTATGTAACTTCGTCGAAACGATCCAGGTATCGTGTACACAAATCGGTTCTGAAGTCGCGAGTCGACTCACGTTACCTACAATCGAAAGGACACGGGAGACGTTCCGAGCATGCGATCTAAGGATCCATCAAAATGAATATTTTTATCTATGCATATGGTGTAGCGTTACGAACTCTTTTGTCCACAGGATAGATTGGTTATCAAACGTTTTATCTCGGCGCAGGAATTTTAATCGCTTCCACGGAGAGAGGATAATTCTGTTATTCCGTTGGAAAGCTTAGGTACTCGGTGAACTAATTCAATTTGTGAGATTATCGTCTGTTCACTGAGATCATGCCACTTACGTATTTAGCCGAGCTGCTTCACCACTCGGCTGTTACTTTCTAACAAAGTTAAACCTGCATTTTGGAATGCCTGGTTTCCCAATGACACTTTGAAATGTGTGTTTTATGTAATTGCCGACGTTCAAACCGTCTCTTGAAAATTCCGTGAAATAATTTTCTGCCATTAAGATGCCAAAGGAGAGAACTTCGAGACACTTCTACAACAAGGTTAATAATTCCAGCGATGGTTAATTATGAAAAACGGTGGATTATCTCTGAAATTATGCGGTCCGGTCGGTGGACACGCAGAGTAGGTTGTCCCCTTCCCCCATTGCGCCCCGAGCAGCGAGCTATGGAAAATAAACGCGTCGCGCTGGCCCGTTCGTTCCTCGTTTTGTTTTGGTACCTGATACCAGCCGACGACCTTCGTCTCGTTTCGCATCCTCCGTTCCCAATTCCCGATCTTCCACGCGCGTTTCTGTTTTATTCTTCACGATTCCATCTCTTGCCGACGTTCCCCGCTTCGCCGCGCCGGGGCGAAACGACCCCAGGGTTAGGGCGCTCCTTTCGTAAGTTCACCCCTTAATTCGAAGCGGCGAAGCGTTGCCTCGAGACTCGTATATCGAGGATGTATGCTCAAATCAAAAACGTCGGGGGCAAACCACCCTCGAAAATCGTTTCGAATCGATAAAGAACGCCCTTTTCGCGCGGCAACCGCGATCTGCCTCGTCCAGGGGTAGTGTATCGCGATAAAAACACCGTAATCGTAATTAATCGCGGCTAGCTGTCCTCGGATATCTCTGCCGGAGCAGGGATCATCGCAGGACTCGTTCGCTCTAATAGAATTAACTTGATGCATGTGAAATGCTGTTCTTTCAAAGGAAACTGAAACCCTAGTCGAACATCAAAGTCTGTCGAACATCAACCCAGAGATTGGGGAGTGATACGAAATAACATTTTGACTGATCTCTTTTTAGGTTTTGAAACAATATTATCGTCTTGAACGAAAATGAACATACATATTTTTTAACTTGAATATAAATGTGAAAATTTATTTCGTAGACATATAATAATTGAATTAAAACTACCGGAAGCTTATTAATAGGATATTCAATTATTGTGATATGCCAAGAGGAACCTTAAAATTCTTTTTCTACCTGACAATCCTAAGCGAATTTATTTATTTATGTGACTTGTTTATTGTTTACACGACTTACTGGTATACGATTGAAATTCTTGTTCCGATTTAACAAATCATTACGACGTTTCTAACTGAAAATTGTGGTCTCTACAAAGTTATGATGATATCTTAAGAACTTGAGTCGAAAGGTCCTTTACAGTTATTGAAATTATAAAAAATCCTTCTACGAGAAAGTTTTTAGAAGTCGTACGACGTTCGATCATATCCAATAATGTCATTGCTACAAAACGATATGTGTATCATGTTCGTGTTTAAAGAACCTTCTTTTCGTGAAATTAAACGAAATTTGTCCTTCACGATAGCAATTGTTTTCTTTTGATCCAGCAAAGATTGTAGAGAGGTACTTGAATGATACGTGCTCATTTCCTTCATAAATGTATCAAATTTGCAGTCTAATTGTGTCCATACGTTCGTCCAGTACCGTATGTTGTGTTGTGTCATTTTCAGTAATCATGTTCTACCGATACAAAATATATAAAATTTCGTAACTAATAACGTGTAAGATGTCAACGAGTAAATATGTTCAGATTTTGCGTTTTCGGTGACACAGGCGACGCACACGATTTATAGCATACAATGTGGAAGTTGGGGATTCCCAAGCCGTAACTTTTGGGTAGGGTCTACGTTCTTGTGCATTTCCTTAATCCGAAAATAGGCTAACGGAACAGTATGGTGTGCAACGCATACTATGCAAAGCATTGGATCCGTTTAGAATTCCAGCCACTCTTATTATCTTCTTTGACTTTGTCGAGTACTAGAACCAGGTCAGAATAATGAAATTATCGAATATCGATTAGCTCCGGTACTCGCGAGGCTTTTGCATTCGACATTAAAATGATATCTACGCTGATTAATTATTCAATCGTAAACAATTCAATTCGCATAACGATTCTCATTGCTTTCCTTTTTATTTAAAAATATTATAATGCCCCGGACCAGGGTCCTTTATGTTTCGAATTAATATTTGCCACACTTTTCGATGCTTCACGCGGCTATTTTCTCAGAGTCATGTTCTGACAAAACGTCAAATTTTCTTTTGTCAGACTTTGTTAAATAAATGTATTTAAAATAGTTCGCTTTCAAGGAAAAATATCCCATCAGAGGAGATGATGAACAAATCAACTTAATATAATAACGTGATTACGTAATACAATAACGTAATCAACTTAATATAATTACGTAAAAATGTGAACACGTTATAGACCGTAAAAATTTGAATTATTATTTTGCTGGAATATTCAAATTGCAATATAATCCTAAACGCTATGTAGTAATCCACCGCAATTACTTTCTACAAAATTCCAAAACACTTTAGAATCCAGATATGAAAGAAGAAGTGATAATGAAACATTAAGTAAATCTTTGGAAAGTAAGTCCGAGTGAAATGCGTTTGCACAACGCTGGGACGTAATTGGTTAAATAGGAATTTCTGTGGACGTCCAGCGCGAGTTTCCGAGAATATTGTCGGTCTCGAATTATTTGCGAGGAGCAAGGTGTAGAAACAGAACTCGGAGGGTTTAGACGTCGATGAATATTCTTCGTAACGCTGAAGGGGCGGTTCTTGTTGTTGCGGCTCGCCGTTAATTTGACACGGCACGCGTACCGGCTGTTTACTGCGATGAATTATGCTCTCAAGGGTCCGTTTATACGACGCGTAGTTATACCCGTGATTCTTGCTGCGTACTTTCCTTCTTTTCGTCCTTTCCACTTGCCTTTATACTCTTCGAGTCCTCCCCGTTGCCCTTCGTTCGCTTCAATTTTTCCCTGCACCGTGGAATTTCCAGCTTAACTGCGCGGAATGCTGGTATTCAGACGTTTTTCCCTCGTGTTCGTTGGCTTGTCTTCGGAAATGTACTCTTCAATATCCGCGGCCGTTCACATTATGAGGAGCACGAATAAAACGATTTTTAGGAAACATTCGCGCGTTGTACGTGTCCTGCGGTTTTTAAAGATACGCGATGTTTGAATTAGTAATTAACCCTTTAACTGTTGCGACCTCTTTAAAAGGTGCGTTCTTGAAATGTGTGACAAAAGGTGAGCGATGTAGCGACGATTGACGATATCGTTTTATCTTTTTACCTTTTTATTTTTTCGTTTGATTTCGTTTTTGCCTCCAAATGTTCAAAACATTTTAAAATTTACGAATGTATCTTAGTTTTCATGAAATTTGCCATTTAGACAGCAGATTGTAACTACTTTGTACACACGATGAGATATTCGTCGTAATACAAAATATAACATAAAACAATAGCCACTTTTTTTACGAGTGTACTCGTAAAGAATAGATAACTGGTTATCACGGTCGTTAGTGTCAAACGCCATTTTTGGTTACAGCATATTGAAAAATATTTGTTGTGTACAGCTAACAATGATCATGATTTTCTTTGAGACGATTTTAAAAATTTTAGTCAATATATCTTTGTAAATTGGTATAACAAAAATATTGAACCAAGACAAAGATTATAATTACTTCTGAAAGCGCCCTCTCTCTCTCTTTCTCAGTAACTTCAAGACGGTAAATTTGCTTTTAATCCTATACTGAAATTCCTACATTTCTTTAAATTGCAAGTCAAGATTAACAAAACGCGTTGACATCAATAATTTCTCGATCGTTAGATTTTTTTATCTCTTAATCTCAGATCAGTAAATGAACATGTACGATTATTTTTAATAAAGTTTTAGAATCCACTACGCGCATTTTTCACGCGACCTCTGCTAAAAACTTTCTAAAAGCTCTTCTGAAAGTATTCTATACCATGTGTGAGTAGCTATGAAATTTTTTGGGCTTTTACTACACTGACTGACGAGTCGACCAAAGGATATTCGGAGAGGCTTTGCTCTGTATCCTCCAAAAAAACATGAAGCTGTATCCTCATCGGCTTGACCTTGCAACCTTGCCATACGGATTTAAAAGCCGCTAGGAAAAACCGCACGACCTGAAAATCCGCTGGTCCGTCTGCACGGTGGTCCGTGTTCTTGCCAGGATTACTAACAGCAAAACACACAATGGCTAAATCAGCATTCATCTGGCTTAATTGCGCAATTTCTTCAATGGTGGTTGAAAGAAAGTCGAAAATACCAAAGAGATTTTCTTTTAAATACATATGTGCCGTTTAAAGCGAAACCGGTGTAAGTATATGTTTTGCTAGGTTGACTTAATGTTATTAAATCATATTTGATTTAATATTTTATACGATTTTTTAAAATTATTTTAAGTTAAAGCTTCAAAGTGGCGTATATAAAGGATGTTTTATGCTACTGCATTTTACAGAACTTTCAATTCATCCTTCGTTATTCATAAGATTAACTTCTTTCACTTACACCTTTCCTGCTTTCAACGGCTCATATAATTATCACAACTATTCAAATTCTATTCGTTCCTAGTCGTTTTGATTTTTGGAAGATGGTAACAGGACTCTTTCTGGAGATACAGTTCCAATATCAAGTAAGTCGAGCCAGTAATTTCTCTTTAATGCGAAGTATAAAACATTGTTGAAGTTTAGAGTATACGTATGACAAGATTTTGTCAATGAAAATTAGTTATTTTCGTAAGAAAAAGAAATTCGCGCTTAGCAAGTAAATAAATCGATAATAGGTTTTATTAGCAGAACGTAACGTTCGATTCGTGTACGCGCAAAGTTTGTATTTTTTAAATTATAAATGGTACGCGATTTCAATCCCGCATCTCCCCGAATTTGACAAGTATTTTTCGGTCGAGAAGAAATTGAATTAGGAGGGGACGATGGAGATTATAAGCAGGATCGGCGCGGAATCCGTCGACCTCCCAACCAAAAATTATTACAGTCAAAGAAGAAGACGGTGAAGAGGCTTAGCTCGAAATTCGTCGCGCCCTTCTGTGAACAATTACGTGAACGACGGGTTGGTTTTGCTCCGCATTGTAGGAGAGAAACACTCGACGATTTTATTACGGGGATCCTTTTCCAATTAAACGGTTGCTATGGCGATACCGTTGCGAGTGCTTATGGTGTCCGCGGAAGTGCAGATTTGCTTACATCGCCTCCTCGCCAATTATAATTTCGTTAAGCAGCTTAAACAGAATGTGATCATTTCATTATCGGACGTTATTAGGCATTGTATGTTTCTGAGCTGTTGGCACTTTTACTAGGTATAATTGAAGGTGGTTGCAAAGCTCTAGTTTTGCTATTCTTTTGAGCGTTTTTCAATTTACTCTTCACAGTTTAATGTTCGACAACGTTAAAAGTGATTCGACATAATCTTGTAGCATTTTTCTTCTCAATTTCTTATTATTTTTACGTGGTTCATTAAAGTCCATAGTATAATTTCGATTGGTTCTGATGTAACACTTATTTCCTGTAATTTAACTTCTCTGTTCTAAAAAGCGGAAAAAAGCCACTGAAACATTTATTCCATATGTTAATCCATAAGCAGAAAATTTGTACCTTTTTCGGAAATGGGAAAACGATATTCTGCTTTGAAAAAGTTCAAGTACTTACATAATTTTATTTTGCGCGATTTACACGAAACTCACGACTTGCTTACCCGTCTATATTTATCCTGTTTCCAGTTTCAATAAATAATGCTAAGTAAATTGACAAATATAATAAACTTTTATAATATTATTTTAAAATATCTAAAAAGAATTTTTCTTCAGAATTTGTAATAGTTAACTTCAACCGGAAAAAGAAATAATTCAGAGGTTAAAATTCTATTAAATAATTCGTGTTTACAAAAGTTTACAGTTAAATTACAGTTGAAAGCGCGACTGAGTTCGCTGGCAATTATACGAAATCATTTCGGAGAAAAAAAATACGAAGTCGACGGAAGTTTTATGAACGTTAGTCTGGCTGTCAACGCGTTGCAACGGAATAACGTAAATTTCGCCAGGAAATAAAAGAGCATTCCGATGGTAGGAAAAGGGACGTTAACGGCGGTATAGGCGGAAACGACGAGCTTCCCTCGGCGAAAGCTGGTTCCTCGGTTACTCGCGTGACGGATGGAGCCGTAAGGAATCATAGTGTTTCACGTCCGACTGGATAATGTAGTTTTGCGTCGTGGGAAGGATAATTCGCGTTCCGCGAGATCCACTCGCGAAAAGTCGAAACACCGTTCGGAAGTCGAAGAATCGATACAGGACGCCGGGTGAACGCCTTCCGTTCTGCTTTCGAATGGCATACGCGAGCCACTATACCATAACTATTTCGATGCGGACTATCTCCTGAAAAAACCATGAAATACTACTGTTGGCAAGAAACGCGATTATGGATACACACCGCATCACGAGCACACTCGTAGCCACGCTAGTGTTAATGCGCATGAAAAAATTCCTGTAATGATTACAACTTTCTTGATCTCTTGCCAACCGTCGGATTTCTTGGGGTTTCAAGAATTCACGTCCAAATAGGTATCGCAGAGTGCCTAACTACGGAAATCTACGTTGCTGCAGATAGATTTGGAAAGATACGATACATACACAAAGGTTTTCGCTTTTCAACTGTACTAAAGCTAGTCGTTTAGTATTGTTTTTACATATTAGTATTGTGTAACAGATGTGTTCTACAGACTTTGAATTTGAATCTACGTTTGCAACTTCATTTAATCGCAATTACAATTTCGAATTTCACGTGAAATATTAATACTAAACGTACCGGCACTTTGCGTATACCTATTCTCACCATAAGGGGTGATTTTTGTAGGGGTGACTTTCAGAAAGAATTCTTAATTTATTGAAGGAAATAATTCGCAACATAACTCCTGATTTCTAATAAAATAATGATACATATTTTTATTCTTATATCACTAGTTTCTCCTTCATTTTAAAGTAAATTTTGGAAGGGGTCATTTGATCCCCGATTGGTACGTTTAGTGTTAAAGCTCGCAGTACCGGCGGTTGGGCATTCACGCGAAGCCCCATGATCGGTCCTTATATATACAAACATTTTGAACTAAAATTTTGTTCTTATCAACATTATCATTTTTACTATTGTTATTACTATCATTTCACTGTAATTCTTTTTTAAACAAACGGCAGACGACGTCAAGTGTCAAACGGTCAAGCTAGGCCTCGAGCTTTGAGTCCGAAAGAACCCGGACGTGGTACTAACTAATGCGATTTCTCAATTATTAAAAAGGGTAGGTTGTATGCAACTAACTGTAGAAAGTACAAAAACAGTTCGTGGAACAAACGATGGCAAACAAAGACGTTAACGACGGCATTGCTGCAAACGATGCAGCACCCCCTTCGCATTTTCGTCAGCCAATTTACGGTTTACGAAACGAGCGGTGCAACATTTTTGGAAAGCAGCGGGTTGCGTGAAAAAGAGGGAGAGAGGCAGAGCAAGAAACGCAGGGAAAAAAAAGAGAAGAAGGAGAGACGCGCGGGAAAAGAACACGGCGCGTCGACGCGCAGGAGGGAGCTCGAATTAAATTACATTTTAATTTCACGGCCATTCCGCAGCGCGCACCGCGATATGCCAAATATCCGGCGCAATTTACATTTTAAATTGGACACTTCTTGTCGTGATTCGAGGGCTTCCTCGGCGGCTAGCATCGTCTGGCGAGGTTGTTGTCGTTTCGACAAAAACCACGCGAGCCCACTCTTCTCCGTCGGGAAGTTTCAAAAACTTTAACGCGTACGTGGCCGCTTGTTGATTTCTCCTAAAAAGCTGCCGACCTCGCCACCGCCACCGCAATTATTCTACACGAGTGTTCCGCTTCCTTCCTTCTCTCTCTTTCTCTCTCTCTCTCCCTCCCGCTCCCTTCCACTCTCTCTCTCTCTCTCTCTCTCTCTCTCTCTCTCTCTCTCTCTCTCTATCTTTCTCTCTTTCTTTCCCTGCGGCGTTTTCTTTTAAATGCTCTTTTCAATTTCCACCGGAAAAATTTCACTGATTTTCCTTCTGCTACATTTAACTCCGCCGGGGGCACTTAATTGCGGAGCCTCCACCGAGCAGCGATACATCTGCTACCCTCGCAGCTGTTTTTGCGCGCCGTAAAGTGCTGCTCGAAAGAAAGTTCGGAATTTACGGTGGGTCTGCTTGAAAAATTTGATCTTTCGCATTATTCAAAGTGAAAGAGACAAAAGAAAGCTGCATGCTCGAGCAAGGAAAGTTGTGAAAAGGGAGCGTTCCATTTGTAATGCCAGTCACATTTTCTGCGACAACGAGAGTACATCCTGAATCAGTCTCTAAGCTTTTAGCTGAATTCGTTATCTGTGACCAAAATTGCTTCAGCGTTGTTTCGAGGCTGAAGGTCTCGACACCAGCTAGAATATTATCAAATTAAAAATATGTATTAACATTTTAAAAAGTCGCGCAGATTTCTTATTTGCAAGTTTTTATATTCTAATTTGTATAAAAGTGAATACTGACCAAATTCTGTTCGAAACATTATTTTGCCAGATCATCGGAAATGTCTGGAAAATCGTGGTTTGTTTTGAAATTGGATACATGGGTTCAGCGACGAGCGCGCTTACCGCTTGCCTACTTACCCAGGCGTTGAAATACTGGTGGCATGGATTTGTTCAAATTATTCTACACTTTTATTAGCAATTATTTAAGCTTTCGTATAAAAAAGGTCTCATGCTTGTAACTCTTTGTAGTATTTTTAAAACTTTTCTGGAAGCTAGTATTGTTATATATGTCTTGCTATTTGTACATGGATTAAAAAATGATTAAAACTAGATTCAATACCTCAAGCCCAGTAGCTAATATATACAAAATCGTCATTAAAACCTAATATTCTGTAATTAGTGTGTAAAACTACTTCGAATTCTATGATTTCGTATCTAAAACGCCGTACCTCGGCAGAGAATCATATAAAACGGATAAAATTCCGGATTTTGGTGATTCAAAGGGTCCTCAGTTTATAGCAAATCCAACCTTTTTCATTTTCATGTAAAAAGATCATACAAAAATTGAGCCAATTTTCCAGTCAATAAGGATCACAATTTTTCAGTGAGAACTTGACGTTTCGGGAGCCAATAAATTTTATTCTCACAAAATGTTTTCCATGAACGATCACGTTCTCCAATATTACTATTTATCGAATATTAATATTTGTTTTTATTTTCCCTGGCATACGTTTCAATACGACGCGATGGTTAATAACCGCTGTCAATATCTCATATTTATTTTAAAGATAAATTCAACGAGACCATAAGCGGATCCAGAAATCATATTTTCGCAGGAAAAATTCCCAATTCTGTCAGTATCGAATCGGGAAAAAAAAGGATATAAGTTTTGCAATTTCACAGGCGGCATATGCGGCCGATCTAATGGAAATACATATAGTGTATAGAAATTCTCTCTCTCGAAAAAAATAGTGTTTATTTACACGCGTGACGCGCGACCTGTAAATTAGAGCACCGAGCAATTTTCAGCGCGAGCGAAATGTAAACGCGCGTTAATTGTTGTCCGCGAAGTCGTTGGGGCGCAGTTTCCCGTGTAACTCGAAGGATAAACGTTGCAGCGCGCCGTTAACCGAGTTTACCACTGTGATCGAGTGGTTGTTTTGTGCTCGCGCAAATCGTTCGTTCGACTCTGCGCACATTGTGACGGATCACCTGCCTGGCTGGACAAAAATCATTTTGCTGACCGTCTCTCGATTCTTATCGTGAATTTTATTTGCAAATGTTATCTAAATGCGCTTTGTTCGCGTACCAAAAAAATTTCGGAAAGATCAATTCGCACACAAATTATCCTTAAAGAAATAATTTTCTGTTAAATCTCTATTAATAACAGTACATAAATAATACTGATCAGAGTCTGATATTAGCTATTGTCAGTGGAAAATGAAATGGCGAAAAATTATTACTACTTATTACTGGCGAGGAAAGAATAGACTCGAATGGTTGGAAATACTACGGCCACAATCTTTAAGAAGGTAAAAGAATTTTAAATCGAAAGACAGTAAAGACATTTCCCTTATGGGCAAAAATGATCCCTTCGTATTAGCTCCAAGTTAGCCGCAACACTGAATTTCCACGAAACGGGGGTCTCGAGTCCGACCGATTAAAAACAAACAGTGGCTCCTGATGTCAACAATGTCAGCGTCTCGCACCCCCGTGGTCGTCATTATCGGCTAGGAGTACATGCTTGTGCCTATGCTTTGTTGTGTGTGTGTGTGTGTGTGTGTGTGTGTGTGTGTGTGTGTGTGTGTGTGTGTGTGTGTGCGCGCGCGCGTGTGTGTGCATTATTTACGCGACTGCGAGCGAGCGAGACGTGCGACGTCAGGAGACATATGTAGGACAATCAAGACAAAGTGAAACAGACGCAACAATTACAAAATATAAGAGCGTTGACTTATTCCTAAAGTATTAATTTCAGATTCTTCTGATGAAGACATGATTATTTGTAATTATTTATTAATTAGCATTTTAATTAATCTTTTATTGCATTATACACATATTTTTTATATATATGTTGTATCGCATGATCTTTTTAAACGGTTATCTAGTTTGATGCAATTACATAATTCATTTATTATGAATTAGACACTACAAAGTGACTAATTAAAAATAATCATGTTTTGCTCGTGCGATATTACTCTTATGTTGGCAGGCTTGCAATGTGTTATTCGAGTATAGGCATTTTACAGATATCTTACGCCTACGTTGACGTAAAACGTTAAGAAGCTGAAGGTAATATTGGAAAACAAGAAAATGAAATACTACGCATAAACTGAATGATGCAAGGAGCAAGTGGATTCGGTCGCTCGCTCCATCTAGCCTCTTTCAATTTGTTTTGATTCCAGAATTTTTATTATTATTCGCTAAGTTACGCGCTGAACAAGACACGTGATAGGTGGAGCCAGTCAATTGATCTAACTTGCTTCTCACGTCGATTAGCTTGTGTTTACCAATGCTCGTTTGCCAATACATAGTGGATTTCGGGAGATCATAGAAAAGTGAGGACAACGGTCGTGTAGGTCAGAGGGAACGAGCGGAATACCTCCTTACCTCTCTACTGTAACGACGGACTTCTTCTGAGCAACGGACAGTGGTATCTAACACGTGTTTGCAACAAATTAAAAATGTTGCCGACAAGCCGACGAGGTCGTTCTAGGATTAACATTCGCTTGAAGATCGTGCGAATTTATATCTGACCCTGATTAACATAAGTATAGCATTTAGTCCTTACCTCGGTAATTTTCTGGCTGTCATAGAATTTTCTTCAGCAGCGTGGATTAGGAATTCGTGACACCGGTGGCGAACAGAGCCTAGCGTAACGTGTCCCGGCGACGGCGACTGGTAAATATGCAGGAGCGGGAATAGGTTTCCTTTGGCCAAAATCAAAACGGTATCCGCGTGACGGATCGCTTTCATTTCTCGGTGCCCTCCTCGCCTTTTTTCTTTCTCCCCGGCACGTTTCGAAGCTGCGCCGATGTTATTCTCCGGCTGCGAGTCTTCTTCCGCCGACGCTCGTGCAGCGATCACTCTTCCTCCTGATGCGAGGCCGACGCGCTTTGCATGAATGGGAGTCGTCGCGACCTCCGAGATGAATGGTTCTCTCCCTCCTCTCCCTCGCTCTCTCCCTCCCTCCCTCCCTCTCCCCCCTCTGTCGCTCTCTCTCTCTCTCTCTCTCTCTCTCTCTCTCTCTCTCTTTCTCTTTCTGTACCGCCCACACGAGCCTCTTCCTTCATGGTCGCTTTTTCACCTTTGTGTCGCTCGTAGGTAGCCCGTTTGGAAAATCCGTGTCTTTTCTACCTTGAAGCTGAAGTGTTTTAGCAACGACGGAGTCGATTGTGCAATTTTGCCGAGGCGATGCCTTTTGTGAGAAATTATGCCAATGGAAGTCACGTCCACGAGTAAACTGCACCTTTTCGTGTATTTATAGCTTGTAATAGCTACCGAGAAACAATAAAAACGTACGATTTATGTCGATTTTATTCCGATGAAATTACACCATTTTGAAAAATCCGTACACCATTTTCTTAATACAATGCACAGAAATCACAGTAAAAATTTCAGCTTGATAACTTCGTTTTTGTTATAGTTACTTCGATTAATGTTAAAATTAACTTACACCGCATTGAAGAAAATTGTGTACGGATACTTCATCAAATTTCATTTGCTATAATAACAAAAATTGCTATAATAACATATATTTTCAAAATTTTATCTGATTATACTGATTATATTACTAGCATAGTAAATTCTTCCAAATTGTCCCTCAGCTTGGAAACAAAAATGGCCGATCATCAACGACTATAAAAACGAGCTGCGAGGCTAGAATAATCGTATCCCCTCTCCCCTAGTTGTCCATGTTTCTTTCCGTGCTGAGAGAGAGTTGGGTGAATTGACTATACTTGGTTTTCAGTTAAATGGACTCCCTTAACCTTTTAGGAACGACGCGCTACTATAGTGACTTGCGCAGACATCATATTACGACGCGCGACACTCAATTGTATTATCAGTTATTAAAGTAAATAATTAAACTTAAAGTACATGTATCATATCTTTAGGAAAAATTGTAATGTAAATTATCAAATTATAATATCTTTCACGCGTAATTCGCGACGAACTCGTTCGTATGAAGAAACAGTTACGCGTTAAACTCAGCCGTACCTAAGAGGTTAAGGCGAGAATTTGATTAGAATAATAGGTAGATCATTTGCAAAGATTGTCGTATGGTATTCCGATGTATCATCAGAAACGCCGGTACGGGATACAAAATAGTTTTAGTGGTTCGAGCACGGTTTAGTCTTGAGTCTCTCAGAATAAACGGCGCGGCCTCGTGTCTGTAGCCGTTTGCAGCCGTGGCCAAGAGAAAAGGAAATATATCAGTCGTGCGAGAGGCCTTTCCACCAGCTCGATTTTCGCGTTTGTGTTCGTGAACGGTGCAACCGAGCCGTGCATACCTACGCATGCATGTGCACCGCATAAGATTTACTCCTCGCGAGGCGAGAGAAGCCGCTTCGCTCGGGATATGCGTGGACCTCGTTGAATTTCGTTTCCAGTGTTCGGCCATGGTGTCGATGGCGAGCCGGATCCTTTCGAATTCGACTTCATTCCTCTTGTTTTACCCCCGGAAACAACGCTACCTCGAACGCCTCTCCGATTTCGATCCCGAGAACGCTGCGAACCAGCCGACGACCTCCGCGAATATCGCGTTAAATCTAAACGCCAGTGTGCTACTGTATTTGTTACAAAACATCTTCACAACCACTTCATAGAACATATGTCACAGTAACTTTTCTTAACCTCTTGCCTTACGATTTACTTTCCAAGAAACGTGCTTGTGCAGATATTAACAGGCGCAGCTCTGTGCGAGGAGTTATCACAAAATAAAATTAAAATATTTCTGTTCTTACTTGATATATCTATATAAATGTGGACACTATTTCATTTGTAATAGAATAGATTAATAAATTGAAAAATATCCTTTTGAAGTTACAATGAAATTCAGGGAAAAGTTCTTAACATAATTGAAATTACTGTTAAATTACTATTAAATTAGTATTAAATTACTGTTAAATTGCTGTAAAATGTACAGACTATTTAAATTCCTTTTGTATATTGTTTATATTCTTATTGTAACTATAATTGCGCAACCTTAAATAGAAAAAAGACAAGAGAATGTGTAAGTATCATAATAATATTTATGTAACAGTTAGAAAAAATTTACTTGGTATTTAAACGTTTAAATATATGGCGGTCGTTATTTGACAAATTCGATTTTGGCAGAGAAAATATTTGCGGACGAAACTGAAGGAATGGTTTTTTAAAAAGAATGTAGATAAAATTGAAATTAAAAATAAGAATGGTTTCTTAAGGTATAATCCAATAGTCTCAGTTGAGCTTAGGGTATTAGCAAACAGTTGGTGTTTTTCTGCAAAATTCTAACGATTTAAATAACAGGATCGATTTAAAGATATCTGTGTTCCGTGGAGCTATTGGATTAGGTATGCGTACTTCTGTTCGTGACTACGCGTAAAATCTCATTAGACAGAGCCTCGAGAGAAGCGAGTATTTCGGTCGGAAGTTGTCCCACAATGCATCGCGAAGTTCCGCGAAACAAGAAGAATTTTTCCTCGTGTTAGAAGGAAATTCAAGAGATGCCACGCAGTCTGTCTCGGCGCATACATTCACGAAATTACGGCAACATGAACCTCTTTGGCGTACTGAATTCTTTAAGGCTTACATGCATGTCGTTGCACAACGGTTGCATAAGAGGCTGCGATTATGCTAGAGCTTTCGTGGATTCGGAGAACCGATCGGGTTAAAAATGACGGAGCGAGATCGATCGAAGAGATTATTGTCCCTCGGTGTCGTTACTTCCTGTTGCAAAACTGAACTGTTTAAGAATGATTTAACGACTATTTAGAAAGTGGAGTTCTTTTCTTATGCGAGGGCACTTGATTCGAACTTAGAACTAGAAGACTCGGATTTTACTGTTTCGCGAGCAACAAATAACGTTTACACTGAACCTACCGAGCCCTACCAGTGCCTAACGCGTGTTACTTTATAAGAACGATAAGACTACATTTATTTAGACTGTTTACCATTTTTATTATAATGTAAGTTTGCATAAAGCAGTTTAGTCAATCGTTTTTTAGAAAATAGTCTCCAGTTTTAACAATTTGATAATAGAAAATGTGGGTCCGATCATTTTGACCGACATGGTAGGTCCAACGCTAATCTAGAAATAATAAGAAGCATGTATGAAAGACTGTAACCGAAATATATAGCAGATTATTAGACTGCGGATTTTTATGTAAAACAAAAATTGTCGAAGCTTTCTTCTGTTTCAATAATTATAGTAAGTTGAAAATAATATAACAATACTCTAAAATTCTAAAATCCTACAGTTTTGTGTTTTACTTATTTATTTTCCTATTAAATGCATAAAATTCGCAGTCTACAGATTGCGCATCATTGAACAGGGATGAACACAATACCGAAGAAGTCGAACCGAGTTATCCTAGGCATTTGTTTGAACGCTGCTACACGAATGCATGTCAGCGCGGAGGATCATCCCAGGTCTGGGACGCTCGAATTAGACCAACTCAGAACCGAAGAATCCAAACCGGACCATACCAGGCCCGAGGAACTTGAATAAGACCAATCGAGAACTTGGACCTTCGAATCAGGCCAGCGAAGATCCGGTAAACTTGAATCGGAACGTCCAAAACAAGAGATGCAGAAACTTCGATTCTATCTACCTTCATTCAACCTGGACTCCCTTCGTATTCAAAGACACAAGTTTGAGTTACGCTGAAAACTCTCCAGATTCTAAATCTTAAATGACAAGTTGAAGAATCCGAGTTTCAGATCATCCAGATTCAAGGATCCAAGCCTGAAGCATCCCGGATCTAAAAGTCTCAAGTCTGAGAACCACTGAACCTGGACGCACAAGCTGGAGATTCTTCGGATCCGAGGATCTAAGTCCCACATTTCATATGTTCGAGATGCCGAGACCTTAACCGACCTCAGGTTCTTGCGTTTAGGAGATCACGATCTTGGTTCCGTGGCTCCTGGAGACCCTAGGTCTTCGGGTCTTGCGTCCAAGGAGCCTCGAAGCATGAGTCCTTGGGTCCGAGTGATCTCGCGCGTGGATCTTCGGGTCCTGGTCATGGACAATTCAGGTATTGGAGGTTCGGATAATCGAGGTTTCAGCAAAATCTTAACCTTCGAGCGGTCACCACTAGTCTTACAACATTAGTGGTAACGTGAGGTCACATTCTAACGTCCTACTCTGACGTCTACTTCTAAAAACATCGCACACAATTAAGAGTAGACCTATCAAACCAGTTAAAATGACTAGTTTCCGATTCTTTCTTTCAGAATTCCTGAAAGTGCTAAAATGTTTCTATGAGAAATTGTTAAATAAACTTCTTTAATCGACCGTATATAATAATGGAAGCTGTATAAAGTTTAAATAAATCCAACCTTCTCATTGTTGTAAACCCATATACGTTATCGTTTAGGAGGTTCTCTCAACAACAGTTTAAGCTCTCATATAACATTAAACATTTTTAAACGTTCTTTTATAAACCTTGTTAAAGTTCAAGCTGTTCAAAACCTGTCATTCTTCCTACACAGGCTAAAAAATCCTTCTGACAGGCATAAACGGCGAAATATAAACGTTGACATGCATGAAAGTACAATAATAACTTGCACTTTGTTATTTCGCAACGAGTAATTAAAGCAATTGGTTTCAATCTTAATTTCATATTTTCAACACGTTATCTAATCGCAGAATTATATGTATTCTATGATTTCGAAGTTCCAAGGAATTGCGAACGCAAAAAAGAAATGTTCAGTTATGAAAAATGAAAAATTGAATTTTTACAACAAAGTACCGCTTTTCAGACCACTCTACAAAGAAAGGTCGTTTCGACCAAAACTGTCGCGAAGCTGGATAGAGAACGCGTTTCCGGTGGTTACTTTCCGATAATTAAGTGGCGCGGCGACGATTTTCACGCGGAACCGTTGCGGCAAACGGCGTAAGGACACGGCGGCGATCGGGGGTGAGCATAAATTTCAATTCGCGCGTTACTTGTCCGAATCGAAAGGTTGCTCGGACGTCCATAAATACAGGCGATAGTTGGCGCGGATCGTGCGGGGTGTTTATCCGAACGCGAACCAGCCGTACCACCGGCTCGTTCGTATGTAGCTAGGTACGCGAGACGTATAAATAAATCCAGGAGCTGCCACGCGGTCTGCCGTGAAACACGGTGTCTCGAGAGTGCACCACGCACTCTCCCTGCCGTCTACGCGCACGCACGAGTCTACTCTACGCACACGTGCCCACAGCCGCGCACACGGCCGCACATGATCGTACGCACGGCCGTACGCACACGCGTAAGAAGGTTCACGATCTCGTTCCGCGACTCGGTGGACACGTTTTCTTTGGTGCACAGGTGCTTCCGCGATTCGCGGGTATTCTCGTTCGAAGATTCCCCGACGTTCCGAGCGAATATTCTCGTCTGTAACTTCGAAAACTTACACTTCATCTTCTCTTCGTACATTTTTCTTCAGGCGTACAGTGGGTCACATATGTTCGTATATTTTCTGAAATTAACGGAAGCAAGTGATTTCGCCGCGTTATTTGGCTGTTTAACGCGAAACGTCGGATTTATCATCAAAAGTGGTCGACTGATTTATTAGAATGGTTTACTAGCAGAAACATTTTTAAGAGAATTGCAATTTCGGTCGGAATACACTTGCCACTTGTTGAAAGTTTGAGGAACATATTTTACATATTTGACTGGACAATTGCAATTTTTAATCATTTGTATCGTTTGTAGCTCGTGGTAATGTTAATAGGTCAATGTAACATTTTCTGCGCGTGTATAATTGACGAATGATAAGATATGGTACTCATTTTGGTTCACACCATAGCCGCACATATATAATTGAAAATGCTGTTTTAGTTTTGCGTTTCAAATTATCGAAATTTTGGAAATCGTGTCCACTTGTATCACGCTTTTAAAAGCAAGAGCTAGTTTAAGACTTGAAAGGAATATTCAAGTAATAGTGAGGAGAATATATTTATAATGCAAAGAATGAAATTAATATACTTTATTAGAACTAATTCCGTACTGATTTTTACAATACATACTGTTGTATATTGTATATTGCCTTAAATCGGGTTATGGATATGTAAAATATGTTTGAATAACAAAAATCACAGATTCGGATAATCGAGGTTTTATAGTACAAAACTTGCAGATAAAACAGTACAAGTTTTGTACGTATTGTAATTTTGTAATTACGTATTCCAATTTTGTATGTATTGTAAAAATCAGTGAGGAATTAATTGATTGGTGTAAAACGTGTGAATTAACGTATTAAAGGCTCGTTCGGAATTTATAAAATATGATGAATTCCGCATGTTCCTTCCCTCGGTCTTTTACGCAACAGCTCAAGGCTGGATCTCTCTCCAGGATGAAACCGCGTCGCGGTTTCTCTTCATCTTGAAACATCCTCCGCGAATTATGCTCGATTCCCGTGTATTTATTACTGGCGCCCCTGGCTCGTTAGGCTAGTCTCCCCAACGCTTTCAAAAAGGCTACCCACCTTTGCCGAATCTCCTTCCCGCCGGCTTTTGTACGATGTTTTCTTTTGATGGCGCGTGTAATGCTCCTCGAATGAAAAACGATGCCCCGCGACGCCGCTTATCCCCAGTCTGAGTATATTCGACTTAAACTACTGGGTAACAGCGTGAGACTCTGGTTGTAATTAACGCAGTCTTCTAGTCTAGAAGCGCATTTTTAGAGTGTCGTTTGGCGTTCTTTCGTTCAATGATTGATTGAACGTACGTTTTTACGCTCTTATATAGAAGTTTGATTTGCTTTTGGTTTTCCAAAACTGTTGGATTCATCTGTTAAATATACAAAAATAATCTTCTATTGTAAATAGTCATTTTCTTCATTGCTCGTGAAATACCGAGTGACTAAAAATAGTAATTTTCTCGATTGCTCGTGAAATGCCGGAAAACTAGAAATAGTCAAAACTTAATAAAAAAATTGAATAGTTAAAAACTTTAATTTTTTGCTATAATTAAGAACTCCAGTTTTTAAAAACCTCTACACGCAGAAGTTATTACACAAACAGCCCGGCCGTATTATGTTAAGAATATGTTACTTTTGATTGGGTCTTTATCTTGGCTGTTTATATTAGTGATAATTGTATTAGTTGTTTATATTAATTATGATTTGTCATTGTGGATCTCCCGGTCGTAAAGACGTGCCTTATTCGTTCTTTTAACTAAAGTTATAATTATATTAAAAAGTATTCCATAGTGTTTTATTCAATAGTCCAATTTACGATAACGAAAATGTTGGCAGAAATAATCGTTGTTTATTGCTACGATTGTCGGTAAACCGTCGCACATTTTGCGACACTTCCGTCTTTTCCTCAACACAGTTTACGTGTAATTTTTCATAATTTCAATCCTACATAATTAGCATAAGTACACTTGATTTTGATGAATGAAAACTGCAACACCTGCGCTTCGTACATAGTCACGTATCAGTTTCAATCTCCGCGCGACAGCGTTTCGTGATGTGTGTTCCTGATGCATTTGGAACGATTGCGACGCGCGAACAAGAAACTGCCAATTCGATGAGCTGAAACAACAAGCGATATCACCTTGATCGAGTGAAACGTGTTACATAAAATCGTTCACCATAACCAGTTTTTTCAATCATATTGGGTGGTATTAAGTCATCAAATAAGCACTGTCACCCCATTTGGAGATCGTGCGAAGAAAATGTGACAACTTAATGGACGACGACGTAAATAATTCCGAATTCTGAAGCAAGATTTATACGAAATTAAATTCTATCGAACTCTTTCGTTATCGTTCACCGATCACTATATTTTAAAACTCCTTGCAAGATGTGTCACGCAGTGTTTTCGTTACTTAAAAAACACTGCGTTCACGTAACTGATCACACGAATTCTGAAGAAAAATCTGGAAAGAATAACCGAAACTTTGTTCGTTGCTATTCTTCACTTTTACGTTTACTTTGTGAAGTAGCAGACGGCGACAAACAACCAAATAGGACGAACGTGACGCGTAAGAAGTCACGCATCAGCTTTCCACTTCCAAAAGTTATTACGCAGACGACTCCTAAAGTCAAAAGTATCGATCATTTTTCTGACCACTATTTTGTACAGAATTTCCCACTACTTTCTAGTACACGGTACGCTCTTTACGAACGGAATTGTTCTCCCGTAATAAAATTCAACAATACGTTAACCGAAGTCCTTGCTTCTAATAAGCAGTACAATGAGTATAATGAGTACAATGTGTTCAGTACTCTTCGCAATTTTCACACAATGTAAGCATATTTTCACGCGGAAACGCCCATTCGCTGTATCGTTCGCCGTTCACTATTTCAACAATTACGATTTCGAAGAACAGAGCTATGAAATTACAGGAATTCTAAATTGGTGAACTTGGAACGGAGGGGCGAGCATGGGAGAGTCGCGAGGCAGAATATCATTTGCAGAATAATTAGCGACGGTTTCAGAAGAAAAAGTGCACATGCCACGTGGAACATGCATTCTTTCTCTTTTATATGCTGAAACAAAGAACCGTGAAGTATCCGAAGTAGTTTCTGCTTTATCGCAGATTACAAATATGCCGTTCAATTTTGATAAGCTCCTACCGGTACGTCCTCGAAGCATTTTAGTCGGGTTGTCCTCGACATTCCTTCTTCCTTTGGTATCCGAAAACTTGTTTTCCCATAAATTCATACTATCGTGATATGGATCTGCATTTCACCCGAGACTTGAATTTCTGGCGATTTCAGCCAGGATCGTAGGAAGCAGGGCAAAATTCATACCTCTGTTAGTCGTACACGACAATTTTGATATTTATTTACTATATTGAAAAACTACCCTTACAAAACAACTTTGTAGAGTGTGTTTCATCTAAGACCGGACACCTAAACGTCTTCTCGATGTTTAATAATGTATGAAATCCTTCAAATGGAACATTTTCATTATAAGCATTAGACTGCCGATTTTTATACAAAATGAAAATTTTCTGCATTAATTGCAAGGGATAGAAAATAGCAATAATTGCATCTTAATAGATTAGATAATAATTTCGCTATATTAAATTATAGAATTTTGTCATAAATGCATAAAATTCGCAGTCTAATGCTCATGCTTTTTGAACATTCCTTTGGTTTGCCACATCATTTTGTCATCAAACATGTATCTACTTTGCATTGTTAATCATTAAATGCATAATATAAAAGGTAGGAAAGCGATAAAAAAATCATTTTTCTATCACAATTTTCAAATCTTTTTTTAGTAAGTTAACACTTGCAGCATGATTTATTTTCTGGTAGACCAGGCATTTAAAAAATGTAAGACAATTTTCAAGAACGTCGGAAATAAAACTTTCTTGTTTCTTGTCAAGTGCGCTGCGTGGTTTCCGCCTTGTGGCCGAGAAGAGGGGTGTAAAAGTGATAAGAGGTCGCAGGTCGACAGTTTGGATGTTGTTAGCCGGCGAGGTTGGCTGGAACAGTGCAGCATGGGGGAGAGTGTGGTGCCGAGTCAACGACAATAACAACAATAACGGGAGACACGGTGTTGCGGTGTCGTTTGGGGAGGAAAGATCGTTCGGGCTCCATCCCGAAATAAACGGCGACCGCATACCCGCGCGCACGCATGCGCAGATTCGCCATCCACCGATTTACCCTTTCTCTTTTCTCCTTGTCCCGCCGATCCCTGGCTTCTTGCTCCGCTTCTGTTCTTTATTTTTGCGCACCTTAAACTGTCTTCTCGTCCCGACCCTCTCTCTTATCGACGAAGACGAGCGGCGCGGAGCGGAGCAGAGCCGAGCCGAGCCGAGCGGCGTACGTTCCCGTTCCTTTCTTCGTTACCCTTTGTGGTCGCGCGATTTGCAAAGCGAAAAAGCGACAAAAGATTCTACGCGGATACACGTTCGGAACCAGTTGGAGGATCAACGAGGTCACCGGCACCTTTGGCCAGGATTCCCTTAAATGGCCTCCGGTTGGCATCGCCTTTTAGAAACCCCGCTCGATGGAACTTGTCTCGTCACCGCGCCACGGCTTTCCTGTCGCTTCGCATCGCACGGTCGTCGTCCCACCGTGTGACGGATCGACGATCTAGCAAAAATCATTTCAGTGATCAGGAAATCTTGTCTCGATTTGATAATTATTATTAACCCAATGTTATTATAACGTTGTTACTTTCTTAATACTTTTAAACAAAACGGTGCTTTCTTAATATTTTTAATAAATAACAGTTTCATTTCTTATTTCTTTTCTCTTCTTGAATTTTTTAATTGTCAGATTTTACAAAACTTTTGTGATTTCTTTCCAAAACATTACGAAACTGCATCAAACAAGTTTCAGTTTAGCCTTGTTCTTTGTTTCATTTTGCGATTTCAAAAATCTACACAGATGGAATCGTTATCTGTTATCTAAAATCGCTGTAAAACCGCCCCGAATGTCCATGCCACGTAAGTTTATAGTTTCAAGATAAAGATTTGTATAAAAACTCTCCGACACTGTAGCTCCCTAATAATTCGTGCATTTAATGTTCTTGCGACAGTCACAGTTAAATCTATACAAATTATTACGCGATGATATTCTCTTTAAACTTGTTTTGAGATCAATGTTGATGTTTTTGTCGGAATTAATATAAATATTATTAAGTCATATTTAATTTAATATTTTATTTATTTCTTCTATATTATTTTAAGTTAAAGCTCGCAACCCGCCTGCGCAAAAGAGTTGTACCAATTTTGTACGTTATTGCATTTTACATTGCATTCTTCGTTATCCACAAATGAACTTTTTCGACTTAAACCATTTCTGCTTTCAACGGCTCAAGTGTACAAAAATCGCGAAACACGAACGTTGTTTCAGCTAATTTAGCAATCCGTCACAGCACATCTTCTCCGTTTCTCTCGTTTCTCTGTTCTCGTCTCGTCGTCACGCGATTTTTCTTTCGCCGCGTTAGCCTTTCTCCATCACTTTATCGACGCCTCTTTCCTTCACCCAAGCCACCATTTAACGACCTTTGTTTCCCTCGGGGAATTTCATTATCCGTACTACTCTTTCCGAAGCGTGAGAAGTTTCGCAATTCTGAAATCGCGTGTCGCCGCGGCTCAACTTTCCTCTTCGACGTCTTACGTTACCGCGGCCGCCGCGCCGGTTTTAATGCCGCTAGCTGTCTACGTCACGATACGAATGTCCCATTGATACCGATGCGTCGAATCGTTACGCGCCGTGGGATCCTTTTATGCTACGTTACCACGAGCGAACACGAGAATTCAATTTGCTAGGAATGCGCGGTGACATGGCCATCCTCATTTTGGTGGCACAGTGTAGCATGCCGGACATGCGTCTGATAGGTTGGCGCTCGCGTATCAATCTTCAAAAATGAATATTCGTCGTAACATATTTCAATCAGCTTTGAAACCGTTAGTTAAATTATTTCGATTTTGCTAAAGCTTTCGGAGCGATCGTTTGATGTATACTTTTTGCAGAAAACACTTCGATACTGCGTGATTTCTGGAAAAGTGTGAAAATCGATATTTTCTATAAGTAATTTTTAGGAACAAGCTCAACTGAGAGACAAAAATGATCCAATTTGTGGGAACTACAAATCATGTATGCATATTCTTATCAGGTATGACGAATTAACTCGTCATTCTAGATTACGTTATCATAACATTCATCTTGCTATAGGCTAAATTGGATTTACGTTGGTGGTTGCAAAATGTTTGCTGTGTCAATTTTATTTGTCTTACGTTACGTCGTTTCCGCTAATTTATTATATTTTCTTAGTTTCATTAAGATTCTCAAAACACAAAAATGCTGTAGATTGTTCAGTTTTGATTTGATTGAATAAAAGATTTTAAAAGGTTAAAATCTATAAAAGGTTAATAACTGTATCTCAGGGTAGCTGAAGAACATTTTACTTTAAACAGCGTTCTTACAAAAATAATTAGATGGATCTGCAAAATCAACCTCGATTGCTATAAACAGAAGTCGAATGAAAGTATATTTCCTTTCTTAATAAATTTAGTAAGTCAAAAATAATATAACATTATTTCCAAAATCCTCGTCTATTTCATTTCCTCACAAATGCATAAAAACCGCTGTATATTGGCTTATGCCTAGAAGAAACTTAATAATTATCTTCTAAACAATTATTTCAGCGGAAGTTCTCGCGTTATATTAATCTAAATAATTTATTGGCCTAGAAATCATCGTCGCTTTTGAACAATTATTTAAGAAATGTCCACTGTACTTCGACATTAAAAGAACTATTAGAAAACACCGAGTAGATTAAGTGTTAATATAACTTAATGGCTCATAAATGAATGCCCGAGAATACTTTGTTAACTTCTCAATTGTCAAGGTTTAATTTTTAAAATACCACGAGGCAATTGCCCGTGGGTAAACGCTAACACCAATTGTCGGAAACTGTTATTGGTGGCAAAGGTTCTTGGCTGGGTGGTAGAGAGCCCAGAATCGTCTCCAGATTCGAATATCTCTATGGCAGAAATTGAACTATCGATACGAACTATCGGGCCAGGTGGTCCGTAATGGTTCGGCGAAATTACAGAGAAAACCGAATGTTGGCACATTATTATCGGGGATGCTCGACGGCCGGCCGGCGACGAAGATAGCACGTTCAAGGAAACGCTAGCCCGTGCGCCGTTCTAGGGAATTGCTCTAGAACTCGCGGCGCGGTTATTACGTATAGTAGACGTAGACACCAACTTTCCGTCTCCTCTCCTGCTGACCCTCTCACAATTATTTTCTCGCACTCGCCGCCGTAATAACACCGTGCGAATACGTAGCCGCGGCGCGGCGTGCACGGTGCAATTAGAGAAAATTTGTAAGATCCGAAGAATGCACGCGACCGTAATTTCGTGTTAACTTTAATGCATGGACAGGTCTTGAACAAATAAAGGCAAATGCTCCGTCTACCTGCGTCCGCTCCCTCTACGCTCATATTCTCGGATGCGTGTTCTCATTTGATACTAATTTCTTATGCACACCGTCCAGCGGAATTCTTACCAGCCTTTCCGGAGAATCTCGTTTTGTCGCACCTGACAATGTAATTTGCTGGTCGACTTTTTGCACGAAATTGTTTACTTTATTGTTTTACTAATAATTTGCTTCTTTGTATCAATATATGAAGTAGACCGCAGATCTTTACGCATTCATATACAAAGTGAGATACGAGAAAACGTAATCAAAAATTCATACAATCTTTTGCTTAGTCATGATATTCGTGTACTATTGATTTGGAATATTACAATTAAACTACAGGCCTTTATGCAAAATATAAATAAACAGGAGTTAAATAAATAACATTTTTAATAACTTGAAAGTAATTTAACAACATTGTCAAATTTATGTCCTGCATTTAATGTTTCGTATTCCATCTCTCTTTGTCTCCTCTCTTTTCTGCCATATAATATATAATATATAAACATTTTCAAAATTTCTACAGAAAAGACAAAGAGCCACAGTCAGTTTTTCGAGGGTCAGTGATCTGCTCAGCAGAAACTGTTGTGTCAGAATTACGTGTGAAATTACGCATATCAAGATTACTTCACCGTCTCATGTGATCCTGAATGAAGTGGAATCAATGATCGTTTTATGGCCATCGCTTCTCATTAAGTAAATTGATTTAGTGAATGGCGGTGCAAACATTGCCACGGAATATGTCTGGAATTCTTGATATCTGGTTCTATCGGGGCAATTGATTGAAGTTCGCGTGCTTGCGCGCCGTTTCGGTGCCGCTCTGTTGGCTGCAATTAATTCCGTTTAATGTTATCAATGTTTCTTGTTCTCCGAACCGGGAAAAAGACTCTGCTCTTGTGTGCGAGTGTCGAATCAGTAGATTGCAACATTGCTAACGAACTACTGTTTCCGATCCAGCTGCTGTAACAGATAATTCCAGAACACTGCCGGCATTTCATTTTGCATTCAAATCAATGTCATTCTAAAAATGTTAAATATTGCTATTTTGTTGTTGTTAAGATCAAGTTGTGCCCAACGTGTGTCAACGAGTACGTCGAATATTGCTCTATATTCGGAATTTAACGTGTTAATAAAATATTTCGAAAAAATTCTCCGAATATTTTGAACGTGTTCGAAATTTATTAAATAAACCAACATTGCGAGCACCGGACTCCTGACATCTTTTCTTTGCTATTATTTCCGTAAATATTTCGAACACTTACCGAATGTTTTATTTGTCCTCGAAATATTCAAATAAAATTTATTCGAAATATGACTCGAATCAAATTTAATTCGAAGAATTTATTCGGAATATTACCCGAATAAAATTTGATTCGCAGAATTTATTCGAAATGTTACACGATTAAAATTTGATTCGAAAACTGCCCGATTCTTATGTAAACCGACGTTTTCCGAGCGATCATCGCACAAAAATGTAAATTAATTTTTTTCAATCTTCGCGAACGGTACCCACGGCGTCGGTATCGCGTGTAGCTCAGAAAATTTTCCCGGGCGTTTTATTATTCAATAAAAAACTGGCCTTATCATATTCTTATCGTTCGTGTAGTCGGGGATTGTTATAGCGCGGCCGGCCGAGGCAACACGCCGGCGAAGATAGTACATCTGGGCTCTCGGTAGAAAGTATCGAAATCGCCTAGCCTAGCCGGTGTTCGAGGTGAATTGATCGAAAGACAACGGACCACCCGATATCGTCCCGTCGATTTAGATAAAGTTCCGCGGCTTAGAAAGCGGCACGATCCTCGTGTCCGTAGGTGTGTGTTTGCCGCGGTGTCATCGAATTTGTTTGCTCCTCTCGCGCGAATAAATCGCTGTTTACGATCTATGATCCTAGCAGCTCGCATACCGTTGCCCGACTGTTGCACGTTGTGTCGACAGCCACCCACGTTCGTAACTTTTTTTTTAGTAGCCGTCGAAACTTTCGCGGTGCGGATTTTACGCGCCTAATGGTAACTCGCGTCGACGAGGAAATTGGAAAGCGCTGTACGCGTACACGCGGAACATTCGCAAATCTTTACGAGGGAAGTTTTTCTGTTAGCATTTGTAAGTTGTCGGCCGCGTTAGCCCGAACCGTAAATAACTTCCGTTTCCCTTTCCCGGGTTTAGACGCCGCGGCGAGCGCGCGAGACGCTTGGCGAGGAACATTCGTTTGTTGCGAGTACATAATCGTTACCGATCTTAGCGATCGCTATTCCGTTTTAATAGTTTCATAGTTGTCTCGCACGGTTCCGCGTGGATGGCGAAAGTTGTTTATGTCCCGAGAGAATAGTCTCATTCGAACACGACTTTAGGGCAGGAAATTGTTTTTATAGATTCATCACACATGGCGATGAGGAAGTCAGCGATTAACATTTTTGCAAATTCAACACAACAATGCACACATATTAGAATCATAATCGAAACGGAAGAGAACTCGTGATCAAGATCAAGGAGTCAAAAAAATGTTGATCAAGAAATTGCCAACGTTTGATCTCTCGTTACTTCGTTAAAAATAGCCGTGCCGAGATGAAATTTCACTCGTTGTAAAGATCAAAGTTTCCACTTTTTAACCCCTGTTTCAATTTGACTTCGAGATGCTGTAAAGGGAACTTAAAGGTTTTCATTCGTAAGGCAAAACTCAGGAACGAAAAATCCTGCATGAATTCTTAAGTGATTGTCATAAAGGGGAGACCGCTCCTTTTAATCTTATTACACATAGAAATCCGAAAAGAAATTTATTAAACCCCACGCAGACGTTTGAAGTTGGCGAACTTTTGTGAAATAAAAGTATTTTCGCATTTTTACCCCGCATTCGAGTAGAAAAACATTTCTCGTTCAAAATTTTGTGTTTGGCTCATGAGTTCAGAGCCGATATAATATTGCCAGATTTCATATATCCATAACAGTTGTAACTAATCCGCGGATCTTTATGCAAAATAGAAATTCTTATATACGATTGTAAGAAGTAAAAATAAATTTTTTCTATTAATAATTCCAATAAGCTGAAGGTAACGTTATCAACTTATTAAATTCTCCTTGCGCCTTCGCAATTTTATATTTCATCCACTCGTTTTTGCATAAAATCCGCAGTCTGGTTACAACATTTTCTCGGTTCTCAGAACCGTTTCACTTCAGAACTGATACATAACCGTTTGAAACAGTTATTTTCGGAAACGTTTCAACCCCTGCTCAGAAGTTCCGAGTCTGGTTTTTACCATAGGGGAGTCGTCAAGAATCGAGCAGGTTTGGCGGATCGAAGTAATTGAGTCCCGAACCCGTAATACCGTTCAATTGGCCCTGTGGAACGAAGAGAATAGACGCGGGCTAAAAAAAAGAGGTCGGCGAAAGTGGTAGAAGTGGCGAAAGAGGAAGCCGAATTTTTCGGTTCCTCTATCGGAACCGGTGCTCTATAATCGTTATTCGACGCGAAGCGTTCGTTCGTTTGATTCACGGTCGAGCAAGTTTGGTCCTCGATCAACGGCAGTCGGACACCGGGATCCGATCCAGCGGGTCCGCCAATAGGAATTCGGCCTTCGTATTTCTTCGGCGAGAAGTCCGTACGTGAGCCCGATTCGCGATCGTGTATACGTGACGCGGTTCGGCTTTCGTTCCCTCGGCGCCGGTGAAAACACGCCACGTTCCCCGTTGGATTCGGTTTGGCCTATTAGCGGTTTGAATAGACCGAGGCTGCCGTTTGAGTAACTCTTAAGCCGCCGTGACGACCGCTCTCTCGCGATTCGCGAGCGGCAACTTTTAATCGAGTGGCCGGCCGGTAGACTGAAAAGGCGCTAGGAAACTTCTTCGATACCCCAGACTCCAGGTGCTTCCCAACCACTCTACGTTGTCCGGGATTTCTGGAGAGAAATGCTTGAAATGGAAGGCTAATTTCTGTTTGCACCGGTACGCAGTGGGACAAAGTGATGAAGTTGTCAAAATCGCAGAACTTTTGATAGAAATGAGATGATAAAGCGATTTATTTTACGTTAGTGCTGATATGTTACAGAATAAGGGAAAGATGTATTTCTCTAAATGTAGTATGAGCATTTCTGAACCTTGAACATTTATGCTAAACTTGAAATACTCCAACAAAATTGTGATTCATCTAATACCATGTACAATTGGAATTTTTTAATGACATGTTATACACTTGCCATAGATTTTGTCACGCTGATTTCAAATCCATGAATGTATCTAACACTTCAGAATTTTGAAAACAAATCAATTTAAGAGAAAAAGGTAACGAAGTCGTGATTTTCTCGTTGAAATGACTGAATAGCCCTCTGGTTTATTCTCGCGTGGACGTTTCGTCTGCTTGTGATATTAACACATTACCGACGGGGAACGAGAATTCTCGTTTTATTCTACGGATTGTAACATATATTTATTAGCGTTTTTCTGACACCTAAAAATTTCAATAAAATATATTAATTACAACAATACTTACATTTTTAGTATACACATATTGAAGGAATTCTATATCATTAAAATCACTCGTCGTATAGGAAAGTTTATGTGCTATCAATTCGCCAGCTGACAACAAAACCTTTTACCTTTTTTTTCATAATGTCTGAGGTACAATAATTTAGCTTGGGTCAAATGTGACTCAGCGCGGCTTTTCGACTGTTAATTCTCTCAGGATGTACATCTTATTCCATGGATTGTGAACACGTAATTTGGTTGTGTATACGACGAATGATAGAGAGATAAGAGATACGTTCATTTCTCGCATTATTTGATTCTTTGATACGTAATCTAGTCCTTTGAGGAGAATAGTACTTTATAAATAAACCCGAAAGTTACGAGACGCTTTGACTTTAACAATTCATATCAATTCGTAGCTAAAAGCGATTGTTAACGGACTTCGATGTTCAGGATACAAGGGTACTAAAAAAAAGCACACAATATATTTATATGGCATATGGGACATACTGTACTAAGTAAAAGAGGCTTAGTAAACATAAGTCGAAAGGTCAACCGTTTCTGAAATATAAACAACCCTGTTTGCTAGCATCATGATTGACTCACTTGCTTTCATCGCATGCGATGTTTGCTTCAGTGTTTATAAATCTCGTAAGAGACGTGGAATTCGAGAGAGTCCACAATACTGGAAGGAGAAATGAAAGGAGGACACGTGAAAAATCTTCTGTAAATATCGAAAAGTCAGTGGCAATCACGACGCTAGCAATCAGGGTTGCTTATATCTCAGAAGCGATTGATCGTTCGACCTATGTTTACCAAGGCTTTTCTGCTCAGTACAGTGTGTCCTATGTATCATATAAATATTGAAATATTGTTTAACCAGTTAGCTATGTTTGACGAGTATACTTGTCATCGTTTGATTCTCGCGACTGAAAATGGCTGCCACAGCTAACTGGTTAACCCTTTGCACTCGAAGCCTTTTTGGCTCCAAGTCCAAAATACTTTTGAATCACGTACGGTATTCCCATTTTACATAACTTATTAATGCAATTTATGCATACGAGATTGAGATTATGTAACAGTTGTACTTTGAACAGTTTCTTAAGAATAAACAAATTTGGTAATGTTAAAATTTGATCAGAACGTTATATAATAATCTTGAGTGGTGCCTCAGAGTCACCATTCGAGCGCAAAGGGTTAATATGTTTTCCGACTATAGTCGCAATCATGTCGAGATTCATTTTATTCGTCACCTAATCGTCTCAAAAAGGATCAAATCGTTCGATCGAATTTCAAAGAAGTTATTCTGCTTCTTTCGGCAGACGAACGGAGTCTACGAACGGTTATACTCGCTTTTCCACCTGAGATCACACGAGAAAATCGTTCGAACTGCTCTCTGCCGTACGTTCAACCGACAATAAGATAGATTTTATGACACAGTCATAGTCGAACGGAACGCCTGCAACGATCATTGTGGAAACAGTCTTTAAAAACAAAATCGTACAACTCATCGCACGATAAGTCGTAAGGTCTGCGGGATCTCTTAAGGTTTCACGGGCACGAAACCTTTATCTCGCGGAGGGTGTATAAATCGGATGAAAACATAGGCCGGGACCGGAAAGCTATTTTACTTGGTAAAAGTAGGATGGGGCTGGTGGAGCAGTACCGACGGCATCGCGGGGGTGGGAGCGAGAGACGGCGGCGCATGAAATAAAATACAAAAGACAAAAAGGAAGAAGTCGGTAACTGGAAAAGTTTTCGAAACTGGTACGGTCCGGGGGATTTTTACCTACGGCCGGAGACCGGGATGTTTCCTAACCACTGAAAAATAACTCTTAACACGTAATAGCGTTCCGAGAAAACATGCGCCGACGGACCAAATAAAACTGCCCCGAGTAGACTCTTGGTGGTTTCACAGGACTTTTCTCTTCCGGAGATCTGGGTTCAGACTTCGTCGCAGAATTGTTGGTGTTGACTTTCGACGCAGCGCGCGACGCGACAGCACGGTTTATTACATTTTAGTTGATTAGAATCGCTGCTCCAGACGAGTCGTAAAAGCCCCGGGAAATTCATTTGCTCTGTCTGGGCATTGTTAATTCCGCTCGTGGCTCGATCTTTGTCTTATTTTGAACGACATTTGTTATCTACTTTATTGTTATGTATTATCTACTTTGTGTTATGTATCTTCTTTCTTTGAATGATGTTAATAAACTAAAACTAATGCGTTGATACTCTTGAATATTTTTTATTCCGTTCACTGCTTTAGAACACTTCGACTTTGATAACTGCCGTCTTTGACAAAATTATTTGCTCAGATTTGGAAATTACTTCTGTACGCTTACGTATCGTATCTTCCGCACTTTATTAGGATCCGCAAAAATGTTCAAAATGTATTAGACGTAATTCGACTTAACTTTTCAATTTTAA
Source organism: Augochlorella aurata (assembly GCA_028455555.1). NCBI lineage: Eukaryota > Metazoa > Arthropoda > Insecta > Hymenoptera > Halictidae > Augochlorella > Augochlorella aurata. Next base: position 11,982,983 of record CM052164.1, read on the forward strand.
TTTGCTTAAATAAAATGCTTTAATTTTATGAAATTTCTGAGGTGGTCCGGCACTTATTAATTTTCGTTGTAAATGTATAAAATTGTAGATCGATCGAGAATATTTTTAATTATTTGAGGTAGCAGGAAGAACAAGATCTTAGTCAGTGAAACAAAAATATTTCTCAAATAATAACTATTTTGCAAGTATGTTAGCAACTTACAGGTAGTTCTTACCTAGTCACATCTAAGTCCCTTTTTTAATATAATAAAAGAATCTGCAAAGTCAACTTATCCAGACAAAAATCTGGCATCTCACGCGTTGTCTCACTTAGTTCAAGATAATATTTTTTTGAACTAGATTCATAAAAAACGTTTCGTAGCAAATAATTATTGTTCTAACGCCTGTTGAATCGATCCGCAAATCGAATAGAAAATTATTGAAAATTGCCTAATTTGCAAAATTGTAATACTAGATACCGCTTCCGATAAATAACTGCAATTCGGATAAATTAAAGGTTCGCGCGTACTCGATCGTTTACAAGGAGCATCGCAGGATTTGATGGCGTGGGGTCCTTAACGAGGCGTAGAGCGTTTCATCGGTACGATTAAGGTTAACCAAATTTGGGTGATCCTCGAAGGTTGGTTGTTCGAAAAGGTCCGAGAGGTAAGAGGTTCCTCTTCGGCGACCTGGCCGACCTTCGGTTTATGTCTTATCTTTACACAAGTCACGTCCACGTGGAAGTATCCTCGTGGGTGTCCGATAAATTGGCCGGGTGGGACGTCGCATTGTCTCGCGTAGATTGAGCGCTTAATCACATAGCCACGATTGGAGGAGAGAAATCGACAATGGTAGCTGCCGCGTAAACCCACACCCTTGATACACCGTTTAAAGATAAACTACGAAGCGTACGGGAATTGGTCGTGGCGACTCGCGCCTTCCAGACTTTTAATTGATGGGAAACGCTCTGCTCTCTGATCTGTATCTGCGGGGGATTTAAATGTACGAGAGTAGATCGTTGATCGGTTGTGGCAAAAGCGGTGTCAATGGTTTTAACACATTAATTATCAATTTTCGCTATTGGGACAACATTATAGCAGGACTGGAGAAAAATAGGTTTTTGAAATAATAAATGGATTACAAATATTTTCATCTTCTCATGCAATATAAAATTTGAAAAATTAAAATTTCCATATTACATAATATTTCAAAAGAAGTTTTTTTGCCAAATTCTGTATTAGACGAGAAGTTAAAAATACTTATAGTCTATTTACTATATCGAAAATCTATTTTTTCCCAGCCCTGGAATGTGGTGGAATCTATATGTTAGTAGTATTATTTTTTTTATAACTAATTTATAGTAATGTATAATAACCAAGGAATGATATTAGTCAATCATTAATCAGATCACTTTGTGCCCGACTCTGTTCCTTACGATTATGCTTGGAATTTCTAATTCCACTGTAGCATACTAACGAAGAAATTTATGAAATTGTTACTGTGACGTTCTATTACCGAAGATGTTTCATAATATACGAACGTAACAAAACTGGTAAGAGGTATTTAGCAGAATTGTACATAATGTTTATAGGAATGCTTGCAGCGTTAAATAAATTAAACAACAAACGGTACAACGTTTTACCTGTCGTTGCTTACCTTTAAGTTGCGCCCGGTGAAAAATAAAAGAGTGTTCAGATATTTTTGAATGGCGGTGCCTGGCATACACACGTGCGCTACGTAAGTACGCGCATGATAAAAAGGGGAAAAAGACCGAACGACCGAATGCTAAAGTCAAGAATTAATTGCCTCGCGCCGTTGAATAGTCTCGGAACTTCCTTCCAACGGCGATCAAAGGCAACGGCGTGTCTTTCACCGTCGGAGAAGATCCATCCTTGAAAAGGATTTATTCTCTTAAGGCGAGCCATTGAGAGACTGGGAGAAATAATGGCCGGTGGAATAACCAATGTTCCATAATGTATATTCTTGTTGATCGTTGATCTCCCGTGTCTACGAATGATCGGTGAAATATAATTCCCGCGTGGCCGGCTAAGTAACCCATATATAAAGCATCATTTTAACCTATTAACCGGACAGGACGAGTTAACTCGTCTTTTCTTGCCAGCACTTGACCTAGCTAATGCTCGTGGTTCCGATAAATTGCTGTTCTGTCAAAAACCGATCAGCCGGCTTAATTCGCGTCTCATTCGTGCAATGATTTGTCGCCCGGGTGATTCAATCTACGATGCAACCGAGTGCTCATTGTATGTTCAGAATGATGAATTACCGCATTTCCATTTCCTCTTGGCTTAGATAACTTTAGCACACCCCACGTGATCCGAAGGGAATAATAACACGACGATTTTGGTGCCAGGATTATGATTAGGCTGCGAATTCTATACATTTATTGCAAAATTGGGTGGTTATAATTTAAAACAGCGTAAAAATTAAAAGCACTTTAAAAGGTAAATGTATTAGTTTTAATCTATTAAGACGATTAATGGAAGAATATACTTGCTGCTTGGTTTCTGTTAATTGCAATTCAATGCAGACAATTTTTATTTTCCATAAAAATCCATTTACGACATACAAAACATTCTTTTTCTCAATAAAATTCCTTTGGAACTGTATTTGTGGAGCAACAAACTTGTTACAAATTACGTGAGTCTGAATGTTCATTAAGTCACTATGGTCAAGAGGCAGTTTCCCTTAAAAATGAGGGAAACCATCAAGTGTTCCTGCACAGTTCCTCTGAAGTTGTTTTATTTTTTGGGTGAATTCGAGACCGCGCTAAACGTTGAAAATTCCACAGCTTGTTTCGAATTTGCGAACAAACTGACACGCAGCTGCCGACTGGCCGGTCAAACAATCCTCTTCTTTCGTTACTTTCCACGGCAAGAGGGATCTCGGCGGAGCACACGGAGCAGAAAAAAATAAACAACACTGGCATGGTGCGACAGTGCAGGCGTGGGGCTCCGGAGGATTCGAATTCCTAAATCTGAAGCTCTGCGAAACTCGCCGCACTTTTGTATACGTAACACCATCGCGCAAATATACTGTTCAAGTGAGCGATATCGAATTGCCAAAGGATACTCTTTGAAGGAGATGCAAAGTGCATTTAATAATAACGTCGTTACGCGGTGAATGACAGGGAGAATGTAAGTCAGGCAGTTTCCTTCTGATTTTTCACTGAGAAAATACTCTTTAATGTATAGTATAATCACTAGACGCGGATTTTTATGCAAAATAAAAATGATATTCTTTCTCTTTTTAAGAATCGAGTTGGGAATACTCCATAAATGTTCTTAAATTCTTATAATATTTTCATTGCAGAGAATTTCGCCTACCCACTTTTCTCATAAATGCGTGAAATTCGCAGTCTAATGAACTGTGGATCTTTATGAAAATTCTCATTTTCATACATATAGTGACTTGCGTTATTTGGGCATCTTTTAAAACAGAATAACTTCTGTTTTAAAAGACTGTTTTAAAACATGTATTTCTTGAGATAGAGAGATTTGAATTGAATTTCAATTGATTTGAGTGGAAAACGAAGCAACTCTCGTTATCTTCTTTATCTGATTCTATAACGAAAATTGAAAAAGCGTGTTTTGTATAAAGAAGTACCTGCAACTTAATTGTCGTTTCAAACAAACGCAGTTACAAGGGAAAGAAGCGAGCCATTCATTCGGTGACTTCTGTCCTATTCCTATAATTTATGATCCGAGGTACTTATTAAGAGTTTTGGGTGTTAATGTGCAAGGACGCGCCGGCTGAAGTTTCTCATCTTGAATTGTTTTCATGCTGCGGATGACTACTGCAGTGAGAGATGTTTTCCAAATAGACAGATTCTGAGTGAGATAGATGGGTTTTGGAGTCGGTCGGCTACCACACAGTACCCTTTGAAACCGGCTGTGTTCACTGTTTATTTTCTTACTTTCCAACGCTTAAATACTGTTGAACCCGACCCATACTATCTTGCTTCTTCGAGAACATTTTTTTACATGTACTTCCCAAAGGGCTTACATATTTTAAAGAAGAAAACGCGTTTACACCCGACACAACGCGAATTGGTAGCGAAGAGAAACAAATATAATGCGAAATATAAACAGATGCACGCGAGCGACGTGATCAGACCAGAGCCGGAACATAATTCAATATTAATGTGTGTATTATTAATATTACGATGCATTAATGTAAATGAGGGGGCAAATGAAAGTACAAATTAAGGTATGGAAATTTATATTTCTATATTTAATTTATGTATTTATTACGTACACATACAATATTTATTCTGATTCTGT
>CM052164.1:11987362-12027144 GCA_028455555.1 Augochlorella aurata
ACTAAGTTTATAAATTAAATTTAGACATATACTTTCCCATATCTTAATTTGTACTCTCATTTGCCTCTTTATCTATACTATGGTATAATAATATTACTAATATTTAATTAACGATATCACATTAATATTGAATTACATTTATATTTACTGCAAATTCCTGGGCTTGAATTAATTTTATGTTTGCTGCTGATCCTCGTTGAACCAGGTATAGTTCCCATTGAATTTCTACAGATTCTTGAGTTCAGAATGAGACCTATAATAGCAATCTTTTTAAGGATAATAGCAATCTTTTTAAGGATAATAGCCATCGTCAGTTTCTCGATATGTTCTTTTATCGTTGTCATTTAAGTTTTACGTTTTATTATAAAACGATACGGTGTTATTATAGGATAAGACCGCCTACAGTTTGAACCAGTAAATTCGGAATTTTAAATTATATTTAAAATTCATTATTGAATGTGGGTGGATGGTGGTCCCGACAACTTTCCAACGCGGGAACAAACATAAATATTTAAATTCGCATAAACATTCGCTAAATTCTACGTTTAGCGGCACTAATAAAATTGATAACGATAGCGAGCGATATTTTACGAGCGATTAAATTCAATTTAAATGTATTTCTCGTACAGTCGATTCGACGTATCGAGCAACCGTCGGATCCAGGGTATCTGATCGCCAAGCCGCAGGTACAAAAGTGTTTGTTCGTACCTGCAGGAAGACGGTGACACAGCACGATAAGAGAAACTCGCGCGGCGTAGGTGGCAGGTTACGGGCCACGATAATATCGGACTTGGCATTCCGTCGGCTATTGATCATTAATAATCGGATCGCCTCTCGATCATTTAACGCGTTAATCATCCGGCTGGAAATTTAAATGCGTGTCACCAGAGTTTTCTCGGTCCTCCTGTATATCATTCGCCTCCCGTTCGTAACTTTTCGAACGACGTCAAATGTTCCGCTTGCAGAAGTACACAAAAGTATGATCCAATTGCACATAGTTAACAGACTTTCCAATATTTGCATAAAAATTGTATAAAATTAAAGTATTCTACTTAATCGAACTGAAATTATAATGTTAAGTTGTACGACGTTAATTTCATGTTTAATATTCTTAAGATTTCCAGATCCTAATACAATTAGGAAGGTATAATAGATTAGCGTACAAATTAATTTTCAAACCAGGGCAAATAATTCCGTCGCTCACACATTGGCGACATGGCATTCATAATGTTAAATCACACGTAGTTACAAACTTAGTTATTTCTCACTGGAATGACTCTTAATTCAAAAATTCTTTCTCTTATTTTATTTATTTACATCTTATTGTCCTATGATATCAGAATAATCAAATTTTGCATTGATTTACAAGAAATAGTAATGGCAGCAGTATTTAGTGCAAGGGATTAAGAAATGTGCTATTACGTAAAATATTTGTTGTTTTCATAATTACAAACTGGATCGTTTTCGATTATTTCAGCAACAAAATAATCGTAAAAATACGTGTCTATAGATAGCAGTTAATACAATTGCTAATTATTGAATGTGTAAATAGAGGACATTAAACAGTGTTAACTACGAATGCCACGCCCGACATCATTCTGGAACGCTTCAAAGAATTTCCAGCCGCGTCCAGCGTATTTAAATTCCGTGGAAAGTTTCACCGGCGGCAGGTCCGAGTTTCCTTCCGTCAGCGGTTCAGTCAGGCTTGCTTGTACTAAAGTAAATAATCCCGAAAAATCTGAAATAGTTGCGGCGGCCAGTGTTGATTTAAGTTTCCCGTGTATTTGAGATTCCACGAACTAGCGGCTACTGGTGGCGGAGCGTGGCGAGGAAGAAAGAACCGTGTCTGCGACGCAATAATAATGATAACGACCACCCCTGCGAAAGCGAACGTAAGTTGTATCAGCCGGCTCTCGTCATCTATCAAGTTTCCTCGACGTCCTATCTCGCCAAATTGGCTCCGCTGCCGTTCTTACAGGACATTTACCTGCCACGCTCGGGTTACCGTACCCTTTCAGTTCTTCAGAATGATAGTGTTACGGGTCGCGCTACAAAGAATCCGTGGGGGCAGGTAAATTGAATTCAAGCTACCATGTGCCCCATCCTGCAAGAACGTTCTCCGTCGAAAAGGAAAGTTTCGAGCGTTTTCAAGTGACCAGAATTGAACACGCGCGATCAAATTTTTATACAAGAATTTCTGTGAAGCAGCGATATCGATTTTCCGTAGCAGTCTTCTGCGGGCTTTGAAGAAGTTTTCGAATGTCGGCTAGAACTCTATTTCATTCATTATTACTAGACTGCGGATTTTATGTATTTGTAACGGAGATGAATTGATCGAATACAAAAACAGTGGAAATCTATAATAATTTAAAATTTGGTTGAACTAGTTTCAAGTTATTAAAGTAATTACGAAACGAAATAACTATTTTACGTAGCTCCAGTGTCTCTTAACTAGTGCAGACTATTTTTATTTTGCATAAAAATTCACAGTCTAATTATTCCTTTCGGCAAATTGAAAAATCAATTCAGAAATTAAAGGAATTCGTGCGATATAAGTTGTAGGTATGCTAGACTAGAACCTGTTGGTAAACTAGTTGGTTTACATTTTACATAATCAGGTTCATTTAATAGAAGTCCATTTGTCTTCCACGACTGGTTATGATCCTTCATTCACAGTTCACCTTAATCAAGCACTGATAAAATTTATTTTATATGTATAAATGGAATTGATGTGAACAGAGCTCCATCGTGAATTTCTGACTAGGTATATTGACTTACGGTCACAGTATTGGATCGTGTTTGACATTTTTTGAGCATATTTAAAAACATCCCTAATGTAAATATAGACCGTGGTATTATTTGCTGAGCAAATCTTGTCGTGTGCATGAAATTATAGGAGCCCGTAATTTGTTTCGATAATGGAGTAGCCAAATATTGAATGAAAAATATTTGAAGAGTCGGTGTTACTTCCAAGCATGCATTTCGTCTACAACGTGTTTGTATAGTGACGACATCTTCCATCGAAAAACAGGCGATACGGACAGATTGCGAGACATCGTGAATTCTAATTGAAATTTCGCGACAGCGAATTATTTTGCCCACAGACGGATACTTTTTCGTGCGATGTTAAAACACGCCGCATCGGCGAGCATACTATTTTTATCATTTGTAGCCGAAGACAGTTTTGGCTCGCAGCATTCCAATCCTGCGAGATTTGCGAGCCATTCCGATTTGGCAGGAAGGCGTATTCGTGTTGTGATTGAGTTTCCAGAGAAAAGAAAAAGGAACGGATCCGAAGTACCCTCTAGCTACCCTAAACCAAATATATGTATACGGAATTCCTCCTCGCATTCGCCGACAAAAGTTTATGGCCTTCTTCTGGAAGCGGCGAGCAATTAAAAAATCCAGTCCGACGGGGAAATGCACTCTTTTAAAGTTTAAGAACGATGTTTGAAATAACAATATTCTAAATAAAAAGTGCGAAAAGACGAGTTAATCTAACTCTAGATAAACGACCAAGTGTATCTGGGTGATGTTCTTGTCTTGTGTATAAAATAATTAAACTTTTTCTGTAAAATAAAATAGAAACACAATTTTAGGGTTACTGAACACCCTATAAGGGTAAAATTAATATGATTATCGAAAAATATATGTGTAATAGTAAAAATACATGTGTAACAGATTAATTATGATTAATCATTTTTGCTTTTTTAATCCTTAAGCGGATTATGGTAGCCTCATCGGTTCCACGGAACTTTAGGAATTCATGTAATCCGCTATTAATTCATCGAACTTGCAAAGTTTCAACGTAAATTTACAGACACTTACTAACTTCGTAATACGCAATATTCACGGAAACAATAATCGGTGGTAAGTGGAAGTCTTGTTAAGGATTAAATGAATTGCTCTAAATTCGCTCAATTTTTTTCAGGTTTTCGCAACAGTGCAGATAGGAAAATATTCCAGAAAAGTAATCAGTGTTCAGAATGTTGTGTTAGGCTTTGTTAACCGTGGGATTTGTAACCAGCATAGTAATCCTTAAAGTGGACGTCGCGTCGTTCGCACACAAATGAAGTGGTATTCAGGGTGTTAAGTGTTTCGGGTGTTGCTCTTAACAACTTATGATTTGCGTCCGGTGGGCCGCGTCCACAGGTCCAACGAGGAGTAAATAAACACAGCGAAATTAGGAAGGATTCAGGTTGAACGTGTAAAGGTGTAAAGGCATATGTAAAAGTGTGCGACCATAAGGATCGTGCTCGCGTAGGCGGCCTCTTCTCAGACCACCCGCGTTCACATCCACATTGAACGGCCGAACCGGGAATCAATCTGTTGACTCCCTCAGTCTTGCGATAATAAGGAGTCGGGCTACCACCTATCAAATAATTGCCGGTCTCAGGTTTGCCTCGAAAATATTTCTACAACCACTAATTGGAAATTTAGCGAATCGTCTCTCCGAAGCATTCAGTTTGCTAATTCATTCATACGATTCTACGTAAACGTTTACTTCCGTAACTACCATGACTATAGTTACTGATTAGCAGACTGTGTTTTTTATGCAATTTTGACAAGAATGATCAGGTCGAATGCAAAACTGTAAGGACGCTAAAAATATTTAGGGACATTGTTGCGTTACTATTAACTTATTACAACTATTAAAAGGGGAAGCACAATTTCACCTAACTTATACTTCTTACAATTATCTTAGACAATTATCTTAGTCTACTAATAATTAAGTCTCGAACAATTTTTTATTTTTCCACGATTAGTTTTCAATTGAAAATTGAAAGGTCAATGGAATTCATATTATGAGTAACTTCCCTAATTTTAAAAATTTAGACATAAGGTTTTCTGGACGTATTTGTGAACCTATTTTGTTCAAGAAAATGTAAAAAAATTGATTTTCTCAAAGATTCACATTAGAGAACTTTATTAAAGGCAATAGGTTTGATCAAAGTGTGGAACGAAAGCGACAGGAATTCGCGGGAGGTTGTTTCGCCCAATTATTTTTGCAGAGCGTGCGAGGGTTAACGAGATGAGGGACTGGGCGTAAGTACCGTAAAGCGTGGCGAACTATATATGTACTTACTGTTATTCTACGAAATCCAGAGCTCGGAGTGCTGGCACGGTATCGTATCACGTAACGGCTCTCAAACATGATTTATTGACGAAGACACGTGAGAGCGTGATGCGCGTTTCAAGAATAATCTAGCAATCTCCATCGGAGCGATTGCCTCGAGGAACTGGCTTACGCCTGCTATCAATTGAGAGGACTCCTTTCCCCACTTGTCCCCTAATTCTGTCTCTCCTATTTCTTCGCATCGACAATCGGTGCTAGAAACTACGATCCCCGTGACAAATGCTCGTCCTCCGACTGTTCACCGTAGAATCACGGTGGTCAATCGAATTTTCGACAACGATTGTTTCTTTTTCTCTGCTGCTTCTCCAGAAGTTCGAGCACTATGTTGCTTGTACGTGCACTGCCGATTTTGTGCATTTGTAATAAAAATGGGCATATGAAAGTTGAAACAATGAAAATATTGAAAAATTTAAGGACACTATGTATCACTTGTATGCGTCAAAATAAAGTGACTAAAAAAAATTATGTTAAAATTTGAGGAAAACAGCTTTACTACAAGCAGAGTTGGTGAAAAAATGGGTTATTATATTATAATAACTTACAATAACTAATTTATAATAACTAATTTATAACAATTTATAATACTAACTAACGAGTTATAATTGCTTATCATTAATCAGATTATTTTGTGCCTAACTGTGTCTACAAGTTCACCGTATCGTACGGAGTGATTCATTCGAAGGTTTCGTGCTAACAAATTGGTTTTGCACCTTTCGAAGGGGTGCAACTACTATTTTGGGAATTATCATATCATTCTACCTAATTAAAACATTTTGTTACGTCTATCAAATCACTGGTCTCTTGAAATCTCGCAGATATTATACGTTTAAAGAATCATTGTTTAGAAAAGTATTTCTTACGAGCTTTTATCTGTGCTGCAGAGGTTCGAGGATGGATTTCTGGCATTTTGTTGACCCGATGAAAAAGAACGGAAAATCGTGGCGTCAAAAGCGTGACAGTAAAAATGGCGATTTACTGTCACACGAAAGCGTATCTTTGTTAGAGCTCGAAGCTGTGTCCACAATTTTTGAAAATGAACGGCAGCGAACGACCTTTACGTGCCTAATAGTCGAGTTTCAGGTCAATGTTGGCGTTCTTTTTTTCAGCCAATCGCGCACGCGATAGATTGCAGGAGAGGTATTAAACAGATACGCAGGCACATGAAAGACTGGGCAAACAGATCGTATTTCCGCGGTGACATGCACTGTCCTCGAAAAATATTTAATCGCTCGCGCGATTCACGATTTACCGGAGAGAATCGAGTGAAAGATTTTACAGTATGTATCTTTCGAATTGAAATTTTACATACATTAATTTCGACCGTATGAAATTCAGATAATTATTTGTTTTACTCAAAATTTGAAATTCACTAGCGCTCTACTTTTTATGAATATTTTATACTAATGCTCGTATTATTTTTAATTTATAATCACTTTTTCTCCCTTATGTGATCTTTCTGTCTTTTACAATTACATAAAATTAACAATGTCTACCAAAGTTGTATTTTTATATTTTATATTTTTATATTCACCACTTCAATAACTATAATTGAATGCCGATATCCGTGGCAGTGCGCTCTAAGTAATAATGAATTAATTTTAATTCGAGTGACGTGAAACACGCCTTTAATGTTTCTACAAAAATGCCATAAGATCTTCTGACCGATCCGATATACCGGTTATTAATATTCTGAAAGCGAGCGAAGCAGATTCGCGATTCACTTGGAATAATCTCACGCTCTATTTAAGAAGTTCAAAAGAATTCTGGGATAAAGAAAGGCTTTTTTGTTTCGCGCATAGTATGGTGAGGTTTATCGCGTGAATGTGCATAAATTCATATGCATGAAAGATGCTGGTATAACGCCCCGCGTCTGAATACATAAAGCAAGCTAAAGTGATAAAAATGGATGCACCGTAAAGTGATATGGGAGAAATTTTATTAAAACGTAGGCGTCCTTTCGAACTTGCGTTTGTCTCGCATGTTTATTGCACAAGATACGGTGTTGCCGAGTTTTACGCGACGATCGGTTACGCTGTTAAAACGAATCTAACAGTTTCGTCTCTTTAACTTTCTTTTCAATTGCGATTTCTCGTACGACTTAGCCGAATGTTTCTTGTCCAAATTTGCAATGCGCTTAATTCTGAATATTCATTTCCGATAACGTATTTTAAGCTGTACGTGCTTCCTCAATTTTTGGTTTATTGAAAATATCTAATAAAAAATAGGAAACCGTTACTATTGTTGAGATTATAGACTTGTTCTGTTTTTGAGAAACGAATGTAGAATTTAATGGGAAAAAATGTTAGCGTACGCCGTTGTATTGATTACACGCGATGTTGTTTTCATGAACAGCAATAACAAAAGAAGAAAAGCGCACGTTAAAAATTTTGAAAATACAGCGTGAACTCACCTTTTTCCTAGAATAACACACACTCCACGTTTTCCAACCGAGGTAATACGTTCCACAGTTAACGCAATAAAGCTGCAATATTTTCTCTCGAAACTTCAGAAAACCGTGCAAACATTGTGACGATCGAATCGTATCTACATAGTTCGGCCATAAAGTTTCGGGAACGGTTTGATGAAAATGGTTAAATATGGAAAATACTAGGAAGTATATTTCTTACCTCGCATCACTCTCTTTTCGTTTTTTAAACGCGTAAATAATTCATACGAATTTTGGGATAAAGTATGTACAAGCAAAAGTACAAAGTTTCTCGCGGTGGAGTTTTGCGATATTCGTCAAGGCTTTGATAAGTTGTGGCAGCGACACCTGAACAATTTCCGAGTTCGTTGTTCAAATGACACGGGCTACAAGTTCAAATGAAGCGATCTTGTTTGGACAAGCTTCGCAGCAATCGTTTTTGAAGAAAAGTCTCCGATAAAAAATTATTGTAAATAATTTTCTTCCGTTTATCAACTCGTTACAACGCTTCACTAATATATTGTCATACTTAGTTAAAATGTCTTACTTACTAATTTGCCACTTTTAAGATATTTTAGAATATCTGTAATATCACGCGTTTTTTACCTTTTAAGCAAAGCTAGAATATTCTACACTCCATGGACTTCCAAACTGAATTCTATGCATTTGTTTTCACTCGTTTAAAAATGATTTTATTACTTCAAAGCTTCATTTTTGGAATTATCAGAAATGTTAGTTAGGCCAATGTAATTAAAGAGGGCAGTACAGCTTTCTTCCTGCTTTGCTATACAATCTTGATTAATGTTCATGACCAGACGATATCAGCCAAATTGCTGCAACAAGGATACAACAAAGATACAAGAAATAATTACGTGTGCAAAGCTTCAACGTAGGATGCTAAATCATGCACTCTATTTCCACGGCGACAATAAACTCGCCATGCACTAATTCCATTACAAAACCACTTAATCGCAGCGCTAATACGTCATTTATCTAAATTTGCTCCGACCGTACTTACGGGCAACAGTGTTCCAACATATGCACTAATCCCATTCCAAGTCGCACCGTATAATTCCCGGGCAGCAGCCCGTACAATTCAGCGCGAAGCCGGTCTTTGTTATAGTTGAAAAATTGATAGACCAAATAAATCACTGGAATGGCCGGGCGCGCGGCCACGGAATAATAAAGGAGAAATTTTGCCGAAGTGTGTCGAAGCGCAGGTGTGTTTCTATTCGGTGTCCGCACGGGATCCGGGCGTATTCTCTGCGTCTGCACGCGTCGGGATTCCGAGGCGGAAAATCCGTCGGCTCGTATACTCCTCGGCGTTGCCGGTACTGGCTGCATTTCGAATTCATAGGGTTTGCAGTCGGAAAATACAGGGTCGTGGTGCCCGGTGTCCTTGAACGCCGGCTGAGGGGCTCGAAGGAGGGTGTCAAGAAAATTCCAGCGGGAGGACGAACCGTGGAATCGTCTGGAAGCCAGCGCGGCGCGGCGCGGCGGCCCCGAGGTGCGAAGGCACCCTACCAATCCATTGTCCTCTTGTCCACCCTCGGCCAAAGGAAAAACCGGCGACCGCCTCTCGAAACGCGCAAGCAGTGCTAACGTGCACCTGTGGGAGAGCCACGAGGTCCTCGGATCGCCTCCGACGATTCTTACTTCGTTGTCGCTGGAGGAAAAAAATCGTGTCACTGTTTATACAAATCGACCCCTCCGATGGATTCTCGGAAGTAAACAGGTGCGGCGAATGCTGCTCTGTTGAATGAATTCACGTCGGATGCAGATGATCCTGTGTCCTACGAAAATAAACGATCTGACCTCTGGGGTAAGAGATACCTCTTCGTTCTAGCGGTGACTCATGGTGGGGAAAAGCGTCGAAGTTGTGTCAAAATCATAGAACTTTTCACAGAAACGTAACAGAGTCGGAAATCCGCAACTGCTGTAATCAAAAGAAGGAGACATTGAAGTGTAACAATTTCATTTTTGCTTAAAATGATTCTGGTGACTGATGCTATATGTACTTTCCTGGCAATATGAAATTTAACAAATTATATTCTTCTATTGTTAAATTTTACTTCTTCTAAACTAATAAACTGTTCAATACTTCTACTACTAAATTACTTAGAAATTCTTCTATTACTAAATCTGACTAAATATTACTTGTTAATAATTGTTCTATTAATAATAATACTAATATTAATTAATAATATTAATTAATATTAATAGTAATATAATCTACTTCTATTAATAATTGTTCTAAATATTGCTTATTACCGAAAATATTTTAATGAGTATTATTAAACACGGTATTCGTACGTTTCACAGAATATTATAACGTGGGCTGAACGGAAAGGAAGACAAAACAGGCTCGACGCGTTAACCCGTTGCACTCCGAATTATTTTTCAATTTTGTTACCAGCAGCTCCCAACTGTTTTAAGCGTTTTATTTGGAATTTACTTTAAAGGACGGTTCTGTGACTGCTACTTATTTTTAACAATATTTTAAATTTGTTTCCTGCGATATCATTAGCAGGATAATTTCACGGTCTACTTGCAAAGATATTTGGTCAGTTCGTTACACATAACCTTTATAGGTGACGAAAATTGTTTTCTGCTATAAATATCAATTATCGAGGAGAAGAATATTAATTCGTTAGAAATAACCATTATAATTTTACGAAAACAATTTCTGGTTACGAATAACCAGAATTATATATTGGTTAATCGCCTAATCATTATCGACGATAAAAATTTTATTTTGGTTACCGTTAACTGTTGTTGGTATTTGCAAACGGCGTTTGCAAATTGTGCTTATAATTATTGTAAAGTTGAAAAAATGACATTAGAAATTGATCTGTTGGAAAATAAACATGGGGAGAAGATGGGGCAATAAAATGTTACAGAGAAATGAAACAATATGAGAATAAACTATAAATAAATAGATAAATACATAAATAAAACAATAAGACCTGAAGGATGCAATTAAGGAATGTGTGAGTTTACAGTTATATAGAATTATGGGGTATAAATTCGTGGGACGTAGTATCCGTTCAATGAATTCTCACACAGATGGATAGCTTCATCTGCTCGCGCGGTTAGTAAAAACAGTATTTTTCATCTAGCTAGCATCCGTTTGTTACGATGGACAATAAGCTACTTATAAATACCTAACAAACTCGTCGAATGACTCTCCGAAGCGAACCGATAAGTTATTCGTGCCGTTCAATAAATCGCACTATGCGTACCCTAAGTATCTCATGAATATTTAATTGCAAGTATTCTTACGAACGGCACACAATGTATTAACATCAGAATCGTTGAGCTCCTAATATACATACATAGGATCGCCATTACGGTTAAATTCACAGCTTGCTCCGGGAGATAAGGGAGGGAAGTGGTTAAATGGATACCTTCTTGAAAGTGGAACGATATCACAAATTATCAACTTGTCATTCGTTCCTTTTTCTCTTATTTTAACAGGAGGAATTGAAACGTCATCGAAGTACATTTCGTGCTGGTAATATGAAGCAAAGAGACGCGAGTTCCTTTTAAGAGTTCGAAGATGTTCTACATATATCTGCGTAACAGTATACAAATTGACAATGTTTAATATTTGTCACTAGGTTATGGATGTTTCTATAAAGTTTTATTACTTCAGTTTACAGACAACATCGGATGAATTGTTACCTGGCTGTGGATCTTTATGTATTCATGATACGTCTAGAGTTTTAGAGTGCTAGGAAATTTAGAAATTAGCAAGGTTCAATAGCATTTGGATTTTATTTTTACAATATAGAATCTTTTGATTAACGGAGGCAACTTTTCTTGGTTTATAATTTTTGTAAGATGATCTATGAAAATGAGAATTTGCTTAAAGATTCACGGTCGAATACGCAACGATGGAAGAAAAATAGAAATGAATCATTGACTATCTATGCACTATAAGAAACATAAAGAACCTAACAAAATATCCGAAGGTGATCAAGGCGATCAATCAGACCATTAAGCTCGCCCGAATCAAAATATCGAATCAAGTCACAATTACCGAAGAACGACCTGAAAAAACAGTTGCACCGTGTCAGGTTAATCCTGCGTGTCACCCTAACAAACGAACAGAAAATTCCGCATAATTGACCGCGAAAGAAATCAATCTACCATAGCTTCTGATGCAACACAGCCTCGAGTACAATGCAGCCTACACGATCGCGCGCAATTACAATACAATCAAGCGGCTAGAATCGTTAGTTGAACAAGCAAGAAAACGAAAAGTCAGCGAAAGGCTCGTGGAAAAGGAATGACGCGGTGTTAACACTCCCTATTAAACCAATAACACGAAATAGGGTAGAGCTGTCATAAGGGTCGAGAATAATATCGATATTGTATTTGTCTTGTCTCGAGAAATCAAGGCGAAATTAAAAGCATTTTCGATACGAGACCCAGTCTTTCTAAGGCAAGGATATAAACAAGATAGTACGCTCGATGTTTTGTAAAATCTTGTTCGTGTTTTCTTCAGAATTTTCAACGTGATTAACATACTGTTAAATACAATAATATTGTACAAGTTTCAAGAACAAGATTATATTCCTGCAAATATCGTATTGTCTTATATTATTAGAAATATAAACTCTGATGGCACCAACATACAATTTTTTCGTTGGCTCTCAAATATTCCAACGTAGTTTACACTATGTATTTCCTAACTGAATGGTTGAAGGTATTACATTCTGCAGTGTAAAGGGTATTTAGCCTGCTTAACGCGATGAGTGCCAGGTCTGTTTTGTCATTTAGTCCGCGTTATCAGATTCTGTGAAACTCGCAAGTATCGTGTTTTAATCCTTATTGAACATCAAATATTCAGACCTAAAGTATAATGTCACGTCAGAGTACAACCGTTAAGGGTTAATAATACTCGTTAAAATATTTTTTTGGTAACAAGTAATATTTAAATACACTCTTTCATCATCTTCAAGCAATTTAAAATTTATTTATATAGAAGAATATAATTTTTTAAATTGTACATCGTCAGTTATCGTTGAAAGTATAGTGTCAATCACAGGTGATTGACATGGTACTTAACGTGTTAATTAATAAGTAATAATAATAATGCCAACAATAAGAATAATAATAATACTGTGGAAGCCTTAGAGAGAAAGAGATAAAAAACGTTTATCGGAATTCTCGCTGCGTTCGATCGACCAAGACGATCGTCGTGGACGAGCGTTCATATGAAACGATCGGTTCCTGCGTCGATCTTTCGAAACCCCGTTGTCCCAGCGGAAAATATAGTTTTCAATTTAAATACTTGAATCGACGAGAGGCTGGGTCGTATTCTCGACTAGAAACGAGCCGGATAAATAGAGTGAGAGATTTCGGGTGTACAGCGAATCTGGAAAACGAGGTGGGCCGGGATCGTTCCGCGGGTCACCGGGGTGGTTGAAGGGAACAGAGGGGGCCCAAATAGAGGGGAAAAGCTCCGGGTATCCGTGGGAAAGAAATCTAGGACGGTCGAGAGGTGGTAATCGGTAGAAAATCCCCGGGGATCCCGGTGCGAGCCGGGACGCAGTGTGTGTGCTGGAGCGGCGCCGCGCTGCTATATCGGCGCCGATAAATTGGAATTAATTAGCGAAAATAAACGAGCCGCTCGATACCCGTCCGCGTGAAATAAACGCGATCGTGAATACTAATGGAACGATACTAGCCGCGCAAGGAGGCGAGCGGAGGATTAAAGATTCGTTTCCGTCGTTTACGACTGGCGGACCTCTTCTGTCCGGCTTAATTTAAATGGACGAAAGACGCTCGATCTCGCCACGCGATTAACCGACTGCGCCCCGTCCCGAGACGTCGCGATCGAACGAATTAGCATAAATTACACAGCGATTTTATCGGTCGGGACCTTGCCGGCCAGTTATGCAATCGCAATCATTGCCGGGGACTGTCGAGCGAAGTTTGTGGACCGCGGTGTCAACGGTTGGGTCCTCGATAGAGGACATCTTTGGGTTAGGCGACGTCAGGTTCGGCATTCCCTTTTCGAATACTCTTTGACAAAGTTACGGAGATGGGACGAATCGAGCGTTCGCCATTGTTGGAGTGCGGATCTTTATGCGTTTTTGATATTATACGATTATCGACAATGGTTAACACTTTCACGACCGCACCGAGAACCTCTAAAATTGTACGGAGTTAAAGTTAGGAGAAGTAGAAGTTAATTTTTAGAAATTAAATTTTGAACAATTCTGTCACCCACGTATGGCTGACGCAACAGCCAAAGTGTTAACAGAGTTTAATTAAATGTAGTATTCAATAAATTGTAGCTAAATCAAGACCGATCAACAACAACAAATGAAGGTGGGAGATTTTCCCATTCGACCATGAAGTGACTTGCATTTAAAACGGGGTGACCTCCCTTTTCAGTTGGCTAAGTGTTAAGACGCTTTACTTATCGTTAATATTTGAGTAAAATTTGATATTTTAATAAATATATATCTTATTAAGTTAAAAGTACATATTGTAGTAACTTACGTTTAAATAAAATAGAACGACATAAAAATGCGCGGTTTCATTTCATTTCTCAGCAAACGTTTGCAAATAATACCTGTTCGTTTCAATATCTGTTCGATTAAACATAGTTTACATGTCACTCGCATACCGCACCAATTTTTTGGTATGAAATATGTTGTTGCAGTCCGTAAGTTTTATGTAATTTCGATACATTTTGACAATGTACAGTTATTTCTGTTGTTTCGTTTTTATTTTTAAGTGTTGCACCATCATTCAGCAGCCAGATAATCTGATGAAAAAAATCCTCTCTCGAAAACACGGGAGTGCACTGTTTCCACTGTTTGCGATCCTCGATATGTTGAATGTCAAATAAAATGTCCTACAGTTATTTTATCTGTGCATTCACCTCATTTCATTGAACAGACACAAATCGCATCCAAAAAATGCAGTAATTCGAACCGCGCCAATGATTAATTTATATCCGCTGTAACAATATTGACGCGCGAAACATGCAGAAATTTCGTGTAACGCGTTTCGTACATTGTTTTCCGAGGGCATTTTAAAATGCCACCGCGCGGTGTTCGCGGGCCACCGAATAACAGGTACGTTCCGGTAAGAATCGATGTGTTTCGGCCGGTATTATTCGAGCACCGAACGTCAATATTTGATTAGTGTTTACGCGACACTCTGTCAACGTTTGTTTAATAGCGGCGTACTATCTGAATATTTTTCGAGCGATCTCAAGGATGCGTTCAATTCTCGGCGTATGTATAATATCTTCTTTCGTTCTGTTTTCCCTGCGAGCTCACATTTTCCCGTTTCGCCGGTGCTGGCCGATAAACCCGGGAAGGAAATTCGCGAGATCGATGAGCTCTCTCTCTGCGGAGAACGCAAATATCATCAACGCATGCCGCTCGCGGAGCTTTTAATTTGACACGTGCAAACAGCTTGAATTTACTCAGGGCTCTCCGAGGCAGCAGCGCCGGCCAGCAGAGGAGAGCTGGAGATTTTAAATAACGCGTATCGATGCGCGAGAGGTAATTGAACCTGAAATTATTATCCGATCCTCTCTGTAATTCAAAGCGCCACGGGCGCAAAAATGCCGGACAAGAATCGGTAGGATGAAAGCCAACGGCCTCTCGTTGAACGAATCTCTCGAATCGCGCCGACGAACGCTCCGCCGCCGTTCCTATCCCTTCGAAAAAGAAAGGAAATCGAGGGCCAGAGGAGATACAGGTAGACGAGAGACAGAGAAAACATTCGGGGCCCGGTGAATCTGTCGTCAGCTGCCGATGCGCGTTCGCCAATCCGTAGAATTTCAGGAATTCTGGGAAAGGAAAGTGACCAAGTGTTTGTTGCACTTGTCACGTGTGGACTAACTCGAACTAATTTCGAGACTGCAGATCTTTACGAAAAAAATCAATTTTCTAAGTCAATGGCCGAATAACGTAAAAATGTAATTTGTGTACGTCAAAAACAGCGCAATAGTATTCTTAAATTTTGTCAACATCGTTACAGTTTTCTATCTCATCCACACATTTTTAAAACGTTTAGAAGAATTTAAGAGTATAATGAATGATGAGAATTTAATGAATAATGAGAATTTAATCATATAATGTGATATGATTCTCTGTTTTTAAAATAGTTTGCTGTCTGTTTGGTAAAAGAAAGTAAAATAAAAGAAATGTATGAAATCCGCTGTCTGCTAATCAATTCTAGTTTATTTCCACGAATTCTATTTTATTTTTTGTTTTATCTGTATTTTCTCGATTAAGAGACATTCTAGATTTATTTGAGAGGAAATTCTAATTTAGAAGTTCTCGCGATTGAATTTCTTGCAATTTCGTTTCAAAAATCTGTTTCTAAAATTGTTTCTTAAAAATCTCAAAATCGACGAAACTACACTGACTCGACGAAGACAAGATATACTATAATACGAAAAGTACGGAACTAATAACAAAATTTGATAATCTATGTTTAAAGAAATCACGAAGTTTCCGTGATATTTCACGTCTCGTTTTGACTCCTTTGGTACGTATAGTACGCCTGTAGCTTTTACCGGTACCATAATTATGCTAATTTAATAACCTACAAAGTTTTAAAAGAGGACGATACAGATTATGCTCAATTTTCAGAACGCCGACGGTCTTTTAATTCTTGATTTGTCGCTATCGTGGCACCGTTTATACTCGCAAATACTAATTAGACTACGTTCGCGAATCATTTGCAAGACGAGGGAGCAGTTTGTTTCTCCCGTTAGTCATTCCTTTCCTGAAAATAACGTGCTGCGTGATAACAATATAAAATATTACACACATATGTGGAATCAACGTTCATATTGCCCGAGTTCATTTCAATTACAGAATTGCAATATTTAATTACGGGAATGTAGTATTTCCGTAAATTAAACGACAGCTTTATCATCCGTATCCGTGGTTTGTTTAAATTATTAAAAAAATGTTCATATACGAATGTACAATAATCCACGCGAGATATAATTTTATTAAAATGTTCAGTGTTCAGTGAAAGTTACCAAAAAGCTGTGACTGGAAGCGTGTGAAAAATAGATTTTTACTATCGAAAACAATTCTGTCGGAAAAAAACGTGAAATAGATCTCCGCGGCAAAGTATTAAATCTGCCGCAAAAACGGAGGAAAAATATTTTAGACAGAGGGCATTGTTCTACGAGCGGAGTTTTCCAGTTAAGAATTGATTGCATAGCACGCGCTTCGTTACAACAAAGTATGAAAGCATGAATTTTCGTGAACAGTTATATTGTTTCGAGCGGAGAATTGCGGGCGGGAAAGAGGAGCGCGAGCATAAACCATCAAAGAAATATAACCAGTCGCTGTGATTGGATTCTGTACGTAGAACATGTGCCGGCAATTTTGAAAAATGACTCTTACCGCGGGGAAATGTTGCTCCGCGGGCCGTTGTATTTCATGTCTGATTGAATCCTATGAAATTGGGTTAGAAATGAATGCACTCCTCTTCTCTACGGTTTTTCATCAAACCAATGTTTCGTGCCGTATTGTTCACGGATGTTCGGTGTCGTGTATATCCGACTTGACGATGAATAGTGCTCTTCTACGACTACGCGCAGCTTCCAGCAGTTTTAATAAACTGCGGATTTTATCCATTTATGACAGAAATGAATAAATCTGCTACGAAAGAGTGATTGAAAAATACAGTTGCATTACTTCTGAATTATTCAAATTATTAAAGAACAATATCAGCGTTCTACATAAAAATACGCCGTCCAGTTATTAACAATTCGTACGCAGTTTCTAAATGCTTATAAAAATTCCATCAGTTTTAATGACATCGCAGTACGTTTCACATGTACATTTCAGACTGTATTGGTTTTAGATTAAGTTGTCTTTCATACTGGAATATTGAATTTTTATTATACGTCATTGGTTTCTATATTTTTGCTGCGACATTATCGAATTTTCTCTTCATACAAAATGTTATCTTTGTTACAGGTAAGATGTCAATACATTGCTCGAGGTTTCCAAGATTTTATTGTGAGTACCGCTATGGTTTTTTTTTATTAATTAGAAAAATCGGTCAATCGTTTTATCAACTTACATGTTTAATACTTGATTATGTATATCGAAGGAGATCTCTGTTATTTAAAGTCTTCTCACAATTATATACATATAGGTATACAAAATGTATATTTATATACAACATACAATATATTTACAAAATTACGCGTCCAATATCTTCCACAAAAATCATTATTGTCATTTTCTATTTTGTTCTTTTTTTATTTTCAATCTAAAAATATTATTTTGCTTGGCTAATTCTATTTCGGACAATATTTATTTAATACAACACAAGGTAAAGTGACCTGTTCGTAGAAGTGTCGTTCTTGTTTATTGTTAGTCGAACGGTGTAAGATATGGGAAGCGGACTATAAATATTGATCCAATAGCATAAACCTGCGTCTTTCTCGGAAATGAATGCGGAGTTTGACAAACAGGGTGGCCTGGCTTATCGGTCCGCTTAGTAAAATAATTTGAATCTGCAGAACCGAGTTTCTTTCGCGGAAACGCGGATGAACTTGGATCGAAGATCTAAAAGGACCCTGGTGTTATTACGAGATCTCTGAAATTAAGCAGGCCACGAGACGGTTCCCTTAAATCCGCGAAATAATCTCGTCTGCTTTCCTGGTTGGTAGATTTCTACGAAATGACAGCGGCGACTTGTCCCGCGGGACGGCGGCGGAGAGCTTGTCTTCGATTTAAGGAGGCGCGGAAATTGACGCCGTCGATCGTGAAAACGATAGATCCGCCAGTTCCGTATCTCCCCGCTTTTTACCCTCCGGCGAGAGGATGACTGATGATTCTCTTATATCGGGTTTATCGGAGATCAATCGGCTCTCCGATTCATTCGACGATGCATGCGCCTCTTTCACTTCGCATGAATATATTGTGCTAACGTAAAATTCGACAGGCTTTCTTGCTTTCTTAAGCGTTCCGTTTTCTCGCGCATAAAATCAAATCTATATGATAATGCGCTATTATTATCATCGGCGGCTCTTCTTTTCCCGAAAAAGTTAGCTGAATGATCGATTAGAATTTTAATCGGCGTGTGAAAATATCAAACTTCCTGTTTCGATTATTTGACTTCAGAATCGATCGAATGATTCGACGGCTTCTCGAACACAAAAATTTCCCATAGTTTGTTAATCTCTATTTATGCAAAGTATTCTATTCTTTACATTTATTCGGATAACTATAATTAAAGTTCACGTAGTTCATTGTTTTTGTTTGTTACTACTTACTTACATTAATTTTGTTTTCATAAAAAGAATTATTTCGCCAATTGCACAAGTTTGACAATTTTACATAAATATTGATGCGTTCGGTAAAATTTGTGAGTAGCTTGTGGATTCATAACAAAAATGAGTTGATCGAACGCAAAGCGTTGAAAGCATTTGGAGAGCTTCGAAATCTAGTCATCGAAATGATTGGAGAAGGGAACAGTTGCCTATACAGCCCTTGTCTCTTGCAGTTAACGCAGAAAATATTTATTCGTCACAGAAAGCGGCAGTTTACTTATAAGCAACATTAGAAACTACGTTTGTTTCCTAAGATTCGATGATTCGAATTTCTGACTTTCGTTCACCAAGCGAAACAACTGTGCATCGTCGGGAAATAGTAATCTCACTGCCGGATACGACTTTCTCCATATTAAATTACCGGGCCGATGTTTCGCGGGCGAAGTCGAAGGAAAAGGTTATTTCCTGTCATCCACAAGACTCCGGTTCCCTTTGGCGAACGGAGCTGGTGCAGAGAAAACTGGATCGTCCGCGGAAGAGCATCCACGATGTAACAGTTAAATAGAGAAAGGAATTGTGTGTTCAAGAAAGAGGAAGAGAGAGATTAGTCTGGATTGACGTTGGCCATCGTTTGCTCGGTGCACACGGGGGTGGATCTCTGCTCGTATCCTCGGAATGGTAACCTGGTGGCAACGCGCACGTACAGAGGCACCCTCGGCGAACATGGGGATCGGATACACTCGTCTACCGGCGATGACCCAATGTGTACGTCAGTGGCACATTTTTCCCTCGGGGCTGAAACTAGATTACCGCTGCTGGCATGGCAGGGGCAATTCTTTACTCGTCTTCTAAATGCTCTTGGTTTTCGACACGTGCGGGGTCTTTGCTCCGCGCCGGGCTCCCTCGGCGCTGGCTTTTCTCCCGAAACCTCTCATCTTTCGCCAATCTTGTTTCCGTAGTCGGTAATTCGCAGCAGGAGAGAGAGAGAGAGAGAGAGAGAGGAACAAGATGGCGACGGGATCGGATGCGAAAAACTTCTTGTTCCTTTGCTGGACGGCGAACGAGTTCGTCAGAATTGAGGAGTTCTCAGAATTCGTGAGAATTTATAGAAAACAATGTGAGTGCCAAACTGAGACGTTTTGGTTTTCCTTCTTAAAATATTCTGTGAGAGAATCGAAATACGGTAGTATAACATTTAGATCAATATCTTATTGCAAATGGTTATAAATAATGTTAATAGATGACATTGACCAATGCGTTAGGAGGACAGGCTCGGAGGATGTAGCATATGAACTTCCGTTATTAGAGTGTACACACTCCAAAAATAAGTATCGAAAAAATGCGAGAAAATTAAAATTCTTGCAATACCTCCTAATAAAAATTTCAAACGTCATATTTAAAAAATATATTTTATTTTTTTTATATTTTCTGTACTTTGGTATTGCGATCTTAGTTACATATAAAGATGAATCAAGTTTTGTTAATAGTTTAGAGATAGCAATATTTTCTCTTCTTTTTAGAAAATTCCGTTTTTTGCACTTACATTATTTTCTCCTTAATTATTCTGAAGTGTATTCAACCCTTTGAATTCAAACTTACGAACACTACACCAACTGTTTTGTAGGATTTTTAAGCAAAATCAAAATTGTCTGTATCAATTGCAACATGTAGGAGCCAAGCGCAACATGTGTTCTGTTTTAAATAATTTTAATAAGCTGGAATAAAAGCATCAACGTTTGTAATTTTTCTTAATCCGTTCACTATATTTTACCTAGCCATTTTTGCCATAAATGCATAGAATCCGCTGTTTGGTAATAACGCACATTTCGTCCTGTTAGATTTGTTTACAAAATGTAAATCTCGTGTTTTGAAAGCGACGACTTACATTGTTTTGGTCGAAATCCAAATTGCGCGGTTTTGCCTGCCCACTCACGTTGACCGTGCTCCATTTTCATTATTTCGATCGCGAACTAACGGTTCAACGATACCCTCGGTGCAATCACGCACTGAATCGGTCTTTTTTGTATGCAAATGCGTATTGTGTAGAAACTCGAAAGTTCTATTCATGCAAATCAAAGTTTCTCGAGAATAGGACTGCCGGCGATGCTGCGCAGCAGTGCAAACGGACGTGTTATCTCGACCATAAATTGAACGGTGGTTGCAATCAAGCTGCTATGATCGGCTGAACGCCGAGTGCACGACAGCCGATATAATTGTGTTCTAATGTGTTCATTAGATTTCAGTCGATTCGTTTTGTGATAGAACTATCGCTTTGATTAGCTTATGCATATAAGCAGAAATGAATAATCGGCGTGAACTCATTTCGAAAGCGGTATGAACGCATTCACGGTTACATAGAATATCTTGTATAAGCATAAATTTATGTATCGAGGAACTTAAATTTAACTTTTCCAATGTAATAGAATTTACATTATCGAATAACTCGCGGTGTTCTATCTTTAAAAGATTTGCTGATGGAAGATAACACCCTGATGGACCTCTGTTGCCAATAAATTAATACTATATTGCGAAACAATTATAAAATGAAAAATTTAATAGAACTGAATTTTGCATTATCTTATTTTTTATTTACTATAACTACACGAGTAAAGAATATAATTTTATCAAGCTTGTCCAAAACAGGCATGAATTGGAACAAAATTCTATAGAAGAATTCTAACCGACATTATGCGATATGAATCGCATAGCGCGCATGAGCCTGTAGAGGTTATTGAGCTACGTTTTCACGTGATAGTAAATCACGTCTTTTACCATGATAAGTCACGATTGTAATTAGCGTGAAAAGTAGAAAACGCGTTGTCATTGCATCGGAGTCATGACTGTTGTCGTCGTGAGAACTAGAAGACGCGCTGTCATGACAGCAAAAGTCATGACTTTCGATGTCATGTGAACAAGTACTTACCCAGGACTCTTACCTATGAAGACGTCAAAAATGTCTTTCGAGTATTGACAACCCATCTCTGACTTCATCAACATATCTGATGTATTTTTAATACATCAATGGATGCAGCTCGACATCGACTATAAAAATGTATCAATCTACTCATGTCGAAAAGTTAATAATTTAGGAGATATTTCAATTTGGGAAACGCCGTCGAATGCAATTGTTACGCTGTAGTTGGTAAATATAGAATTATTTATATTGAAATATCTGCTATTTAATTTTTTATTTTTTAAAATATTTAAAATTATATTTTTAAAATTTGCAGTTTGACTTAGTACAAAAACACATTAAGGCTCGAGCATTTTGGACCATTCAAATAATTGGAGATACGTATATAAAATTATTTTTAGACTACGTTATATGAATTTTGTGTATATAAAATTCCAATTATTATAGACATTGTAATTATATTGTGGAAATCTAAAATAATATATTGTAACAATTAAACGATCTAAATTTATTCTTTGCAACTATTTCTCACAAACACGTGACACTGGATACAATTCACTAATTCGCAACGCTATGCAAATTTCGCGTAAACTGCGACTGCTTGAAATCGATGCAAAGCATTTTCATTTCACCTGAAGATTCGCAGCCTACTAATTACCCTCGAGGGCGTGTTACGCCACTATGTATTGTCATCCGAGTAACCCTCTTTTACTCTCGATTTCAAAGCAACAGCTAAAACTGGCCAGAATCTCCGGTTTCAAAGAGTTCGCAGAATGTTCGCAACACACCGGTGTAAAAATCGGCTGCACCTCGTGAAACAGTCCGTGCAATCCGAGTTGTATGAAAGTGCATGCACGATGCGACTGCAGCGTGGGCGTCGCGAGGAACAGAGGCGTCGAATTGTCGTGGCAGAAATTACGATCCCTCTTCCTCTTCGAGATGGGCCACACGGAGGTATTCCGGCGTGCGCGTTCCACGTACATCCGGTCGCGTTTCCACGCGTAAAACAGAAGTAGATAATAATAACTGGAAAAAAGAGGGCGCGTCGACCGATCCACAAATTTCGTTTATACTCCACCGTAAAATTCTCGAGATATTCGCCGCTCGATCTCATTCATTATATGTAATTCCCGACGCACGACGGCGAACGCGCCATTTACGAATTTTTTGACGCAAGAACATTCCGCTGCGTTTCCGCACTTTATTGTCGTTAGGTCTTTGAACTTGGATTAATCGAGGTCTTGTACCGATGTTGCTTTTTTAATACGTTATTAGTCGAATTTTAGCAAGAAAAATTTACAGTAAACCTAATTGTCCTTCAGCTTGTAAACAAAGATGGACAATTTGGGAAGAGAAGATACGATTATTGGAGCTTCGCGGCTTGTTTTTATAGTTGCCGATCGTTGACAACTATAAAAGTTTGAAATTTTTATAAATTTGTTTTATTTGGTTATTGAAATTCAGGTTAAACTCATAAGTTTATAGTCTGACTGGATTATAAAAATTCAAATTAAAATGTCTCTCGTCTTTTGGTAATTTTAA
This sequence comes from Augochlorella aurata, assembly GCA_028455555.1. Taxonomy (NCBI): domain Eukaryota; kingdom Metazoa; phylum Arthropoda; class Insecta; order Hymenoptera; family Halictidae; genus Augochlorella; species Augochlorella aurata. Next base: position 12,010,665 of record CM052164.1, read on the forward strand.
GAAGTTGTACATGCTATAACAAAATATTCTCGAATTCTTTTCATGTCTTTACAGACGTATTTGCAATCTGGTAATTTTGTTCCAGAATGCATAAAATCCGTGGTCTGCTAATGACGTTTATCATATACGAAGGTAGACGAGTACGGGAGATTCGATTTAAGTTGGCCAGTTTAGGAAATTGAAATCGTCGTAAGCAAGTCGGGACTGCATTATCCGAGGGATTATCGTAGTTCATTGGGTAACAGATAAATGCAGGAATTCAAACGAAAGCGTATAAATTGAATCACAACACTGGCAGAAGGGGAGCCACGTCGGAATCCCGGGGATTTTGCGTCCCCTCGGCCAAGGATAAACATTATTTTTCTTCAATTATCTCCGGCAGACACCGGAGTGCCGGTAAAGAGAAAAGGACGGAGCATTATTCCAGATGATCGCGTATGGCATGCGGATTTTTCTGTCTACCGACCGTGAAAAGGAAACGCTAGACAAACAGGGCCAAAGGGAAGGCAAATTAGTATCGTCTTGGACGATGCCACACCTCCGCCTCTTCGCTCGTGACAGCCGTCGTGCATGCTGTCGTATCTAAATACCGGAACGCACGTCTCATTAACTTCGACAGCCGATTGTAGACGCGGCTTATGGAGGAGGTTTTATAATTTCCATAATAATTCACCGTTCATCTTGGTATGCGAAACGTACGAGACTTTAAGTGATACTGATTTTATGCATACGGTGACGGGCTAAGTATTTGTACACCTTTTAAATCGCAATCGCATTCCTGAAACTGGACTAAATAACTTTGAAATGTTAGAGGAGCTGGTTTACTGTAAATGATTAGAATACTTAATTTTGCTATTACTTGGGATGGCAACAAAAGATTAAAAACTCTCGTTTCGACAGCAGTCTACTCATTGTACTGCCTATTGTATACAGTGGTGGTGATATACTTAAGACCACATGAAAAACGGTATAACTTTTTAAAAACTGGACTACGTGACTTAATTTTTCTTTAATGATTGGAGAACTAGTCTACTATACAATGACTAAATGCTTTTTTTTCATTTTGCTATTACCTGGAATGACAAAAAAAGAATGAAAACTCGTGTTTCTTCAACTTTTTCATCGGAGTTTCATAACGAAAATTTAAAAAATGCATTTTGCACATTTCGGTAACTTATATGCAGAGACCAGTCCCTCGATCATCTGAAAACACTTCAAGCCATTTAGACCAGTTTTAAAAATGTTCCACCGTTTTCGAAGTGGTCCTAAATATATGACCGCCACTGTATATCTACATGCATCGAATATCTTGCACACATTTCGTGCATTAATGTCGTACGCATTTTACATACTTATTCCGCAGTCTAGTAACAAGCGAACGAAGTTTCCCAAAGTAGGAAACGTCCTTCATTCGCAAAAGCTTCACGCGAGTAAAGCAAAAATGCCTGTTTGTCAGAAAATCCTCCACACACTTGATTGATTGCAAAACCAGAAATCGCCCGAACAATTTATTATACCAGCTCTCTGTTGTTCATCGATCGCAGGAACACGTCCGATTCCTCCAAAGCGATTTGACATTATGGCAACCCCAGCGACGTGTACTCGTGGAAAAAATGTCGACGAATTAATTGAAATCGAGGGGGTAACGGTGTCAAAGGAGTTAAAAAGGTTGGTTGTCAGTCGGATGGAAACGAAAGGTATTCTTCGGGACACGTTTTGTCAGAGGAGACAGCCGCGCAGAGAGAAAACGCGAAAGTGAGAGAGAAAGAGAGGGGAGGAGAGAGAGAGAGAGAGAGAGAGAGAGAGAGAGAGAGAGAGAAAGAGAGTGAGTTTAGTGATTCGTCAGGGCTGTAGCGGCGTGTCGAAACGTACCAATGAAAGAACACACTCCTCGGGCCTCGATGATCGGCCGAAAATAAGCTGCAATTTTCTAGACGAATGCACTCGCGTCTGCTCTCGTAATTTCAGACACCCGCGTGTACGTCGGCCGAAAAGGAGAGACGGAACACGGCGTACCGTTCAGAGAGACGGAGAAATGGGGTGACGTTGGGGATGGTGGGGACGTAGGGACGATCCGGCAAATTGTGGGGAGATTAAGCCTGTTATTCCCGGACAACAATGGCTCGATACGCGGCCCAAGGAGGGCAAAACAGAGCCTGCAGATGGATGTCAGGTACTAATACCGAGATTCCGCGTCGCCAGCAGCGTATCCGACACGTTTCCTCTCTTTTCCACAACTTTCAAACTTTTTGCACGTCCTTTTCATAATTTCATATTCATGTCAAAGTGGTATTGCTTTTTAATTATCATTTCTTTCTTCATACTGCGAGCCTTAGAACTGTAGAGTTGCAGTGGAATCATTGTAGACCAATATTGAAAATCAAGAACACAATATTTAATACAAATACTGCGTATGCATTTATGCCAGAAATGAATATCTGAAATATAAAATTGCGAAGACATGAAAACAATTTAACCCTTTGCACTCCGAACGATTTTGGGCGGTGGGTGCCAGCTACTCAGCGCTATTTTGCGACAGAAACGTGCGTTTACAGACCCTTGTATTATTTAGTATAGTTTTGGAATCAACTAACGTATTATAATGATATTGGACTTATATGAATTGGTTGACATCGAGGAATGTATATTTGCAAAAAAATTAATATTTTATTGTTTATAATTTTGTACAGTGTGATAGACTTTAAAACACTCCCCAATATCCATTGAAGGCTGATTAGTGCACGTTTGGCAATAATAATTTGTTTGATGCCTACCACCAGGTATTTTCCTGTCAGAATAAACAATGCAATCCCATTTTCTCTGTCCCACATCGGGAATATGTAGTTTATTATCCAATCTATTGTCCACAGAAGATGTGGATGGACGCGTTCTCGATTCACGAAAATTACCTCTCTGCTGGTCAATGAGTGCCTCGATAAATACATGGTTTCAAAATTTATAATTCTTATTACTAACTCACAAAATGATATTTACTAAAAGAACTTTTACCAAAAGAACTTATTTACCAAGAGAAGAAACACTTTTCTGATTTTCTCACTCGTTAGATCTGTCTATACCGCTCGACGCTTCAAACAAGACTGAGATCAGCTTTGAAAATCTTTTCCACCAGTTTTAGACTTGTTTATTTATATTTATATAAATCTCACTATACAGTACGAGGTATGCTCGCACACCGACTTTTCTTCTACAAACTCTCCTTATCGCTCTTTTCAAGGGGCGCCGAGAAGTACTCGGACCGCCGCGAGCACGCTTCTCACGTACTCTTCTGACACAAAACCTGCTGACATTTTTTTTATATAACTTTGTAATTTCACTATATTTTGATTTCATTTCTTGTGCAATTTGAAGAGAAAACTTCAGAGAAACATGCATGTCTCCAAAAGTTGCGCTGAAATAACTGAATTACCCGTAATCACTAATAAACTTTAATATCCCCTGAGAGGGGACAGCTGAGTGGCTGGGCAGAATTACGATGTCACCTGAGAGGGGGCAGCGGAGTGAAAAGGGTTAATAATATCGTTACACTATTTTCAACTTATTCAAATTATTAGTAGAAACAGCTTAGCTTTATTTAATTTATGTTTCATATGTGGCCTGCAGAATTCTTATTCTGCACAGTTTGTCAATAATAAATTATATAAAACATTATTCGTTTCATTATTTCATTATTCATTATTTCCAGATGCATTTTTTAAATTTCGATGCAGCCTCAGATTTAAAAGTTGAAAAACGTCGGTATTCCATTTTGCTTTATCATTCTGAGTAATTCAAGCTTTTACAAATATTTTGTAGAGGTTCTCTCTGTAACTGTTCATACTAAATGGAGTGAAGTATTCCAATGCGTGATACGACTTCTTTTGCGTCCGTATCGTAGAATACAATAACACTTGGATTCCGATTATCCGGAAACCGTATCGCTTTAGTGAAACCGTTGAAACAGGATTCCGCTGACATTCATCGCAGAGACTGAAATAATTCCGGAAAACTGCGCCGGCATCCGGAGGCAAATAAATATTTCGCCCGACGCGTAACCCAATAATGTATCGGTTCTGTCTGTCAACGCGAATGCTTTTGCCCGGCCCTTGAATCAATAAGCTGAAGTGGAAGCCGAGCTGCTGAAAAAAGGAGTGAATCGATTGCCGGCTAAACCGTTTTTCCAGATAGGCCCCATAAAAAGTTAATGACTCGGAAAGAAGAATCGTTTATCATGATCCTGGATATCGCTATCCTGGCTATCCTGGTCCCAGGTATCTTCTAATAATCCTGGGATCTTGCATCCAGGCGAACATCGCGGAGAGGCGACTCAAAGACGTTGCCGATTGATGCAGTCGTTTCGAACGGTACAGCGAAATTGAGAAAAAATCACGACGATAAAAAAGGAACGAGAGGGAAAGAAGGAAGCCACTTAAAGACGCGGATGTACATATTTATGATCGCGATTAGAGCGTCAAAGCGGTATATCCAGCTTCCCATTATTTCATAAGCTCGACAGCCGTCAGTCTATTTCCCCATATCTTCCGAGTGCCGTTTCATTTTTTCCTGGCTATCTACGCGAGATAGGCAGTTACACCCGTTTCATTGTTTTTGTTACGGCTCCTACAAAATAAATTCCGATCATCCGGCCGTAGAATCCGATGATAGCTTATCATGATTCACACCTCGATTCTATAAAGTTTCATAAAATTCTCTGTAATTTATAGGTCCTCCTGTTCGAGCACCCACGGTCTCGTAAATTTCGGTTTATCTGCGGGCTTCGGTTTCCCACCCATCTCGGAATATTATTTCCTTCTAATCTGGAAGCGTGTTCACTGATATTTAATGCGGTTGTCATGTTTACTACCAGAAATGCTTCGTGCTTCTTCATAGAACCTGGGTGTTTGCAACATGAGCTATGGAAATATTTCCAATCGCTTGTTACTGCGATTTTCATGCTGGATGCATGCGTTAAGGTCGTATAGGAACATAGTTAAGAAATAAACCAGCACTGAAATGTTTGCAAAAGTATTTTGAATGGTAACCTCACTGAAGAGTATGACAGGATATTGATTGTGAGTAAATGAAATGAATGAAATTGACAATAACAATTGGGGAAACCGTGTCATAAAATAAATGTTTAATATAAATTTTATTGCAATGAATTTTTATTATTAATTTTTAATTTTTTAACAGAAAATTAAATTTTATTAGATTACTAATAGAAATTTAATTAGAAATTTGAAATTATCATAGATTTTTAAGAGAAACTTCGATTAATTGATATTAAATGCGGTAATATTAATTATAATAAATTTCTAATGTAAAATTTACTTGTAATTTATTTTTATTATAAATCTGAATCGTAATAGATATTTAATAAAGGTTTAAATTTCAATATACTTTTAATATAAATTTAACTAGCGATGTAACTAGAAATTTTTAATTATACTAGATTTTTAATAGGAATTCAAATTTTCGTATATTTATATAAGTTTCTCGTAAAACTCAGGAATATTATAAAAGTCAGGAATATTGAGAGCCTTAATTTCTTTTACGATTTATAAAATGTCTCCGACGACGTCTTTAATTATATTTTTCGATTTTCGTAGCTTTGGTATAAGGTTAAATTGATCCGAGGATGTAAAATCAGTTCAATACGAGGCATGGAAAGGAGCTGTTAGAGATCGATTTTTCGATCCTGCAAACTGGGTCCACTTGGGGTGGTGCGTGAATTTTCCGGCAGTTTAATTTCGTGCGGGAATCGGTGCAGGATCGATAACGTTATCGCAATCCCATCAGGCTCGTGGAAAAAATCAGTGCTCAATGAGCGAAGGTAGGGGGTTTGTTACGGGCAGTTAACTGGCGGCTGCCTGAACCAAGCATGAAAGGGGACACGTGCTACCTTTGACCTGCTATAACTGTAATCATGTTTAATGACATTTCCGCGATATTAAATACATTATCGCCCTCACCGCCGGTGATACTAATTGACATTACTATTTCGCCCCTAAACGTTTTACGGATAGTTGGATAAAAAATAGAATACGTCTCAATTCAATCTCACGTGTTGCATCACGCGTTGAAAAATGCATTGGGGCAAATTGTGTGAGTGGGTCAAGGAGTGTGATTGAATTTCAATAAGTTCGACGACTCACCGAACGTTTCGCTCAAGGATTCTTTTGACGACGAATTCGGGTTTCTAATTGGTTATAACTAGACTGCGGATCTTACGCAATTATGACGAAAATAAGTATTTCAAATGGGAAATAGCACAAGCATGTAAGCGATTTGATAATATTATCATGTTATTGTGAATTCATTAAAATGATTAAGAAATTAAACGAAGGTCTATGTACTTCCCGAATATTGCAATTAATGATGACAATTTTTATCATGCATAAAAATCAGCTGTCTAGTTTGCGACAAACATTATATTATGCTTTCCTCAACTTTTAATTGCCTTAGAAAATGTTGATGTTACATAAAGATCAGTAATCTAGTCTTCATTCGGATAGGAAATTCTGAATTGCGACAATTAGACTGCGAACATTCATGCAAAATAAAAATTTGCCAATTCCATTGCCAGAGCAGGAACAAAACGAAAATGTATTTTCTCTTTCAATAATTTTAGTAAATCGAAAGTTTTCAATTTTTAAGTTCTAAATTTTAAGGTCTTAAATTTTTCTGAATGCATTGTCTTGTATTTCACGTAGTTCATTTCATTCTTTTTTATAAATGCATAAAATTTGCAGTCCTTAAGTTTTCGTCATAGACTCAGCTAAAAGAGTTAAAAGAACATAATTTCTTACTTTTTTCAATGTCATTCCAATAACTTGTAAACTTTCACAACAATTTTAATGGACATTGTTCTAGACAACTAGTCGACCTCCCAACTCGAAACGACTGAAACCATTTCGTCTAATTTGAAACATGTTATTGCGTTGTAAAATTTGTCGGAATATTATCGCTATTCACTGCATGCTCGTAAATAAACTTTGTTTCATAGAATGTTAAGGAATTTAATTTGTACCCATTCGAACAGTTCCGTGTAATGCACGTGTAATTGCACGATAGAGATAATATTGTCCGGAGCAACATCTTTATTGCGCCGTCCATATGGAAATAACAACTGCGAAATATCATCGAAACTGCATTGTGGTCTTTATGATGGCAATACGTTTACCAACAGCAATTTCACCGAATATTCTTGCTGATTTTAATATTATGCACCGCGATAATTGTAGTTTATGCATCCCCTGATACGTGCGCGCGTCCAGACACATCGATTATGGTGTATCTGTGTTATTTTTTGGGTTTCGCCGTTTGCCGGAATATATAGCAAATTATCCGGCTGCCGACGAAATTGCATGCGTGATGTTTACATTTGAAAACTTCTCGGCTTTAAATTATTACCTGTGTAGTTGTAATCAAATATTATTAACGATAATTGAAAAATGATAGAATTATCAAAGGTGTCGTGTGTCATCGAACGTTTGTATTTTATGCATTCGCAGCTCGCGTGAGAATGTAGAATTCAGTGCAGTTGGTAATCACAAGCGTCCTTTATTGACCTGATATTTTATATTCAACGTTTAAATTGATTTCATCGGAAGCATTTGCGATCTTAAGTCGTAATAGTAAGTCTTTCAAAGGATAAAAATTTGTATTGCGCCAACGAAAATATTTATTTCATTTTTTATTGTTCCTTAATTTTTTATTTTCATTTTATTTTTACAGATTTTATTTATTACTTATTTACTTTTGTTATATCGTGTGCACTAAATAAAACAATATTGCAAGATAAACAATGTGTTACATGCTTCACTATAATGTGTACTTTTAATTTAAGGCGTACATTTGTCAAAATGTCAAATGTTACACAAATATTAACGATATATAACGTTTCTTAACTTTCGTCGGTAAATGCATCTGTATCAAGTACATCAAGAAACGAGCGAATAATTTAGCAACCCATCCAGTAAATAATTTATAGTTCGTTCATCAAGCGCCATCGTCGCCTTAATAATTTCACTCTCGAAAGAGAAATAACAAAAGCGAGCCGAAAAGACGATTTTTCTTTTGAAATGGTTCTCGCCCGCGACATACGATGGATTTCCGTGAGTTCTGGTCCAAGCTGCCGCACGAACGTCGCTGCGCCCGGTAAAATAATTCAGAACACGGCCTAGCTAATGGGCCAAAGATGGTAATTTTCAAATGATTTTTCGCCTTGCCTGCGTCGCCCTTTTTTTCCGCCTCTTTTTCATCCTCGCGGTGTGCCGTGCTAAAAGCTAATGGTCGACAGCACCGGTTTTGCGCTCGCTTGTTTTCCCTTTTTCACCCATTTTCGCTTCCTCTCCGCGCCGGAGCTCATCCGCAAACAGAATTCTCAACTGAACAAACTTTGCGATATAAAATAGCGCTTCCGTGGTCCTGGCGCGGAAATAATTTCGAATAATTTCGGATTGCGTATATCAAACAATGGAATTTGGTTTCGGTATTAAAGTTGCCAATGCTATGGAAGAATTCCGGGGCCTCGGTCTCTCGCGGTTATTAGCACTGAGCCATGAATTTATGTACACTGAAATATTATTCGTTCGGTTACCATTTAATATACATACATACATACATATATACATACATACATGATAAAATATATATTCATATATATTCTTTATATCTATATATCTGATTGGAATCAATTTAACACTTTCACTGCTGACTAAAATGAGAAATTATAGCAGATGAAATACCAACTTTTGTATTATTTTTATGACTTCATACTACTTTCGTATTATACGAATATTAATTGTAATTTCTGAGATGTCAGACTGATTAAAAATCTTGAGAAAATATCATATTTTTATGATCCCAGTCGATAGCAATCTAAAAATTTTGTTCTGGCCTCACGCTCTAGAAGAATAGTATGAACAAGTAGTATCTCCAAAAATGTTTTAAGAAAATTGATAAATAAAATTATAAACGATTCAGTTATATTTTTGCCAAAAAAGTTCGCCGTTCGAGTGTTCAATTTGTCGTAAATATTACAAATTAGACAATGTGTGCTCTCGTATTACGCACGGACTAAACATTGCAAGGTTTAATAGAAATCCGATAATTGCTGACAAAATCAGGATATTGATGAAATGTAATGGATATGCTTAATCGCGTCTCAAATTATACGTTACGAATTGCTTGATATAATTGCATGATTAATACTGTAGAACGGTGATACTTTGCAAAATTTTTCGCGGCATTATATACCATAACAAATTTAATTCTTCTCGCTGTTCCGTATTATTCTCAACTTCAACGATTACGAGCAAACAAAAATCCAAGCAGCTTTCAGAAAATGAACAAAAACGGCTTGCAATCCGTTCTTCCATTAAGAAGAATCCTCGGCCGCTCGGAACGAAACATCATTTTACGGTGCCGCGAATGTTCGCGATAATTAAGCTTTAATATCGTCGATGTTAATTTAAACCCGCGTGCGACGGTAGCGCGTTGAATACGCTCGGTTGAGTATCGAATCGCAGTCAGCGATTTGAACAACCGGCAGAGGAACGAAATTAAAAAAGATGACAACAGTGGAGTTTCTTCCGAGACGAGGATTAAAGCCGAAGCGAGGGCACCGAAATGGCTCCGAAATAATATGTTCGCTCCCGAAAAACAGAATTTCTTATCCGGAGTCTACTGGTAATGGATATTTTTTCTTGAAATATTCTTCCCGGCAGAATGGCGATTGTGCTGGTGTCGTTTATGCGATTATCTTTCACATCGTCAAGTTACGTAATTGCAGTGCTCCCGACACGGTGTACCGGTGAAAAGGGTTTTAAGGGTTTCTAGCAGGTAAAACGAAGCTCCGCGGTGTAGCCAGGGGGTGGGGGTCGAGGGGGGTGGCGGTGCTGATGGTGGAGAAGAAAAAAATGTGTTCCGTTGCGGAGGTTTATTCGCGGTCCTCCATTTTCTCGACACTCTTCGGGGCTTTAATGCACCTTCCGACAGCGGCGAAAGCACGGGCAGCGCATTCCCCGACGAAGATCTGTTTGTGAGGCCATTAGGGATCAGCCAGGATCATAAATTCATTGATATATTTACTGTGTAAACGCGACCAACACATCGGCACGCGGCGGAGAACTGTGCGCACGCGAAACCCGCAGTTACCAGACTGGTCTTCTTGTCTTGACTCTTGACTCTTGACTTCTCCGACACCGACCGGGCCCGATCCGAATAATTCTGCGCTCTTTCTCATTGTTTTTAACCGGTCCCGAAACGGCGATGACATAACACCGCGACGCCGAATGTTCTCGACTGCGATTAACCCTTGCATCGGTTGAAGAGTAAATTAGTATGTTACAATTACGTTTTGGAAGTCTATTTTTAACGTCTTTACTTCGCGATACGGCGGTGTGCATAATTATAGATACTTCTTACCGATATCTACATGAAAACTGTCATACTTGTACATCCAATTCTGTCTTAACGTGGTAGCTTTTTTACACGATTTTGATTCAACACAATCTAGAAAAATAAATCCAATTTTTTCTTTACACGATAATTCAATCATTCATTCAATCTAGCACGGTCGAAAGGAGTCTTTTTATAATGACTTTTTTAAGAAATTAAATGCCTATAGTATGTATATTTGCGTGTTCTTATATTTATTTATTTGCTATTAAATTTTGTCCTCTGCTATGTAAAATCAGTCATAACTGTGTAGTGTGCTTGGTAATAGTATTCAACACACGTTGTTGCGAACTATGTAGAAAACGAAATGTTTACATCATCGCCAATTTTTGTAAACACTGTCTTGGACGGAGGGAACCGCGCTAGAAGAATAAAAGGTAACTAAATTCTTCGCAAAGATAAACAAACTTTATAGTCGATTTTCTCGAAAACGGAGCACGAGATAAAAAAAAGGTTATATCGCACTGTATATGAAACTGGAAAAAATTAATAAGCAGGAAATTTAAAGAATAATAAAACCTGTACTAATATGAGTTTTTTAAATATTATTCCTGCTTATTTTGAATGATTTAAATTAACCAAATTCTGAGAGATAGAACAGATGTTTTAAGACAAGTATTTATAAATATTTTTTATCTCTTTTTATCCCATCATGTTTACTATATCGCTAGATATAATTTATTGAAGTATTTAAATCGATTTTAATGTCTTACATATTTTTCAAATACGATAAATTTAGTAATATCACAGCAAATTTACAGCAACAAACGTTGCTAAAATATCTCAGAAAGTGTCAAGGCTTTCATTCACCTCAAGCGTTATAAAATATGAAAGCAAAGGTTTTCTACCGAGTTTAATGAAAAAAACCTTCGAAAAGTTCGTAGGAACTCCAACAACAATTTTCTTTCCTCGCTAAATTATCGAGTTGCGAAACTCCGGCGGCTGATTCACGCGTGCGCGAAGGTATGAATAATTAATTTTTAATTAGTAATAAGAAAAAGTGTAGGCAGGTACGGTTTCCTAATTTAACCGGCTCGGAATCCGCCGCGAGTTTATCGAGGCAGCGAATCTGCCTGGAGAGGACGCGCGAGTATCTTTCATTTAATTCGATAGCGTTCGAGTACATGCACGGTGTTCGAATATCCACGAGCCGTCGATACGCGACGGGAACAAATTTCGCTGCATTTTTTAATTAACATTTTCACCGCTCGAAATGGCTGAAATTAATCCGCCGGAGGGTCGAGCCTCGCGGATCCAGCCGACGCACAATTTCCGCGAACACCGGCCGGATGAATTATTTTCGCAGTCGATCCCGTCTTTCGCTTTTCCATCTCGAAAACAACGAGTTTTACGTTTACCCGTGTTCCGAAACGAAGGTTGAAAGTTTTTAATTAAAAAGCATCTCGCGGAGACCGTAGAAAAGACGGACTTCACCGAAACGCTCGCTGCCTCGCTCTCTTCTCTACCGGCGTAAAAGATGCTTCGAGAATTAATGCGCTTAGTCCGGACGAATTATTTTACTACTGCTAGTTAGTGATGTCTTTCAATCTTTCTCGCTCCGGGTTTTCTGCTGATTTTTGTTTATTTTTACTCTTACTCACTAACGGCCTCGTATTTAATATTCAGAGAATGATTATTGACCGGATACGTCGCTTGATACACAGTTGTAATAAATAGACCGCGGGTTTTTACCTAAAATAAAAATTGTCTGGTAACTAAATAGCAAAATTATTCTTTCTTTAATTGCTCTAATAGATTAAAAATAATGCATTGACATTTTTCAGTTCTTTTAATCTTTTTACTATTTTAAATTGCATCTAAACAATTTGTCCATAAATGTATCAAATCTGTAGCCTAGTAATAAATGTTGCATTACTTTACAGAGATGTGCCTGCTACATAGCCCATCATATTCGTAATGAATATTATAAATAAATGAATATCTTACATGATGAAAATGTTGTTTATATTTAATTATACGTGGATTATTTCGTATTCATTTTCGGGAAAAATTGCCGGCAACATGCGTCAGTGTCTATAAAAATCCGCCGGTCAGTAATGTGTTAATGTCGACCTCGCTTTCAATGTGTTAAACGGGTATTCTGGTTTCGCTGTTCGAAAAAAGTTCTTTTCTTATCGTGTTCTCTTACAGTGTACATCTTCGGAAACAGGTTTGCAGAATGATGTATTTCAATTTGTAAAACGAACGAATTCATAAACGGATGTGTAAATATCAAGGAAGAAACTTTGATCACGTTTTCCGTAATTATCGAATAGACTTCAAGTTTTTCAAAAATCCACATATTTACTGGTTAAATATCGTTAAAATCTTCTATCAATTTTGATCTTGTCTCATCTTTTGTTCCGTCAAGAAAAGAAGCAGGACCTTAAAGAGCCGTGATTTTCAAAAATTACAACAACTTGTTTAATTCGTGTTCACAGCGTAGCTACATTCACGCGGTTCACTATGGGTCCGTTTTGACCCGTGCGGTTTCGAAAATCGTCCACTATCCGAGCGTTAAGGGTAAAAATTATCGGCATGTTCATAAAACCGTATCAAAGCGTAGTAAACCAATGACTATTTGGTATCCAATAATGCTGTGTCCCACAAAATAAGGGAAGCTTTATTCCTTGGTGCTCCGCATGAAAAATTGGAAACGTCTGGGACGAGAGAGATAATAGCGAGGCTCGAAGGCGGCGGATTTGTTTTCCTCGCGGAGATTCGGGAGACGGTGGCCATGGGGGTGGGGGCGCGTTTACCGTGTAAATTTACATCGCAAACGTGCCGATGAATTTACGAGATTCTTTCGCTGCTCTTCCCCCTGTTTACAAATAGACGATACCACCCTATCGACCGATCAAATGTGGACCATGTGTCCGCCCGCGGAATGCGCGTCATGTAACTACTGTAAAGAATATTTTCGGAGATGCTGGGGTGACTCCTCCGAAATTTATGGTCCACCGTGCCGTTAATAATGGCGGGATGCCGATTCGATTTATGGTACTCGTTTGTTGCTGATCAAAGGAGGCTCCCTTTATGTATTGCAACAATACTGCCTGGATAGCGCACATAAAAATCCGTACAGTGACCCTAAAAAGTATTTGGACGCTGACGTTCCGAAATATTATCGGCATTTATAATTTCGTACAAAAGAGTCGTACAACAATGAAGAACAGCTCGTTGAGTTAGTGAGAAATTAACACTAAATCTACTAAAAAAGCTGACTGCCTTGTGTTTCTTTGTAATAATGATAAGACTGAATTTATTTAAACTTTTCGGTATTTTTATGGTAATTTATGCTTTAATTTTGAAATTTATTCAATGACTTCAATTTTTATTATTATTCAATTTGACCGCCATCGTAGGTTTAGCGTTGAGGAAACCTCTTTTCTGGAAAATGCCCTAAATTGCCTAAAAACACTGGCAAATCTTTTTCACGGTTGATTGTACTATAAATGGAAAAATTGAAGCTTTCCCTTTACGACGATACTCTAAAGCTTGATCTACTATATTTCGTCTACGAGGGACAAATTCGGTCGTTCAGAACCACCATTGTAGCCTGCAATAAATTAATGCAATATATTAGTGCGATAAGAACATACTCAAAAGTATGGTATAATTATGCTTACAAAATTTTCTTCGTCGACGTTTTCATTCGATTTCTTGACAGCCGATCTCGTCCTCTTTCCTCGTCTTAAACGAATGCTAAAAGCCCCACGTTTTGCTGCGCGAAAGACGATAATCGAGGAAACGCAGGGGGAGCTAAACTTGATTCTGGCGTCGGCTTACGGCGCCGCTTTCGCAGATAGGAAAAGATTCCCAAGATTTACGAAGCGGTCGGTGGTAGTTTGAAAGCAATCTGATTCTTGACATTTTAGAATAAATGCAGAAATAACTTTAAAAAACGTATACGAAAGTGTTTGAATTAGGCTTGAACTGCCATTACATTTTCTCTTCTATTTAAACCACGAACAAATAGTTTTGTACTATAGTGTACATATATATGACAAAAACTGTTTAACATTTTCTATAGTGTCGACGATTTTTAAATTTATTTTATTTTCGTCTCGTTACGTTCACTAGAATCCTACTCTTGACTAAAATAGGGTCACATTGTTCGTAAACGAATTTTATTAAACGAATATACAGTCGAACTCTATTTATATAAACTCGGCAATAGACAAATTAATTTAAGCGAACATTTAATTCATTTCTTAGACGATAATAATATAATACGATACGAGACAATACAGTATAATATAATATAATATGATATATGATTTCCGTTTCCGAGGAAATCGACTTTAAAGTTTATTCATCTTTCTTGAGGATTTAGCTGTCGTCCATTCTTCCACTGCAGGTGTCTTCGTCCAAGATGACGCAAGGAGCAAGGGGAATCGATCGTCCGCTTTATCTAGCCTTTTCGAATTATTTTTGATTCCAGACTTTTGATTATTATTGGCTAAGTTACGAGCTGAACAATAGACGTGACTAGGTGGAGCGGGCGTGCGGTTCCCCTTGCTCCTCGCGTCGATTAGCTTGTAGCTCTTCTCGTTTACCAATGGAAGTGGGTATCAGGAGGTCATAGAAAAGAGGGGACTACGAGCGTGCAGGTCAGGCGGAGCGACCCCTTGGACGGTGGAGGGTAGAAAAACAGTAGAACAGTATTATTGATATTACTTATTAAACAAAGAAATATAGTATAAGAGAAATGGTAAATTAAATGGCAAGAAAAGAGAAACACAAAAAGCAATAATTAATAATAATATAAATAATAATAGTAGTAGTAGTAATAATAATAACAGTACTAATAATAATACTAATAAATAATAACAATAATATTCCAAAATAATTTCCCTGTACCTAGGTGTTCACATACATCAAGTAACGTTCGACAGTAGCTCGGACAATAGGAGTTCAGCAGAAGTGCACCACATCGGGAATTGTTCAAAATTTCGCTCGAATAACTGGATAAGTGGAATTCTACTGTATTCTTTGAGCAGCTGACAGCAGTTGAAAGCACAAGGGACATAGTTTCGAGTCAAAAGGGCGAGACAAATCCCAGAAATTGCACAATGCTCGACGAAATAGTCCGTCGGACGGAACAAGAATAAACTCTCGCTTCGCCTATAAATAATGAAATCAGGAAATGACGAATCGCGCGCCGTATCTCACAGTCCGAGTGTTTTTGTTGTTCCCACGGTAATTGCTAGAATTTACTATGCCATTATTCGTGGTATATTAATGGTGTCGGTAGCGGGAGCAAAACAAGACGATGGTACAGCCGAAGCTGGCCGAGGTTTGCTCAATAGCGGGTCCCCGTGTCTTCCTTGTCGCGTTTGTACCGGGTCGAACGGAAACGATGGTGGTGCACACGCCGCCCCATAAATCCCGGTCTCGGTAGTTTGTCTTCGAGCGAAGAAAGTGTTCGGTTCTTTGGGAGGGATTAAGGGTGGAGCGGAATCGCAGCCCGGAATCTCCGGCGACCTGTGAAATTGGAAAAACCAGGTAAACGCTCGCCGACACCGAATTTTACGGGGAAACGATTCGACCGAGGGATTCGCTGATTTATTTCCGGCTATAATGAGATACCAGAGACCCCGGCGAAAATCAGATAATCATCCGTCGCCGTTCGCCTCTGCCTCTCGCAGTCACAGAAATACCCGCCGAACAGATGACAGATTTGTCGCAATTAGGGCTGCCGGCCACCGAAACGATCGACTCCGCAGATAACGCGTTTACTTCGTTCGTGCGACTCCTTCCTTAATCGCCCTAACAGGACAACAAATTTAACGATACCCGCGACGAACATTTCCATTTCCTTGATTCTATCTCGCGAGCTTCTGCCCGGCTTTAATTTATGCGACGCGTTCCGACGATTCGAGCTTCGAGCTTTCTTCCGCGCGATCTTCTTTCGAATGTTGCACAAGCGATGGCTTCAATCTCAAGCAGGATTCTTTCAGGTATACTATTTAACCAATTAGCTGTTTCTGCGGGTATACTCGTTGTAACACAAAAT
>CM052164.1:12035289-12326010 GCA_028455555.1 Augochlorella aurata
AATATATTTTCAGACAAATTCTTGTTGGTTCGGCTAACAACAGATATTTTAAATAAACCTTTCAATATTCAATAAAGTTCTGCATAAATCATTTTTTCAACTCAGATTACGTAAGAAGGAATTCTGAATGCTAGTAGGTACCGATGTTAAATAATAGGAAAACAATTTCCCGGCCTTTCAAATAAACGAATAGCTATGCTTGCGACCAATTTCCCTTTTATGTAAATGATCAGGCCAGAAATGGCCAAGAAAACCATCAACGTTCTTCTAAACGAGGATCGTGTGAGAGTAAAGCGTTTGTAGATCGCACTAAGAGTGCGTTTAAATATCTAAAATACTATTACACCGATTCCCTGGGAGCCATGTATAATATATATTTCCACTAAGCAGAATCTCGTGCAATTCGAGGAATCAGCGTGGTTCGTTATTAAACCGTACAGTCCCTGTCATACGTAGTCGGCCATCTGGCCAATCGATGTTTGGTTTATCTACTCGAGAAAGTGTCCAAGGATTCTGGGATTGAATCGAGACGACGGAGCACGCTCGTGCCACGACAAACCCGGGCCAATTTCAGATTCCAGACCATTTAACAAACTGATTTTTCGGTACCACACGCCGAAGACTGTCCCATAGAATGGTAGGATAAAGTGTACGGCCTCTCCGGCTCACCCTCGCCATGCGCCGGTGCTCCGCTGAATGACCTTGTTATTTTTTACTACGTACCTCGGGCTTTACTACTGGCCCGCCAGTTTTGCACCATCTTCAGAGATAAGGGAAGAAATAAAGTAACAGATTTACGATCTCGAGACCGATAAGCCACTGACGGTTTGATCGCAGCCTGTTTTTCCGAACCTCGAGCGGAAAGAAAGCTTAACAAGTGCCGACGAGGCGAGCCGATAATACTGCTCGACGTTAATCATTGGAACGTTCGATCCTCGTTCGGTTTCGTCGGAGTTGCTTCAAGCTGTTCAAACTAGTCTACAGAGTTTCGTGTTTTGACCAGTTGTCTTGTAGACTGCGGTTTCTATGCATTTGTGGCAATATTGGCTAGTTACCATTTAAAACAATTTAAAGATTAAAAGCATTTTAAAATGCCAATGTATTAGTTTTAATCTATTAACACTTTTACGATCGCGCGAAAAATCTAATTTCATAAAATTAAAGTATTTTATTTAATTAAGCGAAAATTTTACGGCAAATTTAGACGGTATCGATTACTTCTTCAACATTCGTACCCCGTGGAAATCTTAATAAAATTAAGAAATTATAATGTTGATTAGTGTAAAAATTTCTCCATTCGGTCATCAAATATAAAACGGGGAGATCTGTCCATTCGGTTGGCTAAGTGTTAAAATGATTAAAGAAAGAATGAACTTTCTACTTGATTTCTATTCCATTCAATTCGATTCCATTCGATTTCTATTCAATTTTTATTTTTCATAAAAATCCGTAGTCGATTTATAATATCCTGTCACACTTGTTATGAAGATCCAGTAAAAGTAGATATCATTCGCGTCTTTTAACACTACTTTTAACCCTAATTACGATCCACTAATATTTTAATTTACATACATTTATGAGATATTTATTCAATACGCGTGTTACTTACAACAAATATTGCGATAACATTCGTTAAAAAGCCAGAACAAATGTTTTATTGTTACTTTTACAAACTAATATAAAACAGCTGCTTTTAGTGTTCCTGCTTTTAGTGTGCTACTTAACTAATATTAAGTAGAAATGAAATTCTAATGTCCTATTATCGATGTTTAAACATCACAGTAAAGGTTGTCGTACAATAGATGTAAATTATATATCTTGCGTAAGAATTTATTCGAGACAAAGATGTGCTAATCAATGGGGGCTTTTAATTGGGTATCAAAAGATCAGTGTATACTATTTTCTAATGTAATGGAATTTCTCATTTCTGTTGAATTGTAATTTGATGCATTTGTTTAAAATTATAAGTTTACGAGTGGGACACAATTGGTCAAATGCTAATGTAAAATGGATGGAAACTATTCTTAAGAGATCGTACGAAAATTGACACTGAACTATTGATAGATAATGGAAGACATACAAATTCTGTTATTAACAATAACAAGTACGAAGTTCTAAAACAGCCAAATAGGTTTACAGCCATTAATAGTGGACAAACAAACACAATTAAGTCTCCCCAAAAACCGATTTTTCATCCTAAATGCATATCTCATTGAAATTAAAAATAAATATATTAAATATTCAGAAAATAGCAATAACCAAAACTTCATTCAATTTGTCTGAATACCAGGCCATATCGGAATCGATGGAAATGAGAAAGTTGACTTACTTGCAAAAGAAGCGACTAATATAACGCCTACACTAGATATTACAGTCCCATATACCGATTTCATTATTACTTATAAACGTCAAGCGGAAATGACCACTAATAATTTAATTAGAAAGCAAGGTTTAGTTAAAGGTGTAGACTATTTTCGATACTATTGCAAAGAAACGAATAAGCCATGGTACGCAGGATATAAATTGCCAAAACTTCGTCACGTTTTTAAACAGGTGTCGTTCAAAGCACTATAACCTAAATGACTCGTTAGCAAGAGTTAATTTCATTGCGAATTGTGCATGTTTCTGTGGAGCAGAATTTCAAGATTTGAACCATATAATCTCGCAGTGTCCAGAATACGAAAAACAGCGTACAATTCTAGTAAATCAACTCCTCAAGCACGATTACTACACACCATTTTGTCTTATCTTGTTCCTAGCTGAACCTGATATTAAACACCTTAAAACTATATATATATATATACTTTATAATAAAATGTAACATAAGAATTTAATTATTAATTTCTGATAACTATTGTATATAATATACAATATTGTACTCTGCTGTATAAGTCCGTATGGGGTTGCTGTAATTGCCCGTAAGGCAATAATAATAAATCGAATCTCAAAAAGGTTCAGGTGGTCTGGCCAATTCCAGGAAAGTTATTTTTTGCTTTGAAAAAATGTTCGTACGCTTTCGCGAGCCACTTTTCTCAGCAATACGGTAGCAAGAATCAGTATGCAGCAAATTTTGCTGACACTACGAGGACCCCAGGCGGGGCGTTGCAGGATGAAATTTTAACGTCCCCTGGAAAGGTAGCTTTCAGGAACCGGAGGATAAAAGTACCGGGAGTTGTAAAGGCGTCGATCCTGAAGAACGTTTACGCGTTCTCATCGATAGGATAAAGATAGCGAGCGCGCCTGATATTTCGCGGTCGCAGCAAGTGTTTGTCCCTGTCGAATAAACAACGTCCTGACGTAATATAAGTCCGCGGAGAGGAGCCATAATGGCGGAGGGATAGTAAAGTCGTTCCACTTCGCATGCCTCTCGCGTGGAATACATTTGCAGTAAGTGCTTGGAGCTAGTAGCAACGACGGCGCACGACTGACGACGACATAAACAAACACGTGTCCCGGGATGAGACCATTTGTAATGAAAATGGTGAACAACTGACACCGGCGCTGCCCCGGCGTGTCGTTTATGGCGTTACTCCTAGCACCCATTATCGAATCAGCGGCGAAAGAACTCGTTGTTACTCGCACCTTGCATTTTATCGAATCTTACCTGTATTTCATTCTTTTCTAACTGTTCCGGTTCTCAGCGAGAGTTATGGTTGATCGGAAAATTCTGCGGCCTTTCGATCCTCATCCACTCCTCGTTTTATCGACGTAATTTGTTCTTTGGTGTTAAATGCTCGCAATGACAGAAAATCAGTGTTGTAAAGGGTGCTCAGTTTTGAGTGTTAAACAGGACGTTATTGAATCGAATATCCTTCCTTTTTGTTTACCGCAATGTTTCTATTTGTCAAATAATATATGGCAATCTAGTGCAACGAATTTAAATGGCGTCAAATTAAAGAGTAACACTCAAAACTGGACACCCTTTAGAAATACCAGTGGTCCCTTCTTTGAATAAGAATTTTTATTCGCGTAAAGATTACAGGAAGACCTGAGTCTGAATCTGGATCCTTATGTTAAAGCATAACAATATTATTGTTCTAACCTAACCGTAGCTTAACAATATCTAACTTGTCTAACTATTAACACGAGGGATGGATGAGGGCAGTAATTTGAACAGTATATGATTGTTAACTTCGCGACCGTGCCAAAACCCTAAGTAATTTCATACAATTAAAGTAGTTTATTTAACTGAATAAAAATTTTAAAACAAAGCTTAATTAAAAATTGTAAAAGGTCTAAATCTTAATAAAATTAAGACATTATAATGTTGATTAGCGTAGAAATTTCTCCATTTTTAGCCTGCAAGTTCTAACATGGAAAATTGAAAATTAACATGAAAGATTGAACATACTAGTATCTTATAAAATAATGTCTTTTCATTGAAATCTTCTTCAAATATTGCCAAATCGTTCTTCCACTTTAAAAATACCTCCATATTGATTACACGATATTGTTCAAATCAGTCGAAGGTAAATATAACATAAAACTATTCGTGCGTTTTAAAAAGGTGATTGATTAAATCGGTTGCAATATTAATCGTAAAACAACAATCGACGCTGTCTCGTTTTTAACACTAGAACTTTCGAGCCCTAAACGTGACTAACGTGTATTGTTTTACAACAATAATAAAATTGTATTCATCTGAACTCCGTGCGATTTCTATTTTATATATCCTTCGGTAAAGAAGTTTATCTAAAAATTCAAAAGACGTTTCGATAATATCAGGAATTATGAAGGAAAAAAACAGAAACCAGTCAGTTTAACTGGCTCGATAGTTTTCAAACTTCTGAAAATACTTCTGGCTGAGAAGTATCTGTCGACTTCGACGTGTATCAATTTGATGCGGAAGGTTAACTCAGTGCTTATAATCACCATAATCCATGCACGGCAGTATGGACGTATTAACGCTCAGTCGAGAATTTCCCGCGGCCTCGTACATAAACTATAAAACGATAAGCGCGACTATTAAATGCTAATCCGATCTGAAAAACGTTCGCTAATCCGTGCCGCGGTGTATCCGATATTCGTTCAAGCATCGCGACGCGGTCAGAGAAGGCTTATAAAATATGAAAATTTTAATCCCGTCTCGTTCCTTTTTCTGTTCGCTCGCTCGCCCGCTCGGCTCGCTCTTCTCGCTCCCTCTTTCTCAGCTATTTTTTTTTGTTTTACGTTCACGCCACGTCAAAATTTCAGTGGACCCTTTTTCACGCATGCCGTTTCTCATTAACGTCGGTAGTCGCGCGACGCCGTTAACGGCTTGTTAGCGTTTTGCAAGCGGTGTCACGATAGGCGTGCCGCGATAATTTATTGGCTCGTAAATTTACGCTTTCCCGAATATACAGGATACGGTCACGTGTGTTTACTCGACGTTCCACGTACTATATCTGTCCGTGGCTAATCTTCCCGATGACGGACAACGGCGCAGCCTCCGCTGCCAATTTGTCGGACGAGTGTTTTATGGAGACATTATGAACATCCGAGACCGAAGAAGTCGAATATTGATATCCTCGCTTTCACCTATGCGCTGCTACATGCAGGTTCGATGATATACGGTACTTAAATGTACGCTTTTCCAAATAGAAGTTATTCGGTACACTCTTAACTTCTAAATTATTTCTTTTTTGTTTTAACGGCGGAAGGGGTGGGGATAACCCTGTGAACATCAGCTACCAGTAATTTTTAAGATAAAGTTTTCAAACTCTGCGTTTTTATAACATTTTCTTTTACGGTAAATTCTAATATGTAGAAGTTAATTTTGTAAATTTAATTTAATACGTAAGGAAAACATTTTTTTGTCGAAGAAAAATACCCTCGTTTTTACAGTGTCGTGAAGATTCATAGATGGTCGACTTCGTAGTGACTGTAAATGTAGATTCATTTATAATTGTTCAAAAAGGTAGAAACTCAGATTTTACAATTTGTCGTTCTGAGCTGATGATGCGAATTAATTTTTCCACGGTACTGACTGTTGTCGAATGCTCGGATGCACATGTAGTCGTAAATGAATCATTTTCAGAGAACATATTGGTTCATATATTACAATTAAACTGCGTGTTTTATGTATTTGCAGCGCGTGCAACTGACACGTTAATAAAAGTTAATTAACTTTACGCTCTCAACTTCTCTGTATAATTAACACAGTAATATATGTATTTTTTCATTTTGCTGTTCGCAAAATGTGTTCCCTTTACAGATCTGCAATCTGATCGCGGTAATATTTCGCCATGAGGTGCGCTCGATGCAACAATTTTATAATATTTCATGAAACATACAATAATGAAACGAACGCTTTCTGCTACAATTTTTTATTCTCGAATAATACTTATTGTTGGGAACATTCGATGCGGAACATAAGAACGTTAATGACGCGCTATCAATTTATCTGTCGAAACAAACGCGATCGTAATAATTTTTTGCCCGCGGTCAGAGGAGGTAATAAATTATAAAGACGAAGTCTCATTTCGAAGATAAACGAAGTAAAAAGAAGGAAAAGCAAATGCGCTTGTGTGTCACGCATTAGGGAATCGAAGAGCTTGATGGTGATCGTTTTTCTCACATTCACTTCTCTTGGCCTCTATTATGTTTACAGACACACGCGCACAAGTACATAGGAGACACGTGATTTTCAAGGTGTGCTCGGAAAAAATGATGTTTGTGCTCGCACGGATCGCGCAGGGGGTTATTGCGTGCCCGTTATACTAACATCGAAACAATTCCGGCGAACTTGGCGTTATTATTTTCTTATTACCATAACCGATTCGGGGATCGAAGGGAATTTCAATTACGAAAACGAATGCTCGCATTGGGAGCGTGTTGGAACTGACAGATACACAATGACCGTGTCAAATGTAATTATAATTGGATTACGTGGCGGAATCTACGTGGCAGCGTGTAACTGGTGATTCTGTCCTATGGATGATGATTCTGCATGAATAAATTGCTATGGAACGTAAAATGTGAATGTACATGTTTCACTGTTCTAGTTCAAACAATTTGGCAGCATAGTGTTTGCGCGAGAGTGCCAATCTGTATGCAAGCACAAATTTCGCTGAATTATTCTGCATAAGCGAGAATTATTCAAATTTTGTCTATACCCTTTTATTAAAAATACTCCTCTCTTTTCATTCAATTATTGATCGAGTAATTATTCTGACTCGGTATAAATGGCTTCGATAGTTCCGCCGACTTACTGCGACGTAAACAACCACAAGAATGTTTATCCCTTTAACCTGTCGTACTGGCACCTGTCCGAGCTTATGTCAACGAGTAATCATAGATCTTTACACCCATTACACAGATCACTGAGTAACGATAAACTAGTAATAAATAAAGCAATAAATAGATCGCTTTCACCTTAAACGTTTATTTGTTGTCTCGAGGAAAAATCGAAAGCTGTCGGACAAGTAATGCTCGTGCATATGATCATTCGTTTCATTAATTGTAATAATATAATTAACACGCGATGCGCAACACGAAATTATTTCTTACAATAAAGCATCCATGGACGCTTAACAGATCTTATATTGGTAGAGGATTTTTATTCAGAATACAAACTGTATTATCTTATACAGTGGCTCAACAAGCAACTAACAGTTAAATAAAAATGAATGTGTTCCTTTGATAGTTTTAATCGATCGAGAATAACGTAACGATATTCTTAAATTCTTCCAATGTTTTCACTGATCCGCGTTCCTCTCGACAATTTTTACAATAAATGCATAAAATTCGCAGTCTGTTTATCACAAATGCATTCCTAGATGAGAAAGGAAATTTATAAGGAAATTTCTGCTTCGATGTTGAAATATTACCAATGGAAGAGTAGAATTTTATTCTGATCTGAAGGAGATGTATGGGTGCTCCAAAAGTCACTCGCAATCGGGAAATCTGGAATTCCTCAGGTCATTCGAAGTAACTTTTTCCTTGGTGCAAAACAGTGACCAATGAGAGACGAGCCTAGCGCTAGGCAACCGGTTCAACGAGCAGACGAAGCCGAGTTCCGCTCATTGGCTTGGTCGCCTCACGCCAGCCGAGCTTACCTCTCATTGGTCACGGTTTTTTTTTGTTAATAACTCGATAACGATGTCTCGGAGAAAATTTTCGCTAAGGAAAAAGTTGCTTCAAATGACCTCAGGAACCCCCCATTTCCGGATCGTTAGATATTTTTGGAACACCCTGTATAACACCTATACGTACTTAGTGGATTATGTCCATAATTAGAGACAGAAAAGATACAAAAGGATAGAGATTAAGTTAAACGTCGAATCCGGAAAAACGCGATTAAAATCATGGTGAAATGGAACGAATTTTCGTTCAACTTCAGTCTTCGTAAATTGCTCGAGGAAAGTTTTATTTCGCCAAGGGATGCGCACTCTATTCATTAGGAATCTTCGCGAGGAAACCTCCATTGTTCGGCACTTAAACGTAACTGTAATTCGAAACAGGCATTCGTTTCTTACCGAAGCATCGTCGAGGAAGTCATTAACTAGGTAGGAGACGCCGGCCAGCGTTCGAGCTGATTGCTGAAACGCGTGCTCCAGAACGAAACTCACGTGAAATCTGAAAGCGTGAAATCACGTTACAGGGCTTATAGGATTACGGGAATTAAAATCGAGCCGCTACTGCTGTCGCCATCGTCTTCGGCCCCGAGTCATTTTGTTCGCGTGAACAAACGGACTAGTCTGGATCTAGCTTAATGCTCTTCTTATCACACCTGTGCAATGGCTGAGGAATGCTTTATCTTCCCGTTTACGCGCATCCCTCTGTAAGAAAACTCCGCAATCATCCTCCTTACATAAAGATACGTAGGCAACGGGTCCCGTAGACGGCGGAATGTTTGTTTAACGCTTGGATGACGGAGCCTAATAGACACCATTATCTGACCATCTAGTTTCCGACGATTATAATTGAAATTGTCGTAGGTACTTCAATAAACAGGATCTGAATCTACTAGTCTTCTGCGCGTCCCCTTCATGAACTTGGTGACAACATTAAACATTTAAATTGTTTAATTACTATGGTAAAAGAAGGCTGTCCGATGCTACGTGTCAACATTCTCGAAGAAATACCTGATCGAATGCACCAAATAAAAACTCAATCAAAAGTCCGTTGGAAATCTCTGTTACACCCACGACTTTAATTCTCGGTGTTTTGCGAGTTAGTAAGATCCTTTTGCCGGAATACTTGCAAAAACTTCAGCACCGATTTTCTACGGAAGTCTCGGCTAGCTAGTTTATACAATGGAGATTCCAGCTGACTCGCAGCGCGGATCGTTCGGATAGGAGTTCTCCTTTCCATACGGTTATCCGATGTTCTCTCTCGGAAAGGGGGTTAAATGGTTAAAATAAAACAGTCTAACGGTTCAGCTACGAAAGTTGGCGCGGAGCGGATCTGCGGAACCTTGACTACCGGGATTGGATCGCGTAAAGTATCACGGCGCAGCGGCGAGGAGGGTTCGTGACCTTTCGCAGCCTTTGAAAACTCGAGTGTCTGTATCAGATCTTATCGATACAGCTGGCAATCACCGTTGAACTTCGCCGGAGCCGATGATACCTGGCCTGGGTCGGCGGATCTCCTTTGAAAGCTAGAAAGGATAGAGAAGGCCTTCCGACGTTTCACTGTTTAGTAGTCGTTCCCGGGAACACGTGATACGTCATGTTGTCCGGCTCCGCTAACGAGCTTAAATTTAATGGGAATCGTTTCAGCCGATCCGCGCCGACTCGTCGCGTCGGGAAGAAAAGGGAATTCCGAACTGAGCCGCTTTTCGATCGAGCCAACCGAATGGATCGCCCTAACATCGAATTAGCTTTCCTAAGGGCTACCTAAAGAAACCTTTGTGAAGCTCTCTCCTTCTTCGGAAACTGCGGCGCGTTCTTCTCTGTCGGATACTCGGGTCGTAAAGACGATAGCGGTCGTGTTATGGCAACAGTCTGCGATGAAATATTGAAAGATTTAATTAAACGGCTTTGTTAATTATCGTTTCCGGGGTGAATGACGAGTGGCGTACAGTGAGGTAAAGTGTCGAATTGTATAAAAATCAAAGAACTGTTAAATAAAACGACGAGTTTTGTTTTTACGTTAGAACTGAAATGCTGCGAACCAAGGAACAAATAGAGAGAATGTAGTGCGAATATTTTCCAGCCTTGAATATTTATGTTAAACTTTAAATATTTCAACAAAATTTTGATTTATCATGCAAATACAGTTGGATTCTTTCATACATTATTTTCCGTAGATTCTGACACGCTGATTGCAACTTCGGTTGCAAAATTTGTCTACCATTTGACGAAACAAAGCTTTTCGGCACCAATTGCTGGAAACAAATGTTAAAATCAAACTCTACTTCTTCTCTTACCAATTACAATAAGTTAATTCCAAGGTAATAATATGCTTATTAAATTAATTAGTTATAATAATAAGTTATTGACGACAGGAGGACAGAACTTTATTCTGACTTAAAATAATAGAATAATATTCACAACACAACTTATTACTATAAATTAGTTTGTAAGACTTTATTATTTGCTAAGCTTTCATTTATTTAACACTGAACCTACCATCGTCGATCAAATGACTGGTCTCACATGTTTTATATTCAAATTGCTGAAATTATGAAGATACCTTGTTAAGGTACGACTGAATCAATTTATTTATTCAAGCATGTATTATGGTATTATGGAAAGGTTTAAATAAATACAGCCTTGTCATCGTTATAAAGCGATATACGTTAGTCACTTTTAGGGCTCGGTAGGTTTAGCTTTAACATTCGCTGACTTATAAAACGAATTTTACGCACGATATCAATATATCTGCATTGTAATCTCATTTTTGTTCACTGGTTTTTGCAACTTTTATGATATCAAGCACGCGGTTGTGACACATGTTTTCCCGTCAATCGCAAAGGACGCGAGGCAACGGTGTTCTCGTTGAATCGTTGCTTGGGTTACTGATCGCAGGTTATGCAACGATGCAGTTTCCATTAAACACTGTCTTCCCCGTGTTAAACTAATTGCTAACATACATTTTACACATTCAAATCGTTGCGTAAGAAAAGACGTATGACAGACTGGAGATAGAAGAGGCGAACGTTGTGGCTTTGACGGTCGTTTTCACGTAGCACACGCGATTTCATTAAGTAACGCTAATCGGCCGTCGTCGCATAACCGTCAGTTTCTGTTGCCATTTTGAGATGATTCTCAGAACGACTAAAATCAAAATTATAGTGTAAACTCAAAGACTGAAATTTTAGATTCAATTATTTCGACACATCTTATTTTCATTTATTAACCCCTTGTCTTACGATCTGTTCTGAAAGAAACGTGCGTGTGCAGACTATTT
Organism: Augochlorella aurata; assembly: GCA_028455555.1. Lineage (NCBI taxonomy): Eukaryota > Metazoa > Arthropoda > Insecta > Hymenoptera > Halictidae > Augochlorella > Augochlorella aurata. Next base: position 12,046,624 of record CM052164.1, read on the forward strand.
AAGTTGTCACAAAATAGAACTAACATATTGCTCTTTGTATTTAATATATTCATATGAATGTAGACATTATTTCATTTGTAATAGAACAGATTAATAAAGTAATGCTAATATTGCGTAAAAAGTGGAAAAATATCCCTTTAAATTACAATGAAATCAAGATATATACATGAAATTAAGAAATTTCATTAATTCCTCTGTTAATTGTGTGATAATATTTTCGCTCGTTTGTTAAAATTATATTGTCATTCATATTTTTGCTCAATCTTAACATTGAATACTGTTCTTGCTTTTGTTCTACGAATTCTTTAACTTTCAACATTTCTCTCTGGAGACATTCCACGGCGTTATTTAAGAGATTTAACTTGACACATTCATTTAAGAGTTTGTGTCTGTTTTAGAATGTTGCATGTTAAGAAAGCACAACAAGCCGCGACACAATAAGAAAGACATCAAATTGTATAAACGACGAGGGTTAAAACACGTTGCATACAGATGGTGTTTTGTGTATATTTTCTGGAACGAACGTGTAACATATGCGAGATCTAAAACATTCACCCTTTTTTTGCTACCTTTTCATCAGTGTTGTAATTACAGTGTGAATGACTGTGTGAAAACTGCTGGTGGTACGCGAGAGTACTTACACAAAAATAAACAAATAAATTAAACATCTTCATAATGTAGCGAATATGGGACACAGATTAATGCTCCGATAACGATACATTATGGTTGTTATACACAGTTAACGATGCTTAGAATCATTTACGGTTTCGTTGATTTTTTTTAAAAAAATGGCCACTTCTTTTTATGGAAATGGCACTGTAAAAATTTCAATTAAAAAGCAGACAATTTCTGTATATGCTCAGGATCGTTTATAATTTTACTTATCAATAGTTTTCAACATATTTTTTAAGATACTCCATCTATAGACTTTAACACTAAATCTACCAACCTCTGAGAGTACCCACTTGAAGTATGTCTCCCATAGAGTGCACGTTCTCCAACATTTTTGCATAGCAATGCACGTAGCTGGAACTTTTGCTCGATAACCCGACTTCAGCTGAATATTCATTGTACGCAAAGCTCTGCTCCTTGATGGCCTTCTCGTCAGAGCATATCGCGGTACAGCGCGGAGCTGTGAAAATCACGGATGCCGCGTGTACGCGCGGCGTACTTAAAAGACTAAATTGCGTCGGGCCAATTTGCGCGCAGTCTCCTCTTCATTCCGACAAAAGCGAAGTGTGCGGAGGTTGTAATTCGGTTAAGTTCGCTAAGTGCAGCCAACTATATGGACCGAATTGAAATTTCGCCCGAGCCGTGGTTCTCGGCGTCTTCTGTGACAATAGACCGCCCTTGGGGACCGATATGCCGAGAATGGCTCTAATTACCGCTCCATCGACTAAAAGCAATCATTAAACCGTATTCGCTTGATCTAAGTGCGAAACAGTGCGCCGTTTGACCTAATTTATCGCTCGAGTGTTAATTCCTGAGTTGCACACCACTTTCGGAGTTCTGTGCACTTGACACCATTGGGATTTCCTATTTCGCGGATGGCTCCGTCGAATTTTTGATTACAGTCCTCGTTTCTCGCAATTTGACCAGGCTCTGTTGAACGTTTCGTTAGCGAAACAACAATTTAACACGTTCGTCGTCAACAATCGACCACCAAAATTGTTACAAAATCAATGCAATTTAATTAATTAAAGCGAAATTAGAAAGTTAAAATTGATCATAGGGGATGGAATTAGAACTCTTTCGCATCCGAAACGTCCTAGTCAAATTTACTTTGTTCGGATATATGAAAAAGAAAATGAATTTTCAAAATTTTTTTAAAACTAGCGTCACCCATATTTGCGTAACGTGGCGCTGAACGTGTTAAACGCCCGGTTATAGTTGTAGCTGGAACGAAATTAAGATTTCCACTTTCTAATTAAGTGAATCTATTCAACAGCCTACGATTAGTTCTAATAACCTCTTGCGCTAGAACGACATAATCTATTAGATATGAATTATTAATTTTTACTAAATTGAAAATTTCGTTTTCCTGTTACCAAGACCTAGAAATGAAAATAAATGAAAATAAATTTTATTCGATCAAATTAAAATTGAGAAATCTGGTTGCATGACGTCAATTACATTTTCACGTATCGTAAGAAAATTAGGAAGATATAACAGATCAGCGCACAAATTAATTTTTACATTTGAAAAAATAATAACGCAGCCATATATGTGTAACATGGCAGTCAAAGTTATGAACGAAAAAATATTAATTAACGTAGCCGTGAAGAAAATCGTAGTGCAAGCGGTTAAATGGGTGAAATTTATGTTTCAAATTTTGATGTCTAACATTTCTTTTGAAAACACGGATTTTTAAATTTAGCAGCTTCTTGCTAGAGTATTTTTAACAATAAAACGATTCACACAGGAGCAGAACCTGTATAGATGTCGGCGGAAATATTTGTTGCACAATTTTAGAAATATTTCGAATTTTAAAACGTTACGACGATCTTGAAATTGTAATAAAGAAGTGGGGTCGAGGACGTGGTTAAGTGTCGAACAATTTTCAGAGATTTTATAACCTCTCACCCCGGAAGTTGGTCGGGCTACGTTCACAGGAGACGCGCACTTGCATCCACAGGCGTGACGTAAATTAGCTTGCAACTTCACTGCAGGTGTTTCTTCCCTGTCGCGGACGCGAAACGTCTAAAATATTACTCGTTTTTTATCTCATCCATGTAGAATACGTTTAAAATATATTTCTCGTTTCGGAAGCGACTCGTGTGCGTGGAGAAATATAACCCAACATGTTGCATCGTAACTCAAAATAGAAACTGCAATAATAATACCATTATTTCTTGGAAAAGATTGTCATAAGGAGATCATCTGTCAGGTACTAGAAAATACTACGTAGGCGATCGCGCAGTTGTTCACGGTATATTTAGATTTTGTATTTAAATCTGGAAAAATCTGATGCCTTTTCAACTTTTGATGTTTGCTTTTTCGTCCACTTGCTTGACTTCTAGTTTATTAGAGTGCCTACTGAGTCTTTCGTTGTATTTTACTCAAAGATTGACTAATTTTTTATTTATTGGCGATACTTGCAGATCGTTTTAACACACCAACAAATCTTTCTAATATTTTTATGTTAGAATTTTGTTGCTGATCTCCATGTGAGAGTTTAGATTTGTACATTTTTTGTAATTTAAGACTCGGTTGTTTCTTCTTGTTGCAATATTTTTGGTACGTGGACACAGGAATTTCCTTGAAAAAGCAATTTCTAATTTTCTTTGTGAAAGAATGATACAAAAACGAGACCGAGATTTTTCACGCGGCCCACCATAGCAGACGCTCCCATCCCCATAGAAAAGGTCATGCCTCCGGGGTCAGACCTTTACGACGTTTCAGGGTAATCTTCCAGATCGTGAAGAAAACGGGGAAAATAAAGTGTGCCTCCATATAAACCAATTTGTCTACGATTTCTCAGCGTCGCGACAAACCCACCGTCCTCCGTAATTAACTCAACGCGTTACCTAGAAATTAAATGCTCGATATTACGCGGTAAATAGTTTCCCAAGACTCCTTTTGCCTCCACGTCTATTTGGATGGTTCGGAAGGAAATCAGTGTGTCCTTTCTTGGAAAATGAGTTACACAGCGCAAACATATCTTTATTATAAAATCTTTATAAATAAACAATGGATAGCAGTACTTATACTGACCACGAAGAGATTATTGACAAGTTTTCGATTAACATTAAAATTTAATATTGTATTATACTACCGATTTGTATATACATTTTGATTCTTTTATCTTTTACATTATATTTCTACTTCTAATCTTTAAATAAGTATATTAATAATTATATAAATAATTATATCTCTACATCAATGACTTATAGATGTCTAAGCTTGTATTTTCTTTGAATAAAAAAGGAATGACAATAATATTATTCAGAGAGAATTGTTTTTTCCAAAACAAGACATTTCGCTCTTGTTTCTCTTTTGGATAAGTTCATTTATACATCATGCAGTAATAAAAACTGTACTTCGCATTACCATTGTTCTTTTTTTAATTTGCAAAATCCTTATTTATCTCAATTGTAAGGTCGGCGCAAACCGATTGGCTTCCGAGCCGTCCATGTATTCAATGTTCGAAAGAGAGTATAAAAATTCTGGCTGACATATAAAATAAATTGAGAAACAGGACCCGTGTAAAATTGTCGGAGAAGATGGCGAAACCTGTTCGAAGAACACGGCTTTGACAAAACGCGTATAAAGTTTCCAATTCACGTGCGTTATTCACAAGCAAAGCGCTCCAAGATTTATCGCGTGTATTATATCATCAATTCCGAGACCGCGGTACTTATCTAATTTTTTAATCGATCTAGAACAGGACTACGCGGGAATTTTGTAGCTCACGTTACCCTGGCTAATTCGCCAAGCAGCCGCGATAAACGCGTTAAAAGAACAAAACGGGCGTAAACGAGTAGGTTATTTAAGGGGCTCCGAACGTGTTAATCAACGGTAAATTAAAATTCCACGGTAATTGAAGTAGCGCGTGTATATCTGCTGCTTGGTCTACACTGGAAACCGAAGGAAGTAGTTCGCACGGCTGGCTCCGCGTGCTATATATTACCCGCCGGTAATTTCGTAATGAAATTGTCGTCCCGATACGATAATTATCGCGCATCTGGTGAAGCCGATCCGCCTGATTATCGAGATCCAACGAAGATTGTAACCAAAGAGGGGGAATGTGTGCGAACGCGCAGCGCCGGGTAGTTTATCCGATCTGCCGGACCGGGTAGTCAAGTATTTACGAAGTTCTGATCAGTTTCTGCCACATAAATCATATCGGTGTGATCGTTCCACTTGGTTCGTAGTTATTACGCGGAGGTATGATTAAGCACATGTTGCATGCGCTAGCCGACCTTATTGGTGCGTGTTCAGGTAATATATGGTCCTATATTCTGGGAAATAAATGGAATACACACAAGTGAAAACACGGCCCAACGAATTCTCTGCGAATTCTTTCAGGCCACTTGATGAAGCGATTAATTACTAGATGTTTAGACATAATACAAGTTTTGTTCCATTTTTATTACTCTGATTTTGATTCCAGTTGCATCCTGATTTTTGTAAAACAATTTATGGAGACGGGAATTCGTATATAATATTTATACGATAGGGGAGAGTAATCTCGTAATAAATTTGAATATGCTTTTGGAATTCTCATAAGTATTACATGTAATCTAAGCTACTATTGGCATAAAAATAAAGACGATTGTACTACTACTACTACTAAAATAGATAATGCGTATTTGACATTGCTAAAATTTTACATTAGGATTACCTATACCCCCAGAAACACGTTTTTGCGCATTATAAAATGTTAAGAACACAATTCAATTTTAAGCGAATTTTAAATCAGTTCTTCGAAATATATTTTTTAAGATATGTATTATAGATCTGGTCCTATTAGCATAACAGCGACATAGTTTATTCAATCATCAGAGACGACGATTTGAATGTTCTAGGTCAAAGTGATCCAATAAATCTTGTAGTACACATCTTTTTGACGCGAATATTGTTCCCCTCCAACAGAATTTATATTTGCAAACCCCGTAATGGCATAGCAAACATTCGATTCCTAAAATTTATTTCATGTGTTTCTTTTTGTTTACAAACGTGCACATTCGTTTTCCGAAAAGTCAGACACGATTTTTTCTACCCGACAGCGAATGCTGTTTGACGTTGAAACATGGAATGCAATCGGAAAAATCATTGTGAATTGAAAAACAAACACGGAAGGAATACGTAAAAATGTTTTTGTAAAACCACGTATCATAAGATCAGTTTACTGTGCTACATAAACGTTCTGTCTGGACGGTGAATCTCTACTGTCGAAGATGTACTACCCCTGGAAGAAAGTGTTCGAACAACTTTTAAGACAAAAGCTTTTTCAAAACTGTATTAAATGAATTGAATTTGGTTTAAACCTTAAAGGAGCTAGTTTACTGCATAATGATTAAAATACTTTTTTTAAATTTCACTGTTACTTGCAATGATCAAAACAATAAAAAAAACTTTCGTTTTTTAACTTCTTCCTCACTCTGTTTGTATAACGCATCGGAGCGAAATCGAAAGCGTAAAATCTGCGGCTCGAAGAGCTACGGAAAATCCAGGAGACGTAGAACATCGATTATACGACGGTTAATCGCTAATTATAGCGATTCCCTCTACGAAAACAACCCGAGGCCTCAGCCGTGGCCAGCCACAGCTTAATAACAGGAATCGATCGAGAAATTTCAGACGGTGGCTGAACAAGGTTATTAACTATCGAGAGGTTATTCGATCGATCTGACACGCTATATTCGGCTCGCATTTAACGACTGCTGCTCGTATCCAGTCCATCAAATCTCGTATCTCGTAAAATAATCGAATGTTCTTTAAAATCGCTTGATTTCAATCGTTTTTTTCGCGTACGCGACGATAATGCTACCCCTGCGTTTCCATTTACGTACAATTTCGTTACCGGGCTGCAATTTTTATCACGTCGACACCCGCTAATTACGGTGCACCTATACTACCCGCAACATTAAATTCTAAATTGAAAAAAAAAGAATTGCAGCGAACTTTCCAGATTAAATGTTATTTCATGTTTACAGTCTAAAGTAGCAATCACCTTGATTTCGACAACTTTGAATTTGGAATGTAATTCCATTCTCAGAAATTAGTCGAACACGTTCAATAACTGTACAATTTTTAACTTCGAAATAATACTACTTTCTCTAAATGGATAATTGCTTAATTATAGGGTTGTTCGGAAAGCAAACCCGCTTTTTAACCAATAGGGAAATCGGTTGTATTTTTAACCAGCCATCATCATACTAAACCGTATTGTTATTATTAGATTTCAGTTCTTTATGCGAAATTAAAGTTTTCGAACTCAATTGTACAAAGCAAAAGTGAAATTAAAATATATTTTCTTCTTTAGTGTGTTTTTCACCGTAATGTGTCTTACACTTTACATTTTATTTGACCACTTTTTATCATAAATACGTAAAATCCGCAGTCTAGTCGTTACATACTTTGACATTTCAAGATTTATTTGTAAAATATACGGTTATATTTTCATTGTAATTCTCATTTTACGTTCTTGTTGCAATAAACAGAATGTTTTGCAACTTGAAACCTATTCTCCGCTCTATCGTCTATTCAACAAATGTTCATTCATTTAGTTAATTAAATGGTTTCATTTCTCATGCATACAAAGTAGCGATCCGATCTCAAAAAGTTGTTCGGAGCCTGAAATAATGTACGCATCTTCGGAAAGTCGCTATATCATTCACTTTCGACTGGTTTCTCTACGGTGAATCACCTGTTTCTGAAGTCTATTGCGAATAATGGGTCACTTTGTGTGGATCGGTGTGCGACATGAATGACCGCGCCCGGGTACTCGTTAATACACGAATGAAGCGATATCAAAGTGTAGGTATTTAATTAGTACCTTCAACGTTAATGACCGCGTATCAGAATAAATTATTCCGGCGACATTTATCGGCTATCGCATGATGTACGGTCGTTTCAAGGGAAACACTTTATCGAAATTGAATGATATTACAATATATAGACCGAACCAATTTATCAGGAGCTCGATCAACTTTCAAATAGAGTCGGAGCCTTATTAAAATTTACGGAACTCCTGGCTTCGCTTAGTTTCAGCCAGTCATCCTGGATGATCCGAGGACATGAAACCCACTTGAAATTGAACCAAAACCGTTGTATGTCGTTGTATATTGTATAAAAAGTTTCCGATCGTATATACTTATACAAAATTGACAAAGAATATTCGCGTTTTAGAGTTATAAAATGTTCTTTTACGCAGGTAACACGTAATAGAGTATTTTTCCCGTTGATATCAAAATTTTACACAAAGTTTTACGCAAAACTGGGTACAGAAATTTTACATAAAAATCGTGAGTCCACAAATCACTGTTCCACATTGTAACTGTTTCAATAAAAAAGAAGATTCGTTGTTTCCAATGAAACGTAGCAGTGTAACGGATTAATCGAGCAGCCAGCTTGGGGAATTAATTAATGCATCCATGGAAACGAAATTACTTTGCCAGCAACCCAATATTTCGGTTCGGCGAGGAGACTGAGCACAGAATACGGAGCGGGCCGTGGAGTAGTACATATCAGCGAAAGCGGAAAATAAAAGCACACTCGACTCGGTTCGACACACGGATTATTGGGTCGAGTGATTGTATACGAGCAAAGCCGAGGGAAGAAGGGTCGTTAAAATTGCAACTTCCTTGCCGATTGCCACCCTGCTACCCCCACAGCTTTTTTCTTCTCCAGCAGCTCCTTCTACGGTCTTTCGATCCGCGCCACCGCGGCCTTTCAATTATTCCGTCATTTTCAAGAAGTCACGAAGAAGAACGACGGTGCATCGTGCTCGAGTAGAGGAAGTTACGGCACGATTCTTCTCGAGATACATCTTTGGTTCTCTCTCTCTCGAGAAATTCAATGGACGGCCGTGTTCGATACGACGCGACGCTCCGCGCCGCGACGGCCAATCTGCGAGCTGAAGAAACCGGGCAAAGCGGAAACGAGGAGGTCGCCGCGGGAAAACTGTCATCGTTTACTGAATGGTGACACGTGTCACCGTTGTCTCCTGTCCGTGTGAATGCGCCCGTTACCCGTTATCAAGATATACACGCGAAATCTCTTCTTCTTCCCCGTCGACGGAGCTCGACACTGAGACTTTTCGACCCTGCCAATCGATATTCAGGTGTCACCGATAGTCCGCGCCGTGGCTGAATAATTTGCGGAGTCGAAGCCAGCGATGACATCGAGTATTTATGTCGTAAGTTGGCTCGGGTCTTGTTCATAGAATTCTCGTGTAGCGGATCAACGAGCGTTCAGAATTTGCAAATGAACTTTGAACAATATTGTGCTGCCTAAATAATTTCTTGTTGCTCGCGAATGTTGTCGACGATATGCACGATCTTATGTATTACAAGTAAACTGCGGACGTTTACGCTAAATAAATATTGTCCGCGTCGATTCTACAAGAGAAGTGTTAAACGAAGATGTATCCGTTCTTTGAATAGTTTCGATAAATTAAAAATAATGAAATTTTTCTATGAATGCATGAAATCCGCAGTCTGGTTATCACGTCGGCATCGTATTTTTTAAAACTGTTCAATACCTTGACCGTTTTTATTGCCGACACCGCGGCTTGAAAGAAAGAAAAAGCACCTGTGTATCGCAAGGCAAAACGTGTCCGACGTATTGATTTCATTTAAGGGCAGCTATAGCCTGTGCCTAGCCTAGATAATACGCGAAGAATTTCTAAACCATGATCTTATGACAGAGGAATGAGAGAAAAAATTGATGCTTACAATTGACCGAACATTTTCTTCGTTGCTAATAATCATTATTAATGACGGAAGTTCTACTTCAGTCACTTATCATTTCTGATGAGGGGAACTGATTTCACGTGTTTGTAAGTGAATCGCAATTTCTGTGCATTTGTGACAAAAATTAACAAATTAAATATAGAACTTATTAAAAGGGGAAAGTCATTCTCGTCCCACTTATGTTTCGTAAAATTAATTCTTTGCACTAGGAGAATTTGAATCTTTGAAAAATGAAATAAATATTGTTAAAATATAGTTTTAGTACACTCTAATCACATTTTTCTTATAAAAATATGCATTTGCACAAACTTCCGCAGCATAATTATAAATAATCAGAATGGCGTTTCTCCCGATAACGTCGAATATTTTAATGAAGATAATAATAGTTTGATTAGAACAGCCATCACTCCTGGCTTCAAATAAATTCTATTAGTTCTTTGCTGTCTGAAACTGCAGCCAGTCGTTCCTACAGGTGCGTAACAATCGCATTCTAATTACAGAAGTCTCGCGCACGTGTTTAGAAAAAGTAGCGTCTCGAACTTCGAATCGTTGGAGTCGTGTAATCGTTCCTGCGCGCGGTTAATTAGACGGGATTTAAATGTAGAAGATGAAGCAAGAACTAGCCGGCGGACGGTCGACTAAACCAACCTGTGTATATCTGTTTCAGTGTGCAACTGCAATTTTCACGCGAGAAAGTGCATATTCAACATGGAACTGTACAAGCTGTCGGGTCGTGTCAGCGGAGGCGTTTGTCTGCAGTGCTGGCATTTTACAGCAGGAAGACACTGTCATTATTGTCGGGAAGGTTACTACAGAGATCCAGCGAGATCGATCACGCACCGTAAGGCCTGCAAACGTAAGTAGTACTCTCTGACAGACATTAATCACTGCTAATTTCGTGGAGGCTATCACTGCTGATCTATTAATCAGGCATTACTTGTTGAAGTTTACTCGCATGCTGGTGTACGATTCATTGAAATTATGCTGAAAATCACGATTCATTTGAGGCGCTCGACGTACGCGCGAAAGTAATCGCTAGGCGGAATCGACGTCGAGCAATTAATCAGATTGAGTCAGGATATATTATTTGGTTCGATATGTTTGCGACATTAACGACTGGGAACACGTCGCAATTGCGAATATCAACGTTTTTCGAACTAGAAGAATGCATTCTTGAGAGTAACATATTTTTTAGATTAGTGTGATAATTGCATTCTTTCTCGGATCTGAAACTGGTATTCTCACGTTAGAGGGCTCTTTGTATAACTGGTTTTGAACAGAGAGATGCATCATTGGCCGAGGGTTAATAACACGAGAGTCATTCAATAACTAAGGAGACAAACGGCTATTGTCTTAATACGATTTGTTCACGGAATTTCTCTGCTGCGGTCCAACTTTCGTCCTATCGTTTCACTATTCTCGTGAGACACGCGATTATATATTTTATAAAAGTATTGCGTTTAAACAGAATACGAAGGGAATCGAACATGCATAATATAATTACAGTAACTTTCACACTTTTCAAAGAAATTGCAACAGATAACTTAAGAATTTTAACGAGTTAGTTATGTTATTAGTTATGTTAGTTATACTAATATAATTAGTTATTGTCTTACACTAGTCAAGGTTATGTCAAGGTGTCAATTGATGACAATTCTTGACCCCTCTTATATTTTCGAAAATATCGATATTTTTAAATGAAATTAAGTTGATTTCATCTTATTCTAATTTATATTTCGTATATACGTAAATAAATTGAAAACTAATTACGCGTTTATATATATTTTATTAAGTGAAAAAGCCATTATCTTGTATTTACTAATATTTTATAGAAGTGGCCAATCACTATACATATATAGGTCAACAACTGTACACACTGGCCTACGTATTTCGGAATATATATTTGGAATGCGTATATTTTTAAAATCAATGAAGTGTTTCAACTGACGTTCCATCTAATACAGAAATAAATAACTATTACAAACAAAAGATATGTAACACAGTCGAGAGAAATATTATTTGCAAATATTTGTATTTCTTAGTTTAAATATTTTTCGCAAAGTTTTCCCTGCTCTATTTCCCCTGCTCCGTGTTCCACGTTACCATTTTTCACGCAAACCCATGAAATGCGCAGTGATCAGGACAGCTTAATACACTCGATTACGGTGAATCGGACAGTTAGCAAGCGGGGTCGGTGTTTGCTCTCACGTTCGTTCCGCGAGTGGAATCCAGTTATTACCCCGTTATTACTATTAATTTCATCTGTTTCCCGGTACTGTTACAAAGTGGCTACCAGCGGGGATTATCCCCTCGTCCCCTATCTTCGGGCACTGGGTTCGATTTATGTAGGTTCGTCTAGGACCAGAAGAACTTCCACATGGGGATAACGATCTCCTGGCGCGAGAAAGCATGCCGGAACGTATTCATGCTCGCGCCGCGCGCCGCGCGCCGCTCTGTGCCGCGGTGCGGTGCACCGTGCAGTCCACCACCGTGCGCATCCACTGCACATACGTTGTACGTTGTGTTCACGTACTACATTCCATTCGTGTGATTGTAACACAGTGGATTTGTTGTTTAGTACGTTCGCGGCCGCGGACGATCCTCCGCACCTACTAAATTAGCTGTTGTCCATGAATTACGATAAGACTGATATTTCGCTCGTTGACGCTTCGCTATCGACGCAGACGGATTTCTTTTAGAACTACGACGCTCCCTTATGCTCCATAGTTTCTCCTGCTCTTCCTTTTACTATTGTCCTCGTTACGCCGTTAAAACATCCTAGCGCATTCAACTTACGGAACCACTTACACTACCGTACTTACACTACGCTACCTACCATGGGTATTTGGTCACTTGCACATCATTGTAAAAAAGTGAGGTATGTTACAATTCTCTTTTACGATTCACGATGTTATCTTAGACGGTCATATAATGCTTATAAAATGGCATTATTCGTGTAAAATTGATTTTGTGGTAGGACGCTTAAGGGAAAATTCGTTTCGAATCTTTCATATGAATTGAATGAGACTAACCCTATGAAATATGAAAGGAAATTGCCGACCAACCCAACAAATTGTTTTCAAACGTACTATACATTAGGTTGTTCAGAAATTTCGTTTCACATTCATAGTCTTCATTTCGCATTCAATTCGTACAAAAGATTTGGAACGAACTTTCCGAACAATTTTACTCGACACTATAGAATAAATATCCAATGTAATTGACAATTTATCTGGATAGCAATTGATTCAAAGAATTTACTCGTACAAGATTTCGTTCGAATAAAAAGTTATCTATTATTCGAATAAGTGTTTATTCGTACAGGAATTAATTCAGAAAGCAGTCGATTCGAATAATAAAGATAGAATATAAAGTATTTTCTTCATAGATATTTCTCCAACCTTTTCACAAATGTGAAAGTGCCAAAAATACCCAATTAAGCAGTGACAGTGTTTCTTAGCACTTTATGTACCGGTAATTATCTAATAGTCATTTCAAAATTAAAAATCACAAGTTGAGAATATCTTAAAAAATTGTTCAAAAGCGACGACAATTTTATCAGAGATTCGCGAAATTATTTAATAATATTGATTAACTGCTTCTAAAGTTATTAAATGAAAATTGTTGAGCTTCTTTCACATGCAGCTCAGCCATTGAAATTCTGCTATCACGATCTCTATCATAAAAATATCTCTCAACGAAAATAATCTTAGGTTTCAATGAACAGTCACATATCTCAGCAGTTGGACGGCATTTCCGACGAACAACGCGAAGCATCTTAATATTTCTATTTATAGGCCGCATGAAGGTGCTCAAAAAGAATTTTAAAAAGCGTACGCATGCGTGCGCGTGCAAGTAACAAGCTTCCCTCGCGACGATTACAAATTACATCGATAGAGCGGAGGAATCGACGCGCGAGTACGTAGGTGCGGCGCTGGGTTCCTCGTGGCCGCGCTCCGGCGAACACGTTACCCCGAACACGATAAAATTGAACAGACTTTAAACCAGTTACCGTGATGTTAATTACCTCCTCAAAGGCGTCGGTTCCCGTGGCAGTTCGGCGGATTTAATTCGCGACGAAAGCCCCGGGGTTACGTTTCATAGGCGGAGAGAAATGAGAGGACGCGACTCGACGCGGCGGCGACGTCGTCCGCGCGTCCCACGCAATTCCGCGTCGATGGGTGGCTTCTTCGCTCTAGGTACTAATTTATGAAAGTTCTACTATCCTAAGACGACGTTAAATCTTCTTTCCGTGCCGAGGGCTCTCGGTGAGTGTCGTGTCTCGTTGTTATCTTAACGGCTGCCATGGCTGCTAACGAGAATACAGACTGTTCGTTATCTTCGCAGCGAGAGCACGCGCAAGCCCTCGGCACGACACTTGTATTTTATATGCGAGCCAGAGACACTGGCAACCATGAGCACAAGGAAGCCACGATTGCACCATATCCCTAGCTATGAGTTGTTAGCTCGGAACGCGTTTAATTACCCTCGGCCAACCCTCCACGCGCCTTTTCGCTCCTCGGATTTTCTCCGAGCACGACCGGCCGGCTAATTTCGTTCCCGCGGGAGTCGATTTCGAATTTCAATGCTGCTCAGCTATTGTCGCACAACAGTAGCTTCTCCCAAAATGTTTCATACTCTTCAAAGCATCGAATGCCGTGAGATATTTTTAAAAATTGTTCATGGTCGTTGACCAATTCTCGTGCTTTGTTATTATAATATTTAATGCGTCGAGCTAGAGTTTATCCTTAAAGAAACCATTTGTAGAACATTTTGACATTGAAATATATCTTGTATAGGCAAACCATGCACACAACTCCTCAATATGTTCTAGATTGTTGTCGTATTATAATATAACAGCGGAGAAGAAATTGTGATAGCCACCAATAATTATCAATTCGGAAAAGTTGATTGTTTCGTTAAAAGTCACTGAATTCTTCAAACCGGTCTACTGTGCGACGACGAGCCGTACCTCGGGGAGCGTAATTCGGTGTGCAGGCAGAGGTTGCATCTCGGCGAAAGCGCGGGGATTAGTAAACGTAGGAACGTCCACGGGAAGAGGCGAGCAAACAGCGAAAGCAAGGAAAGAGATGCGCTGGCACTTAAAGACGCAAACGAAGGATGCTCTTCTCGGCTCGCCGTAGAGAATGCATTTTTAAAAGAGGGAAAAATGAAGTGCAATCGAGACGGTAGAAGAGCGTGCTCTCGCTCGCGTCTTCGAAAGGCATTCGTCCATTTAGCTCCCCGTGCAACACTAGCAACGGCATCAGCGGCAGCAGCGTCGTCCTCTATCCAGGCGTCGCGCGTCGCATCGTATCGCGTCGCGGCAACCGGCGTCGCGTCTCGTCGTGTCGACCGGCGTCGCCTCGCAACGTTGCATCGAGTGTCGGTGCCATTTCCACGGTTAGTGAACTCCGAATGGCTCCCAGAGGCGAGCCCTCTCAATTTTGTGCTCGGAGTTTCCAGCACACGGAAAATACGGCCCTGTCGGCTGCCGCGCACTGTCAGGTCAGGCAACTGCTGCTCGTTTCGAGATTTCCACCGCGACGAACGACGCGACGAGCCTCGCGCCCGCTTTCTCTCTCTTGCGCTCTCTCTCTGTCTCTTTCTTTCTCTTTCTCTCCTCTCTCTCTCTCTCTCTCTCTCTCTCTCTCCATCTTCCTCTCTTTCCCCCAGGCCGATCTCCGTCCCTCTCCTTTCCATAATCGTCGTTCACCTCTTTCTGCCCTGCCGCCATCCCTCTCTCCCGCCGCGCCGCGGTGAATTACCCGGGAAATTTGTTGCCTCGTCAACGAACCAACAGCCGTATCTAATGTCGTTGTGAGGTGACCCGTGGATGCCTACCTCTGCCTCTGGCTCCGCTTCTGCGCCCATGTCGTCCGATTTCTTCTTTTCGAATGCTAAGTAGAGATGTTCGATTTCGATTCGGTTCTTTAGAAAATCGATCGGTATTCGGTTTCTTACTGAATCGATTCTTTGATATAACAATCGTGAATCTTGCCCTCTATGAGAAACAATTGCAACTGGTCAAAGCATCAATCAAACTGTCCGACGTGGGTCTCCTACCGTATGCATGATCCTTTTCCCTCCGTATCCATTGGTTTATGGCAATTCTTACGAAATCTATTTTCACGTCGATTCTTTGGTTTTGATTTTAATCCCTTGACCCGTAATATCATACCACCCTTGTTACGAAGACTTCGAACATGGTCTACTAAATACGGGGTAAGTGACCCAATTACCGAGCTTATCCAGAATTCCGTCATTTTCATTTATTTGAGCAATAATCACAGTAATATGACAAAGAGTTGTGAATAACAAAATTCTAATATAATATTTGATATTATATTAATTGAAAAGATACTTAGGAAAATAAGAAATATTTAGGATTTATCGGTATTTGGATCATGATTAATTGTCACAACTAGCTTTCCGAAGTATCGGTAATTGGGACGTTAATATTATTTTCATTTTTCATTAATTTCGCATGAAATTAAGATCTTCAACGTTCTGAAAACATCTAGTTACAAAACTGGAGAACTAAACGATATCAAATGCAAGGAAAGGTTCATTTTTACGATAAAATAATAATAACATTCTAACCTGCTATATAAAGTAAACTAAAAATGATGTGTCTATCGTAGAAATTTATTAGTGACAAACAACTGTTACCCATCGTAGTTCCGACAGGAATCGCAGTACGGGGTAACAAGAACGATCGATTTTGTGTCGATTCAACTCGCACCAATTTTAGCAGACTAGGTTCCTCGATTTCGATTTTAGAATGGATCCGAAAATCAATGCTCCGAGGAGAAACGAACCTACCTAATGGTAAGGTGGCCGAACCGTGTCGTCCGATCGGCATCTGTTCTCCGTCCACTCGGTCCTCTTTCTCGTTTTCTCCCCCATCGGCTTTTTAACGCGTTCGAATGGCGAGCGCCGACGACGCTCGCTGCTCGATTCATATTTTCATACATATTTATGGTCACCGTTCCTACGGTTTTATCCTTCCCTTTGGCAACGCCTGATCTGGAGCACGCCTGCGGAGCATCGTCGCTGGCATTTTACATCCGCGACGCTTTCGGATTTCTATTTTCCAGCGCGGTGTTTTTATCTCGCCTCCGGATCGCCGCGATAAATTGCAGCCAGGGTTTGACGCACTCGGAATTATCGGAGTGATTTAAGTCGATGTCGCGGGTTACGCTGGAGCGAACGACGATGGTTTCATCGGCGACGCTCAAGGATTGTTCATCGAGCGGGTTTCGTATAGTTGGCGAGCTGCGGAGCAGCAGACACTCGGAACATTGTGAGAGCTCTGTTGCGTTATTTGTAACTTGTTAAAGGTGTCGAGGGAATAGAGTTACTCCTGTTTTGGTTTCTTGCGATCAGCACGTTTTCGCTGTGCAGAAAAATCCACGGTCTGTTGTTCAATGTTGACCGCTTGCCGTATCGTTATCGTCTTAAGTTGCGATTAGTAGATCTTTATCGATTGTAATAATCTCATCTGAAAATAAGAAAATTTATATTTATTTTGTAGCTACATTTACTCGAATACATTAGTTATGAGAGGACAAAATTTAATTTCGATTTTAAAGAAGGAATAACATTACGAGGCTGTCTCGTCAATTATTCAATTCCCTGTGGTTAAATTAATTAAAAAACTACTGCTATTTTTAGATAGAATAAAATGACTAATGGATCTACATGTAGTGTTTTAAAAAATTGTGTTTTCAAAGATTACTATAGGAAAGGGCCATCAGCGGAGAGTTAATTGTTAACCAGTTAGCTGTTGCAATCTCTTTGAAAAGTGTGTAAGTTTCTATTGTATATATTTAATTTTCTATATATTTTGTTTAAATACAACACTTTTATTAAAAAATATATAATCTAATAAAAAATATCAAGCTATACATATACTCTTCTTAACCGGTTAGCTGTCTTTGACGAGAGTGCTCGACGAAATGGCAACGTTTCGTGTTACGACGCGCTTTACTTATCAAAAACAGCTAACTGGTTAATTGTTATTGTGAGATGCAATTACGTTGACGAGCAACCGGCGGACATATACATTTCATAAAAGTCAAAATTTGATGATCGCTTCTAAATGAGTACTTTCGTCCAAACAATAGAGTATCGCATTATGAGATTCAACGGAAAGAAAAGTTAAGGGGACGTTTAACGTTATTTATTACTGGAAAGTGAAGTTATAACAATCTTAATACCATCCGGGGCACTCCTGGACGCCGCTATAGTACTTAAGGGTTAACTTTGAGAGATATATTATGTACTTTCTACGTGTGACGCGTGTAACTGAAACAGGTGGTCAAACTGGAAACGCTGGAGTACCTTGCGAACCGTTACAGATACAAAAAGATAGTTAAATACAAAAGATGTTTGATATGGAGTGAGACATTATCTGTCGTTGATAGCTTTTTTATGCATTAGACAATTTGAGAAGTCAATTTAATTTTTTAAATAGAGCAAAGCGTCGACGTTGATCGTGTAAAAATTCGTCCTAAACGTGAACGAAAATTTGCCTAAAATTAAATAGAATAATCAAACGATTATTAAGTTATATCAAACCTTTAAATAATAAACTTTAAATATAATAAACTTAAATTATAAACTGTGTATGCCATAAATGGTTCAATTCTACAATGTACGTACGGCTTATGGTAGTAACCAAGAGCTGCCAGACAGGATTTGATGCGTAAGGGTGAAATAATTTGAACACGTTGCCATAGAAGAGTAATCTGGCTAGCTATGCTATCAGTTAGGAGATAATTTTGAGATACATTTCATTAAATCTAATGTTTCACAATTTTTTAACGACTAGAGCGGGTTTTGTTCATTTATAATAACAATGACCAATGAAACAATCAAACTGTAAAAACATTAGAAAAGTTTATGAATGTCCCTACGTTCTAAAATACATTTCTATTTAAGTTGCATGTAACACAATTTAATAAGAAAATTTACGTTCTGCACACAAATCCGCAATCTATTAATGGCGGCCGCATCAAAATTCGGCGGTCGAACAGTAACCAAGCAGACAATTCAAAACGCAACTAAATAGTTAATAATCCAAGGTGTGCGAACGCTTGAAAAAAAATCACAAGTGCGGGGAATCTCATTTATCTCGCTTCCGTTTGCTCTCGCTTCTTTTTTCGATTCTGATATCGTTCACCGTCGGATTGTTATGCTCCCCGTTGGGGAGCCAGGGCCTGTATGTGCACACAGTGGCTAGTAATATTAGAAACTTCCCCTGTTTGTACAGCATGCGCGGTCATACCGGAACGATACGTTTCAACTGTGCCCAACCCCGAAAGCTTCGCCCCGTGTTGATTTTAACCCTGGTGACACCCTCCGGCAAGGGTTGTCTCTCAAACAGAATCGGTCACTGAGACATTCGTGGTCCCTCTCCGGGCAATCTTACTGGTTTTTCCACTTCGTCAAGAGTTCGGTCACAGTTCAATCTGGAAGTTTCCGGGACACTCGATTTGTCCTGATAGAAAGTACGTTCCCGTATTTGGTCAGAAAACATATGTACATCTGGCAGACCTGTATTGAACTTTACCATTTTTCTAGCTGAAGCAAATTCGAGACTGAATTTCGTTTAAAGAGTCTATTGTTTCTTACGCTTCGTCGTTCTTGTTTTTTGTTTATACATTGTTGAAGAAAATGGAACGATGCTCAGAAGATTCATTCATTCGAATAATATTTCATTCCTCAAAGACATTCGACTGGAATTAGTATGTTCATATATTTATCGAGTAGCGGAAGAAATTATTTATTTGAAGAAAAATAGTCAAACACTTGAATTTACTGACAGTAATCTGTCAAACAATGCAATAACAGCAGTAATATTAGCAATGATATTACATCTTTCTGTATTTTATAAAACGCATTCACGATGCTGCTTAAAATATACACAGCCGGATGACTTTATCTTGATAATTATTCTGTCCACCAACGACGCAAACTGACAATTTTGTCCACCGAAGATGCAAACAAAGTTCCATATGAAGCTTCTTACAAGAAATTCTGCAGAAGATTTCGACAAAATCCAAAGAAACCATGAAATTTACTTTTCTCCACCGCAAACAGCGTCTCGCGAAAGTCCGCAGCCAATAAGCCGGAACACAGATTCGCCGTGAAAATAAAGCGGCAAGGCTAAGTAGAGAGAGCTGAGAAAACAAAGCGGGAGAGGTTCGAAAAAAAGAAGGTGGCGAGACGAAGAAAGCGCGAACGAGGAGAGAAAATAAACGGCGTACATAGGAACGGCAGAAGTGAATAAGAAAACAGACGAGAGGGGCCCGAAGGTGAGGAAACAGGGACAAAGCTCGAACAAAGTGGGCAAAGTATCGTTTGAAACGAAGACAGCGGAGACGAAAAAGAGAAACAGATAGATAGATAGATAGATAGATAGATAGATAGAGAGAGATGTTGGACTGATGAAAAGAAATCGTGGACAAGTCTGTAATACACGTGTGGTTCAAACGAAGAAAACTCCATCGTTCCTATGGAGGCGTTTTTATAATTTCACTAATTGCGAAATGAATCGTTATTCGACCACGTGGCAATTTAATCATAAACAAAGAAAATCCGCAATCGAATCGCGGCGACTCTTGAGTCAACACAACCGCTTTTCCACTTAATCGGCGCACCAAACAGGCGCGATTAATTGAAATCAAGAGATAGTAGCTCGCGAGTGGATCCTTCTGGTGCTCGACTCCATAGAGCCGCGACGGCCCCGCAAGGATCCAATAACTCTTCCGATTCCAGCGATCAGCTCTGCGGAGAATGAATAATATTTTGCGGCGTCGCTTCCGTAGGAACAATGGGCGTCGATTAATTAAACATTTCCAGCGCGACCGTGATCCATCACGCTGCGATCTCCGTCTCTAGCTGATTCACGCGTTGATCAAGCGAACGGGACCCCGAGGACGAGATACTCGGCAGAGACACTCGTCGTTTTTGGGTCAACGAAGGAAAAAACGCGGCATTATTACGGTGAGATCCTATTATTCGATTTGAATCGAATGTCAGGCCTGGAATTGAATCCTGCCGCCGCGCTAGGTGCCAATATCGTTCTTGTGCTCGTCGCCTGGCATGGTCTTAGTTCGAAGCTTGTGAAAACCGGCGGTTACACAGAGGGAAAGGCATAGAACCGCACACGTACAGTAGTCGGAAGGTGCTTGAACCCGATACCAAGTGCAAAGCTTTCCTCGCGTACTCGGCACACGTTAGCATATTCATTATCCGCCACTTAGTCGGGTCTTAAACCAGCGGTGCTTGCGGTGGGATCAGCACTATTAGTCTCTCACGCCCCTTCCTCCTCTACCCTCCATTGACTCTCTCTTTATATGTATCTTTCCTTTTCGCTCTGCCCTTCACCGCCTTTTGCTATCATTTCCTTCTTCACCTCGTACCTTTGCACTACCACACTGCGTCACACAACTATAAGACCACCGAAAAATGTTCGGTTTTTGTACATTGTAAGTGGTTAACATAATTACGAATAAAGTACAACGAAGTTGTTCAGTGAAATTAGGACTGAAAATTTCTGTCGCATAATTACTTTTTCAACATTCTTACGTTAAATTTGTGTTAAAAAGAAACTATACCAATAGTTCTTCTTTCGTTTTTATTAATTATTTGCATGGTTACACTGTCTCAAAGAAGCACAACTCAAGATGATTGAAATGTGAAATTTGTATTTACAATGCTGCGGTTTCCTTAAAACGTATATTTTAAATTTGAATTTGATTTTGATAGTATCTATTCTCTACATTTTTGTATTTAATACCTTATTTTATCTCATGACTGTGACACCATCCCAAAATTTTCTATTGACTTGGACAAAGTATGCCATACTTGAGATTGCACCGAGAAACGATATTTTATTTGCCGCGTAGTTGTATTGCAAATTCCCGGTGCAAATTCAAATTTCTGTGGCTAATTCGAAACGGTCAGATTTCGAAATATAACCAAATTGTTAAACGACATTTCTGGAACATGCAAAAACGTGTCAAACTGTGCCAAACATTATCACCTCTTTGTAACCAACCAATTTCTTCATTACGATTTTGTAGTCTTTTTTAAGCAGAGCATTTTGGACATAAAAGACAATCAAGTTTATATCGTGGGCGATTTCCATAAACATTATCCGCGTCATCTAATTTGCATTTAAATTAACATAGAAGCAACATTTTTCTGGCCGTGCAACGCTTGCAAAACTTTTTAATTAAGCACTTGGCCATTTCCAGGAAAATGTAATCTCGAAACTGTTACCGAATGAAACTCTTAGCTCTCCCGATTCTATAAATGATCGCAAACCGTCGCAGTTATTTGAGTCTGTCGAATTAACGTCCATCTGCGACGCATGAAAGATTAAAAGCCAATTGATTTTCTTATAGCCGGGTACACAAACCGTTCCTTTGTACGTTGTTGCGTGCAGTGGTTCTGTTTGTCCCCGCAGCACACGCTCGTGAATATTATATTGAGAAATATGGGGCATTGAACGACGGCTTTCTTACGTATGATCCGACAATTAGAATTCCTTCGTTCGGGTCGCTAACTTGTTTCTTCCTGCTGAGGCGACTGGAACGCGCAGTAGGTACGATCGATCGTCTAGACAGCGCGAAACGAGACAAAGAAATCAAGTGCTCTCGAATTCGCCGGCCCTCGTTACCCTTTGTTCAGATAAACACGCGGTACGCATGTAATTACGCGCAAGCATCCAATTTCGCTTGCGCCTCGCTTAAAAAACACTCCGGTTTCGTTTGCGCGCCGCCGGGACGTTTCAACGATTCCTCTTGTCCGGGACCAGGCTTGAATAAATTCTGTTTATGCAACAGATTAATCGCGGCTGAATTTTATTCTACGTTGAACAATTAAACGCGCCGGCCGCGTAAAGGTTTAATCGCGCGGCTCGAATTACGGCAGAACTAATATACATTAAAGGATTTATGTTGCGGACGTTGTCCGCGATTCCATGGACGTGAATTTCCTACTTCTTTTTATGGCGAATGACCCGGAATAAAAGAAATACCTGCACTGTCGCCCGAATAAATGAACTGTGCGTGTAAAACGCGTGCACAAAATATTCTTGAAAATGCCAGCCACGTTTCTCCAACATCTTGCACGAAAGACATTTTCCGCGGCAAGAGTCGCAAAAAAGTTTTCCGTAAGAATTGTGCAGTCTGTGCACCATGGTGACAATTTTACCTAAACTAAATGTAGACTTCTACTAGACTATATTTATATTTTATTGCGATGCGAATGACGAATGCAGCAGAAAATCTTATCGAAGCTTCGAATTTGTTCTTCTCAATTCTCATAAGAAATATTTCGTTACATTTTATCGACATTTACTAGAAAAATAAATCTTGTTCTCCTTGATGTAGCATTTTTTTCCTTCGATCTAGAACAAAAAATAAAACTGTTCAAAGATGCAGAATTTTTATTTCGATCATGCAATAAACGTAATTTGTACAATTAATATTACACGAATCCGGCAAGTTCTTCATACCATAATTAAAATAAATATTTTTATGCAATAATTGCCGAGAATCGTCGTTATTGTTCTATTAATATACGATTGTGTGATGCAATCAGCCATCGAATAAAGTCGATTAACATAATGCGATCGAAGTAAGACGTTTATCGTTCACTGCTAAGCACTATCAAACTACTATCAGCTTTTAACGGATTACGCGGAATTGAGCGCAGGTATCTCGGGGAAGCCATTAAGTAAAGCCGTGTCTAGTAAATATTTGTGCAAATTATGCTAAAACAACATTTTCAGAACACCGCAAAGCTTGACCAGCTTTGAGAGATTTCATTAATCAGATCGAAACAATTATCCATCCTTTGACAATGAGACTGAAACGAAATATGATCGCGGGTCTCGAGAACTCTTATAATCACAGTCCCAAAACTAAACCATCCAACCAATTAGAATTTGAATAAGAAGCTTAAAATCAGCTTCGCGGTTTGGCATCTCTGAAATAAATTTAGAGATATATTTCCGTCAAAATACTTCTACCAGCATGATGAAATTATAACATTTCGCCAGCCTCTATGAATTGCCCTTTGCGATTTCATTTCCAAATTGTTTACAGAAAACTTTCGTATTGCCTTTGGTAAAATTGATTTAATCAATAATATGATCGCAGAATTCGTGGAAATGTTGGCGGTGGTAAATAACGTCATGAAATGCATAAGAAAATTGGCAAAAATGATATGCGGTGTTTGGTCAAGTTCGAAAACTGGGACACCGCAAAACTCGCAAATTAGAAATGTTCTGCATTTCTTAAATAAATAAAGGTATTTATTTCTTCGGGAATATTTTACGCAAAAGTGAGACAATTCAGTCTATCTCTCCTCGCATCGTTCGACATTTCGCCAAATGCGCCAATTCCGCGAGATGTAATCTGGAACATTTTCCGCGGTAACTCTGGAGATGCCTCTTTCCCCAGAAGAGATGCACAGTCCAGAAAGTCCACAATCCTATGAGCAGAACGTAGTATTACAGGTATGCAATTTTGCAGGCGCTGCCTCCTGTCCCTACGCTAACCAGATTGCTAAGAAAATTTCATTTGTCGCGCCGTTCGACCGAATTTCCGGTTCGGGTGCTTCTATCTGCCCTAGTCTTTCGAGTGAATTTCAGTCTAGAGAAGCAACAATCTTAGCTCGGCGTTCGGACCAATCATAAATTCCGATCGGCAAAGACATCTGCGGTTCAGGCTCCCGGCTCTCCTATGGGATTTCTTTAAAAAATCTCGCTGTACAGTCGTTACAAATAACATTCCACCGGTGCTTATGCCTTTCATCGTCAAAGCTCAAACTCTTTTGATAAGAATGAATTTTCACGCGTTCGGTCTCTGTTGAAATATTCGTTAGTCATTTCAAATAAATTAGAGTGACAAAAAAAATGTGTAGTATTGACTAGAACGTTCTTTTTAATATAGAGCAATATTTTTTGTTTTTATATTTTCCAACTGCTAGAATACATAAAAATCCACAATCTAGTAGTGTCGTCGATTAAACTTTTTAATTTTATTAAATGATTGATGAAAACTCTTATAAGCATCAATCGCCGAAAATTCCGCTATTAAATTAAGCGATTGATGTCTGTAATCATCAGTCGTTGATTAGAGGCATTAATTGTCGATTGAAAGAGAAAAATTAATTTTTTAATGGAATTGAAAGGTTATTTTGATATAATTGCGATAAGAATTGTCTTTATCATGTTTATTACTTTATTATATTTTTTAAATTCCTATTTAGTCGTTAATCGCGACTAACAATGGAAAGAAATTTAATCGTTAATTGTTGTTAACGATCGACAGTATTATTTCAATCGTTAATTGCTATTATCGATCAACACGAATATTTCAATCGTTGATTGCGACATCCTCCGAATCTATTTTCATTTACCATCAAAACTGTTTCAGAGTCATAATATCTATATATTTTATAATAACTGCCTTTATATTATTTACTAATTCGTATGACCTGAACACATTATACAATTATACTATGCCAATTAGTTATTATACTACACTAGTCAATCATACATATATAATAATTATATGAATTGTTAGAGTTTTTATTAAGTTAATATATGCAAAAATTATTGACCACTATAGTTAGTTATTATAAAATTCAGGGTTATGATCTTTAGATCAAGTTACGTTCACTCCATGAAATCGAATAAATAAATTTTCAATTTATTTACGTATTTACAAAATATAAATTAGAATAAGATATGATCTATTCTGGACGAAAATATCTGAGCTGTCGAAATATGTCATGTGTGTACTAATTTTTTAGGAAAATGATCAATCACTGTGTATAGGTCAACAACTGTAGACGCTACCCTCTCCTCAGAGATTCCGTTCCAACGTACCCGTTCAAGGTACATCAGTTTTCTTAGTGGATTTACGAACTCCGAATAGCCGACAACACAATCGAATCGCCAGAAGTTGAACAGTTGAATGCGTCTCTCGAATGTAAGACCCGGATAACTTCAGCGAGCGCAGGCCAAGGGTAAACGGGCAAGTGGAGAACCATCTCGAAAGCCCAGTTCCGGAGAAACCACGAAGCAAACCACAAGAAAAAATGACAGCGCGTCAGAGAGCCCGCCTGGGCGGCCGGGTAAATCCAATCAATTACGTAGCTGTTGCAACGCGCTCCGGGACGATCGTAAATAAAACGACAGTGAAAAGTTGGGGAATAGATTGACCGAAATGAACGGCGTCTCTGGTCGTTCGCTGCGAGGATTAATACAAAGGCAACTACCGTGCGATAACATTCTATTTAATCACCGTAATGTAGCCCTATCTGTTACGCTCGGAGAGCCAGGTCCGTTCCTTTTAAATTCGAACGCGCCACCTTTCACCTTGATTCCTTTCCTAACGCAACGATCGGCCGATTGCGCAACGCGAGGAGAAGGACAGGAGGAACGTCGAGGATGGGTATGGGAATGAGTATGAGGATGAGGAGAAGAGAGGCAGTAATAGGGCACAAAGAAGGAGCAGAAGAAGGAGCAGAAGAAGAAGAAGAAGAAGAAGAAGAAGAGGGAATCAAGGTTCGCTTATACACCTGGCAACAAGACATTCGGCCGGATGTAACCTTCGCGGTGTATAACATCAGCGAAACGAAGATAAAATCATAGAGAGGACGCGCACGGGGTCGAGAAAAAGAAGAGAAAGGTAGTGAGATACAAGAGGAGCAAGGGAGCGCAGTACCTGCAGCCGAGGTGCAACGTGCAGACTCACCTTTGTTTGAACACGCAGGACTCGAGTTTCTTTCTTTTCCTCTCTCCGTCCCGTTCCATCCGTTCGGTCGCGTCTCATTCGCCCTTTAGGATGCTGCGCCGCACCGCACCAGTGCATCGCTCATGGCAGCGTGCCGGACAAAAATCATAACTTATAAACTAATCAATTTTCGGTCTGGATGCCTTGATAATTTTTTTAATAGAACGCAAAGACGCGTTGATCTGGATAAAAAGATTATATGGTTTCATACAAAAATTATAGGTACCTTTGTTTTTGACCGAATAAGAACTTACATGCAGCTTTTTATTAACGTAATATGTTTATCCACTTCTATAATTATGAACGCCATAATCATACTCTTGTATTTCGTTCATTTGAAAATTGCTCCACTCTTCGCAACTTGACGATGTTTACGGCGATTCTCCGTTTTATTCATGAATTTTTTTGTAGATACTTCATGCAGTCTTTGCGTTGTTCATAGTGTAACACCATGATTCATGATACCATGAATTCTGTATAATGGACCAACGCCTTGTAGTGTCATTAGTCCTCATGTATTCACTAAACAGCATACGTATAGAATGCAGAAAGGATTGTAAGAATCGTTTTGATCGCTTTGAAAGGATCAAAATAAAAATTGTATACATCAATCGCAAAAGCCAAGTACAATTCGATTTATTCCATTAACAATTTTAATTAGTTGAAAACAGTACATCAACATTCTCAGTTTCTTTGAATCTTTTCACTGTTTTCAATCTTACACGCCCATTTTTGGCATAAATGCATAAAATCGACAGTAGAATATCGATTATCCTCTAATATCAGAATGATCTATTATGCGAATACTTTTCGCATGTGATTCGTTTAATCTAAAGCAATCTATATGCAAAACGGTTTACTATACAAGTTAATAAAGATGTAATCTGGCACTGTAATTCAGCAATTGTTCCATTATCCGAACGGTCATGTAACTCTATTTAGCCCGAATGATCGAGGTTCTCCTGTATAAGCAGAATCATTTTGTTTTACAATGATGTTTGTAACTCCACCTGCGACTCTAACCTGAATTTCTTAGATAAACGGCACGAAATAAAAGTTTGATTTCTCGAATGTTGTCCATTGAACGATGCACACGCGTCTCTGTAGGTTGTTCTCGCAGGCGCAGGCTGCGGCGGCGTTCTCGCGAACGCGCGCGCCGGTTTACGCGCGTACCCCGAGGGTTACGCGGGGATTTATGCGTGTGCGTGTGTACACGCTCGAAATTTATACGCACGGTGCACACCCGGTGTCAGAGATACTTCTCTATTTGAAAAGCATCGTCCGACGGCCGACCGGCTAAGTATCCCCGGCTATTTTCGTTCTCAAAAGAAAATCTTAAACGCTGAGACAGCCGGGACAGCGATCCAGCCACCGGCTGCTGCTCTCGGATGATCATTGATCAGACCCCAGTCTTGGCCGATAGGCACGCTGGCCTGAGTGGATAGGCTCTAGAGAATTCGGGACTATGAGAGGACCGTGGCCACCATGGAATGTCGGCGTAGACTGCGAATTTTCGTGAGTTTCTGGCATTTGCACACCTGTAATAAATTGTCACGATGCACAGCGATACGTTCTTATAGAAAGAGCTGAAATGCAATTTTCGAATGTACATAAGAAATGCATAAGGCCAATCAGTGTCCATTATGTATGAACGCAGTAGCCTTAAAATTGAGATAAACGAGGATTTTACGAGTCAGCTGTAAAAATGGTATACAAATTAACTTAACTCGATACACAGTCGGTCCCATAAGTATTCGTATCCTCACTATTTATAGAAAAAATATGTTGAAATCAAGCGACGCGTTTAAGATTTTGCAATAGATTGTTCATTGCAAATGGACACAAGGATAAAGTTTATTTGTGTCAAATTTCGAATAACGAATGTAGAAAGCAATGAAATTTGAATATTCGTGCTACATAATGTTAATCCACGAAAGCATTCGTACCATGCTTTAACAAAGGCAGTTTTCTTTTAGCCATTCAGTATTTCCATCGAAGTCTATCTAGATACAAAAATGTGCATAAAATATAAATGATAGGAAATGTGGCCCGTCGGGCTTCGTACTGTGGCGATTACAATAGGTTGGAACCTTTATTATGTGAACTAATACGGAGATGTGACGGTTTAGATAATATGACATTCAATTGTTCAACGTTGACCGCTTTGTACGGGAGTATTCACGCAATATAAACGTGCGGAATACCTGCGTTACCTTTCCCGGCATTAAAAGAGTTCCAAACGAGGTATTGTTCTTTCCGACGGAGTAAATATTATTACGTCGAAGTAATATTTTCTAACGCAAACTTGATAACGCTACACAATAATCATGATCTCGAGATACATAATACAGGGTGTTCCAAAAGTCACTCTCAATTGGGAAAAGAGAGGTTCCCGAGATCATTTGAAGTAACTTTTTCCTTAGCGCTAATGCAATCCGCAGCTTTGTTTGCGAATTATTAACGAAAAACAGTGACCAATGGGGGCCAGATCAGCTGGCGCGAGGCGGCCGAGCCAATAAGCAAACGAAGCCCAGTCGCGCTCATTGGCTCGGCTGCCCCGCGTCAGCCGATCTCGCGTCTCATTGGTCACTGAAAAAAGTTACTTCAAATGACCTCAGGAACCCTTTGTTGCCGAATGTCTTTTGGGAAATCCTGCATTATAAATAAATTACGAAGCACTGCCCATGAAAGAAAATTTACGATCGCAATTTCGAAATGCCGATAAATAAAAAATAAAAGAAGCTAAAAAATGCAATAAGTTCGTTCAATACGCGGTTAAATTAGAGTTGGGCGAAAAGTAATCTGATTAATGATTAACGATTATAACTCGTTAGTTATTATAAATTGTTATAAACTACTTATAAGTTATAAATTATTATAAATTAGTTATAGATTACGAATTATTGCAAATTCGTTATAAATTATACATTATTATAAGTTATTATAATTATCTAATTTATAATAATGTATAATTGCTCACTGCACATGTATCGTTGGATTTCCAAAAAGGACGTGATCTGGTAGCGGAGCCAAGCAGAAACACTTATCTGGACCACCCTGTACACGACACTGTTATAGAGTAGAATGTGCCGCGTCGCAGACGGTAGGGCAGACATTCGATGACGATGGAAAATAGTCTTCCATTCGCGACGGGACACGGAATACAGCACACTCAGAGACACCGGCGCACACGCACACAACGACATACGCTCGCCTCTCGACGGAGGCGTGTTTCAAATGGACAGCCAAGTACATTTCTAATAGCTCGTCGTACCGTAAAGTAGTTAACTCGTTCCCGTCTCGGCTTACCTTCACCAAGATTAGCCTCGGTTCCTCGAAGCTGCGTGGCCGGCCTATCGGCATTGACATTTCGAAACACATTAGGGGGTTACGGGACGTGTCCGCGGTATCAGAAATTTGTCGGCCGATGCGTTTCGCCGACACGTTGGTCCGGCCTGTACAAGTATATCTCGCTAACTCGAGAGCACTTGGCCGGCCCGATACAAGCCACTCCAACTAGTCATTAACACCCTTGCAGAAAAAAGAACAAGCGATCGTCAGGGAAGAGAGAATGCGAAAGGCAGAAACTGCGAGAGAAAGAGCCTGATTTCGTTCATCATCGTCATCCTCGTTCCTCGTTTCCCTCTCCCGCCCCACGAACGTTTTCTTCTTTCGCTCTCTAGGCGATTGCGCGCGAATGTGTGCGCAACACTGTACGGAGATGCACTTACGCGATGCAGGTACGCGTAATTGCGCGCATAATTTAAGGGCGCGCCGCGCGGCACGAATATATGACCCTCGCGGTGAACGCGAACCGAGTATACACCATCGCCGAACCAGGGGATGGGTCAAGAAATGCGGCTCTACGGGAGAACCGGCACTTTAAGAAAACCGATCCGTCCATTCATCGGGGAATGATTAAATTGATAGCTCGCCACCACGCGAGCAACTGACGCCGCGCGCCGGGATGCGCCGGGATGTCTGATGCACCTCCCGATGCACCTTGCCACGCTGAAAAAAATCCCGCCTTGGAAACGTTAATGACAATCGCCGTGCCGTCGAAACAGCTCTTGCCTCGATCCACGGTTTAACCGACCATGCCAATCTTCCACCGCGTTTACCACGTTGCGGGCTGGTGGCCTGTGGATGCATGAATGGCGAGCCGAACGACCGATGCGATCGCCGCACTTTTCATCAAAACGCACTGCTATCAGTTCATTTATACTTTGATTCGTTTATTGTCGTAATTTGAAATCGCTGTTTCGTTTTACAAAGGTGCACGACAAATATCCTCATGAACAAATTGCAGATTTTACGCATTTATGACAAAGTTACGTCGCTGAAATTTAAAATAGTGGAATTACAAAAATTGTTTAAATATTGATGTACACCTAATTCTGTTTTACACGGTGTTTTATTACACGGATTTAGTTTAACACGGTCTAAAATAATAAATTCAGTTTCGGTTTTACGCGATATCATTTGATTCGGCATGGTTAAAAAAGTTATTTGATTAAAATTTTAAGGACAATTATTTCCATTAACCGTAATTTTCTAGATATGTTTAGGGTAGTACTATTTTGCTATACAGAGTTGGTCGGAGTTTGTAGTACAGGTGATTCTACGTAAAAAAAAATAAGAAAAATTTTTGCTATAACATTTTTTTATTCGGGGCTCCGTTATCGAGAAAATCGACTTGAAAATCTTTATTCTTCTACTGTAGTTATCTCTGTTCAAGATAGTGTTTACAAACATTGGGAATTTTGGACACATTCAGTTTACTACATACTTCGCAACAATTAATGTTAATGTAAACACTGCAGACGTATAGACGGCAACTGAATCCTTTACAAAGATAAACAGACTTTAAAGTCGATTTTCTCGAAAACGGAACTAGAATCACCCGCTGCTCGGATGTGCTACGAATTCCGGCCCATCCTGTATATCTACACGATATTTGTCTTTATACGGTATTTTATTTTTTGACTATTTATTTTGGGCCGTGTAAAGATAGAATTGAGTATATTAGGTTTAGTTTATTAAAACGATCGCAGGAAAAATGAATTCGTTATTTAGTTTCAATTTGCAATTGATGGAGACAATTTTTATTTTACATAAAAATCCGCTGTGCAGTCATGAAAATGTTTTTCAAAAAAGTTGTGTTTTATAGGATGGACGAAAGTATAAATTCTCTCATAAAGAATCATGTCACAATATATGCTTAATAAACTTGAGTTGAACTCATCGTAATTACTTTCGCTCTTATTTCTACTCTTATTAACTAAAATCTATTAAAAACTTTCATTTTAATTTTCACACTCAAAAACCGCGTCTAGTTGTCACAAAAAACTATGTTTTTCGGTTGAAAATCCATTGATTTCGTACCGTCCAACAATTTTCGCCACAATGTTCTCTACCGTGAAACTTTTATGTCGTGATGATAATTTGGTACAGCATAATTTGCTCTCTCTCTCTCTCTCTCTCTCTCCACTTTCACGTAGAGATAATTCTACTTTGAATTGTCCGGTAAAGTTTTTCACTAAAAGCAAACTGGAAACTACAATTTCAATGCGTGGTGACAAAAGCCGTCGGAGTTCTAACGTGTCGACGATTAAAACGTCTTTCTCTCTTCCACACATTCACACACATACACGAAACGATCACACTGCGAGGCAAAGTCGTAATTCAAGCGTAATTAAAGGAACGATACTGCATGCAAATATGTACCAGCTGGGGTTAACCTCTTAATAGTCCACGTTACTCCCAGTTTAAGCGCATTTAGAGTTTAAAGAGTTGATGTATGTACTGTGCGAAAGTGTGTTATCCATTTAAACGAGAAAACTCCGCTCCGTGGCAGTCACAGACACGAAACTTTCAAGTAATATGTACGGTGTAAAATCACTCTATTAACGTATTGTTTCACAATTGCTTGGATGGCGTGCTTGGGAATTTAGCAATCAAGCATTATAACTCCATTTATTATTACGTGCTACGACAACTGCGCGGACGATGTATTTCATTTAATAATTTCTTCTACATTATATATTCGTCGCACGTACAAAAATTACGAAAATTAGTATATTTGCGTATGTAAAATTTACAAAAATTTATATAAAATTTATTTACACACTTCTGATTGATTAACTATATTAATAATTGTTTATTTATTAATCGCTATATATCTATCTTTGGCGACCTTTGTCAAAAGTTAGAAATTATAATAAAGTCAAACTTTTAAAAACTACTTCGACTAGCCCGACTAATTCGTATAAATGATGCATCATTCTTGTTATAATTACGTGTATTCATATCGGACGTGGAATTTGTTATCACTCGTTTAGATTAGTATCACTATGAAATATTGAAGTTATCAGTATAATATTACCTACATGACAAATATTTTTTTAGGAGGGACATAATCATTTACTACCTATTGCTAATAAAGTTACCAAAGTCAACCAGAGATTCTACCAATTCCACGAAAACTGTAAAAGAAATCAGAAACCAAACAAAGATTATTGGCATTTCCAGTGTCAACACGTTGACTGCCACGGAGGTCACCGGTGACCTCCAGCACGAACAATGAGCATGATTTTATAACTCACTTTATTTGCTGTAAATAATATTTCGACATAATATGCATCGCATAATGAACAATTCACGTTGGCGCCTTTGGCAAACCATGGAAAACGCGCCTGGCAGTCAACGTGTTAAAAAAATTACCTCGATTTTGCGGAACATGTGTGCTGTCCTGTTCGGCGGGGCAGCGATCGCGTCAAGGAAGGCAACGACTGGTATTCTCGGGTGTCAGGATTGGCTCTTTGCTTCCTATAGGAGAGCGTCGGGTATCGCCGTGTCGGGGATGAAAATTCAGGAGGCCACTTTGGATCAATTAGCACGGCACAAAAAGGAGAGGCAATAGGAGGGATTCGGATCCCGGCTGTTCTCTTATGAATGAAGACGTCATCGCTCGCATAGTTTTGATTGGGCGCGTGTAGAACGAGTGGAACACGAGACGTTGACGAGCGAGAAGGGATCGTGGTCTCCGATCTCTCCTGTCCACGGTCGCCACGTGGGACGAAGACAGAGGGAACCCGGTAATAAATGCATGGGAGGTGTAATGGGACGAAACTCGATAGCCAGGCAACCTGCCACGGGGCTACGGTGTCTATGGCGTCTCGTGGCGAACTGTCATAATGCCGCGGCGCCGCGCCGGCCCGAAAACTCGAAAATAACAGTGAAGAAATTTACCCACTCGCCCGATCCTGACCACCTGTAACCAATTATCTGCTACCCTCCCCTTCTCCCGCGGCGTTTCGCTTCGGGCGAAATGAACACCGACGCCGACAACGCGTCGATATACTTCTATTATTCGCGATTTTTGCTGGATTGCTTCCTGCGACCTTCGAAGAATGGATGTCATTCGAGCTCTTTTCACGCATTGATTTTTATTTAATATAGTCATCAAATAAAATCGTATTACGTAAAAGTATTACGTAATTTATTATTAAATGTTGCACTCTCATTTGCCAATATTAGCCTACAATTATTCCACTGCAACTCTACAGTTCTGACGATAGTCTTTCATAGTAAAACATCGATTATCCGAAACTGTTAAAAATTTACACGCATCTTAATTTATTGTATAAATCATTAGGAACTTGATCCCGCATTCTAATTAATACTAAGCAATTGTTCTACTTAATATTCTATTTGAACGCTCGTGTTTCCTTGATCGGTTCGGATAATCAAGGTTCTACTGTATAAACTAGGGTGGATCTTATTTTTCGGCCATCGAATTTTTGTGGAGACGTCCCCCGAAATTGTGCCATTACATGAAAAAATAACCTATGCAAAATCTGAAATTGATGATAATGTGTTCAATTTCACCAATCGCCGTGTCTAATTTGTTTTCAGGCATTATTAACTTTATACTATATATTATATTAACTTTATATCATATTATTTATCGAATAAGACATATTATCAAAAAATAAACAAAGCAAAAAGATGCAGAAATTTTAATGAGACGTTTAGAATGCAGAAGAGTTGAAATGCCATCCACCATGATCAATTTTAGCTTCCCAGTTTCCGTTTCATTAATCAAGTTACGCAGATTTGGTGTAAGCTTTCGCGGGCGATTTTCGACACTTAACGTGTTAGTAATTTCATGCCACGGGAACTATTGAATTTCGTCCATTTTATGGAAAAGGCTCGCTCTGCGCCGATTGGTCGAGCGGCGGGCGAAAGCGTCCCTGGAAATAGCGAACCTGAATTCGCGAACAGACATCCGGCAGGGTGTCGGGTTTCAATTAAATATGATCGATGAAGCGACTTTTTGGTGACGCGGTACGATCAACGTGCGCCGATTTCTCAAGAATTCGCGGCAACGCACAGTGGTCTGGGAATTCGCTTTCTGTGGCTTAAGTTATTTTAGCGCTGTTTCAAGGTTTAGGGTCATGTCAAGTTTATGGCAGATCGTTGAATTTGCCTTGACATCGGCTAACGAAATGATTTCGATCATTTGTCACAAAAATTTAGTTTCCGAAATATTTCGTATTGAAATTTTTAGAAAAATGAACACTGACGAACCTTTGTTGAATACAAAATATCGGTCACCTGTAATTAATTTTTTGAAACTCTTCCTAAGGTTTACATTATCGTTACTTACAAAGCGATTAAAAAATGCGTATATCACAATTAAAGAACTGAAATCTAGCTATTCACCTGCGTGAAAATACAGCACCAATCTGTATTCCGACATTCTACAATGAATAATTAAAATAACTCATTTCGCTTTTAATTTCATGGCTTTGTCCTGAAAACGTTGGTCAAAGAGCTGTTCAAAGGAGCTAATATTTCGGATTTTGACGTTTGAAAACATTTTCTTTCTGCAGCGAAAAGAAGTTGCTCTAAATGTAATAGCTGAAAAATTGATTTCCGCCACAAAAGGCCGCGTACCGGACCACTGTGGAACACGGGAGATAAAACGCATCGACCGCGTGCACGCTGGACTCGTTGCACTCGTTGCACTCGTTGGACTCGGTGCGCAGAGGCGGGGGCGATGAGGCTAAGCAAACGGATAAAACCGAGTACCCACTATAAATATTTTCGCGAGCCCACGGGTCGACGCCGCGCAGCGAACCGTTATTTGTTTGTACGCAGCCGTGCGGAGTTTTCCGCGCTAGCGTTTCCACACGTTGAACACGGGCTTGCACTCGATCCTCGTGTCTCCTTGCGCGGCACGCTAAGGAGATTTGAAACGATCCGCAGGAATCGTTGCGGCATTGTGTTTAGATTCAACGGTGATTTACAGCCGGTCGTGTTCCGATCCGTGTTTCGTTGCGCGTTGGTACGCGCGCGGTTACATGCGCCGGCTCTCGCGTGTTTTATCGGTTCCTGGGACTTTTTGTCTTTCTATCGTTGTGCGGCGTTCGAACGCGCACGGACACAGCCGCGCCGGGAACCGTACACTGGTAAAATTACGCCGTTATCGACGAACTCGCTGTTACTGTAATACCAAATGCCCTTTTTTCCAACGATCCGCTTCCGCAAACAGACGTATACGCGAGAACTGCGCGTCTACAGCGGTGTTTAAAAGTAACGGGCCTCGATGTTGTTCTGCCGGTACGAGCCAGATCGGGTGCTCGACTAGTTAACGTGTAATTTTCTGGAGATTCGAATCCGTTTCCAGCTGCTTTCCCGTTTTATGGCACTCTGCAACGTCCGCGCCGTCGCGCCGTAACTGTAAGTGATTAATGTCGCACGGATTGATGAGATTAACTTGAAAACCGAGTGTTATCATTAGACCGCGGATCTGTGCGGACTTTTGTCGAATATGGATTAATGGCAAAATTGCGCAGAGATTGAAAATATTTGATAATATTGTTAGAATGCTATCAATCTGTTAACGTTATTAAATGAATGTACATTTTCAGCTAACTTCTATTTCTTGTATGATTTTTATTTTGCATGAAGAACCGCAGTCTAGTTACCATTATTGATTGTTGAGTGTTTTATTTCGAAGAAAACTAGATTAGAAAAATAACAACAATGTGTTCAATAAAAATTACTGTGAAGATTTACTTTTCTCATTTATGCAGCGAAGTTTTTACCCTTTCGATGTTTCGGGTCACACTGCTTAATTTGTGACATTTTAATTTGTGGTATAGTCAATTTTCTCATGAATGCATAAAATCCGCAGTCTAGTAACGAATAATAGAATATGCAATCGAGCAATCAGTTACATTAAGCGATACTGACTCGGGCTTTTGGATGCCGCGGTACCTGCATATTCTTGAACGTGCGAAAGGTCGAGTAAAGAATCCACCATTGAAAAATTCGGTTACACTTGTTACGTGAGCCGTGTACAGCGAAACGGAGCTCTTGTACTACTTGAGAAATCTCTGATCTTTTTCTAATCCTACGACAGTACTGGTTCGTGCTACACGATATGTAAATTCAACGTTAGTGTCAGAGAATTCACGTTATTCGACTAACGCTCGGTCATTACTAGTCATAAAATTATTCTGTCTATTTATTAGAATAAATGATTCTATCTATTTATTCGATTAATTCTTTGCATAAATTGCTCCACTTATTTATTCGAGTAATTCTTTGTTTGTATAAACTAAAATATTCTATCTATTTATCGAATAATTATTTATTCGAATAAATGATTCGCATATTCTTTATTCGAATAAATTATTCGAATAGGAATTATAAAATTATTCGAATAACAATGCGCACACTTTTTGGCTGCTTTTGTTTTCACGTAATTTTGTAAGAGTATATTTATACGAACACATTCGGGATCAGTTCAATTTCAACTTGTACTTGTAACATTATAAGATTGCTGATGCTTTCCTCTGCACTCGTAACAAGATTATTTAGTTATATATCAATGATCAAATCTGCAAGATTTGAAAAAGGGAATATTAATGAACATCGTATAAGACTTCGAGTATTATCAGAAGGGTTAACCCGATGATTTGAGTGTTCCTCAGGTCGCCAAAGGCGCACGCGTCGCAATTACGAAGATTATCAAGGTAAAGCAAACGAGAATTTCAATGACGAAAATGATTTTGAAGGATCGTCTACGAGCGAACTGAAGCGGCGTAGCATTACAGAAACTGTCCCACGGGAAAACGTGTAGAGTTGTCCTTGCAGCGGCGACATGCGCGTAACATGACGCTGGGTCTGACGGGACACGCACCACCGAAGGGTGAAAAGATGCGTGTAAAGTGATAACTGACACGATCCCTCAAACGCGTATTCTGCGCTTTGTCTAGCCTCGGACAGAATTCTTCCGTTGACGGGTGTATTTTCGAACGGCGTGATTCACGGTGGCGAACGTTCACGGTCCCGTTCGTGACGATGTCCAGACCCGCTCCGGATCGTAACTTTAACACCAAGGGACCGGTGATAATTCACGCGCCGCACTCGCTTTCCACGGCCGTTATCCCTCGAACCGTATAATCAACGGTTTATCCATAATGTGTCGCCCGAGCCACGGGGCATTTCCTGCGAGTCGCGAGCGTGCCGGCAATTACCATCCTCGCGGAATCCCGCCCGCTGCGCGATCATTCATAAGCCGGGAGAGCCGGGAGAGCCGGGAGAGGGTACGCGATCCGAGCGAGCGGAGTTACTCGTGGACGCAAAGAAATGACCGAGCTAATGTCGTAGATTAATCGGCCGCCGTCCCAATGAGTTCGTTTATCGGCCGAACGGCTCGCGCATCCGCGCGCGAAAATACTACCCTGCCTCGCGGATGCTCGATCCTATCGAACGATCTTCCTCCATTAACCTCTGCCCGATTAGAATTGTATGAAATAACGCTGTCAGCGACAACGGGGGTTCCGTCGGTATTTGCTCGCGTCGCGATCAAGGACCTGAACATCGCAACCCGCTGCGCTGTTACACGTGTACACTCGAAACTCGCGCCGATTCGCTATAGGGTTTATGCAAACACCAACTTTTGAAAAATTCCAATTCCAATATTTACGAAAAATCGGTTGAAACGATTTCCGAATTTTTCGATGCATAAAAATATGAATGCTGTGAAAAGCATTTATGTTTATCTTGAAATTGTTCAGCTTGGTTCGTAGTTATGCAACTATAAAAATACAACGAAATACAAGTTTCCTGAAATAACCAGAATGACAGAAAATATAAATTATAATTTTTCATTTCATTCAATATTTTTCTTCGGGAAATATGACTTTAAGAAACATCGAATTTGAACAATTTTGAAACTGGTTATCGGATCTTATAAATGTACGAAGAGGCCGATTTCTGAACTGAAGTTTTAAAAACAGACGAATCTTACTTCCCTACTAAATACGATATTTATATATTTCTATTTTCTATTATTTCTAATATAGAAATATACAAATATGATATTTTGTTGTGAAAATTATAAACTCAAAATAACTTTTATATTTTTACCGACTTTTTATATATAAAAAAGCAACCATATTTATATATTTCTATTAACTAATTTTTCAAACATAGAAATATACAGAAACGATGTTTTGGCAAACTTTTGTTTAAATATCACTAAAAATGTAGAAGTTACTTCGTCTATATTATTGTTCACACAACTCTACTCATACGCTCTCGTATCTATGCACTGGATATTCCTGCGATCAAAAAATTTGTAAATTACAAAACTGAGTCATAATCGATGTAACATGTTATGTGATTGGAATAAAACGAGAACAAACACTCGCGTCATGTTTGATTATTACATAAAATTGACGCGTATTATGTACTCCCGTGAGACGCGGTCACATTTTCGAAAGTCTGTAAAAATGTTAGTGTGCAAGTATCCGCATAATTTCCCCGACTATATGATCGGAAGGTTAATCGAGATCAAGGTTTGCGCAGCCGTTGTAGCGAAAGATATTTAGTCCGTTGGATTCTCATAGACGGCCTACGGCCGATCGATCATCGCGTAACAAGAATCGAAGTGCGACGACCGGTGAGAAATGAGTTAATTAGCATTCCAGGCGAAAAGTTCGCCGTCCTTTTCCCCCGGCTGGTTTAATGTTGGCCATTGATCGAGGATCGCGTCAAATTAAGCTGTTTAATAAACCATGATGTCTTTATGCCACGGGATACCGATGGAAGAACTAACGTGGCCAGTGGTCCGTTCAATGGTCGCGTAAGCCGTGCAAGAGCAAAAACCATTGCTTAAAACCAAAGATTAATCGGCCGTTTCGTTCCACTCGAAGTACAGATCCCTAAAAGAGTAACTGTGAATGATCGATGTCACGGATGCCGTCGTCGGCGGGGGAAAAAATCGTCTGAAAGCAAGTATGCTATTGGAATTATATCTGATCGATACTTTTCCATCTTATTTGCCGGATGCCGTACACCTTATGAAACAGCCTTCATTTTCTCTCCTTGCGTTATCGAAGAAAGGCGTGCACCGTGCATCCGCCATTTTTAAAGTCGCCATCGTTTTTCTCGACCGATGTTCTATCGGAACGAAGTTTCCTTAATTAGTAAATCATTATTTGCAGAATTTTACTTTCCAATCAAAAGCTAGCGACCCATCTATTTCTAACAATAATGTGTTCTCTATTATTTATAAACTATTATTTATAACATACATTTATTTACTTAACGGCCGTTGAAACGTGCACACGACTTCGCGAAAATTTGAGTTATAAATATCGATTCCCGACCGTCAAAGTGTTGAGAACTTGTCTCAAGTTTTGTATAAAAATTCTACTAATCGGTATAATTCGTTTAAAGAAACAGAAATTGTATTGCTCAATGTTTTCGTGAGGTTTCCATTCACTTCGTGTTGCAAGCATGCGATGATGATATTAATGCAGCAAATTGTTCGGCTCGTGATTTTGAATTCGAAGTGAAAAATTGACGATGGAGAAAGTGTCGTAATAGACCGGCTCGCGGAAGAAAAATGAAAGGGTACGTAAAAGGTCAGGGAAATGAGGGAAAAAGACGATGCGAAAGATTGATGTCCACGAACCCATTAATCTTGGAAATGATGTAATGCTTTTTAGTCCGCAACAGCTTTGTACACTTTGCTAGTGCCTGCTCGCTGTGATTTGCACTCGTGTACTTTGAATCAATGCATATCGGGCCGAATGGAGAATACGTGTTATTCCGTCGCCTGCCCGCGCATCGCAGTATTTTACATCGTAGCTTGATCGCGCGCTTGTATGCCTAAAAGATGGAATTAATGAGCTACGAATATGTTCGGCTCGCGAGCCAACAGAAAGCGTAGAAAGTTCGAGGACGAAAATTTAGGTTCGAGCAAACCCTGCTTTCCCTTTCCTGTCTTCCTTTCATATTCATTCTGCTCCGAAAATAACTATACCCGTGCAAATTTACGAGCTTGTGCACCAATTCGCTAAAATTGCAGTTCTGTTATTTATAACATTATTAAATTGATACGCGAGCTATTTCAAATGTTAGGAAATTGTTTCTTTCAAATATTCGTTGATTTCCACTTGTTCGAAACA
This sequence comes from Augochlorella aurata, assembly GCA_028455555.1. Taxonomy (NCBI): domain Eukaryota; kingdom Metazoa; phylum Arthropoda; class Insecta; order Hymenoptera; family Halictidae; genus Augochlorella; species Augochlorella aurata. The sequence goes on from CM052164.1 coordinate 12,087,364, forward strand.
ATAACTTTTTCAAAAAAACATGTTTGTTGCAAAATTTTAGAGACCATAACTGTTATAACAAAACGAGAAAACCATTAAATTAAATATAGTCTAATGAAAGATATGTTACTTCTATTTAATAGAATTGATTAAAAGCATATTTTAATACAATAAAAATAAATTAGATTCCTTACTCCTATTCCTTAATTATTTTAGAATTGCTTTTTATTTATATTATGTATCTAAAGATAACATCCGTTAAATAAAAATACATATCTATGTATATACCTTCGTTATTTGTGGGCATATGAAAAGATTTTTCAATAAAAATTGTATTGCTTGATAAAACACGTGTAACGCCAGAAAAATTTTGTTTTCTTCAAAATCAATTTTTGAAATTGCAAAATCATGAAATGTTTTTAACCTAATCGTATTTTATTCTATATTATCAAAAATTCAAAACATTTCAAATTCGACGCTGCATAGGTTATTTTTCCATTTAATAGTATAATATATTACCACTCATTGTGCGAAGAAAAATAGATCTTCTACCGATGATATTTTGCTATGAAATGTTTGACATATTATTTTTACTTGCGATACTTCGATATTCAAAATAGCACTATTTCAGGATTAAAATATACAGCGCCAACTGTGCTGAATAATCCGCGTGCAGGTAAGCACAGAATTTATGGACCATTCAGCCTTTTTGTCCCGAGTTCAGCGCGGAAAGGCAGAACATAGTTTACCGAAATATTCTTCCGTCAGAGCTTCAAAGTTTATACTATACCAGAAACGTCGCCGGAGAAAGTCGGCTAACTAGGTTCGCCGCCATTAAAGACTTAATCTGTGCCCCTAATTTCTGGTTACGTGGTCGGTCAACAAGCCTTAAATTTCGCGAAAAGGAAACAAAAGTGGTGCCCCAAAGGCAACTTTCCCGGAGGAAAAGTATAACGAGCACTTCCGACTGGCAGTTACCTCGGCGAACGGTGCGCAGAGGAATTTCCAATCATTCTTGATTCCTACCTGTCTTCTTGCTACGTGATTTTCCCGTGGCTCGTTTGAATTTTAGCATTTCGCTACGTGAAATTCTGTACATACATTTGCCTACCCGTCGCGAATCGAGGCAGCGCATTCGAAATTTTTACTATTTCCTGTCCTTACTTCGTATTCGACGCGTTCGCGTGAAAACGTTCGGATGGATCGATGGGGCGAAGATTTTCCGGTGAAATAAAATGCTTTCTAAGAAATGTAACGTTTACATAGACAGCTCGGAAGCCAATCGATGCGTGTCCATTAATCGTAAAATTGAGATAAACAAGGACTTTCCAAATTGCTTGTAACAGAATAATAATGCCGCTAATAACACGAAGCACATGACATGCGAGTAAAGATAACTTCTTTCTTCGAAGATAACAAAAGATGCGCACACGAAACAGAGTACGCTCGTCGAAGTGACTTTCAACAGAACAACCGGTGCTATTATGAACGAAAAATGTTCCACTAGTTGGAATTTACGTAGCGACTATAGCTGGGCATCACGGTCCGTCCGAAGTCGTGAACAATAATTCCTAATAAAGCGTGTCCCGAGACGACGGGTCGCGCATTGTGTTCCCGTGACTAATTAAAAATTACACCACTGAAACCTGATGGATCCTTTGTCACCGGTGAGCGGACCACGTCTCCTTGACAATGATAACCGATTTTCGTTCGCGAGGCCGACAAAAGATGATTTCGTAATGGTGTATTTTATCGGCGATGCGCCGGCATGTAAATATACGGAAGACGATGATGGCGATGATAACAGGAAAGGAGCAAAGGTCATCGGACACGACGAGAGTGGACTTTTAAGGGCATTGACCAGTCGCGCGGAGAGCAGATCGCGCTTGCAATTGTTCGATTGTCCTGACGCGTGCTTGTGCCGCACACTGGCCTTAATTCGACGGCCGTTTATGGTGACTCACTTTCTCGTACGCCATTTGTGTCCGCGGATAAATATTATTACGCTCACAGTCAGCCGTAACCTTTGCGCACCCATGCCCGTTAATTGTTTCCGCAGAGATTTTCGCTGGACCGATCACCGTCTGCTGCTTCGTGGGCCAATTAGCTTACTCGGAACGTCGGCATTTTTCTTCTCCAAATTTCTGCAACCTTACAACCGACTCGTCGTCACATTTTATTTCTGCGGGGTCCGCAGTGGTTGCAGAATTGGGCCAAATGTTTATTCGGACGGCGAATAAGGGATAAGGGTTAACGAATCTAATTTTATTCGGCATTCTCCAATAAATATCCAATCGGATAAAAATTGATCTAGATAACGCTTTATCCGAAAATTATAGAATGTATTTCCATAGTTCATTGATTAATTTCTTCCATGTTATCTTTACGATTAACGATCGACAATTTTTCAAAATTTTAAATTCTTAAAATTTAGTTTCCTTTCTCTAAATTTTACAAAATATTTCGAACACAAATTCCACGTTGTCCACGGTTGGAGGGTTGAGGTAGAAAGCGACAATGGGTGAAATGCACCCCGACGGTCTTTTGTGTATCTATGCATATCTGTGGAGCGCATGAGGGTTAAGAGGTTACCTATGTTAAATGTCCCTATTTGCGACCACATTCTATTACCGACCAGCTGTTCCTTTGACATTGCCGTTATTAAAGACTTGCAGTGACTAGATACTCAACTTCCACAGTTTTGTCCATAGGTTTGTTCCGTTAAAATAAAGGCTACCAAGTTACCACCCTGTAGTTACGAGGCATTTTAACACTCGATTACATCCTTCTCCATAGGCAAGATTGTAAAATATTTGTACGTTTTATTTCGTTTCTATAATTGTATGTTGCCTTCGTATTTCAATGTCCATCACACGCGGCTGATCGCATATCATTACTCAAGATTGTCCGTAAATGTGATTGACAATCGTGATTGACCCCGCGCGCATATAAATGACAACCCCGATAAAGATCGATGAATTCCAAACCTGTTTGATACTTTGTGTTCAAACGATATTGATTATCAATCACGTACCGATGTACTTTCGGCTGATGGAATAAATGATAGGTTCTTTTCTACCTGGATTGCATTCCTAACACTAATGACAGTGATAATTGGTTTGCAGAAGTTCAGGCAGATTTACGATTTCACGCGTTTCATTAGCAGGAACTGAGATTTGGCCTCATGACGTTTTGCTACCCAGTAGGCCGATTAATAATTCTGTGTTTTAACAATTCGTTTACGATTTTGTAAATCATAGAAACTTTTTGTAGACAGCTGTGACGTATAGAGAATTTTTAATATACTACTAGAATTATAATGCAACTTTGTATGTGAAAATTGTTTTCATAGCATTTATAAATTTTCTTGTATAATTTCATAAGTAATTCTCTATGTTATTCTCTATGTTCTGTAATTGTAAAAGTTGGCATACAATAAATATTAATTATTTACACAAGTATCAATCAACTTAGCTGTTAAAGAAATCGTAATGCAAGAGGTTAAGAACAAAATTTTCCAATAGAGTAGAGACTCCCTTATGCAAACATTTATTTTTACAATATTCTGGTATCCGAACATTCCATTATTTAATCATAATTTTTAGATAATAGATTATTTTGTTATCAGGATATCACAAAAATAAACCTTTGGATAAGAGATTCGTTTCAATTTATACTATTTTCGAGTCCAAACGCGTTTCCAGCTTTCATAATGCAAAACTATTTTAGAATAAAATGAATTATGGATATTGAAAGCAGAGTATTTTGAATAAATATTTATCCCAGATTATCCGAACGAATTCTTTTTAGTCGAATGTTTTATTCGAATAACAATTACTTATTATTCGTCATAAATTATTCTATCTATTTATTCGAATAATTATTTACATCTGAAGTAAAATAAAACATGTGTTTCCATTGTTAAAAGATCTAATAAATTGAAGATAACAGTATTTTGACAATCTTTGAATTTCTTCACTGTTCCATGTTTCGCCCGCACCTTTATTTCATAAATACATAAAATTCGCAATCTAATTATAACGGTTGAAATATCGAAAATCGAGAAATGTGAAAATATTTTTTGCAGCCACTGTGCAATAAAAATCGTGTTATTTGGTACTTTTCTAAGCGTTCGTGAGCGCGGTACGGCAGCTTTCGATTGAAATACGGCGACGTTGACAAAGACCCGAATTTACATGCGGTATGCATCGTTCGTTGCACTTTCACCGTCGTCGTCGCAGATGTCTCCGATCATTTTCCAGGCTATGTCCGATTACTCTCGGATCTCCAATTTGTTCGCAGCTTACTACTTGAGTAACGGCTAGCTTAACCTCTTCGGCGCGATCAAAAAATATACGTGTATATGTATATGGAAACGCAAATGTCGTTTTCGATAAATGTCAAACGTAAACACAGCCTTGGGCACTCTGTCCTATCGTTCCATTCTCTTCGACTGTTCCTCCCAGCTGGTGCGAAGAAGTCGCTTCGCAAATGTATTGTTCTCGTGTATTACAGATATTTCGATAAAAAGTTGTATTCAGCTGAATCGATCACTTCAGAGATCAGGCTCGCGCGAATGCTACTACTACTAAACAGGGGAATTAATACTTTCGTACACGAATTTGTTAGAATCGGAGAGCGAAAGTATTCTTTCGGAAACTTCCTTACGGGTTTTAATCGATCGAGTGAATTCTTGTTTTATTAGGATTATTATAGAGAGCAGATAGTGTTCTACGGACCCTAACCGTGCATTCATGGGAGTTCCCTTTACGCACTGGAGGGTTAAATACGGCTTGAATCCCTTCAATAGTATTTCCACGGCTAGCACGCAGACACTACTTTCGATTCACAGTTTCAGCGAATATCTGTTTTATTGTAAAGTTATCTGATTTTGTTTAAATTAGAATCAATCACGTTATTTGTTTGTGCAAGGAAGAACAGAATATTTGGAACAATTTCACGAGTTTTGCAAAATTATTGGAGTTTTTGTAATCATTTGTTCAGACGTATCTTTTCCTATTATAGTCATATATTCGTAATTCGTCTTTATTAAATGTAGGATATAGAAGCTACATAGATATTTATTTAATTATTTAGTAATGTTTATATATTGAAAATGGTTCCAACAGTATTTTTAAATTCATTATATGTTTTTACATTTTGTTTTTGATCAACTTATCTTCGACACAAGTGCATAAAAATATGTATCATATGAAAATCTTTTAAAAATATGCTTACAAAATACTAGATCTAACAGAAGCCAGCGTAGTTTCATTTTCGTTCGCCGAAAAGATTCATACAGAATAAAAATCTCGTCAAATGAAAACTTTCAGCAAAATCTCGGTCAACATCGTTATGTTCATATGTTATTATTGATGCAATCGCTTCTGCGAACTGACTTTTGCAATTAGTTCGATGGAATCGGTAATATATATTTCACGTCAGCTCTGGCTTTAATTACTGGTGCGTAACGTTTCATACACGTCCATCGATATTAGAATAATTATCACGATATATCATATGTAAATTCACGAAGTTCTCGAATTATAATTTTAGTGGTAGCTCGGTCTAATCAGGAAAGTTAAATGTCCGTAACAGTCCTCGTTATTTAGATATTGAACCGGGAAACCCGTCGCGTAACATGTCGCGGAGCTGCTTAGCGCCGTTTAGTGGTTCAGCATGGCCTCCATCCGACAAAGATAAGATATGAAAAATATGCGAACAGTAAAATACCACCTACTACATGCGTCCAAAAGAATTTCAACTTTTATTGCCCCCCAGTTCTCACGCTATTTAACATTCCCTTCGAAAATGCAAAAGTTCCTGTTAAAATGGACATTTACTTTTCACCTTTATATTTCTAGACATCGGTAATATCATTTTTCAAACATTCGCAATGCCTATGTATCGTACATTATAGAAAATTATTAAATATTGTATTATTTCTAAATTGCTTTTACATAACTACTAGTTTTAAATAGCATTTGAGTTGTTTCGTATAGTATTCGTCATCAGTGGTAATTTCTGCATTACGTTTGCGCAAACTTTGTACATAATGTCGTAAGAACTAGAGTCAAATGAAAAATATGTTCCGTCTACTGAACTAAAAATGTCGTAAAATAAGATTTATCGAGATCTGCAACAGTATTTTCTTCGACATGGACACGAATTGAATTTTCTTCGGACGTTGTCGCGATTCTGTCATGTGACATTAAAATTTGCATAAATCGTGTCGTGATTTAACAGAGAAATGAACGAAGGCACTGATTACGCGATTAGTAGCTTAAGTACCTCGTCAACAGGATCATGTGCTTGCACTCGTTGGAATGCCTTGAAATCCGACATATGATCTCTCGATAGGCGGCAATGGACCTTCTATGTCATATTGTAGAATACAAAGTGTATTAGACAGAATTACCGAGCCGCCCTAAGTAGTAGCCGGTTTTGTCAAAGATTGACAGTAATCGTCGATGCGTGTCACATAATAATTCCGAGTTGATAATGGCAAGGACAGTGTGTTAAAAAAGGCTGCGTCAATTTCGCGTAATCATTCCCTTCCGTAGCGACGAGAATAGGAATAAGAAACGAGCAAATTCCACGTCTCATTTGCACACCTATGCATCACCGTATCACGAATTTCCGATAGAAATGAAACAGTCCGTCTAAAAATAGCAAGAATTTCTTCGCGGAAAGAAAACACGAGCCATAATCGAACGATAACACATGAAATGTAATTCTGCAATCCTGGGATTGGAGATAACTAATAACACATTTTTACAGATCTCTCATTTGAATTTCCTTTCACTGGATTACCATAGTTGCGTTGCTTACAATGTTATGTGTTGCTTAATAAATTGTTGAATTTCGCTTCGATCCGACGTGTTATTTTGCATTTTAGCCAGTCCCAACCCTCGTTCGACGTTTATCCAAGAAACAAGTTTCAGTAGTTAATGAGTCTCGTAGAAAATCTTTTCACGTGACTACAATATCCCGTTTGAAAAATATGGAACTAAATGAAAAACACTATGTTTTATAATTTTTATTCAAATCGATTATTTTCCAAATGAATTTCTGTATAAATAAATTATTATTCAAATGACAAACAACTTCTCATCCAAATGAATGTCTATTAGATTGGATATCCATTTGTTAATGTCGTATAAAATTGTATTCGTTAATCCTTACCTGTTACCCGCTATCCGAATAAAATATTGCTGTTTAAGATGAGGATGTTAATTTGCTGCAACACAGTAAAGAGTATCAAGAATAAGGTACAGTGCCGACCGGGACGTCCTAATATTTCGCAGACATTCCGAAGTCTTTTTCCACGGTGCAAGTATGCGGCGCGGAGACAGAAGAAAGGAAACAGCGTGAAAGGAACGAGCGGAATTTTCTTCAGCGAAAATATGTTAATAAGGGTGCCGGAGCGTTCCGAGTTACAAGCATTGTTTTCGCATTCCTGAAAAAATCGCGAGCGTACGATCTAGGGTAGAAGGGAGGAAGAGAGAGACGCGACGCGAGAATTCCGAGGATATAACGAGGTGCGCACGAAAGATGTGCAAGTCCGCGAGGAGAATCGAGTGCATAATGCGTCGGTGCCGTGGGTCTACACAGGTCTCTTCGCATCAGCTAAAAGGCTCTCCTCACGCGAGCGTGTTTACATAAGATGGGCCAGACCCGTCCTTACTGCATATACCCCCGCCACAGGTGGGTAGCCTCACCGATGTGCACGTGCACACACGCGACCGCTCTATATGTCCATAGATTACGTGCGAAACGGGGTCTAACAAGGAGTGCTTCAGATCTGGCCTCTTCCGATCTCGATGAAATTCAGTCGAATGATAGGCCTGCACCCGCAATAAACCTAACTGTCTCTACGGCGTCGGTTAGCCAACCAATTTCGGAAATTATAACAAACCCAGTTGTCAACAGAAGATGATTTCTCATATGAAATAGTTCTCTCTTTAGCCTGTAGGGTCCACGCACTTGTATGCAGCTAGCATAACTAGGTAGAACAATAATCAGAAAAAGTTAGGAGCACCCTTGTATTATTACCAAGATGTTACGATTATTTAAAGGAGAACTAACTTTCTATGTCACCCCTGTTTCTACTAATGATGCAGGAACTACTTTGCATAACGATTCCCGCTCCAATAATATTACATATGTATTTACTTTTGCTACGTTTACCGAAATCCATGCTTTTATATGCTGATACTTGTCATTGATAATGTGACAATGTTTATGATAATTCAAGGGACACATCCTAGTGTATCAATATTTTCTTAAAATTGCCAAACCGAGTGGACCAACGAAGACAGGTAACGATAAATTTGATGTAGATGTAGATCCACGATCCCACTAAATTTCATCGAGATTGGAGAGGGCCAGATCTGAAGCGCTGCTTGTACACCTTCCAGGGTGTACTCTCTTACATGTAAATTTTCAACTGGACTGGCTGTCCCGAGCGATTAAACAAGGGGACAGAAGAGCGAACGTACTCCAACCCATTCGGCCGAGTCGTGATCGAATCTGGAGTGGTGGATTTAATGATCGATGAATGATAACGCGTCGAGCGGATATCGTTCTCAGACGACGAGGGTCTGGTGTTCGCAAGCATTGTTCGACCGATTATGCGGGACAACATGCTTCGCGGTCGTGGAATCGCTCTGACCGTACACGGTTGCACGAAAATGAAGTGGAGAATTGTGACATAAAATTGTATTGTAGCACTTGGCTAGGGGAGACCCGTAGGGGTTGATACATTTTGGTGGAAATGATCGTATCGATTAGGCTGAACAATCTTTTGATGATTTCTGTGCGCATTTAGTGTCGGTACTTTGCTCCTACACATGCAAGAACGTAAATGTTTAGAAAGCTAAGCGGAGATCGTATAAAATGCGTAGTTGTGATCGAAAACAAACAGTTTATTTATGGTTAAAATTGATAGGCAAAATATAAAATAGTGAACAGATTAAATGAATGTTGGTGCAATTTTGGAATTTTGATGCAGACAATTTTTGTTTTACATAAAGATTCGCAGTCTACTTGTAACTTGCCTATCTATAGTAACTTCGAAATCACGTACAGACGTTAATACTCAATACTTGAAAGGAACGCGAAAACGACGAACTGCAGTAAACGCTAACCACGTCCTCGTTTTCGTTTTCATTTCTCCCGCCACACCATTTCAGATGACGTCACTGTTGCGACGAATGATCCAAGTTTTAATTAATTTAATAATTTAATTAATTAACTAATTTAATTAATAATCGAGTCGCTAACTCACTTGAACGCGAAATTCGCGGGCGCCCCCCTTTCGAGAACCCTATATTTCAAAGAGTACGTCATCCCGATGATAGTGATAACAATAACGATCGTCTTTACGACGCAATATAAAAATAAAGTAGTGCAGACCCACCAAGAATAAAGATGAAACGTAAAAGGCGAGGCTGAACAGCCGAATGGCCGCTGTTATCGTTCGTATCCATTTTCGGCGCATTTAATGTATCCGAGCAAAACAGCCACTAGCATTACTCGAGGTCTCAATATCTAGCGACGGTGGGCATTACGCGTAACAGTGCACAGTATCATAATATTTTTCTACGAGGAGAAAAGGACTGCCGCGTTGCCACACGGTTTCCACAGTCCACATTTCCATTCTAGCTTCGCCGTAGGAAAACATCGGCGCCGACGCTGTCTTCGACATCAAAGAGTCTCGGCTCCGAAAATCCACGAGTGAATCGTTCGTCTTCGGTCCTGCTGGTATTTTGAAAATAAATCAACGTTGCAATTGGTAAACTGGCTAGCCTAGCTTTTCGAGATGCCTTTCTACGCTGGCTCTTTTCCTATCTCGCTGGTCGGACACAGAGTACAAAGTTCAATAGATCGTGAAATGGATTTGTAAAATTAGAATACACTTTTGGCCCATTTACATGCTAATATCGATGTAATATGGGAAAAATCAACCAAAAATGCAATCTAATTTTACAAATTTCTTCAGATACATTTACAAATTAAGATACCAAATTATATTTACAAGTGTCTTATACGTGACTGTTCATCCCCATAAAGTGAATTCGGTTGTACAAGTTGCCAGTCTTTTTCAACTGATCACCTAATTTACTAATTCTGCGCCGTTTTGTTATTATGAACATAGATTTCTCCCGTATATACAGGGTGTTCCGCATTTTTCCGAACATACTTCGGCAGCGCGTTCTACAAATAAAATATATTAATCCGTTTCAAAGTGACGGCCGTCTTTGTTGACACAAATATGACATTGACAAGTTATAGAATTTATTGTTGATTTCAGTCGGTTGATTTTAGTAATTATTTCTGAACAAAGCATTTATGGACTTTTTGTTATAAAACATTTTAGTCTTATGTTTACTTGTAGAACGCACTACCGAAATATGTACGGAGAAATGCGGCACGGCCTGTATAAATGAATTAAATTAAATGAAATCATTGTCCGGAGAACGGATTCCTGTATCCAGGCCGGAGAAGCGACCTCCAGCTTTCACCTTCAATCAGACACGTGTGTGCGAATCGGATAACAATTTGCTGACGCGCACGCACCGCTCGCTGGGCCGGAGAGGGGAAAACAGAGCCACAAAGGCGAAAAAGAAGCAGCGTGAATTATGAATCGGAATTTCCACGGCGCAGGGCTGATTACGGGGGTTAGAAACGCAAGGCGAACCGAATCCAAAGGAGCTGCCGGTCTCGTCGTGACGCGAATACATCAGCCGTTCCGCGAGCGTGTCTCGAATTGGATTTGAAGGTTCGCCACGTCCACACCATCGGGAACCTCGACTTAAACCCGAAAGGAAGAGGCGCAACTTGGTCCCGTTAGAACCAACGAATGCGAAACATGTCTCCCTTATAGACGAGCTTCCTCCCCTTGTGCTTTGTAATTTTCGATATTTCTATGGACGTCCCTTTCGCCTCGATGTCCGCGGAACCTTATCTGCTTCAATGGACTCATTAGCAGTCGCTCGAGAATTTTGACGTTTGAATATGGAAAATTGTGAATTTTCTGGCCAGAAAGCAAGAATTCTTTCAAATTTTGAATTTTCGAATTGACAGAGTTCTCTTTTCTTTCGCGATTCTTGAGATTGCAATCGTACTTCTCGGGCAGATGATGAAGTGAATTTATTACTTACGATTTCCTGTTAAATCACGTTATTTTTATCTTGTCCTTGGTTTTATCTTTTTTTTCAAGATTTTAGCATTTCATATATAACGCAATGAGTTAGTTAATGTTTGTTAGATCTATGAGATAATGACTTTGTAAATTGATTTACCAGTCATCTGATTGAGTATAACGTTCATCGATTTCTCGGTAAAACAGTATGAGAAGCATGTTCATATCTCATCTATTAAACCAAAGCGTACATCCTGATTTTAGTCAAAGTGCGACACAATATGTTTGATTTCATCTAATCACTAGACTGTCGATCTTTATGCAAAATCAAATTTAGATAAGTTGAAAACAGCGTAGCAATATTATCAAAGTCTTGTGTCTCCGCAATTTTATATTCCAGCTAGAGATGTTTGCCGTCTGCTAATCACACGTAATGGAAAATGTTAGCTTTTGAAAATTGCTTTCATGTTGGCACTTCGTCTTCCTTTCCAAGTCAGATTGATTTGTTGGAAGAGAAAGCAGTTTATCGACATTTTTTTGACAACTGTTAGAAGCATCGGCCAGAATCGTTATCCCCTGGATATTAAGACAGCATCCCCTAGAAAACGTATCAGCGGATGGGATATTATTTTCCCATCATCTCGACGAAGTTGACCGGCCATTATTGACATCGTTCAATCAATCTTCGGTGACGGCTTTCGGAAATAACAAAGCAATTTCGCAGAGGGTTATGGTGATTGCTTTATTCAATATTCGATATGTCCGAAATAATTCGGATTCCTGCGATTATGAGATAGCGTAGAATTCTCGAAAAGCTTGATGATTCAATGAGCTGTGGACCCTGCAGTTTTATCGATTGGGAACGACAATCAGGGTGAATGGCCATCGCATTTCGTAGATTCAGTGACGAACCTACTGCTACTATTCTCTTGCTATTATATTATTCTTCAATGTTTAATCTATTACTAATTAATTATTAATTTAATTACATTCTGTGCAATTATATTTTCCGAATCTATGAAATGAAGCAATCAGAGGATAGCATCGAATTGTTAACTCGATCTACACAAGTCGACTGGATATTATTATTAAATTGTTCCAATTTAATTCAAAATCTCATCATTAACTGTGTTAATACGTATTAAACAACAGCATAATTTTAGAAGGAAGTGATTGTTACGTATATTTATAACGAACATTAGTATACAATTATATTTAAGTACGTAGAACCGGTTTAAAACTTCGATAGAAAATTAATCATGTTAAAAAGAAAGAAGCGACAGATGATCCAAAGATAATCTACATTTTATAGTATACGTACGTATTACAGTTTCTCCACTGTACAAGGAAACGATTTAGTTAATGCAGTACCTTGTATCGCAAGCATTTTAAACATTCCTTAACCGGAACACGAAAGTTGATCACGCTGAAATTGCCGGGCAAAAAGAATTTGAAGAAACGCAACATATTACACTCTATTTATCGGCAATACATCTTAATTATCCCTTTTCCGGTTCAGTGGACGCGCACGGTGTTCATTTATTTGCGCGACTTGCACTATGGTGTTTAAACTATACTATGCATTTGATATGTAGCCGTTTTAACTGCAATACTATACATTTTTATCTTCAATTCGAATAAATTACACGTTCAAAAGTTTTTAGTATGACATTTCAATTTACAAGTAATGTAGTACAGAACTGGCGATCAAAAAGATTTAGAAAAATGAGATAACGTCGAATAAAACAATAAAAATAATATTATTGAATTACTTAAATGTGCAAATTTTGTAAATATCGTCTTAAAAGAAGGAAATCTTTTGTCACAGCACAATATTAGTGTTTCACGTAAAATGCAACATATAATTGCTAAATAGAAAATTCCGTTTCCGAATAATTTCATTATATCGAAAATAACTTCCCTGTATCCTCAAATACTTGCAATTTTTTACCATTTGGTGTTTCACATACTCGCTCTCTCTTGTAAATGAATAGCGTCTATTCGCCGCGTATGTCGCAGATTCGAAATAATTTCAAATACTTGGAATTTTCGCATAAACCGCGTAACGAACGTGTACAATAAAATACAGCACATAGATATATATATATATTATACATTTTCGTCTCGAGGTAGGAAATCGTTTCGTGCGTGTCCGCCCTCGTGTTTCGTTCCGCGGGTGAACTTGATTTTCCATTTTTCCTTCTATTAAAGGAAGAACAGCCGCCGGTTTTCACCTCGATCCTGAGATTGAACAGATCCCCTTTGATCCCGTTGATCCTGCCGATTTGAAACACGATTCTTCGGTGAAACGTCGGTCAAAATACTCGGATTTTTACATAACGTGGAACAGAGGGGAAAAGAAAACGAAGAATCCTTTCCAGCGAGAGACGACGAACAGAATTTCTTTTCAAAGGGTGGTTTTCGGTGGGGGGATGGGTACAGAGGGGGAACTGTTCGGGCTTCGATGGATCGACATTATCGAGCAACCCGCACCCAAGTTTACTCGAGGGAAATCAGCCTGATAATCCGATTAATAAATTGGCTGGCATCCACGTGCCGTATGTACCGATCGTTGTTCTCGATTTAATTGACTATCTTTTTCCGCGATCCATTTATTGCTCTCGCAAAGTACTACTTCCGTCCTCTACGCTCTCTCTCTCTCTCTCTCTCTCTCTCTCTTTTTCTCGCAGCCGCTTGAAATTTACGAACCTTCGCTTTTATTACCGTAATATCAAGCGGTGTTCTGTCATGTTTCGTTCGGAAATCAAAATATATATAGTATATAAAAATCCACGATCGTACGCGTAATTTACTCAGATTTATAGTTTTCCCGCGGAACAACGGAACCTCGTTCCTTGGCTTCGATCTTCGATCTTCGAATTCTCCTTTGGATGTTTTACTTTCTTCGTGCAATATTTTCGGATTCTTATCCAAAATGAAAGAGAGTAACAGGCGGCGAAAACAAATTTCATTCTTCCCTTAATACTCTTAATCGACAGAAAATAGTACGTCGATATTCTTAAATTGATTTAATCTCTTCACGGTTTGAAATTTGACTTACTAATGAAATTTTCGCATGCATTGGCATTGTAATCCACACCGTGTCGCGACAATCGTGCAGCCCTATTTGTTAACCAGGCTACAAGTAACAGAACACCTTATTAAACAACTTACTGGAGACTATGTACTTGGACGACTAGCATACGTTATTCGACTGTCGAGGATAATTTGATGGGGTACATCTCGCGATATTGTTGAGATATCGCTTGTTGCCGAAATCCTGCGTTGACGCGTATTTTCGTTGCCTTCCATGCGGCCGGTGTCCGAGGGAAACCAAATCTGGGACCGGATGTTGTTGATACACGGCAGTTTGTCGAAAGGGAGGGTGCTGTGATGTTAGGAGGCTGAAGAAGGACGTAGGTAGTGGAGTAACCATCAAACGACCCACGTGCTACCTGCTGAGAGCAAAAACAAGTGGGCGATTTCAGTATGCAAATTCGTTGCCAGATTTATCCTGCCTTCCTTAGTATAAGAGTCGGGGGAGCACGTGACGATTTGCGTGCTTTTTCGTTAAGCAAATTCCACCAGCTATTAATACTATCTTCCTATCCATTTTGTGTACTTACTGTACACGCGTACTATAGTTGCAGGTTATTGAGAATAGCGTAATCATTTATCCCTTTTATTTTATTTCTGTAATATGATTCAAAGCGCTGATAATTTCCTTTTCATAACAATTCCAAAAGGAATTATTACGTTATGTGGATCCAAATAATCCATTGATCTAAGTATAATATTGCTTTCATTTTCGAAAATTTTTTTATGAAATTTTTAAGTGTTGAATTTCAACTTTAAATGTATTAGAAAACTGCCGGTTCATAAAGTGTTGCAAAATTTAAGAAACGTTGACATTTGAGTAGAATTTGATATTTTAACAATTATACGTTTTGTTAAATTGAAAGCATACAACGCATTGTTTATATTGCAATTTTTTATTTAGCGCGTACGACAGATGAGAAAGGTAATAAAAATTAAGAAATTAGAAAAAATACAGATAAAAGTAAAGGATAAAATAGAAATAAAAAATTAAGAAATGGTAAAAAGACAGAATTAATATTTTCGTTGAGATAATACAGATTCTGATTCCATGTTAAGAATGTTTACTACACCCAAGAATATGGATTTGTGTAACATGTTTCTTAACTTTTGTCGATGAATATATATTTTGTGCGAGTATAGTGCCTATAACATCGCAGCGGAGCGTACGTGAGGAGAAACGTGAACACTGCGTGGCGGAGTACAAGGAATTTAATAAATCAGGAAAGAAGACTGTTCTTTAGCCGCGTTTCACCCTTCAACGCCGACGGTATCGATATTTCGACCATCGCTCGGCTTAATTCTCGAAAGCCCTCTTGTAAGTTTGTTGACGCACTCGACTCGCTAATGAACCATAACTGTTTTAACGTTTAAAAGAAACGATGGAAACCGAGGGGACGACGAGGATGAAACCTAGCAAGATCAACTTGACCCTCCCCGGTAATCGGCTTAAGGCGCCTTAACAATTTCACGTAGGTACACGGATATAAATACGTGCACATACTTTTGTGAAACTAGCCTGGTAAGTTGAATTTATGGCGCGACAGCGCCGAAGACTTCGCCTCTTTTACTTTCCTGACGCGTTAAACGGCTGTAATCGCGATCACCCGACGAGATCCACGCTGCCCTCGGAATCACAATGAAATCTCCACGTTGAACGATCTGTGGTAAAAAGTGAACAATCAGCGAGCCTAAAATAGGGGCTTTGTAAACGTATTTGAAAATAGTTGACGAAATTAGAACAACTACTAATAAACAAACAGGAATGGCAAATACACTGCCGACCAAAAATTTGGAATCACTTGCAGATTGCTATCAAAATCGAATGTTCTTATGCATTCTGCATTGATGCAGTGCTAGTCTACTGGGTATTAACAAGAATGTTCAAATTTTGAGATATTTAATTGCGTTGTTGTATCGAAAATACTCTGATTCTTTTGTTTACTCAGTGAGAGTTTAGTATTACAATATTAGATGCCGATTGGTTTGAATTTTGCTAAATACAATTTCTTATATTTTTCTACGAACAATATTATTATTATTTTTACGATTGTTCTCGTTTTTCGTTTTTCGTTTTCCGAAATATTTTCTAAAGCTCGCGATAATTTTTTAAAAACTGATTGAAATATCTATACCATAAAAGATCAGAACGTGTACCAGCAAAAAAATGATGTTATACTTGAGAACGATTCATTATAATATACTCATATTATAATTCGAACTGATACATCTTCTGATTGGTAATCTCAGAAACGGTCGCTTCTCCGGCTGGAATATTTTACACCCATCTAATAATATATTCATAAATAAGCGACATCATTTGCACAGTTTATGCACTTGATCTCGCTTTAGGGCTGCTGGAACAGGTATTCAAAACGACCAATGCCGGATAAATGGTCGAATTCCTACGGCATATCTGAACCGTTCGCGATGAAGGTTGTTCCCAATCGTAGACGATACAATAAATTACGACCGGAGCAGCTACTTAAAATCCAAAATATTATTTCTTAATGAAAATGAGCCCTTTCCGTTTCCCCGATGCACACTGCTGCGTAAATTATGCGACGCAAACGACCCACGCAGATTTCGCACGTATTTAATATCGAAGAAGAGTGAGAAGAATCTGTTTCACTCCTTACTGAACGTTAAACATTCCCCAAACGAATGGCTGCCAAAATGTATCATGTTACAAAAGTGAACCCGTTCATAACCAAGGTAATGCAAAAGTTATTTTCCACTAATTACAATTATTATATCGAATTATTCAGAGAGATTCGTTGAGATTCAGTAATTCTATTTTTAGATTCCCATGTATTCCCCGCATACAATAAATTCGTATTATAAGAAATCGTGTTACATCAAAATTATCCTTTTATAATAACACTAATAATATTGCAATCGTGTACAGGCGAAACATTTTTTCAGATATGATTTAGCAAATTCTGTATGTAGCCGTCAATAAACAAACACTTTTATAGTATTCGTGGTTAATCACTGTCGAAATCAACCAAAATGACGCTCTAACGTCTTTTTTACCTTGCACAAAAATCCACAATCTACTTATAATAAATAACGAGTTATAATCGTTGGCCAGATTACTTTTTGCCCAATTGTTTTAAACTAGTTATAACAACTAACTAGTTCCAGGCACGAATCGTTGATCGAATTACTTTTTGCCCTACTTTGTAGTGTACGGTGTGTTTAGCCTGCTTAAAAAATTGTTAGCTTCAGGAGCAAAAAACTGTAATATCCGGCTGTGAAATTAGTCTCACGAGGTTCGGGTAAACAGAACGCTGCTGCACCACGACGACACGAAGTGTCACGAGCGAGCCCGTGCAGCTTCTCGGGGTCGATCTCCAGGAAAAGCGGGCAGAGGGCGAAGTCGTGTCGGTGATTTTTTCGGTATCGATCTCTCGATCCTCTCAATTACCGAGGCGTTCGTTTCAACGCGCCGGCGTTGAATGGATCGGGCCGTAACGAGGCGTAACGCGAGTAAAATGTAAAACGGCCTTGATTTACGGCCGGCGCGTACATATTTTCTTTCTGTTCTCGTGGGTGTCTCGCGGTCATGTTTATATTAGCCGGCAATAAGTGACACGCCGGTATGCCCGGTCATTTCGCAGGCGCGAACGTGAATTACGGTGTCCCGTTGTGCTTCCTGGCCACGCCGCTGTTGCCCCGTCCACCAATCGTTTCCCGGTGACCCTTGCGAAATCGCGTCCAGACGGTTTTTGTATCGTGCATGCGTCGAACATCGAGCGGCTCGCCGTGAAATCTGCGGCCGACGTTCTCGATGTTTCGCGTTCAGATGAATTGTTCGATTAATCCCCGCCGATTCGAAAGCCGGGCACTCGAGCAGTTCGCACGTTGCGCGCGTGTCTCTCTTTTTGATCGACTTCCCATCCTCCCTTTGTTCTCGCGTTCGTAGACGCAACCGGCACAATTCTTCACTTTTTTCCAGTTCGTTCGTTGAGCGCAGATTTTGATGCATGCGTGGCTCGAAAGGCTCTTGGGTAATTTGTGATTTCAGATTTCGGTGGACGTGTTCGTAATAGGGTTCCATCTATGTATCTGAACTTTCCTTTTTTTGTTACGAACTTCCGAATCTCAGGTCAGATTTACTTGCTATACAGTGAAGTACTTAATCATAAACATTAAATGGTAATTCGTGGGTTATTTGCACATTAAGGAGGAAGGGGGCATTCTGCTAAAAATCAAATACTAGTAATTTTCCAAACAAAATTTTGAAAAGATATATTTCTATAGCATTTTTAAAAAATTCTTTTTAAATTAATCTTCCTACTTCCATTTTTGAGTAACAAAAAAGATTTGTTTGTGAAAAAATTGTCCGATGCAAGATCCATGCACAATTTTCTTCAATATTACGTACGCAAATCATAGTAAGAATTTCAGCTTGAAAACTTCAGTTTTAAGTTACTTCTTAACCTTTAAGAACTATAAAAACGGAACGTTCTTAATACACTTGCTCCTACTCAATCGAACTGACCAAGTCGAATCACTTCATTATTGATGTGCAAAGTAAGAACAATTAATTATGATGTTTTATTTACCACTTTTATATCAGTAATAAGAAAATAACAATTAACAGTCTGTGATACCGATAATAGTGGTTACATAAGTTTTTAACTTAATTATTGTATCGTTACAATGTGTATAATACGTTTAATTATACTTTTAATGGACAAATATTTTTCGTCAACTACTCGAACCTATTGAGCCATATTTAACCCTTTGTATTACAATATCGTGTCAAACTGGTGACGAAGATTTCGAGCACAATCCATTACATCTTGATATTATGTACTCCTGGTAAATCGAAATTAATTTCTACTCTTGAATTATCAATATTTAAACATTAAGATAAATATTGGCATACAAAAAATAGTAATTTATTAATAATAAAATATTAAATACATAAGAATTTATTAGTAGTGCTAATCAACGTAGCTGTATGAAATCGTAGTGCAAGAAATGAAAAAGAGATTTTCATTAAATTAAATAGACGAGCTAGGTTCATGTTAGCAATTTTTTAACGAAAATTGTTATTTTCTAGTGATCGATACAGTTGAAAGTTGAAGTAACAAACACGCGTCGAAGGCTGAAATTCTTTGTAAGGCAGTTCCAAGAACCAATGGGGATAACGATGGGCACTGAAGCGGACAGTGCTATAAATACGTCTTTCGATAAAGAAAGTTTCAGATAATAGATGAATCATTTTTCTGTCGCGGAGCTTCATTTATTTAAAATGTGAAAGACATTAATTTGAGGATGCCCGTCGGTAGCATCTCGCTATTCTTCTTCCGCTTGGTCACAGTTAAAATTCTCCTGCTACGTGTGCACGCTGAAGAAGCGTGAACCGGTTGTTCGTCCCTTCGGCAGTCTCCTCAAGATTAATCCATTTCGCGGAAGTGCAAATGGTCACCTCGTACTCCTGTTCTCCAGGTTGTGTGGTTATCTCCTCCGACCATCGTAATTCATTGTCACCTCGATGTTCTTTCTCGCGCCTCGCTTCGCTTCTACTTCCGGTTCGTGCTTGATGTTAATATCGTTAATATATATTTCTTTTCTGGGAAGAGATTGCGCGAGGAAATTGTTTCTAATAGGAAATGATCAATTTCACTTCTCCGTTGAATGGGCCGGAATCGTAGTGGCGTAAATCACATTTTGGAAAATTTTCGAAAGAAATAAATTATGGAGTTACTACGAATTAACCGAACTCCAAATTATCTTAATAAATTTGATCGGCAAACGGTGAACATCTGTATCAGAACAACTTTTGTATTAAAATAATTCATATTTACTTATACACTAATACTGATTTAATAATAGCATCTCATTTTCGTAATTTCAACAATGAAAATACCCTAATTTATTTAGTCCAGTAAATTATCCATATAGAGCACAAACATTTTAGACAACTACACTGCAAAAGTTATTCGAATAATATTCAACAATGAATGAAAAAAAACGTATCAGATAAACATGAGCAAAAAGTAATGAAGCGATGTAATTAACAATTTGATAAATGATGCGATTTCACAAAGCGATTGAAATTTCATAATTTGCAGTGAGTGAACCTATGAATGAGTTTTTATTGCATCTGAGATATTTTTGTGCAACCAGATTTTGTTTCTATTATGACTGCATGATAAATTGTTATTTCCGTATGAGTATACTTGTTTATCTCGCAATTTGTCCAACCTACTCTCTCTTTTTATGTAATATCATTCGAAACAAATTGAAGGCACAAATACTTTTCTACTTTAGTCTTTCATGTGGATAGAGACAAGCAGCCGACTACTAAAAAATATTTTCTACAGCTTAGAAATGCGAAGAAGGAATTTTGTTATTTTAAACGTTACGATCGCGTAATATATCAAACGGAATAATTGCTGACTGTTCACGGACGTGCGAGTAGCTGCAGCGAAGAGGCTCGCAGCTGGGCACAAAAATACAGAGATGTTTTCAACGTGAAATAGTAATGCCGTGAAATACAGTCGCGGACAAAAATTGAGTGATCAGGTAGAGAGAAAAGATATTCACGAGACTTAATCGAATTTATTCTATTGTTATTAACATAAGACTTACTTGTTCTGTATACTTGCAATAAGTAGATCAGACGGCGACAAACTTTTTTGGCTACGGCTCAAAATCGACTAAAACAGTCCTTTAATGAATATTAAGATAAATTTTGTTGAAAAACAATTTCAATATGCTTTTGAACATTAAACATAAAAATTAAAAATTCTAATTTATTATAATTTAAAAACAGATATAATTGTCAAATTATGAAATGGTTTACTTAGTGACACGTTAAAAATTGAAATTTATATTTACATCTATGATATACCACTGTCCTTTTAGACAACCACGATGAAATTAAATTTGAGATACAGCAATTAAAAAAGGAGCGCATCAAGTTTGAAGCAGTGTTGGGCAAAACTTTATTCGAATGACAGATTTATTCGTTATATAATAAAAATTATATAAATAACGAGTAAAAATTTATCTAAATAAAATTTTATTCAAAATAATTGATTTATCGATTTATTTCTTCGAATATTACTTCTTCGAATTATTTCAACAAAGAATTTTTCAAATTATTCGAATAAGTAAATGTAATAATTTATGACAAATTATTCGAATAAAATATTCGATTAGAAGGAATTCGTTCGGTTAATTGTCTTAGATAAATATTTATTCGAAATAATCCGAATAATGACCGACTCTAGTTTGAAGAGGAAGCACTATAACGCTTAACAAATCATTTGTACGTGTAACGTGAATTCGATTAAATTTTTTTAAAATCGCTGTCCACTGATTTTTGCCCACGACTGTAGTAGATAAGTGGAAGTAGAAGAAGAAGAAAAAATGATGCCAGGGCACAAGAAGAAGGGGAATAGGAGAGCAGACGAGCAACGACTGACAGAGCTTTCGAGACTCTCCTCCTAGATTTTCGCAGGGATGCACTCGGCTCGAAGTGCAATCGTAATTAACCGCTTTTCAGTGTCTCTCTCGCATGAAAAATACGAGCTTGCATAAATAAGTGGGCAAAAGGAACGTGTCAAGCTGGCTTCCCGAGCGAACGTTTCTCCCTCGATTTTGCTTTCAGCCTCTTTCCATAGCGAATCATCTCTTAATCCCTGACACGCTCGCGGAAAATGTCGGAATAACGCTGATCGATAAATATGCAGGCGACGATGCACATGCACTTTTCCCAACCGCGACTACGAAGCTTATGTTTCGAACGAATCGATCTCAGGAAAGTGCAGATATTCACAGTTCACGTTGCTGATATCCATCGTGATCTCTGATCGACTCCATTTCCAAACGGGGTGCTAAGAATTTGGTAATTAACCAAAGTTGCTTCCCTAAGGAAGCTGAAGTCTGAAGGAATTCGTTTCCTTTCATGTTAGGAATCACCTTAATAAAATAAATAAAAAAATTCGCTTGCATTGGGATATTTTCAGTTAGAAACTTAAATATGATGCTTTAATTATTCAACATTGGTGAAATTAGTTTGAAAGTTTGTAGAACTGATTTGGGCGTTACAAACGGCTTTAATAAGTTAGTGTAACTTTGCTCTCTCTAAGGATTCTTCAGTTTTACAAATAATTAGATATAGTGGCTCACTGAACTGAATACACAGTATTTAGAACGGAACAACATTTTTATAATTGGATCAAGCGGGCTAAAGTTCTCCGGGATTTTAATGTGATTGGTTTACCAGACAGTGAGCAAAAAATTATTTTCGAAAATAGCAATTGGTTATAATGATAAAAAAGATTAAAAAATCATGTTTTTTCAACGTTTGAATCTGCATTTCTGCGAAAAAAACGCATTTTTTCGACCTTGGCAACTCATGCACAGTGAAAGTTTCATCGAATTCAGTTGGCGTTGTTATGAACTGTGAATATTTAAAGTTCGTGGAAAAACAATTTTTCACGAGTTTCGACGAAA
Organism: Augochlorella aurata; assembly: GCA_028455555.1. NCBI lineage: Eukaryota > Metazoa > Arthropoda > Insecta > Hymenoptera > Halictidae > Augochlorella > Augochlorella aurata. The sequence goes on from CM052164.1 coordinate 12,110,066, forward strand.
AACAGTAAATTTTTACAATCTTTCAGTGGTCATAGCTTGACTATGCATATTAAATTCTTTAATTTTTATAGATTCAGACAAAAAAGTTGAACAACATATTTTATCTTGTTTCGCCATTAAGTAATTGAAATTTTTAAATTTTCAACATTATCTAGTAAACTAGTCTCTTTAATATTTGAAAAAGATACAAATCGTTCGGTCCAATTTTAAAAAGATATTCCGTTCTAAATGGTGTCTGATCAGCTTCGCGAGCCACTCTACGCACACTAGAAGAAACCACGTGTGACCCCACAACAATTATTAGTTAATGATTTGAGATGTTAATCCTAGGATTTGTTTGACTAACCGTTTCTAATTCTCGCATGTTGTGTGTTACAGCGTGTGACTGTCACCCGATCGGAGCCTCCGGAAAAATTTGTAATCAAAGTACTGGCCAGTGTCCCTGTAAAGATGGTGTAACCGGCACCACTTGTAACAGATGTGCCAGAGGTTACCAACAGAGTAGATCGCACATTGCGCCTTGCATCAGTAAGTACCCGCGAGTCCTTCACCTTTTGTATTTCACGTGAGAATCAGGGCGCTTTTAGACGACATTTTCAGTTTTTTTTTCTCCGTTCGAATCGTTTTTTGTCCATAAAGGCTGCACGTAAACGGATGCGAAACGATTTACCAGTAACTGAACGGTTCTGCGGTTCCGAAGTACGTGCTACTTGGTGCAACCTATTGACCAAGTGTACTTACAGTAGAACAATTTCAACGCTATGAAACATCTCGCGCGAATTGAAATCGGTCGCCTAAGATCTGCGACATTTCTGCACCTTTTGGACATACATTTTTGTATAATAGCGTCAAAGATTCTCCTCCGCAAAATTCGTGCAGTTATTACTTTTGGATTTTGTATGGATTTGAGTTGTGCATGCGTTATATTAATCCGAATAAATTATTGGATACTATTTGCAAAAGTTACCATTGCAATCTGCCGATACTAACTGTTAGTAACGCGTAGACTATTCCTCGTGTTTGCAGGACGACGTTGAAACATTTTAAAATGAATTTCTGGGACGATAATTATACCAAATGTGCGTACGGTTTACAAGAGCAATTAACATCGCGAATCTTGGCTCATCACTTTTCTAGTTTATAAAATCAATTGTTCTGACTATGGACGAATCGTTGCAGTTATTAATGTGGCGAGCGTGTTAATTTGTAACGAGGCATCGTTAAATTTAGCACGAATGTTGCACTTCTGAAATGAAATATTTTTACAGTCGCGATGATATACTGCGCCCGATGAATAGCACGGTTGACTTGTGTTCGAGAGCTAACATGTCTCATAATAACCGATTATCAGCTTCCCACGATGCTGACGATCAAAATTGACTGCGCACATAGCAGACTTAATTATTTCCAGCATATCGCACTGCGCCGTTTCCTATATAGCATGTTCTGGCTTATACACGCCAAGGGATACAGCTCCGAAGCTTTCTTCTACACACTGGGTGTTCAAAAAGTTCCTATTACACTATTATGCCGATCATAAACCAAATTTCATCTTGTACGTCGTACTTCTTGAAAGCGCCAAGCTAATTTTCCTCGGTGCGTTGAGATTCGAATGTCTATCAATTAATTTACAAAAATCCACAGTTTAATAATTACGAATAAACAACGGATATTAAACATAGTCAGTTTCTGGAAACAAATTTTTATGGTGGTACAGATTCTAAATGGATTCAGTATATGTATTCTATGTGCTAGAAACACTGTACGATAAACGTTATTATAAGCAACAAAAGGATAAACATTCGCAGTTGCAAGTAACGGTGGAAGATACACAATTCGAAATGAGTACAAACTGGTTTCATAAATCAAATTTGCAGGAAACGTTTTCCAGCTAGTAGAATTTATGCAGCAACCCGGTGTTGAGTTCACTTTGCATAAATCGTACTTACGAAATGATTCTCCAGCTTCTTAGTTCGTCAACGGAACATTTAGATTTGATTAGGGTAGATGCCCCAGTTTAATTATTAAAAGCTTAGAAAAAAGAGAAGTTCTATGTACAGGGTGGGCCGGAATCCTTAGTGCACGCATAAAATCATCCCTACGAATTCCGGCCCACCCTGTATAAATTGATACACCTCGCTGAACCCACACATTGCTAGATACAATAAAAAATATAGGTCATCAATTTGTCTATAAAACTTCCTTTTTCTATACGTTTTTAATCTGGGGGCACGGAAATTGGGACATCTACCCGATTATACACCATGTGGACGAGCAACGAAGAGTTTGTACTCGTCATCGGCGAGCAAATTGCTTTTACTAAAAGTCGAAGAAAGAGCTTTTAGTCTTCTTTCGAAGACACACTGTATCCGCGATTGCGCATAACCGCTCGCCAATTAAATAATTTGCTTGGAGCGGGACGGTGACGTTACAAAAAAGAAGAAGAATCAATAAATAAAACGGCTTGAGAATTTCGGGCGTAGCCGTCCTGTTTTTGAAAGTGATCGATCGATCAATTGGAAGGAACACGCGACCGACCGACCGCGTTATCGTTCGATCTCACGTCCAATTAGGCGAAATTTGCGAATACGAAGGCGGAAACCGTGTATGCCTTTTAGGAGAGATACGAGGCGTATTTAGCGTTGACTTCTCCTCGGACAGTTTCACGTTCGGTGTTCTTTCTTGCAGGAATACCGAGGGTTGTGCAGACCCAGGGCACAGCCGGCGAAGAGAGTGGCGAATATGAAGACGACGACGATGAACGCGGTTACGATGGACGAGCCGGTGAGTAAATGTCAAACGAATCGGTGTCCCTAGCAAACGCGCGAATCTACACGTTGTCCGGATAATAATCGCTGGATGTCGCGAACACCTCACGCGTGGCTGGAATATTTTTCCAACGAATATTTTGACAACGAAAAAGCTGACATCGGACATTCGCGTTCGTTATTCTAGCTTATCGAACTGAAAATTAGCGATAGACTGCGGAGTTTTATGCAAAATAAAAATTGTCTACGTTAATTGCAAGAAGCGTAAGCAACGTACACATTAATTTTTTTTGTTTTAATAATTTTAATAGGTTGCAAACAATACATTAATGTTGTTAAATCACTACATTTTTTATTTTTTTTTATAAATGCATTGAATCCGCTCTTTCCATAGAATGGCGGTTATGGTAGTTGAAGAGAGAAATATTGTTGAAAATGAAGTCAGAGTCGCGAGATCCCCTAGAGAACTATAACTGTGTTTGGTTCCCGCATAGTCGCGAATAGTTAGAAAAATGTCTAACGTAATCTCCAAATTGTGTACGTAAGCACTTGGAATTTAATTGAGGAGACACTCGAGGAAAACAGTTTTCATTAATTCGCGATCGATATCTGAAACTTGCGGAAGCAAGCGTGACGTTCTCAAAATTCTACAGTAATTAACGCAGACAAATATTTGCGCTGGTTGCAATGAAATGCTCGCAGTAATGAAGGCACCGTGTACCTACGAATGTAATTAATGAGTCGGGAGTTACGCGCATAATATGTGATTCGAGTTTCAAATAAGCGATTAAACATTTTCGTAACGCGTAGTTTCATCATTTTAACGTGCTGCGTAGATAAGTAATCGAGAACTTTTCAATTTTCTGATTTGGCGAATTCGAGTACGTACTAACAAACGGAATACTAATTTAACGTATGCACCAACTGAGAGAATTGCAGATTTCGTGCACGGATGTATTAAACGTAATAATAGAAAGAAAGGTAGAATCATAGTAATTCGCGTTTTCCTCATTGTGAAGAACAAGAAGTGTTATTGCTTACCAACATGTGTATTGTTCGCTGATCAAATTTATTTGTTAAGATAATTTAGAACCAAGTTAATGTAAAGTAACTTGTCGTTCATTTCGCTCGTCTTTTTAAAGATTTAATGTGTATACGTAGATCACGTTTTAAAAAATGGGTGAAAATTTTCGAAAATACGTCTTACGTCACAATGATTCTAACCCACGCATTAGTGTAACAATCGTTTCGATCAACTCTGTATTGAAATATAGATAGAAATCTGTGTAGATACATGTATAGAAATTTTTAATTTAATTTAGGTATACAAAAGCTCAACGTGAGAATGTACAGAAGAATGTTTGAGACTGGATTCGATGGCATTTGAATATTCTATCTAGCAACTATCTAAGAATCAAGCTGTAAATGCTTATGTGTGACTTGCCAGTACAAGATGCGGATACCTAAAGAGATGTAACAGATATTAGAGGATAATGAACGTAGCCTGAGTATTATGTAACAACGACATGACTACAATATGGGCATTGGTTCGAGGATTGTTACGAGTTGAAAAGTAGAAATTCGAACGTAGAGGAAATACTATGCGAAAGGAATGTGGGGAAAGTAATCGATCGGTTGGAAAATGTAAAAACACAAAATAAGAATTATCGAAACGAAAGTGCACAAATATTTGTTACGTGACCAGACACTTGTAAACAGAAGTAAGCGTACAAAAACCTTGGCGCGCAAACATTATTCTTGCACGCTTTTAGAACAGTCCGCGAAAACTTTTGCACCAGACTGCGGTCCCGGAGTGTAAATACAAGAACAAAGGATTGAAAGTACTTTGGACCGTAAAGGGTTAAAATGCTTGAACGTCATTGATTATCGACGGGCCTGAAGATCGATTGTGAGCCCGCAGCTGAAAATCTAGCATTGCGATCGGGCGTACGAGTCGACGCATGCGAGTGCAGTATGTGCAGTACGTCATCGACTCGAATGCAATCCCACTTAGAGCACAGAAAAAGAAACGAGCGACGAACGGCTCGATGGAGGTTTCGGGTGCACGTAAGGCATTTATTGTCAGTTGCCCCCGGTGCTTCGAGTTTTCCTTTGCCGGTCGGCCGAGCCGGGTAGGGCCAAATAATTTGCGAATGGGCCGACGTGTGTGCGTGAAGGCGCGTGGAAGTAAACGTCGGTCCATTAAAGGGAGCCTATACGAATGTATATCTGCGGCTAAATAATAATAACTCGACAGCGAACCCTCGTCCTCCCTTGTGTTCGAGCAGAAAGAGAAGGCGGCACGCGAGAACGAGGCAGCGGAGAGGGACGAGGAGGGAAACAGTGTGCAAACAGAGCTGGAAAGCGAAAAAGGAGAGGGCCGAGGAGGGAAATTGCGGGAGAGGAACAGAGAGGACGAGGGTGAGCGCGGAATTGAAAAAGGGCGAGAAAAGGAGGGGGGACAAGGGAGAGTAATTCGCAAGAAGACCGGGACGCAGTTCAATGAAAGTCAAAGCACCGAAGCTCAGAAACACTTTTTCAGATTTTCTTTCTGTCCTGCTTTCGTTTCTGAGCGATTTACTTGTTAAGAGACAGCGGCGTCATTGTGTGTAGGAAATTAAAAGTCTGCACTCGTATTTCAATCGTGGATAGTAACAGTTATCTTTCGTTTGATACTGATTCTATGTTAACCCTTTGCACTCGAGTGGCGACTGTGCAGCGCCATTGGAAACAAGCTATATCATGTTTCGAAATCATTTTTATGCTACCAAATTCTGTTATATTTGAAACGTCGTTAAAAATATAAATAAGCTCGACGCCACATGCTTAACGCGAAATAAATCATATAAAAATGAAATACTGTAGGTCGAAAAAAATAGCTTCGACTGCGAAGGGTTAACACTATGCGTTCAAGTGTCGACTCTGAAGCTCTACTAAAACTTGTTTATATTCTAACGAACTGTTAAAACGTTACATGGGCCACAAGTCTCACTTTCACGTGCATAAAAGCCAATAAATCATATAACATGGAACTACAACTGTAGGTCAAGGAAACTGTTTCGAAAGGGTTAAGATATATTTATTTATTTATTTTTTGGACGTGTTACATCTTCTTAACTGTTTTTTAACGTGTATACTCGTCATAACATAATCAACTCTTATGTACATTATATGCATATTTGTAATGAATATACAAATTATATATTATACATTACAAAAGTCTCATATTCAAATAAAATATAAAGAAAATCAGCCGCGGCACAGTTAGAGTGATTTACGCAGTTTTCAACAGGGATTGCAACAGCTAACCGGTCAAGTATGTGAAAGGGTATTAATGTTTTATTGTCGGATATATAATCTTTAGTTATTTCTTCCAAGTGAAACGTTCTTTGTAAGTGCTTCAGTCCTATTCGGTATTGATAGTAAAGGGCACTGAAACTCGTAACAACTTATTATTGTGCATAGACTTACGTGTCTTTCTGCTTAATATTGCTTGTAAACGTGATGGAACATTCGATTCGGGCGAAATGAATGGATCGTTCACGAGCTGTAACGACTGTATCTGTTCTTATAATGTTAAGTGCATCTTATCTGCAAATTATTGCGCCTTGTAATAGTAGGACTAACTGGAACCTCACGGCAATGATACGATACTTGATCTAACTATTGAACATGTCCACGGACAGGATAACGCTGGCATATTTATTGTTGATACATCCGACCATGTACTTCTTGATAACGACGAGTATAGCTCACGTTTATTTATGTTATGATAATGGAAGCTAGCTGGTTCGAGAACGGAGATGAGTAACTCCATGAAACTTATATAAATCTATTTAGTTAAATATATCAAATATTATTGCCTAAACCATTTACAGTTTACATTAAAGTTATTGAACTACGTGAAATCGGAGGTTCATGATCGAATGTCATACTAACGCTGCTTTGCAATCGTATTGCCAATATGTCCAATTCAACACAACTATTCGACAGAACGGTTCATGTCACTGTTGCAACTGTTGTCGTTGTATATGTAAATACAAATATTTGTCGGAGTGAATTACAATTAGTGACTGTCGTGCGCAAGTTTCTAATCGCATGATCGTTGAGATGCTTAACTGGTTTTTACGTTACTATACGTCTTCTCGTAGATATACGAGTGCACTATGAATCTGAATAAAGTTCCACACAACTTCTGTTTAAGCAGAAAACCTGTACCCTATATCTTTTTTGCGCATTTTTACGTCTGTTCGTAAAAGATAGGGAATCGGTGGACGACTAAAATGACGTATTCGGTAAACACGCGCAAGTAAAAATTCGCGGACAGTTTAGGCTGATATTTTGGTGCAAATAGGCCGGTGGAAACTCTAAGCAAATGGGCAAGCCGCAAGTGACGGTAGTTTTAATTAAGCCATTAGGGTGGCTGAGAGGCTGCGACCAAGCGGCTAGACATTCCAACCCTCTATTCCCTCTTCCTCTCTGTCTTTCTCGCTCTCCGTCTGCCAAATTAATATTGTGCTCGCATTCCATACCGCCACGTGGCGAGGGAGCTTGTATCCGAATAAACTTCCTACCTTCCCTACATTTTCCCATACGTGCCGTAAGCATTTCTGCTTGCGGAGATATTATAACGGAAATTACAAATAAGTTGGATTCCTTCCGCGTTATGCGAACAGCTTCCCCGTCTCTCGTGTCTCTTCACTGTGCACAGTGTTACACAATTTACCAGTTAAACTGTATCCAAGCAAAATTACGCTCTACGCGCACTATACTATAAGTATCTGAACGCCTGGCAGCTAAATAGAAATTCTGTGTTTTAGAGAGTCTCAGTATAGACTCTGCTCGACGAACAATTTGTAATATTTTAACTAGACTGCGGAGTTTACGCAGTTATAACAAAAACGAGTAGATAAATTCAACAATTTGATCGTTTTATTTTTAACTCGTTAAAATGATTTAAGATCGACCAATGAACGCAAAGTGTCTCTTCGTTACTCTAAATGCACGTGTTTCGTAAAATGCACGTAAATGCAGCGGCCTGTATATAGCAAATATTAATACAAAGATGAATGCGTCTGTTATTTAGAATGAGGATCTCGAAACATTATTTATTTCATAATTGGTAAAAAGACCATGGATCATTTGGATTTGCCTAACACATACACTAGAACCTCGATTATCCCAACTCGTATGCAAAACAATGAATTTAATAAAACAATGACGAAATCTAAAACTGCAATTAACTCTATTGATAATAGAACGCTAATATCATTCAGCTTACATTAGCCCGGATAATCGAGGTTGCACCGTATGTAATACTTCTTTTTGACGAACCCCTGAATAATGTTTGCAACAATGACATTTGCGGACTCGATCGCGCTCGATTCTGTGACAGGTGGTGCATATTTACGCCGCCGTTGACAGTGTCCCATTAATCGGCATTTAGGTTGAAACTGCAGCTCCGTCGGAAGGGGCCGCGTTAGTATCAATTTGTCCCGCGGCGCAGCGCGATTATTTCTCATCGCAGAATTTCCAGGTTCGCGCGTCCGCGTATGCACATCGGCTGCGAAGAACCGGTGCGTGGGTGCGCGCAACGAGAATTACGCGCGCGGTTGCGTACCGTATTAACATATAGATGCGATTCGTGACGCGAAATGCAGCGGCCCCCCTCCGGAAACCCTGGGCCGATCGGTGCACGCCTGCATACGCGATACGAGATGCTCTTATTCCCCGCAAGACCGCGTATACCCGAAGGACCGAGAAGTATCCTCCAGCTACTAGTTTGCAACGCTCATGAACAATGTGCCCGGGATGCTAAAAAGGGGATGCCCACGGCTATCGATGCTTTCTGCTGCTTGCGCGGAACCGAGTGTAATAACATGTTAGTACATCGTATCGAACCAGCTTGCCAGTGAGTTACGGCCGTGGCTTTCCGAAAAAACTCACCGTGCAGAGACCGTAGGTGAATGAAAGACATACCGCATACTAACTTATTCGTGCCTTCCTGCGCCGCGTTTGCCATGCATTCCTCTTCGAACCTGTCGACTTTTCACGATCTCTTAACATTATGCGTTTCTCGAGCTACTACGAATCAGGTGTTTCGAAGTCTTCTCTAATGGAATTTAATCCAAGTACCTTTACGATATCAATGACTATTTTCTTTTCTTCTTTGTATCATCAGGACCGACACGGTTTAAATCTTCCGTAGGCAAAGCTTTTGCGATTGTTTTGACAACCTGAACACCCTAACTGTTTTATTTTTCAATTTTAACTATAGGTACGGACATCTTGTTGATGTTATAATGATTAAAAATATGCCTGGAATGTACTTTATTGATTTGATTCGTCAAGGTCGATTATGCATAGAACATAAAATAATAAATATATAACTATCGCAGATATTGACATAAGTCTAGCTCGCAAGACGAAGTAATGTCGATTTTATATGTGAGTAGAGTTTGGAAAAGATTGATCAATTTATTACTGAGATTTTCAAAGTTTTGCATCTAAATTAATATTGTTGTCGAGGAAGAGTACTTAAAATTGAACGAGCTGCACTTCCCCAAACTAGGTCCTTGTCGAAATATTTTGGTAAACTATCTTTTACAACCGAAATTAAATACGTTTATTATAAACCGATTAGCAAAACGCATATTGCGAATACAGAAAATTCGCGTTCTTCTACTGTCAGTAACGGAATCGTTCACTTCAAATTCGCAACACAGAAACGCATTCACCTTATTCGTGTGCCATAAATTGTACGATTAGAATTCCTATAGACGATTGATTATAAAAATAATTGCTATTTCTTTTTACGAGTGTCCTGCACTACGCAAATAAATGAAGCAATAACATATTAAAATACCGCCGTTCCGTGGAGCAAGCCGGTATTGGCTTTAACTTGATTGAAAGTTAAATTAATTTTATTACCGGTATGGTATCAGTTTAACCAAATTTAATGCTTCTTTTATGATACCGTCCACTTATCCACCGAAGTGTACTTCGCCGTAACAGTTCTTCTCGCACACTATGCTAATACATATACTGTTAACACGAGTTACGCAGAAATGCCAAGTACACAGTGTCCGTGGCCATACGCATTCTTCTTTACGAGTGTAATTATGAGCTACAAGAAGCTTATGAACGATGACGTCGATCGACATAAAATTTTACTCTCGTAAGATGAAACCGGAGCTGTACGTATAATAAATACGGATTGAAGATTACTACCGTCGTTGTAACACAATACGGACAATATAGCACTCGTAAAAGCAATGATTCTCGAATCTCTTCTGAAAATTAACTTTTTACGCGTGCAAACAACGGAATATAATGCAAACCCGTGCAAGTCAAATTATTTACTTTTGTGCTCTATAAATCGTAGAAGATGTAACGTTATCAAGGGGCTTATTAAACAAAGTTCTGTCGCGATGGTCAAAAAGAAAAAATTAACAATATCGATACAGAAATTGCAACTGATTTGCAATGGATTGCATACATGAGAAGACTTCGTAGGCCATAAATTGTGGAATTAAGGAGGTCGACGTCTTCCATCGAGGATTTTATTATATTTCAAATAAAACAACCAACCGATTAAAATACTTATGCCAAACTTTTAACTATACCAAATATTGAGAAACTACGCGCATGCTCTACGCATTCATAAAATCGACAGATCAGTCTTCTTCTGTCCGAAATTGGATAGCAACTCTGTTCTGTCATAAATACATGAAATCTGCAATTCGGTGAGATTTTTAGTTTATTGTATTTCCGAGGGCGGGACACGCTAATCAGAAATCGCGGGTGCGGAGATAGTAGATATAATAGGTGCGACGCGTAACGGAAGTATTAGCACGAAAGAAGAAGAAACAAACGTGTTGTCTGGTTTACAAGGCGTGTTAATCTGCGGCTCGCTCACCGTACCGATGCGTGAACTTATTGCTTGTGCGTATGCGCTCGGATAAACGCCCACTAAGGGCCCTTCCATTTCAAGAAACATACCCCTGGTACTGTTTGCACACCGCATCGATTCGTTCTCTTTCCCGTTTTCTTCCTTTTCCACAGTCATGGATGCAGTTTAAAGCAGCTCTCGCAATTTCCATTTGTCGCACACCAACCACACGATAAAATACTGGTCTTGCCCGATAAAATGTCCGTTTCATTGGTCATGATAATATTCGCACGATTCTGCACCGTGATCGTTAATACTAATTACGGAAGACGGCGTTCGGTCAAAGTTAACAGAACCAAGGAAACGGATAGAGTTACGGCACAAGTAAACTGAACGGATACAGTACGTTTGTTGTTCTTAACACTTTACCGACCGGTCATTTTCCTGACACCGGCCCTGTTTCAGCTTAGACCTTCGCGCACAAATTATTATGTTATTATATTATATTACTTACATTTTCTTTTGCTTATAAAAATATTAACTATAATATCATATAATATAATATATAACGTAACAGTACAATCTAACACTTTTACCTCAATAATGGATAACAAATTATTGGTAAAAAGCCGATGTATAGGCTATCGGTCGGTAAAGGGTTAACAATTACTTGTTTGCGTTGATTATTCTGATTTGCAATTTAAATTCTTTTCTTGTATATCAGAACACGCATTCAAATAACTGGGAATATGCTCGACAGCAGTTCGGATAACGAAGGTTCAAGTACGAGTTCGTATATCTGAGATGGAACATTAATTCGTTCGCATAAACAAAGTGCGGATAAACGAGGTTCTACAAGGTGCGTTTAACATTTAAACGGTTGATTCGCGATTGTATACCTAGCCAAACAGCTCGTGTTGTCTACACCAGTAAATTCCTTCGTTGTTTACACTGTTTCATATTACAGCTACTCGTTTTTGTCAACAAGCGCAGAACATCGACAGTCTATTTATAACGAAATGTAAATATTGGTTTGCATTGCTGCACGGAAAATATTCGGCCGAATTGTGCTCCGTGGGAAAGAGCCTAATGAAGCCGACGTTCGATTTTCATTATTCAAGGACATTGTCTACAACGTAGACACGCACGTGTAATAATATTTACAGAATAAAGTGCTTCCGCGTAAAGAGAAGAAAGTTTCGAGGAAAATGACCTTCCGCTTCGTCGTCGGTACGATGTACTCACTATGAGCAATCGATCTGTTTTTCGTGAACTATTAAAGCCGAACTCGCGTTCAGAGAGAAGGAACTACACGAGCAATCTTATTATTGTCTACAATGAAATAGGTAACAATTCAATGACCGCAGTGTGAACGAACATTTTGGAACGAGATCGTATTTTATAGCGCCAGTCCCAGATTCGATTGTCTCTGACAAATCGAGGAAGTCGGTTTAGGAAAAGATGGCGCGCCTTTAAAAGCTTAGGCAATTGCAACGTCATCTGCAGTACATTAGAGCTTCGACTGCGGTTTACACTGACAAAAAGACGTAAGTAGGTATTGTTCCACTGCGCGTTGGTATACTCGTTGGCATAAACTCAATTACATTGGTAAATACGAACAAAAACATTGAAATAGTTATGTGCACGTTTGTATTTGTTTTGCGGGTATATCTCAAACGCGATTTTGATTAACTTGTTTCCGACTACGTCGAATTATTAAATAAATTGCATGGCTGGCAATAACGTTTAGAAATTAGACTGACAATTTTTGTGCAAAGTGGAAGTTCTCATCGATTGCAAGAAACAGGAGCAAAATAAAAATTTTTTTCCTTCGGTAATTTAAGTTAATTTATTTATTCTTAAGTCCCATTAGTGTACATGCGGTGTAAAATCAATCCAATCATCATACATAATACCTAGTTTAGAATTAGTTGTGTCAAGTAGTTCACCCAAATTTTTAAAAACTGTTGAAGTAATTTTAACACGATGAATTTCGTACATCGATGTACGAAATGATATAAAATTAAGAAATAATCTTAAAATCTGCAAACGTTTTATTTTGAATCATCTAGTCGTTGTCCTATAAATTGCAGTTTATTAACAAACATGCACGTAGCACATTGTGAAGATTCACGTGCACTCACGACAGACCGTAACGTCGTCGAAAATGCAATATTATTAAACTTGGAAGTTATGAAACTGACGTTCTGAAGTGTGCGTAAAAATTGTTGACACCCGGTGCATGATGTCTTCTACAGTAATAATTATCTTCATTATGACAGCGCTGGCTTACCGCTTGGGTCCTAAACCAAAGTTAATTACCAGCCGCCGTAGCTAATTTAAATCAAGACTAATTGCGATCCTACCTTCATTACTGCGGGTCGTGTCTCGGCTTCTAATATCGCGAAACTTCACCGAAACTTGTCTCGTTACATCCACCCGTTGTCACAACATCCACGGATAAATGCAAATAAAGACAAATTAATATCGCGTCGTTATGGTTTACGGGCCGCTCCTGCAATATTAATCGCCCGGACGAGCCAAATACCAACGCTAAACAATATATACGAAATAAACCTCTCATCCCGTCGCTCGAGAAGTATTTTCGTTCCCCGACGATTTTGTTGATAGCGCAATGAAAAAAGTTGACGGATTAATGAGAATTAATTGAGATACGCGAACGAAGCAGAGAAATATCTTGCCGACTCGGAAGCGTTTTTCCAGGCAGACCTCCCGGAAAAACTTGAAAACGTCACGGCGATGCTGCAATTTGTTGCTGCGGCTCATTAAGAGATTACGAATGCAGGTGCATGGACGGATAGATCCCATTAAAGCGATACATTATGGGCGTAATCGTATAATTTGATTGCGAAAGTGCGTTAAATTAAGAGCACCGTTTATCCTGGTGGGTTGGGACCGTCACAAAAGGCAGTCGCACGAAAAACCGTAGATTCTCTAACTCCACGGTGTCGCGGCTGGCAAACACCCACGCGTCCATTAAAGTCCCACTCGGCCGTTGCAAGATACTTAGGGCACCTCGTAAGGCATACGCCATACCGCCGAGACCCTTTTATAATTAAGACGTTACTTTACGGCCGTAAGTACACCTCGCGTGCATTCTCTATGCAAGCGTTAAGAGCGGCCTAGGAAAACTGAAAAACGGCCTCACCGTGAAAGAACGAAATTTCATTACCCCGAGGACGTTAATTTCGTCTCTGCCTGGATTTCAGGAAAATTCTGCTGTTAATACCGGCGCCCATTCGTTTAGTACAACGATAATAAGGCAACTTTAGTTCGTTTTCTCGAATTTTGTCAGATCTCGCTGGTCAAAATTCTTTTCCACTTAACCTGTCTTAAATGTGCCTACTAACTTATTTATGGTATCTTAACTTGGAATAAATAATTACAAACAGATAAAAATAATGAGAAATAAATCAAAATTATTAACAAAATATTATTCTTATTATGTGATAGATTTAAAACGTATCTATTTATTTATTTATAATATTTTGACATAGTGGGAATAATCTTAAACATTAAAAAACAAATATTATTATTATTTGCATTGTGTAAAGGCTACGTAATTATTAAAAACATATAAAAGAGTCATTAAAAATGGTGAAAGAGTTAATGGTGAAAGAGTAAATGCTAAAAGTTATTGAAAATGGTGAAAGAAACTAAAAACAATTAAAAACTATTCAAAACAATCTTATATTTTGGTTTTGAGACGATCGCTCTTTATTACGTCGTCGTGTCTCCACAAATCATTTCTATAAGTTCATTATCAAAATTGACAGAGTATTATTTCATAAAATGCTGTTATTATATTCCCCGGTTTTAACATCGTTTGCGCATCATAATTTAATGTAACCTGCAAATTCAACTGCATAGATTCAATACGAAAAGTACGATCTTATTAGAAGAACGCAAAATTAATTTAAAAAATTAATAAAATTAAATCTGGCAACGACGAATGTTCGCTTGTTCGATAGAATTGATTTTTTGTTTAAACGGAATACTCTTGTCAACGTTGCACGACTTCGGATTTTTACGCGCCAGGTGTTACACCGTCAAACGTGTTTCAACGAGAACAGCCTTCCGCGCACAAAGCGTCCGATAAAATATTCGCGAAACTCTTTGCTCGCGATCATCAGGGATTTTCTCCCGCCGTTGCAATTTGAATGATTAGGGGCAACCTAATCACCTAAAGCTAACTGCGCGGTCCGATCGCTGCATTTATTCGAGACGGTAGGTAATCGCAAGCAAGATTGAACATTCCCCACCGGGGTTCTGATTACGCTACCTTAGATCCACAAAGCGGATTTTAATGAGAAAGCCAGAGGCGTCACATATTGTACTAATACAGGCGCACCGATGTGCTCCATTATTAAGACATGCTAAGTACATGTAGCAGTTTCATTAATAATACTATCAAGAATTTATTCGTCGCCGATTATGCAGCTTTTATTACGCTGATAAATTACTCGTTCTTTAATCTGCGACGATTTAGCGAAAATAATCGTAGTGGAACTATGATTATGGTAATGATGGTACGTCTTTAACGTGTCTCGATCTTGTACGCGGCAAGAAATGATTCTCGGTTTACCATAATATATCTTAATGAAGTCAAAACCGCTCGAGTGTCCCTCAGCTTATGAAATAAATATACATTGGCGGGCATATACTTACGTACTATAATATACTCATTTTAACATTATAATCTTCCGTATTTCTATGCTATTCGTCCAGCGATGTTAACAATTTATTTTTAAGAATTTTAGACTCTGATGTATGTATCTGCAGTAGGACTTTTTATTATTGCGAGGAAAAAAGAACTTGCTAAATATTTTGTTCCACCCTGTTCGTTTCGTAGCGGACAACCACTTAAGTACGCTGCGGTTACACGCATTTAGATTAGAATGTAAACAGTGTTTCTCAGTATGTTGCTGAAAAATTGTGAAGTGAAACGTATTACAAAAGTACTGAGATGAGTAAAGGCAAAAATATCACGCCGGAACAGCGGCGATTAGTGCAGCTGCTTCGAAAGGGTGGATTGTCGTATCGAAAAATTTCCGCGAAACTAAAAATCAGTTTAGCTGTAACTATGCAAAATGCTACAACTCCTAAAAAATTCTAGAATTGTGTTGAAGGGTGTATGAACCTGGTAGTAAATCGGCTGTCTTACAATAATATCATCCAGGGTAGATAACGATTATTTCAACAAACAATGCAGCTTAATCGCTCATTCAATGGACGAGGTTCATTCAACCTCGATATAGCATTTCCTCCCGGAAACCTCAACAGCGAGCATAATGCAGTAAGCCGAAATCCTCAAAACTCTGATCGTATGCTAGAACGCTCGAATATCAAGATATTCGGTTAATGAGCGTGTTCTAGTATCGAGGTAACCCCCGTACAACCCCATGTTCCTACAACACGATTTCACTCTAACATAGTTAGGGAATTAAGGAAACCCCCGCTATAACACGCCACAAGCTGGGGTGCCGGACTATGTCATGTTAATACTACGCTTCGTCGATCTCTGATACTTTCAATGAACGTATTTGTTACAATCCTGAAAACATTTTGTAACCTTTCTTTATTGATGATTTCGGTATTCGAAAACTCGCACGGCATTCGTTTAAGCTTTTAAACTGCGACGAAGAAGAATTTGATCAGGTCCTTTTAAACACACATGTTTCCTTCACTTACCATTAATCGGGCACTACTTCCAAAATTAATTTGTTTCGAGGACTAGAATCTCCTGCGGTTAATTTTCAAGATTTCAAACTGCTGTTTAACGCAAAAGAAAAGAAACTCGATCTTTTCAAATTTTTGAGAAAGAAATACTAAAAACCTTTGGACCTATAAAACGCGTTCTACATTTGACAAGCTTGCAACAACTAATAAATCGGTTTACCCGCGTTATTACCGGTTCGAGGCGGATTGTTCGACGAACGAAACACTGAAACCACTCCGGACACGAACTGACGCGACTGACGCTCGCCACTGACTTTTGGCCTTTAACATTGGGGTTTAGGTGGTTTGCACGGTGATTGGAATATACCGTCGGACTCTCGTTGCGGTGAAGAGAGCAACGGAAACCAGTTTCGAGTCGCATCTATCCGATCGATCAGATTGCTTGATCAGAAAGGCAGACCTTACCGTTTAGATACGTTCGACGGCAAACCTATTGCTCGTTCGGTTGATGCGGATTAGCACGGGTTAATCGACACAAAGGACGTCTCGTTAGTCGGGAATTAAACGGATTATGGTCTGAGGTCTCCGCCATCACGATCGATTCATGCTGGCCAGCTCGACATATATCTGGCTCGCTTTCGACTCGTATTTCCCATTTCGTAATTCAGTTAATTGGTTCGATGGCAGCATGCGCGGCGAGCTGCCTACGGAATTTTTGCCGCGCCGCGGGAAACGGGATTAAGGAACTGTTTGCCTCCGAATTATCCCGCAGGGACGGCTCCGAGGGTTGTGGAGTACGTGGACTACAAAATTGAAAAGTTCGCAGTCTGTGACTGTAAAACAAAGCGGGCAAAATTGCGCGATTCGTTTCACGGTACGGTTCACATTTTTGTTGGGCTGCGGAATCTTCGAAAAATTGCACAAAATTTAGATAAAAGCGCTGACTAGGTTCAACGTTGAATTCGTTTTATCGACGAAGAGATTTAATAATTGAATGCTAGCGGTAATATTTTCCTTTTATTTCTCTGGTCCTGATAAGATTTGATAACTAAATACTGGCGGAAATATTTTTATGTTATTTCTCTGGCTCTGATCAAGTTTAGAGTATCATACGCAGCCGACAGGACGCAACGCGGAAGAGTAAATTAAATCATCGACTTCTCCATCGACTTCTGATCAGACATGAACCTTCGTTAGATGCCGGCTTGATAACACCTTGATGGGATCTTGGATCGTAGTCGTATAAGTACGAAGTATACTTCAGTCTGCGTACCTCACCGTTCTCTATCGCTTTTTGAGTCAACCACGGGACAGTCACCAGTCTGACACAGTTTCAGAATTACCTCTACATCGTCGCATGTATTCAGTCACCTCTCGACATAAATCAATTAGTTCGTTGCGAAGGTACAGATAGTTATGCAAGTTCAGTTTTCGTTACTGATAAAATATCCTTTCTTCGAATCGGTGAAATCTTCGCGAAAACCATAAAAACGGTACGTCGACTGAAGCGGTCCGAAGTGATATTTAAATAATATAATAAACCAAACAATATTGCTTTAAATCTTGTTTCTTCGAACAAGAACCTTAGTTTTCACCAACAGTACGTTCCCGGAAAAATGTCACGATTGAACGAAATCATCTTTATTGTTTCAAACTTTATTGTTTCAAAATCTGCCCTCCGAATGTTCTTTCTGCTAATCTCGTAAATTATTCCGCTTGGTCGAATTGCAAACCGCGAGCTGAACAATCGACGTTCGGACGTTAACAGTCGGAAGTGGATTATCGGATGAAACACTCGGAATTTTCAAAACGGCCTGAGACGGAACCTCGACGACGGACGTGCACGCGGCTACGTGCCCTGGGATTTTCATCATTTTTTATTGGACAGCCCGTCGCCGGCCGTGGACCAACGAGGCATCGATTGAATTTCAAACGAAATTCAAATTACATTTAATTTGGTTAGCCAACGGCCGAGCAAAAGCGAAGCGGATCGGAGCGGAGGCGTGTGTGCACCGGTTGCGTGCAGTTTGGATTCGTAGTTCGGGGGATTCGGTGCGTTGTACGGTTTCTATTATCGACCTGCAGGGCCACGGTTCATTAAAACGGCATGAAACATGCAAAGACAACTGTTTGCGGTTTTCCTGTTCTTCTCGTGAGCTCGCCGGCTTTGTTTTCGCGCGCTTGCCGGCGATCCGTTTGATCGGCTGCACCTGCAGAATTATGTATTCCTTGTATTGGATTAGCTATGAAGTTCTGTCGTTCTTATTTTCGGTACAGCGATGGCATCGTGTATAAACAATAAGCAATTAGGAGTAAAATCGTACCGCTTAGTCGAAGAAGAATTGTCAAGTGCCTATGGTAGCATATACAGTGATCGACCGTTTAAGCACGAGTGTTACACAACTGATACAAAAGAACTATCTATCTAATAAATTCAGTCCTTCCGTCTTTTTTTCTGTAGTACATTATCGAAGAATAACACGTCGAATAGAACGATTATAATTTTTATGCAGACATAATAATGTTCTTGCAATTTCTCATTATTTTGTTTGATTACAGTAAAAGGTCCATATATTTGTTGCAACAAATCTTCTGCCGTTTTCCTCGATTAATGAATGTTTAGAGTTTTGAAGAACGCGAGCACACGCGTGATCAGGCTGTAGAGGAAAATTGAAGAAACTGGAACGCGAAGTCGCCACGTGATGTATAAAAT
Source organism: Augochlorella aurata (assembly GCA_028455555.1). Taxonomy (NCBI): domain Eukaryota; kingdom Metazoa; phylum Arthropoda; class Insecta; order Hymenoptera; family Halictidae; genus Augochlorella; species Augochlorella aurata. Next base: position 12,129,138 of record CM052164.1, read on the forward strand.
ATGGAAGAGCGTGGGTGGATGTACGAGCAACATCCTTATTGCGCGGCCGCTGTTTTCTTTGACGACTAAAAGAACGCTGCACGTTCGCGGAAATTTATGAAATTCGTTTTTCGGGCCACGGTTCCCGCCAAAGAAAACACTGTCGCGACGCGAGAGATTAATTTACGCCCGACATTAAGACCTCACACCCGGATGGATTAAGAAGCGTTCGTCGCGATAAAGCAAAAATACTTGCAATGCTGAATGAATGAAACATTCTCCTCTTAATTTTTCAGAGTTACGTGAAAATTGGTCGATTAAATTCTTCAAAAACTATTTTTAAGCACTTCGAATCGTCGACGGTTCTCAACTCTGGTATGAATAAATTATTGCAAGCCCTTGAGATCTCTAGTAACAATGCGTTAAGTATGGATGTTGTGACTAGAAGTATAAAGTACGATTATTTTGAGTCAGAATAGGGTTCGTACTTACAGAAATTACCCAATGATGTTTTCCAATGTTTCATCAATCATTCACATCTGCCAATGGCGGCACGCGACAAAAATGCAATGGTTACTTTAACGTACTATAACTTCGCGAAAAAAAATCGCAGCCGCGTTTCTCTTCTTTTAATTTAAAAAGGAAGGATCGAGCTACAGCTCACTGCAAACTGCATCCCCGAAACAAATTTTACGAAGTTCATACATTTTGTCAAACCTTGGCAATTTTCAATATGGTAAGTCCCACATTTAAAGGGTTACAGTGCTGAGAATGTGTCGAACTTAAAATCTAGAAACAGCATTTTAAAATAGAGATTTCAAGCTTTAATTTAAAAGAAAGATGATCATCCTCTGATCATTTTTCGCGGAGTTATCGTCAGTCGAAGTTGGCCAATTCTTATCCAATTTATTCTATGCCATAATTCATTAGAGTAGTGTATAAATTGTTTTTCTCTTCTGAAAAAATCATTATAATCGAAAAGCTTCTAATTGCATAGAAGTTCAACTAGCATAATAAAAATCGATAAGATACCTTGATAGCAGCGCGAAAATGTTAAATTCATCTGCAAACTGGGAAGTGTTGTTTGAGCTTTCGCTAGAGTCTCTGAAAGCCAAAGTTAAAAAAAGAAGCGGAATTTTGCGGGAGCCCCGTTGTTAACATCTTGGTTACCTTGACGACGATGGAAGAGTAGGAGAAGCTCAATTTGCTCGCGAGCAAAGCTTGGACAGCACGGATTTGGCCAACGGTGTCCATCTATTATCTGAAACGGCACGGTCAGCGTATATCGCGTCCTCGTCTCGAAGTCGCGCAATTAATTTCCTCTAGAATACGTTTCAGTCCAGTGATTCTTACCCTGACCGTAACTAATAATCTTCATGAAGGACGCGTGTCGTATATTTTCTGGTTTAACGCGTCAAGTGGAAGAACCATGTTTATGATTCTTGTCTGCATAGCTTGCTCTGTCTCTCAAAACTGAGATCATATTTTGATATTGTCCAACAAGCTTTTCTGTCCCTGGCAATGACAACCGCTCCGAAAAATGACCCTATTTCCCGCAAATACCATAATTTTGGGACACCCTGTATATTAGGTTGATGGGGATAGTAAGAATGTGGATACGTTAAATATAACTTATTAAAATTATTTAAAAGAGACAAGATTGCACTTGGCTCCTACATCTTGCAATTGACGCACGCAATTTTTATTTTGCATCAAGATCATCGGTCTAGCTATAGCTATCAAAAAATGCTATAACTCGCTGCGAAAAATTCCACGGACTCAACATAATTTAATGAACGAGACTGAAAATAACCATTTACCATTGGAATTACTAGATCTGTCATTTCCGAGCAAAATTGACAATTTAGCTGTTTATCTCTGGAATTACTAGATCAATCATTCCAGATCTGATTTCCGTGGGAATCTATTGAGTTTAGCCCAGTGTGCTTTTAATTGCCACCTAACTGCTCAACCTACTCGATATAACAAATTTCTGTTATCTAGGAACAACCGAAAGACTAAAATCAAGAAGAATCTTCAAAAATATGTTTTGAAAAATTAATGAACAAAACTGCGACTTAATAGAATCATCGTCCATTGTATAGTTGTGATGATGGTCCATCGTCCGAGGGTTAAATCGCAATAATTGAATGGTAATGGTAATAATAATTAAGTGGTAATTGTATCGAGGTGTTCTAGTACCTGGCAAGGTGCGGGAAAATCGAACGATTCCTCTTCTGCACGGCATTATTGACTGCTATGCGTATCGAATGTGAGGATCTAAGGTTTCTATTTTTTATTACGACCGCTGTCCCTTGTTAGCAACGCTGAATGGAGACAGTGTGATACGTGTGAGGGGTCCTGTTCGTGGACAGCACAGGACTACATAATAAATGGGCGAGAGCAATCAATGCTGTCACCGATACTGGACGGCACTATGTCTGAGCAAAAAGATGCACAAAGGCACCAAGTTTCATATGTAAAGAAATTGTCCTGGCGGTAACACATTGCGCTCGATTGGCAGCCCTGAGGCGCCATTAATAATTGTTGCATCATTTTTCAAAAGAATCTTTTATTATATAAGATATATAATATTATATAAGAATCTTTATTCAATTAATTTATCCAGTAATGCTTGGTTCTGTTCGAATAATTATATTGCAAAATTAAAATATAGTATACCAATAGTTTTGATTTATTGGATAAGATCATTTTTATAATCAATTCCCAGGCAATTATTAAGAATACGAGTATTGTATGAAAAATGTAGAAATTGATAATAAATCATAGAAACTGGAAACACTATGGATCATAGGAATTGTCTCGCTTTGGAATTAGAGTAGCTTCGAATACAGATTGATTTCGTAGCAAATATTTATCTTTAATAAATAACATCTAGATCTTGGACAGAGAGGAAGCCTTGATTCAAAGAAGAAGAATTATCATTCGTTCCGAGCAGAACGTGTTAATCATATAGGTACAATTTCCTGTCAGTGTTATCGCAACGAGTGTGGCACTGCGAACACCGAACAATATAATTACAAGTGATATGACTCATAATTCACAGCGTTTAAGCATCGCCCATTGTGTGTCAGTCAAGTAGAAAATCGGAATGATACTGTACACTCCCTTGGCTTTTAATTTATTAGATGAGGAGAAATCGAGCCAATAAAACCGTTTCTTTTGTTTATCTGCTTGAAAGAGAAACTATCGCGAAGATAGAATTGAACGTGCAAGAAATTTACGTTCCTCAGTCCTCGATATAATAAATTAAAAAAGAAATTATATTACTTGAAATTAGTATTATTATTTTTAATACTGTTTGATAATCTTTAATACGACAAAAATTAATCAGCCTTACATCCATCAAATTAAAAAGAACCTGCGTACGTTAAAATATTGCAACGATCATAAATAATATGTTTAAATTCGTACATTATTTTGTTACAGATCAGTGTGGAAAGTGTCGAGCCAACACGAAGAGATTAAATCTAATGAAATACTGCAAAAGAGATTATGGTAAGCTCTAGATACGTAAAACTAACAGCGGAGAAAAGTAGAATTTCTTCCTAATAAATTAACAGAATTTGTTGTATTAGTAGCAGTAATGAGATTTCTGTTTGGATTCCTTGAACGAAAGAATGATTTCGAAAATATAATAGCTCGCCAATTTACACTCGTACACGAAAGTATTTGAACGCTTACATTTCTAATACTTTTGTGAGTCACTGCTGGTTTACAATAAATGTACTGTAAAAACGGTATATATTGTTGAATTATTTTTTAATTTCGCTTACGCAGTTTTAAGACCCATCCCTTGTCATATGTTTCATGTAATGTCAAATGCTTCAGTTTAACATATCTATTTCGTTAGTTGAATGTTAGACACGTAAGCGTTCGAATAGTTTCGTGGATGAGTGTGCGCGTGCTTTCAATTAAGCTTATCTTTCTGTGTATTTTTCTCGGATCGTTCCAAAACGCAGGTAAAACGCGACGACTTTTGAAATAACTTGTTGCCATTTGCGGTCGCAGGTGGAATGAGCGCAATTTGTTATGGCGGAGCTCCCCTTCGCGATTTATACACTCCGCGACCGCTAATGGTATTACTAGTTTTTGATTCGGAATCAGAAGTGAAATGATTACACGTGGCCCTACTGCATACCGTGTAGCATAACTTCGATCGCATCGCCGTAAGTGGCACTAGCACTTCGACGGTCGCAATCGAAACGATTACAGGTGGAACGACTGCCTTTTATGTCTTCATACCGAACGGGAAGAATCTTTGAAATTCTTATTCGAAGTAGAGATTCGCCATTAAGTCGAGCCTTGTTAATCGTGATTGAAGTAATACCGTCTGGTCACCGAAAGAAATTCTTCTCTAAATTAGAGAACAACTTCGAACAGAGTTTTATCGACCGTGGAAAAAGGTATTACTGGTTAATACCAATTTATAACGAATGTTAGCAAATTGCGAAGACCAAGACGAGGCACGTCAGAATATTTCAGATATAATAATTCATTAATTAAGAGAAATATAAAAAGAAGCTGATCTTTCAAACGAACGTGTGCTTGTAGTTTTTATTTTCTCTTATAAATATTAATCGTAAAAAAAAGATTTTCGAATAATTAATAGAGATTTAGTCACATGAGGTACTATTTCGAATAATTATTTCCGATACATCTTAAGGAAATGCTATTTTAATTAATGATTTTCTTTACCACAACGGAAACAATTATTTTCGGTGCATGTACTTATCTACTGCGATGTCAAATAAATCTTGAAATATTATTGCATACGAACAAGAGTATTTCATTAACTAATCTCAATAACTTTTTAAGTATTTTTACCCAGGTCTGAATGTAACCAATTGCATTTCCTATAGATCTGAACGAAACATTTGCAAAGTTAGATTAATTAGCAGAGACTAGAATAATATTTAAAATAATATTACAAGTTGTATTATTTAGAATTAATGAAATTTTGTTTCTTAGCTATCCTGGGTAGAATAACAGACAGACACAAAAAGAATGACGGCTCCCCGAGTGAAACAAGCGCATCCGGGTCGGTTTGGACACGATTTACCTTGAACATCGACTACATCTACAAGAAAGCTCAAAACTCGAGGATTCGTCGTGGCGACGTGTTCCTATATGTGCATTCAACCGATTTGGCTTGCAGGTGCCCGAAGATCAAGCCGAACAAGTAAGTTTCACTTGTAGTAACACGGTTGTTCATCTCCTTCTTCTCTAATTGCACTGCTTTGGTTTAAAGTGTAAGAAACAAGATAACTATCTGCGCAGAGTATCCCAAAAGTCATTCGCAATCGAGAAATGAGGAGTTCCTCGGGTTATTTGAAGTAACTTTTTCCTTATCGCGAATGCAATCCGCAGCTTTGTTTACAAGCTATTAAGGAAAAACGGTGGCCAATGAGAGACGAGCTCAACTGGCGCGAGGCGGCCGAGCCAATAAACGGAACTGTGCTTCGTCCGCTCGTTGGCTCTGCCGCCTTGTGCCAGTCGAGCTCGCTTCTCATTGGTCACTGTTTTTCGTCAATAACTCGTTAACGATGCCTCGGAGAAAATTTTTGTAAAGGAAAAAGTTGCTTCAGGTGACCTCAGAAACACCTCGTTTCGATTGCGAATAACTTTTGGGACACCCTGTATAGTTCTCGTATCGTGTAACGCCTGCAGACAGTTTTTACTATGCATACAAATCTGCACCTAGTCGTAAAACATCCACTCGACTGTCAACACCATCCTAAACCTCTTGACACAGTATCGATGCTATCGTCACTAAATTATGCAGCTTGGTTCTTAAACAGCTTACACGGCCTTGCAACAAGTGCCGAAAAACTCATGTAACATCTTGCATCCTCAAGACTGTCACCCTGCTGCTTGAGTGGACCTCAAGTACTTCACAATACTTCACACACTATCCCTTTCACTTTCTGCGATGAATCTTTCGCATCCGATAGACATCGAGATTACGAATTCCGGGATCGTTCCAAACGTTTCTCGGCGATTGTCTAGTCAAAGATGGCTTCGGTGAATTAGAAAAATTCTGTTCCCACTCTTTTCATTGTAGGATTGAATACGATTTTTGAAGAAACTTTGTCGGAACATACGAAATGCCGGATTTTTATTCCGCGTAAATGTTTACAGCTTGTACGGACTTATCGTGTATTGGCAATGTCATGTTTTGTCAAAAAGAATCTTCCAAAGACTCTTTTTATTTTTATCATTTATTTTGAGTTTTGTACGTGCGCGAATTCCCCGTGTAATTTTGTTCTAAACCGAGTTTATTCATCCGGAAGACCAAAACTTCGTTAAAAATTGCATTTACGCATAAAATCTTGTTGGGAAAAGTGTATCGAAGCAAGCTGGTCATGTTTTGATTGAATAAATATCTTTCAAAAAGTGGTACGGAGTTTTTATTACTCGTTTAAAAATTCGACATTTCGTATCCGCCAAGCTAACACAAACAAAAACATTCTTTTAAAAAAACAGTAAAATAATAGTAAAATAGAATAATAGTAAAAGTGTCGAATATCAAAAGTAACTGGCTTGTGAGAAAAACAAAACTGCATGAATTCCAACTTCGCATGATTTTCATTGATGTAAAAGCATCGTTGCATCCTGAATCACCCGTCCTCGGCTGATCCCGGCACGTTTAGCGTTAGTATTCTGGGATACGACAGTACAAGCGACTAAAACCATCGAAACTTCCAGGTTGTATTTGATTCTTGGCCAAGAGAGCGACGGTGGAAGTCAAGGTGGACTGACAGTGACACAGAGGTCGATCGTCATCGAATGGCGCAGCGAGTGGCACCGCCGAATGCGACGATTCCAACGAAGAGCGAGATCTTGTGTCATTGAACTAATTCGCGGCATACCGAGGAAAATAGACGAAGAGAGAAGAGAAAATAGAGAGTAAAAATCGAGAAAAAGAGAGACAGAGAGAGAGAGAGAGAGAGAGAGGAGAGAGAGAGAGTAAGAGAAAGAGAAAGAATGAGTGTACGTGTGCACGTGCGCGTGTGTGTGTGAGAAAGAGAGAACGAAAGCGAGAGAAAGAGAAAGGGTAGGAGAGAAAGATAGAAATATAAAGAGAGAACGGAAGAGGACAGAACACAGAGAAATAGAGAAATAGAATTGAAAAACCCTTACTCTCGTATTTGTAGAAAAGTGCACGTTCATTATCAAACTGCCAATAGCTGTATGTACTCTCGCATACCCACAATTTTGCACGAAATACTCAACGACGTCCTAAGATTAACAATAAGTATCGAATGCATACGATGTGAAATGCATGTGGGTAACGACGGTGTATAAATAACGCCCGGACACAGCAAAAACGGGACTCTGATCGATTGCATAGAGGATTGTGTAACTTTATTTCTCGCGCACCACGTCCGCTGTGGAGAAGTTAGACGAAGTTTGTGGTCGCATCCACGAACTTCGCTAATTATTAATTATTTATTTTAGTGAAACCGAGTAGAATCTCGCACGAATATTTATTCTTGACCAGTGCAAAACGGAGAGAAAAGAATGATAGTTGTTAAACGGAGCATTCGAAAGATTTGTTTGGCATACTAGTGTAACAAGTGCACCGACTCTTAGTTAGCCGTGAGAATTGAAAACGCGGTTGTCGCGGTGTTTGTTAATAATTATTAGTGTTCCTTGTTGTAACGTATTCTAAATTAACGGCCCTAACGAACGAAGTTTTTTATGAACGGTAACGCACAAATATTAGATTAACGAGTGTAACGTTTCACTTTTCGGAGCTACTTTTCACGAAAATTTGACGAATATTAGGATTCGGGTGATTTCTCGATAAGAATTTCTGGAAATGTAATTGTTGCATTTCGCAAGTGTTGCTGTTTCAGATCACGCTGATGCAGCGAGAAAGTTTTCTCTGTTTTCCCCCATAGGATATCTAAGGTAAATGTTTCACGTAATTGCATTTTGTATGAGAATCTTTTCGATGACTTTTATAGCGGATATACGGAACAAGCATGATTACACACACGAAGTGCCCATTCAATACTTTCTACGGTTTCGTATTGCCGAAGATTTTGCCGACCGGATGACCCACGTGCATTTCATCGAGGCAAAAATGCAATATCTTGTACTAAATTAGACGTAGAATTTATATCGATATAAATTATACACTTCCTATGGATTTACCATTTTTATTCTCATTTTATTCCTATCGTGACGCGAACGATACAATCGAATGACGGTTTCGTTCATTCGCGTGTAACGCTGAATCAAAAAATTGTTCGATTTAGAAGACGGAACGACCCGATGGAAAGAGTTATATTGTTACACTGGCTCTCGTGCATACAGATTCAAGCTAAGGCTGCCAGTTGGCGTGTTTCTATTTTCTTTCTCGAAATTTGACCGTTTTAGTCCCCTTTTGCTCAACTATAAGAAACAAATTGATAAGAATGTATTCCACTAAATGTACTGATACGAATCGAATGTGCAGTATTGGATAGCAGACTAGAATTAGTTGTATCGCATATCAGTTGTAACCGCCGTTTCGTACAAATGCGTGATTTTGATAGTTTGTTACTGCTGGTATGATAATTAATTCGACGAGTACCAACCACGATGGAACGAATATCGTTGGTCAATTCGCAATGCTTTCACTCTTCCCATTCGAACTGAAGCTTTAATCGGGGAAGTATTTATACAAATTTATTATTACTATATTATAATTATTCGAGAAAAAACGAAATGGAACAAGAACCGAAAAAAAACACACCGTTTTTACGAGAATCGACGACGTGTTATTTGTAACGAACATTGCAAGTATAATAGCACTGTACATACTCGATAAGAACTTGTTTTCCCGTACCAGCAGGGTGCGCATCGAGTCAACAAATTCGGTTTCCTATTGCTGCATGTATTATTATTCCATTTGTTTAACAAGTTTAAACGATGACGCGTGATAAGTTATGTAGACGTCTTTTTCTACATAATTATTTTACCGGAATAACAATGTTTGGTTTTAACACTTACCCTACTGTGCCAAAAACCTTTAAATGAAAATTTCAAAACAAACTTATATGCCATCAATTATTTATTCAACATTCGTACACCGTGGAAATCATAATGAAATTATGAAATTACAATTAGCGCAAAAATTTCTCCGTGCAGTCATCAAACGACTTAATTTAAAAAGGGGTGATCTCCCCGTTCAGGTGGCTAGGTGTTAAGAGGAAAACGCAATACTTTTTTAAGCATTTAACTGGAGAAACTTTAGTCGCATTTGGACGAGCATGTATAACTCAACGATACGGGCAAACAAGTTTTCATAACGGAACCTTTGTTAGTTTTTACTTGATAATAAGTTACAAAGTGAATATGGAGGCATACGATACTATAAAATAATGTTTAATGTTAACGGCATAACGGACACGCAGAAATTCTCTGCGACAACTCGCTCTGTTGCATCGAGTACATCGGAGATTCCTTAGTTTCGTGAATTGTTCCTGAAAAAATTCCTTCAGAACGCTCCATCGCCCTCGTTGCCACCGTGCCATCGACTCCAATTAATTAACGGAGGTATCACACAATGTTCTCGAGCAAGCTCCGTCTTTCCCCGCCCTCCGATTTCCCATCTTTGTCGCACGCATTGCATCCTTCGCCTTATTTTTTTGTCTTCTTTTATTTATTTATTCTCCCCTCATTCGTTTATATGTATACCGCGGATCGATCACGTTTATATAAAGATATACGCGTACGTTGAATGTAGATTTTCTTGTACATTTTCTATATAAATTATTAAGATTTTGTTTCTAGTTGGTATTATTATTAGTAGTATTATTATCGGTAGTAGTGGTATTAGGAAATAGGTACACGGATCATTAAAGAGAAATAGAGGCTAAGTCCGGAATGTGTCGAAATAGAGGAGCATGTGTCATTTGAAAAAAAAAACGAAGAAGTCATCGGTTTTTCGCTTATCGCGATAGGGGAGTTATCGTAATTACCGTCGCAATTGAAATTACGATAATTAACGTTTCCGCTTGTCTATGTCGCGACTCCTGATTCGGGATATAAAGAAGAACGGATTATTTATTTGCCTTGGTACATGTTTCTTCGCAGCTTGTCGTGAAATTTCGAACGGGAATTACTACGAGGAGGACGCTTCTTTCGCGGTTTCGTGAAGTAAATCGATCTTCCAATTGATCGGGATTGTTCTTTCGCGTTCCATCCGTCTGTTACGTCGACAATAAACGCTCCGATGGTGGACATTTTACAAATATCATGCGAACATTAATTGCTGAATACTGCCAGCTGCATGATTGACAATTGACGATGTTTATTGTGCTTAACCCTTTCGCTACGGCAATTTCGCCCCCCCCCCCCTTCGTTAAAGATTGTTGAATCCAACGAAACGACTGTCGTAGTTTATTTATATCGATAATTTTTATTTATAATTTACTTCTATCTTTAGAACATTTCCATGTGCTATAAACGAGAAGGAACCATTGGAAAACGCAACTGTAATTCTTGGCAGCTGTCGATTCAGCTGTAGAAAAAGTACTTTGTGTAATCGGCGTCGATAGCGGAAGGGTTAAAAAATAAGTTCCTAATTGTGACAGATACTTGTGACGAGTAGCTGCTCTTCCAAAACAAAGGTTTGAACTACAATGTCAGACTTCATTGAAAATAGGTCGGAAATGTGTTCGTTTATTTAACAAGTCTTTACGTTCGTCTGTTTTGATTACGACAGGGATGGACAGAATTTTATTCGAACGAAGTGTATAGTGTTTAAAATAAATTACGCTACCGGTGTAAAATATAAGTCAAAGTGTACTGATTAAATACTCATAAAATTATAAAGCATTATTTTAAAATGTAGTTATAAAAAATATGCGATTATTAACTGTATAATTCGTTTCTGCGTTGGTACAATGATTTCATTCATCTCGTATCGTTATGAAACGAGGATATTTGATTTTATACGTTTGATTTACACCCTGCCCTTGTAACACTAGTTAGTTGTCCATCTCATGTCAATATCCTGGTGTAAGAAGTTCGTAAAACAAATTTCTTTGTGAAAATTCGAGAAACTTTTGACGTTTTATTCGAAGAACCAGAAGTGTCCCGAATTTATTCATTATTTTTTTATTGAAGGCCACGGAAGATTAATAGAAACGGGAACGTTTATTCGAATTCAATCGAAAAATATGGAACTTTCATTTCGTAACAAGTTCGACGAAAAAGAAAACAAACTGAATAATTGCTATTCCAACTTCCTAAAGGATCTCGAAAGTTCTCGTTAAGGAGCTCTGTTCCCCAATAGCGACATTCATGACCTCTCGAAAGAAAAGTAATTAAGTATTGTTTTACGTACCATAATCAACAATGTATCTATGTACTTACAATATTAACGAGTATCGAGCGCTTCGGGCACCCGTGCGAACGCAATAGCAAGCCTATAATCGTACATTACGAGGAGAAGTGGTATGGAATCATGTACTTTAAGTTGTTGGTTTACGTGGCGAGCGTCGCCGCTTAAAATCGACGTTCCCCGCCATGTCGTGCTTTTTAGAAACGAAAGTGTCACGGTTCAAACGTATGTACCTATTCATAATTTCTTGCCTAATATTATTATAATCGCGATCGAATCCGGATCGGATGGGGAGCAAAAAGGAAAATGAAACTTTACGAACCTCGCCGAGGACGTCGCAAAAAGAAAGGATCACGTAAACGGAGAAACCAAGATGGCGGACCCATCCGAATCGCTGTAGATCGTTCCGTAGATCGTTCCTCGATGACGGCGTGGGAACTCCTGTAAAGCAATCGCGTTTTAAATATTATTGTATCATTGATCGACTGCGGAGTTTATGCGTTTATAGAACACACGACTGCACAAGGAGCGATAAAACGAAGGCACTCGCCAAGAGTAGATAAACCGTCTCGCTTTGTTTTTCGCATGACGGAGGACCTTCGCGGGAAAAAAATCAAAAGGTTCTATTTCACTGCTCTCTCTCTTTTTTGTATAGTTGTCTATAAACCCGCGAGTTCGCATAAGCATCCGCTGTCCGTGTGTCATCCTTCGAACGCGTTCGTCGTCCCGTTCGCCTGTGCTACGATCATGTGTATAAAATGTACCAACGTAAAATAGCTTTAGCATAAGTAAAGAATATATCAGCTATCCACAGAATTAGTTACGTATATTCGAACGTTAGAGAAAAGCAAACCGTTGCGGAGACATTGACCGATCGATGTGGGCCCGTTGTTGGATCGCGAAGGTCTGTCAAACGGCGGAACGATGAACAGAATCTTGCCGATTTCCTTCGATCGTTTCGGAATGATTTCTACTGAGCCGCATATCTTCCAAGCTTTTTACAAAGAAACATAGAGACTATGAAATCACGCGACATTTGAATCATTTACATCGTCGAACGTTCATTTCCGAAGGGTACAGAATTTTCGGGACCGGAAATGAACGGACTCTGCGATTTGCTGTTTTCTTTCGGAGAAACTAAAGAACTGTTCCTTAAAGATATACAAACGCGTCGGCGAAGTTGCAGATCAAATCGTCTTTTCAGTTTCTCGGAGGAAGAGAAACGGAGTCGTTTGTTTCGCCTTTCGAAATATACTTGTACCCCTCGCGTTTTCTTGTAAAATTATCTTATTTGTCTAAGCGATGGTATGCAGTGGCTCGATGATTTTCGTTGCAGAGTTCGTGCGACAGGAATCATCGTTGCGCTGCGCACGATATCGAAAAGAAATATTTCCTTCCGGTAACGACCAAAGAAGAAAAAAGTGGAAAAGAATCGATGAACGTCGTCACGTAACTGAATGACGGACTGCAAAAATTGCTGATCTTTTTATATGACCTGAGCAGTATGAAACAATCAGGGAATATTGATCGAGCGATCGTAGTTACATCACTCACTGTCTCATTTTCAACGAGAAATCGAAATATGTTAATGTTTTTTCTTTAAGATGCCAGAAAACTTATCGCCACGACGACATTGTAGATGAGAGAAAACCATTATATAGGTGCAAGATTTCGTGAAATTCTTGACCAATTGTATATCGTAGAGTATATACATACGATGTCAAAGTAAGTGTGCTATTTATACCTCCACATTAATAACCTATTAGTATTGTACCACGATTACGATTTAGATTCGATTAAATTATTAAGTGTACCGTTGTGTATTGTGGTGTAATAAATGTGATTAGTTGTATGAATAATAAATACAATGCATAAACAAGACAAATCGTTTCGTTGTTATGTTGCTCTTCTACTTGGAATTTTTTCGAACCTGCACGAATAAAAGTTTTCATTCTAATGAGCGTAATATAACAATGAAATTTGACCTAAGTGAAATAGTTAAAAAAAAAAGAAAGCAAACCTTTTGGAATCCTTTCATTTGAGCATTTGTTTTGCCATCCTGAATCGTTATTTTCAAATTTCGATGCACTTATCGTAAAGTGCGTTTTTTCAGTTTCAACTGGAGCCCTCAGAAGTTAAACAATTCCAATGCGATAGAATTGAAATTTTGCATGGTTGAGGTATAGTGGCGTCGTTTGTGGTGAAATTTCGAAACTCCGTTAAGAGGTCCGTACAACGCCAGTCGACGTAGTGACAAAACGCTGAAACTGTTCGCTAATTTTACCAGCCGGGTAGATGTTTTTCCCAGTCCAAATGGCGGCACCATTTTATTTCTGCTGGACCAATTACCAACACGTGATTTTGGCTAACAAATTCAACAGTTTACCGCTATGTCAAGTGACACTATAACAAATTTTCAAAGAACAAAATAGTGGCGCCATCTGGATTAAGAAAAATATGTACTCAGTCGGTAGATTTGGTAAACAGTTTGGGCGTTGTCTCACTATGTAGATTGACGCTCTACAAACTCCTTAACTGAGTTTTGAAATGTCGTCACAAGAGACACCACTATCGATCAACCACGCAAAAGCGATAAAAATAATTTCAATTCAAAATAAAATTTTCTCTGTCAATTTCTTTGATAAACTCGATACATGTTGTATCTTCATTTCTGTCTTTCAGATTTAATGTGGCAAACTTAAATTTGAGTTACGAGTTTGTATCCCAGAAACTTTACAAATTTGTATAATAGAACCTCTATCTAATTTTAAACGTGCATTTTTATTGACATCAGGAAAAGGGAAACTTATATTACAAGTAAAGTCTTGGTAGAACGAAACGTACCAGATCCTTGAAATTTATACTGTCTCATCTGCACACAAGTTGATGTATGGAAAATCCATATACATACTCTTGTATTCTGTTATAGGTAATTGGGATAATAATAAAAAGACTCATTGAATACCCTCCACAGTGTATTTGGGACCGAGATTGCATTGAAAATATTAGATATAACATCGATGTACGAGATACTTTTCAATACGTTACTTAAATACCTATGTAAGATACACATATTGTATAAGTAGATGACGTAATATTACGATTTTATAATATTCGACTCATTCGCTAACAAACAACATTTAATATGATTTTACTTTGTTTTTTAATTTTTCTTACTTTTTATACACGTAGAATATCATAACGACATTGACAATATATATAATATATATCTGCTTTTTATCGTAGTGTTACATAATATAATTTATAACGCGTGTGTAATTCGAATGTCGCGAAAACTGCACACGATCAAAATCAAACGGTTCGATCAATTTCAGCCGATAAGCTCGAATGCTAAGCATGTTGACCACGCTCTCCCACTTTCAGATTTTCAGAAATTCCTTGCAAAGAGTGTTTTCGACTTTTGTTCTAGAGTTAACTCCGAACGAACGACATTGCAATGACACAAATGTCTCTCCGCCGTTTTTCTCAGTTCCAAAACAAAATCGGAATTGATAGGAAGGATGAAAGTGGTCAACGACACCGTCAATCGATGTAACATGGTTCCCGAATGTATCTTGTGTTTCTCGTTTTTCCTGTATGTTGTTAAAAATCTGTGTCCGAAGTTACGTGGAAATTCAAATGACCGCGTAAAGTTAAAATACGCTCGATTTCGTTTCGTGTTTCTGTACCGCGTTAAACGTTAAAATCGTAAAGAAAGAATGCACGCTTCGGTTTCAAACAGTTTGAAGAATTTCGGCGTTCGTTCTGAATCTTCTCCCTATTAATGACAAATACTTCCATGCCAACAGCAAGTAATCGATGTTGATGATGTTCGGCGAACGATCTATAGTCTAACGCAAATCCTTATCGATGTTCTACGGATTAGGTTTTAGTATGCGTGGTTCGCGACGAAAAGTGCAGCATCACCGGCTGCCCCCATCACACCGCCGGCATATTTGCCGAGTGCCGATTCGCTATTGGCCTACAAAAAACAACATTTGCATTAGAATCGTTTGTCACCTGACGACAGTAACGATAATCCACAAAGAGAAAAATTAACAAGCATGCATATCATTGTTATTAACAGGTGTACAAGAAAAAGAAACAAATACTTACTACAGAAACATGTCTCAGAGAAAGAAAAAAAAGAATTTAGTAGGCGTGAGAGTTCACATAGAGAGAAGTATTGGCAGCTACGCTCACAATACTGCCAGGAACATATTTGCCTTGACTAGCTGCTGTATTTGCCTAAACAAGCACACAGTGTATACACATGCAAAAAGAAACAGATGAAAGTGATAGATAAAAAAAATTAGAACACACTACTGTAAGAAAAACGAAGATATGAATAAAAGAACTTATCTACGTAGATATGAAAATTAGATGAGATAAAAAGGCTCGCGTGTTAGAATACAAAAATTTGAATTAGGCAAAGCTTAACATAAATATCTAATGTACTGGAATACAAAGGTCACACATCAGAATTGCAGTAGAATACGTAAAGTAAGAAATAGAAAAACACAGGAATAGAATTTGAAATTTCATCGTATCCTCGACGAAGTTACCTTGGCTCTCTTGATAAGTTCTTCCTGGCCGGCGCCAATTTGATCTTTCTTGCCTGCCCATGCGCGAAGCACAGATGCCTGGAGTGCACGACCGTAGCTGAAGGTCAGTGCCCAAGGTTTATGGACTGGGTACTTGTTGATGGCGTCCAAGTTCACAGACGCTTCTTCTTCGGATTGTCCGCCGCTGAGGAACGTAATACCAGGCACTGCTGGTGGTACAGTGCGCAACAAAGCAGTAACTGTGGCTGCAGCAATCTCCTGAGGAGTCGCCTTTTTTGGACAACTTTGACCTGGTGTTACCATGTTGGGCTTCAGAAGGGTTCCCTCAAGGTATACGTGATGGTCAGCCAGTGCCTGGAAAATATGATGACATTAAAACGTCTTCCTAGTACAACGCTGTCGCTATAAAGCAATTCTTTAAAATTTTTCTAAAAAACCCTATTCAGCATTATAATTCTAAACTTGGTACTTTTAGTGATCAATTCGTGAATAATCTACTCGAATGTTGTCACATAATTATTGTAATTACTCGCCTTGTAGACAGCGGACAAGACCTCCTCCGTAACTTGTTGGCATCGTGCAAGATCGTGATCACCATCAGGCAAGATTTCTGGTTCGACAATAGGTACAATCCTGGCGCTCTGGCAGATGGAAGCGTAGCGAGCCAGGACGTTAGCGTTCTCCAAGATCGCCAACTTGCTTGGGGTGTCCTTCTTGATCTTCAGCACGCACCTCCACTTGGCGAAGTGGCAGCCGTCCTTCTTGTACTGAATGCAGCGAGCCTGAAGGTCGTCGAGACCTTGCGTCGTGCACTCGTCGTCGGTTCCGAAGAGGGGAACGACACCCTTGTCGACTTTGATGCCAGGCAAGATGTTACGTTGTTTCAAGAGCTCGACGAAAGGTGTTCCATCATCGGCCTTCTGGTACAGAGTTTCGTGGAACAGAATCACGCCGGAGATATGTTGACTGATGACATCCTTTAAAAAGAAAGCAACGATTTATTGAAGACTCAGATCGCCGTACAACGGTAGTAGTATGTTTAAATCTCTCATGTAGTAGGGTGAAGGTTAACGAAACCGCAAATTAATTGGAAACTCTGTATAATTGAAGTGTTGCGGCACTTCAGTTTTTAATTACATAAATTAATGATCATATCACGATCACGGATCGCTGGAGAAAGAAATGATTCGAATAGTACCTTTGCTGTAGTGAACAGAAGTTGTCTGTACGCTTTACGATTTTCTTCATTATTTTCAACGTTGATATCCTTCAGACGTTTGCCGATCGTTGCTGTCGACTCATCAGCAGCAAGAATTCCCTTTCCAGGTGCTACAATCTGCTGAGCGATTGAGCTCAACTCTTTTTTGAGCTCGGGGTCGGCCTTATCGTACTTTTCGGCAACCATTTTCTGTTGAAAACATTCAAACTATCAATTACTATGTTCTTTACGAAACAAAAAGCATACAAATTGTGGAAAGTTCGTCGTAAATTTTACTCGGAAAGTGCCAATAATTAGATCGCAATTTTGCGTTGAACTGGTCATTAAAAATCAAAAAGATTTGTTTACTTAATCATAGTAATGAATCGTGACGAATCATGTCACTATTTTTTAGGAAAAGCATTATAAAGCTTTGACCTGGTTTAGTTGTATCCCTTAGGATGATAAAGCAGTTCAAGAAGTAAGACTTTTAACTTCGCAGTATGTATAGCGTTGAAATTCACGTAACCATATTAGACGAATGTGATCAATAAAAAGTTTATGATCCTCGCTTCGCTTGGATATTAATATCTGAAATGTGGTCACAGCAGTCTGCTTCTGATAGAATATAATCTTTAGAGATAGTTACAATTATAAAATATTTTTATCTTGCCTTCGCATCATTTATTAAATTTTTATAGGATATTTTAACGCGCGTCGGATATTGAAGGTAATGTGCAGACAGACTATCAAATACTCATTAAAACTTCCGCAATACAATTCATTTTCACAGCCAATCACTCACCGACGTCAATATTTCATAAAAGGAGAATATTAGTTTGACCTATTTCCTTGGCTTCGTTCCTCTCATCAATTGGATATCAAACTAACGCGCCCCTATATTCATGTATAATAGAACGCGATGATTGCTGGTTGCCGTACATCATTGATAACTACATTGTATGCTAAGCTACGAAACTCATTACAGCCTAGCCGATAGATCCAGTTTGTAATTGCTTATAAATAATTACTTGAGTTGGCGACTTGCTTCTCGCGGAGTTTTGATAAAATTCTTGATAAAATTTACGAAAATGTAGAAACTTGGGTCGATAATTTACGAATTTATACAATTTGCGATGGTAATTAAGATAACGTTTGATGTAGCAGTGCAATTATCGAAATCCATGGTCAGGTAGATAGTAAATGACA
Source organism: Augochlorella aurata (assembly GCA_028455555.1). Lineage (NCBI taxonomy): Eukaryota > Metazoa > Arthropoda > Insecta > Hymenoptera > Halictidae > Augochlorella > Augochlorella aurata. The sequence goes on from CM052164.1 coordinate 12,147,451, forward strand.
AAGTTTAATAGCGAAACTCGATCAGCTATCTTGACTGTAATCACACGACAACGAAATTGATTCACGAAAAAAAAAAGTTCAGAAAACAATATTAATAAAGTGCTACGCTACATCATTCGCATCATTAATTAATCCCAATTGCTTGTTAAGTTGAAAGGAAAACATGCAATTGTAATAAGTTGTGAAAAACTTTTGTAATATAATTATATTGGATAGGCGAATATTACGCAAAGAGCATCAACAGTCTTTAAACAAATTCCACCGACAATGATTATTCACATTTGCTGTCATATTCGATCGTGTTTTGTCGCCCGAGTAGTAAAGCAGATTATCATTCAACGTGCGCAACCACAAAAGCCACGAATCTTCCACAAAGTGGTTCAAAGGTGACTAATGATATGCAGCAGCATCAATGAGTAACTGGTAATTAAGGTATCCGAAGGCTCCAATATTAATTGCAGAACCACTTAAATACAAGGATGCACACACGTTACCTACGCTGAAGCAAATACTTCTAATTACGAATATTCAAAGTAACAAGCGCAAAATTTTTAACCCTTTGATGCAAAGAAGTTAATTAGCTTTGCTTTGTTACGCTACTAAAAACAGGTTCGAATAAAAAGTACAAGTTACCGAACTAAAAACAATATAACGAAAAATAGTAGTATAATCTTGTGTGAGTAATACATGAATTTAGCAATATTCGTCCTAATCTTGCGTGAAAATGAACGTAATGTTTTCGTAACATTAATAAACTTTCACGAATACGTGTTACTTCGATAAGAAATTAAACAAATTTTGATGGAGCAGTCAAATGATCTGATCGCTCGATAAGCAAGTTCAAACTTGTTGAAACATACGCTGTACGGGTATGAAAGGCTCGAACAATTTTGAACGATGTTCGAACTCGGAATTGCAGTCCGACGTTTCTAAAGACAGAACGCTTGATGTACTCGAGTACTTGAAATGCTTGGAATACTTGGTCGCTGATTAAGACTTGAATCACTCGACTATGTGAAGACACGCTGATTGAGCGTTTATTGAACCTTGAATATTACTGTGATTCATACCGCAATGACACTGCGCAAAATAGTCAACCGTAAACGAGAACTTCAGCTCCTATCTTTTCGTTGTATTTCAATATGAAGTGTTACGAACAAGGAAAAAGATATTCATTCGACAGAAACGAACTCAAACACGATTTCACCGAGAGCATCTCCATTAATAACGCGACTTTCAAATCCCCGACGTCCGCAAGCGATCAATCGTCTTCAAATATCCAATCGTTTGACTCCCAGCATGCAGCAAAGCATTTCGAGCGAATGAACTTCGCCTAGAGAACGCAAACAAGAATTTCTCAGTCCAAACACTCCTCTGCTCGAGTATTTATTTTCTACATATTCGCACGGAGTCGTGTTTGAATATCCAACACCGTGATTAGTAAAATTATTTCAACGAACTCATCGATGCAATAAATTACATAATTTGTTTAATCAAGACGATGATCCTGCATTCGAGTAATTTATTAGTTCGTTGAAGTTATATATTACAGTAGAGGCTTCCTTATACGAACATTTATTTCTAGAATAGTCTGGTATCCAAACGTTCTATTATCTGATCATTGTATTATTTAGATAGATTATCGTCTAGTAGAGAACTTGAATGAAATCTCTAGATAATAGAACGATTGGATACCAGAATATTGTATAAATAAATGTTCGGATAAGGAAGTCTCTACTATATTTTAAATTCCTTTTTCCTCTGTCTTCCATTCGAATGATCAACTGTTAAGGAAGATAAGATTTTTTCCAGAATACTGCGAATTGGTCTTACTGTCGTTGTTATCAGCGATAGATTAGTCTAACTTACGTAGTTGAGTTTCCTCGGTTCGTGAACGCGAATGTTATTTGAAATTTGTTTACCAATCGACGTCCCGTCTTTTGTAAAATGAGTGGTGCAAAGGAAAGCCGCAGAGATCGATGAAACAAACAGAACGAGCTTCTTCACTGGCTGCGGATGCGTGTGGGAAATCGTTGTTACAGCGTTGCGATGCAACTGTCAGTATCGCGAATCGATTTCTCCTCGTTTTATCGGGGCCCGCGGCGAAGTACGCATCGATAAAAATACAGAAATTTCTAAAAGAATTCAAAGTTCATTGTTGGACGCACCGTGAAATCGAAAGCGTATGAAGACTTCCTTCCAACGGGTACCATGGGAGTGACCCTTTAACGCAATTCTCAAGGTCCGCGGTCCAAGAAAAGGACTTCCCTTTCTGGAGATAGCTCTGCTGTCGTACGTTCGATATTCATGAAAACGAGAGAGAAAGAAAGAGAGGGGACAGAGAGAATGAATGAGAGACGCGAATCTCGCGGCTAGGGAAATTAAAATCGATAAAACGGTGGAGAACTAGCAACTCGGCTAACCTTTTATCAAGCATTTTCGTTTCGAACAAAAGCTTACAGACGTGCGTTGGTGAAGTACGACAACGCCAATGACGTGTCGACAATAGTCACAGAAAAAATAAAGGCCTAAATTGATACGGAACATTAATTTTTACAGAACAAACAAAGCTATCAAAAAATATGCTACTAAGATGTAAAATTTCTAGTCTAATAAAGGGACCATTTTGAGTGAAAAAAGCTTTGCAGCGACCTAAACGCCACCGGTCCATCGCAACCCTCTGAAAAGCCGATGGAAACAATCGCTCGCAGCCGAACCAGAAGCATCGCATACTGTTGTGAATGAACCACATGCAAATGGTAATATACTAAAGGAAGAAATCTTCTAGACAGACAGGGGGAGAGAGAGAGAGAGAGAGAGCACGATCATCTACTTTGCGACCTACGTATCTTACCTTTCCGACGACCGATCCAGTGCGTCCGGTGTTAGTAAAATCGTGTCTTCCGATCTCGCGACTCCCGGTTACAACACACGTATGTACAACATTAATAAATATAATTCAAGGACGTCAATAATGATAATAATAATAATAGTAATAATAATAATGATAACAACAATAACACGTTCTTCGGAGTTAGTCAGTCCGCTAAACGTCGACCGTGAAAACCAATATCATTTACACGTTCGCCGGCAGTAATTACACCGTATACCACCGTCGATACTGATATAAGAAATAGAGAGATAAAAGACCGAAAACGGGAAAGTAAACCGATCGTTGGAGACAGAACGTTCTCGGCTGCATAGTTGGTGAACGGGCCCCAGCCGAGAGGACCCCGGTTGCGTTTCGACTACATTTTGACTGAGTTTGCTGTAGAGAAATCGGAACCCGGGGCGGTAGAGAACAGAGAGTCGGAGAGGAAACGTGTCTCGTACGAGCACGAGATGACGACTGGCTTTAACCGACCAGTCTTCCCCGTCCTGGTAGAGGCGGCAGGGGGTACCTGGCTGCAGTGCAGTGTCGTAACTGCAAAACAGGGGGGTAGTTGGTACGAACACACACACAGAGGGAGCCGTGTACACAGGGTGGTCTCTTTCTCTCTCTCTCTCTCTATCTATCTATCTATCTCTCCCTAGCCCCTTCTCCTGGTACCGGGCTCTATCCTGCCTCGGTCGTCTCTCCTCTTTCGCCACGTATCGCTGTATCCTTCTTTCGCCCAGCTTCATTCTCGTCCCCCTTCTCTGTTCCCTGGCCACTGACCCTCCCTCTGCAATCTACGTCTCTCGCTCGCTCCGACGAGAAGCACCTCCTTTTCTACGCCGGTCTCTTTCTAGTTTTCGGTCTCTCTTTCCCCCAACGGGGCACCCTTCTTTCTCCGCCGAGTACCTACGCACACCCCGATCTCTCTCGGTCACACCCTCGAACCGTTCGCGTCCTCGTTCGTTCCGCGGCTTGTCGCCCATACAGCACCGAACAAGGGAGTGGGCTAGCCGCAATGCAGCACGCGCAGACGTTCTCGAGGTTACGCCTGTATTATCCCCCTGCGCACCCTGAATCCATGACCTGAGACATCGGCAACGCCATTCGCAAGATTCCGTGAGACCTGTGCTCGCACCCTTTTGGCCCCGGGATTGCCGTTCCACTATCCTTGACGGAACACGCCATCGGGGGATGCAGATCGAGGCTCGCAGACCCCGTGCTAGCCGTCGGGACGGATCCACGAAAATTCGGTATCCATGCGTGAGAACAGACGATTTCGGTGATCGTCGATCAAGCAGACACGACCTAACCTTTTCCGGTCGATCGTTGATAAATAATCGGCTCGTAAGCTATGACGTTATCGCCGCGGCGTGACCCCTGCCGTTTATCGTTCAGAGGAAATTTTATCGCAGCGATTGCGTGAAATGATGCAAAACCGAAGTTCTTCGTATCGGTGGGCGGTTGGACAGTTGCAGCTATGTAGTCGAGGACGACTTCGACTCTGTCCTTTCAGCTCGACAATAAGTTTCGTTTGTAGGTCTCTTGCAGACAAGTGCTAACGGTGCCTCTGCAACGTGACATTTTCCTCGCTACGCGATAGCAGAATGTCATGTCATTCGTTCTAAGAATATAGGTATAATAGTAACATTCCTTCTGAACCGCGGCTTTTCGCGTGGACAAATGCTCGAGAACACTGAATGTTCACCGTGATACGGGAATTTAATATCATCCCCTTTCATTGTTTTAGACTTTTCGATGCAAACGCATTGATCGTACGATTTAAAAGAGTATAATAAAACTGAAACTTTTTCAATTCATCCGAAGTCCTCGACGTTTCATATTCCAGCCATTCATTTCTGTCTGCAAATGCGTCTGCAAGAAGGACAGCGATCGTTGGCGTAGCTATGGGATCGACGAACTTCGAAAACAACTCAAAGAACTTGAACACGACGCGGGAAATTAATAGAACATTTAACTAACTCGTTAGCCGGATGAAGTTATGGCATCGCGCAGGAAGTAGTGATAGAAGTTGTGCCAAGTTGGTAATTTCAATTCGTATAAAATTACGAGGATGACGTTACAACTACTTGCTGCAGTCTGCGCGAACTGCATTAAACAAAGCTAATCGTTGTGCGCAGCACAGAATGTGTACGAGCATCGTGTAGAAGTTTTCGTTCGGTAGCAGGGGATTGTTGAATCTGTAACTTCCGGTCTGGAACGATCCGAATCCCACAATTTTTCAGTCTTCCCATTAGAATGACGATACTGCAGACAACTCGTGCACGACATTTGTATTCTGCATAAAGATTCGCGATCTAACTGTATCTGACGGTCTCGATGACGTTTTTCTAGCGATAAGCAATGTTATTAATTCAAGACTGAATAACGTATGATTCGAGTTCATGATCCTAAAACGAAAGTTGCGGACTACTAAAGTGACAAGACTCTCCGAACAATGCGAGAACTATTCCTCCTGTGTATGCAGTTGGATATGGCTGGCGCGTCACCTAAAGGGAAACACATCGGAAACTGCACTTTCAAAAGAAATTCGTTGTCGTTACGCACAGACAAAAGCTTTTTGGTTGTGTAAATGATGAAGTTCTTTGCAAAACGCCGGCGTACTTCGGAATTTCTTAAAGCGGAAACCTCTATTCCTATAAATACAGGATATTTGCTTTGACAGCTGAGTCGACCGATCAGTAGAAAGTCCGAAGTGATCAAGGGGTTATCTCGAACCAATTTTAAAGTATTTTCCCGTGAGTATTCTGAAACTTTTCAGGGCTTGAATGAAATTCAAGGTCAAATCGACCGACCGAGAATAAAAATCATCGTTTAATTACTGAATTTCTGACGGTTTACAATACCTTGAGAAATATGTATGTTATTTTCTACGAAATACGTTCCTGACCAGGTACACTAGTTATCTTTACCTAGCAAAAATATTACGCGGTTGGTCAAGTTATAACACGGAGAAAGTAGACTGAAATAGAAACATGTGTAGGTAGATAGCTAGAATATTATTGCATTTCGTACGGCTACACTGTTAAAATTAGTTCCAAGTTACTCGGTATGAATGATCGTATTAAAAACGCATACCAAACAAGGTATATCTTATTTTGCGCGTTCATCGCACAAACACTAAATACAATATCCATCCATTCACGAAACGTCAGCGATATTCTATACGCTTTTGTCGTTGCGTTCAGTCAAGAAGACACCACTCGAGTTACCAGGTTTATATTTTCTAATAAACGAACTGTATCGAACATATCATCAGACATTGTTTTTGCATCTCTGAAAAGTAACGAAACTTATTTTCCGAACAAAACGGAAAGTTATTCACAAAACACGCCGTAGTAACATGTATAAGTAACTTTCTTCAGTTGCAAAGTACAAAAAGGAAGCGGAAAACAGTGACAGAAGATTCTTTCTCGCAGTGACCTTCGTTTTTAAGAAAATTGATTTTAATGATTCACCAGACATGCTCGCGGCTGAATATAATTTGGTTGTCTTCTTCTCGTGGATATTGATTGTGTATGCCTGTAACAGTGTACCTAAATATGAGGTGTTGTAGTTCAAATGATACAACAATATGAGCATGAACTTGTTTGCAACGAAAACTCAAACAAAGGAATTTCTCGTTTGCTCGATGAATGTGGAAAAAAGTAATTCAATATTTTAGATTATGCAATCTTAAAAATACGATAAGAATCTTTTTAAAAAATGGCCGTTCTTGTCGCTAGACGTTTTTAGAATTTTCACAAAGCTATCCGCACCTTCTGTATGTTGTGTTATACTGCAATAACAAGAAAGACGGATAAACGTATAACACTTTATTCGAGCTCACGAGCGGCACCATCGTCCGACCCTTGTTCAACTGTTTCCTGGTGTCAGTCCCTCAGACCTCAAAACAGCAGAACGCGAACCTGGCCGCCTCCGATACATGTATAATACATCATAACATCTCTTTCGCCTTAGATACGTGTTTATAAAATACAATCTAACTTAATTATAAATTTTTAATATAAGCTGTTTGTCTAAATTTTGTCTTATACCCTAAACTCGCATGTGATTCCCTGCTATTAAGATTAGTGAACCCTTTTGCTGGATTAACTATCGCCTGATCACCCTCCTTCTTGCTCGCCATGGAACTATCGGTATCTAGAGAACTATTTTCGCTTGTAGTATGACACTCTTTCTTACTGAACTCAGGTATAATATAGTTGTTTCCCTCTTATTATAAGAGGGAATATATATATGTGTAACTGGGCTTTCTTTGACTTTAACTATGCCACTAACCCATTTGTCTATTACACCCATCACATTTTTTACATATACTTGATCTTCTTCTCCAAAACTAACATATTTGTTCTCTGGTTTATTTTCATTTACTTTTTTTTATAACTTTAATTGCTTATTTTGTACGTATTTATTCAAATTAGGTTTCAGTAACATTAGTTTTTTTATAATAATACTTCATCTTATACCTCCTTTCTGGTCTTACTGTCTTCCTCAACTCCAGACATATAATGGACTCTTGCACTGATCTTGCAAATGGGTGACCTTGTTACATGTCCAAACTCGTTGAATATATAACATTTATATCTTGCTGCTGGACACATAGCGTTATTTATATGACCTTTGAGACATCTATGACACCTTGACGGACTAGGCTTGCCTGATTGCTCCTAGCCCTGGCCTGAGGTTGATCCACTGTTTTCATATGCCTTCTTCCAGCTCTTGGATATGATTTCATTGACTTACGAACATACTGACTGCTTAGTTTGTGTACTAAGTAATTAGTCAAGTATACTTTGAGCTAGTTGACAAGCCTTCTCGAATGTTAAACCATCTTCCTTTAACAATTTTCTCTTTGTACTCTCCTATCGTATACCACATACCAGTTTATCTCTAAGTGCATCATTAAAATATGGTCCAAACTTACAGTCTTTTGCTAAATTATTTAACTTTACTATATATATGGATATATCTTTCTCTGCCTCTTGTTTACAATTATAGGATTTGTACCTCTCTGTAATAACTAACTTTTTTGGTATTAAGTGGCTCACGAAAGCGTTCTTTTGCGCTTGATAAAATTTGGCACTTGATATTTCAGGAAGGTCTAAGTCTTCCAACACACGACATGCCTCTCCGCCAATCAAGGTTAAAAGTAACGATACCTTCTTCTCTTCTCCGGTATCATTGCAGATCAATAATTGTTCTATCCGTTCAATGTAGGTCATTATATCTGCGTCCTTTGATGTAAATGGTTCCATTGACCCTATTAAAGACATTTTCTTTGCTTTACCTGTTACCCGCTACACAATAGCAACACGTGAATATTGTACTTTTTGTGGTTAACTGTAACACGTGGTTATTCTCTTTCGAGGTTAACTTCTTATCCCTTTTGAAGAAGAATGATACGTAACTTCTTTCTTTTCCTATACTTATTTTCACCTATCTTCTATCCTCGTCGCTGTTTATGTTGTGTATTGCAAAAACAAGAAAGACGGGACGGGTAAAAGTATAATACTTTATTCGAGCTTACGAGCGGCACACTGTTTACCGGCATCAGTTCTCCAAACCCCAAAACAACGGAACATGACCTGTTCACCTCTCATGCATGTATAATATATAACACTGTAGAGGAAAACAAGCGTGTACTATAGCGGATTTATTGCTGTAACACGCTACCGGTACGGTATAATGTTACCTAATCTAAACCCGACCCCAAGTGAGGTACCATACTTTCCAATATATCACAAATGATTGATGGCGTAATTTAGACGAGTATGTGTAAACATTATATTTCAAGTTATCGCGACACGATATGCTTGTTTGCAAAGGAGGAGCATGATAAATACGGCGAAAGCGTGCAATCTAGATTCGTGACAAGTACCCCCTTATACATTGCTATCACGTTATCAATTAGAATTCACTGACCCCAAATTCTCCGATATCTTTGCTTTCCGTGTTATCAGCATATTTTTACCAAAATTATTCGCAATGAAACATTCGCATTATTAAAAATAACATACGATGTGCTCAGTAGGTAATCGATAAACTCAAATCTAAAATTTCTGAATCGCAATGGATGAGATTCTAGCACAAAAGAATCTTTTCGTTGCTGTTCTTACTACGGTTTGCAAATTATAAGATTTTTGTTTTCTCTGCACTTTTTCTACACGATAAATCATTAAGTTCACAAATCTATAATATTAATTCCACGTGTAATGAACTACCAAAAAGTCCATTTACACCCTTATCTTGTATTTTGAAAAAAGTCAAGTGTGCTGATCTTGTTCTTATCCATCATAAATATTCCGTTCATTATCTCTCCTCTATTTGTTTGCTCTCGGAGACAAGAATTGATAACATTGCGTGCCCGTAAAATAAAAATATATTGCATTACCACATTTCGCGTGAAAGAACTCGTAACAGTTATAATCTAGGCGTTGATTTATGTATTTGTTCGTATCGAATGCGAAAAGTTTCCGCTAAGACGCTGTTAGGGATTTATCGGTGTAAAATATCAGCTGAGAAATATCAGCTACGGAATATTTGCTCTGGCCTGTGAGATTCTTTATGCAGATGCGTTTCTATCTATTATTACGTGAACTCTCGCGCTCATAAAGGTTCCCACAGCGTGAAATCTTTCCAAACGTAAAAAGGGGTCGTGCTGCATCAAAGAGACGTGAGGGGAATGACGCCTAAGTCCACCTGGTTTTCTACGTCTTTTTTTCACGGAATTGCGCAATTTATACGATTTCTAATACCAGGTAGACCTACAAGTGACATTCTGTATGTTATGACTAATAAGCAGACTGCGGATCTTCATGCAGATTCCAATTTTAACAAGTTGTTCTAAAGAAAGCCAGAGTAGATTTCTTCTGTCCAAATACAAGGAAGATACTTTTTATTGCTGTTAAAATAATAAAATATAAATGTGCAGATGCTATAAGTGCACAATGAATCCTCAACCTATTAATAATTATACGAAACCATCGGCTTAGTGAGGAACCTAGCAAGAATAAACTGAAACGTTGTTTCTCTGTTCGACAATTCTCGCATGAATTTAACTGAATTAGCCATTGTACAATCAAGTACAATAGAATTGCAAAACATCCGAAAAGTACAGATTACATTTTTATAACTATTTTAAGAACGTTTAATTCAGCCAGGTCTGTTTGAGAGTTCACAAGAGTTCTAAGACTCTTGCACTGATTTTAGAAATAGTCTGAATATGCAACAAAAATCTTCGCATATATTCCACGAACAATCTAAACGTGAATATGTTGGGTTTTTCTCGTGCAAGGAAAAACAAACAGTTCACCGATTGATTAACCTTCTATTCGCTGACGGTATTTAGGAGTACGAAATGAAGTACTAGTTTCATTAACATGATGCTACGAACGTCATAGTTACACTTTCTTGCAGTCTAATTTGGCTCGAATTAATTTAATGCACTTGAATGCATATACAAATATATAAAACTGTTTCTTGTTAGCACATGTACTATTTTAACATTCTTGAAGTATCCAGAATAAATGTAGCAGTAAAAATAAGGTAGATATTGTTCAGAGTATAAATGGTTAAGAGTACAATTTGAAAAATTGTTCAAACTGGTTTGACTACTAATGTTTAAAGGGAATGTTTTGTATAACATGAGAGAGGAAATTCCATTACACCCTTTCATGGCTAGTGATCTCTACAGTTAAGTATATTACCTAGCCACACACACACCCGCACATGCATGCCCTTCCAGCAGCCCGTACGCACCTTCTCGTGTCGGTCAATATATGAAAGTGGCCCTTAACATATCAAGTGGTTGCGCAGACGCGTGTCCTTACCTCCGAAAATTCATGAAATTTTTCATCGAAGCTACGTACCATATTTGTAAATTCAGTATCTATAAACGTGTTTAAAATAATACGAATAAGTTCAGTTCCTTTTGAAAGCGATTATGAGAATAGTTCACTCCTATATAATTGAAGCATATAGAACAAAAGAAACACATGTATAGAAATAATACAACTGTGAACAGAAATATTCAATGTCCTCTTGTTTTTCATTGTCTACATGTGTATTTGGTCGAGTTCTGTCGATTCCTCAGTAACTTTCTTGGATACCGAAACACAATTTGAACGCTATGCATACTACGAAGCATCATCACTCTAACCATAGTAGCCTGATTGCAACGTCCGCTCGTAACAAGCGCCTGTAGTTAGCTGTTGCATCGAAAGGGTAAAATTATCATAGTACCGGTAGAAATAAACAAAGAGGATGCCCCAAGCGTTATACTAACTTTTAATGACACTTCAACGGGACAACAGGGTCATATTATGTTGTAGAGTCAACTCTGTAGACGTAGACTGTAATTTCCTAACGTAACTGCTGAGAAAATCTAGAAAACCTTCAAATCTAAAATTTTCCAATTTAACTTTTCCATATCAAAAATTTGTACGTGCAAATATCCTTGGAAGTTTTAATAATAGAGATAATTCACTCGAAAGGTGCCAAATAAAGAGTAGTTTCAAAAGAGTGCCGCGAGCCAAAACGGTTGAAAAACTACCGACCGTAGATGAAGGCAGTAAAAAAAGCAGTAATTTGTGGTCAAAATAAAAAATATTTGTATATCGACTTTTACCTAATACAAATCTAAATTATTAAATGAAAGACAAGACTAAAATTCAATATTAATTTGTTTTACATAAATTGTTCTTTTATCACAGAATTCAATTACAACAATTTTATTTGTAACGGTATACTTGCTGTTGTATCCTCAGTTGTATGAGAAAAATCGGTTCCAATAACTACTTTCATTCTAATTTGATATAAAATAAGTCATATTCATCATAACATTCAAGAAGTTAAAATATTTCGAACGTCTATAAACTTACATAAAATTGAAAACTGCAGGAGACTGCTCTTAAAATGTTTATATCTCTGTTAAGAAATATGTAAACTTTCATTAAAAATATGTTTATTAGTAATAATAGTAACAAAAGCTTATTTGGATTGTTTATTAAGAATAAAGGAAATAATTAATGAAATCTAAAATATCATGATTTTGTATTTGTAGTACTATAGCTCATCAGAAAATCTGAAAAAAATTATGCAAATTTTTAAATATCTCGAAGGTTATTATCTGTGTAAAAAATTGAGGTTGTAAAATTGGTCACAAATTACCGCGTTTTGAATCGCTGTGAACTGTACAAGAATTTTAAAAGTGAAATATTCAAATGAGTCGGTAACTGGCATTAAGTGTTACGCGTGAATACCGTGGCGCTGGGTTCGCACCGCAGAACATCATTTTGTAGAAGGGAACGCGCTATTTCTTGTTACGTCTCTCACAGAAGACATAGTTCAACAATACGAAATCCTAAATTTGCACATAAAACCAACAAATTTTCGGCGCGAATTATGTCAGCAAGCATCAAATACCTTTTTAGAATTTTACCACAAATATATGCACATGAATAAAAACATAGAATAAAAATTCTAATTTGACAATTAGCGTGGTGGTCAATAATGTTAACACGCATGCGCCACGATGTCTTTTCTACCTAATCCATGATTTTCAGCGGAGGCGACTGTCACGGCAAAGCGCACCTAGCGGTGAAAGTGGCGAAATCAGCTCGGTGAATACTGTTGTGTGCAATGCAGTCCGCAAGGTGTGGAGTTGGAGAATGTTTGCCGGATAAGTCATTTGCGAAAAGATTAGAATCTGCGACAAAGTTCAATGGGAAAGTGACAAAGTGCGTGATACTATCGTCAAACGTTATCTGAAAACAATGAGACACGTGTCTTCTATCGATCCACGATTAATTCTCAGATACTTTAAATCGTTCTGCCTAAAATATTGTAATGACACTAATAATGCGTACTATTTAATTTTGAAGTCGAAAATAGTGTTTTTAAAATCATGATCGGAGGATTCAGAGTATGAAAATTGAGTCGCAATAAGTGGAAATCGTACAGTGTTCTTTTATAAAATCCCGCACTCTATTTTGTCCTATTGGAATGCAAAGAGAATTAAAGCTTTTGAAAAAATAAAATTAGTATAGTTCATCCTCTAAATCTTTTCCACAATTGTTTTTACCGTACTTACTAAGTAAATTTTTTCCGATGGGAACGATGTGATACATGATAAACGTAATCTTGAATGTATATAACTCCGTAATTAAGCAATAAATTTTATTGTAGGGATTTGCTTATACTTTTAATTCTTATTCTATTTTTATATATTATTTCTCAATTTATTACTAGTATCTTACAGCGTTTATTGCTCTGTCTTCCATAACATCTTAAGGCTACGATTGTATTATATTATCTTTTCGGACATTGATAACAATTTCTTAGGAAAAAATCATCACCACCATTACATTTTTGTCTTTTATTTTTTACTCAAACAGTATCTTAATAGATACCGTAGCATTTTCAAGTATATTTCCGAATATTTTGCATACTTTCATTATTGTGCATCTTTATATTTTACTACTAATAGCATGAAAAAATAAAAATGTTTTGTAGCCTCAAAATGTGCTGAGTTGATTTTCTGTAAATGAAATTTATAACAGTAATGGAAAAAATGGTGCTTCATGATACTCGAAATTACTATATGTTTTAATATAATTCTGCATTAGTTTCTTATAAAATATTTATTTTTCAATACTGTGTAATGTTTAATTCACACCTTCTTAATGATAAAAGGCTCAAAGGATTATTTTACAGAAATGGTACATTACAATAATCAATATATTGAATGAAAGTAACATCTGCGGTTTGTAATCACTATATTAGAATAATTATACAAATACTTCACGGTGAATGATTTTCTTGGAAAATTGTACATTACGAAAGACGGTAATAATTTGGTAAGTGAAAGTTGTTTAACTGCCACGTAACTTGCAATATAACTACGGACGATATTCTGTCTCTGTCTTGCATTCTTTAAGCACTAACCTCAAATCAAGGCTTTAAAAAACGGTAGCATAATCATTAACAGAAAAAAAATATAATCAATATTTCATATGAGAACCTTCGAAAATAGCGGACGCATAAATGGAAACGGACAATAAAAAAATAGCGTGGAACACGTATTTAAAATTAAACGTTGGGATTTGGTGCTTCGCCAAAGCTTTATTCATTTTTGTGATACCACGGAATGTATGACGAAACGTTGGAGAGGGGGATTGTCATGTGTGCACACGACTGTATTTGTGTGCGTAGATTTCAGATGAATCCCGATCCACCAGTCTACGTGCGCCATCACACGTTTCTCTCGCACACACGACACGTTCATAAGTTAAAATGATCCCAACCATGTAGACGAGCATAACGGTCCTTATGTCGATTGCGTAAGCTCTTGCTACGTTTGAACCATGCCTGCAACAACTGATCTAATTCGATCTACCTTAAAAGTTACCACCGATTGCACTATCGATTGTTGCTATTACACTGCCTAAATTAGACTGCTGTCATTGAAAGAAACTGTTCAAAATAGATGTCGAAAAATCCAACGCAATAGAAGTGGTGACACGTGGTTTAAAGACTGAATGCTCTAGCGAGCGTTGTAGTTTAAATCGTAGTCGTAATTGTATGTAATAAACGTTTTTAACGAGTTTAAACGAAGAGAATTACTCTCACGACTAGTTCTTAATCAATCCCCGTATTCACATAACCTTTCAATGACTCGTATGTTTTGTAATTTTGATGACTACATTCATAAGCTTACGAGAAGGGCTCCGATTTTAGTAGTATAATGAAATATTTCTATTGTTATGACAAATCAGCTTTGTCAGTTAAAGGTTATACTGATTCAGAAGAACTTAGATTTCCATAACCATCAGATTAAATGTTCTTCGACAATAATAATATTTATATTCAGATATTAATGGTCAAGGATCGCACGTATCACGTGTTGAAAATTACTAGACAAACATGGATTCTTTCAGCGTCACATACCATGAGTGTAAAAACTTTGAACTGATTATTCACTCCGTTTTCGATTTTTAGTGAACATATTATTTCAACGAAAACATCGACGTAACAGTTAGTAAATAATATCTGACAGTAATTTACTGGGAATCTAAAATTGATTCAAATTTCGCGGATAATAACTAATCATAAAAGGTTTATGTACGCATAAATTTGACCTCTATACAGACGTATGAAAGTACAACATATAAGACAAAAATATGTTCCCCGTCGTGCAACTGTATTCGTGAATTATTATAATAGAGAAGATATTCTTGAAGCGACGCTACTGCTGAAGTTACACAATTTAAAGCACGGGAAATAGAATGGGTGTCGTCCAAATGTCAGTCAAGGTCGAACCTCTGTGTAGGTCAAATATTTCTGACAGTATTTCATATTGATTTCGCCGCACATACAGATCGATAAAGTTTGTAGAAACACATGGCACTTTTCCTTTCATTTCTGAACGAACTTATCAGTCAAAAAACAATGCACAAACATAACTTACCTAGTATCGATGAACGTTGGCTTAACACTCGTATCAAAACACGTCGTACTACTCGCTGGTTTGGAAGCGACTGAGGTAAGTTTCTGCTGTTTGTTCGTTTCAAAGTCTAAACCAGAATGGAACTCGCGCAGGCGCCCTCTTCCTTCCTCGTGGAGGTGCTCAACTATACTCTCGAGTCACTCGGTACGAAAGATGTGTTAGGTTTATCATCATGAGTCAAGAGACCGACGAACACCGGACGTATTTGAGAACTGAACGCATACATTCAAAGATATTGAAATAGGATACATAAGCAAAACAGTAATAATGTGCAAATTCACGTATTATTTATGAATTTATATTCTACTTGGTGGAATTTTAGAATTAAACCACATCAATAATCAGACGAACCTTGTTAATCGGAACGTCATTCAACTGACCAATCTTTATATCGTACAATTATCTTCAATAAAAATGGTAAGTAACGTCGTGTTGTTAGGGATACATCAATGATTTCACTATTACATTATTGCCGAATTTGAATTAAGAAATTGATCACATGTAGAATATGAAGATCAATTGCTGTGACACTAGTAACGCACGTGCTAGTGATCAGGTCTATAGAACCGAGAAAGACAGGAGAACATAATCGGTGGGGATCCACTGACGACGTATCGACCACTAGTGAAACATGCTTCTAAGTGTGTGTACACTGACTATACATGTGGTAAAGGAGATGCCAATGTGACGTCTTGCACTGAGAACCACTGTATTAGAGGTCAGTCAAGGACACCTTGCACGACATTCGCCGAAACGATTGACGGTGCTTTCCACTGTTACGGTTGAAACACCCGTTAATGTGATGAAACATGTATACCTTTTGACCGCAAAATCTGACCCTATCTTTATCAGGCAAATTCACTGATAACACTCACTCGCAAAAGTCGCTTTGTGTTAACGTTGAAAGTTACTTTGTACTTTGTACTCATAGCTTGAAAAAGATTGATGGAAAATTGAAAAATGAAACTCGCATGATGCAATTTGAGGTGATATCTTTAATAGAATAAGAAAATCGTTATTGCAATTCGTATTATAAATAAAGTCATTTCAAACGAATTAATACATTACTGTAAACTTTAACTCTTTTTCGTGCACATTCCATTTGCCTCCAATTTTCCCAAAGATGCCTCGGAGCAAAGGCGTGCCCTTTCCAGTAGAACTGCTTGAGCTTCTTCCACGTTTTCTGGCTGGCCCTTCCAAGTCTTCATGGCTGCGTTCTTCATAAAAAGGTAGAGATATCGAAAATAAAGCAGAGTGCACTATATTTTTACCGAATGAAGAATGATCAATCTTACTTGTATTGCACGACCAAAACAAAAACTAAGTTTCCAAGGCTTTTTCCCATCGTAAGCACAAATAGTATTCAAATTCGTCACGGCTTCTGTATCCGATTGTCCGCCGCTAAGAAATACGATCCCTGGAATTGCTGGTGGCACTGTCCTCTGCAGACCTGTTAATGTGGTTTCGGCAATTATCTGCAAACAAATGTTTGAAATAATAAGATTTTAATTTAACGCGTATTCTCGTAAATTTAAGAAATATCCTTCAAAACAGAGAAATAAATAATTGTATCCTTATCGATGTGAGCTTAAAAACGTAATCTTAGTATAGCAAATATGCTGAGAGAAATTATCAGACATATTAATCTGTAATAAATTATAAAGCGAATAGCATTTCATTTTTTCTTGTCCTATTTACGATATCTATTTACGATGTTTACAAATACTATTTGATAATTTCATTTCGCAACGCACATCTGAACAGAAATGAACAGAGTATAAGTTAATCTTATATAAAATATTAAACCAAGGTGTTTCGAAACATTTAATAAATGGTCCTATTGTTTTACCTGCGATGTGCAATTAGCGGTATTCTTAATTCCCGACAGAATCATCGCTGGTTTTAGAATCACGCCCTCAAGATAAACATGGTGCTCGTGTAAGGCACGAAATAAGGTGGACATTACTTCTTCGTGTACCTCCAATGCTTTATTTATTCCATAGTCACCTACACTTAATATTTCTGGTTCTATAATAGGTACCAATCGTGCACTCTGACATATAGTGGCATATCTTCAGAAAGAAATATAATTTACGCATTAGTCGTGAATTTACGAACTGTATACAAAAATCTGTTATACTAAATGTACAAGAGAAAACGCGCTGTAACATGCCGTGCACGTAATACGAAATGTTTTAGAAAGTTTAAATTGAAATTGAAATCGAAAGAGTCCTCGAAGGTGTTATTAACAGAGACGATGTGACCATGTTGATAAGAAATATAATCGTGGTCGGATGGTGGTTAATAATTGACCATTTTTAACAGATATCACGGATCTAAACGTCATTACTGTATTTATCAGCTGTATGATTCAGTTCATTACGTTTCTCCTTATAATTAGGCTTACCATACGTCCCGGTTTGACCGGGATAGTCCCGGTTTGTGTTGTTTGTATTAATTGTACTTTGTCTCTTTTTCTTTTTAATAAAAAATATATTCACATTTATTAATATGTTTTCAATTCATAATAATTTTGATTGCATTTCAAATATGAAAAACACAAATTAAGCGAAAAGCAAAATGAAAATGAGCCTCTTTCTCTTCTGCGTCCCGGTTTGGCTCTTCGTAATTATGGTAAGCCTACTTATAATGATACAACCTACGACGAATGATGAATTGTTGAGCATAGATATAATACGTTAATTAATTTTTATATAAACTGGATAATGACTACTGCAGTGACTTCATATGAATATAAGTGGTGTAAATAACAAAAGTTCCAGACATTGATCGTAGGTGTAATTATAATATAGAATAAATATATAATACATAAAAAAAGGAGAACATTCAATTACAAATATATATTTTTCGTTCATTATAACACACTGGAACAAATTTTTTATTTCTTTATTTATACCGTGATAAACTGTCTTGTCGATTTCATTGATTTTGGCATACAGTAGCGGACAAAAGTTTAAGACGATGATTTGTAAACCGGATTACAAACATCTTATACGCATATTGTTCTTCTATTCAGTTTGTCTCTTTGGAATAACGTAGCTGTATGTTTGACCTTCGTAACCTCAGACAGTCAGTTGTTAAATACAAACAATGTAGGAGTTACAATAGTTAGTTACCGCTTAGCACTTGGAAACAGTGGACATTAGTTTAAGACGATCTGTGTAAAACGTGAGTACGAGTACAGTTTTTGAACATTTTGATTCTGGAATGTCAAAATCATTGTTTAGTGTACCTTTTATTGCTTAAAATTCATTTAGGTAGGAACAGACTATGGGTAAATCAAAGAATTTACTTGAAAACGAAAGGGAACAAATCGTAAGGCTGCGAAAGCAAAGTAAAACCTTCACCGAAATAGCAAATATAGTGAACAGGTCAGAAACGGCTTGTAAACAAGCTTGGTATAAATTTTTAAAGACAGGCATGTATTGCGATCAACCGAAAAACGGAAGACCACGGAAAACAACACCGAAAATGGATCGCCGGATTCATCGATTGAGCGAAAAGGATCGTTTTCGTAGTGCAAATAATATTGCTGCGGAGATAAACTATGAAAACGATACAGAAATTAGTGCTAGAACTGTTAGGAGAAGATTAGAAGACTTTAACTTAAGAGGACGAAAACCCCAAAAGAAACCACTGCTGAGTTCTAGGAATCGAAAAAGACGACTTGCATTTGCTAAAGCTCATAAGCATTGGACAAGTGAAGATTGGTAAAAGGTGTTGTTTTCTGACGAATCGAAATTCAATCGCGTCTGTTCTGACGGGATACGGTACGTTACACGTCGAATTGGCGAAAGTTTGAAAACACAGTGCGTTTTAAAAACTCTTAAACATGGTGGTGGAAACGTTATGGTGTGGGCGTGTCTTTCTCGAAGCGGCCCTGGTCCGATATGTCGTATCAATGGAATTATGGACCGTTTTCAATACATGGACATACTCAAGAACACAATGTTACCTTTTTCACGCAACAATATGAGTGATGATTTTATTTTTCAAAATGATAATGATCCGAAGCACACGGCTCGGGTTGTGAAACAGTTTTTTCAAGAAGAAAATATTATCGTGCTGCCGTGGCCGTCCCAATCACCAGATATTAATTCAATCGAGAACTTGTGGAGCATCATAAAAAAGACACTACAAGGTTGTAAACCGAAAAATTTGAATGATCTTTACTCTACAATTGAAACAGCTTGGAGTAATATTACGGTAGATCAATGTAAAAAACTAATAGATTCAATGCCAAGAAGATGTACCGAAGTGATAAGAAATAACGGATATTGGACAAAATATTTAATTTAAACAAAAATTGTGCATATTTTTTTACCAAAACTTAACATTTTTTGTGTAGTCTTAAACTTTTGACCGACGAAATATTATACAGATTTCGTTCCTTTTTTTGTAACTTCGCTACTGAGCAAAATATCAAAACGAAATTTTGTTTGTAAGTGTATAAACAAATGTCTAATTAGTTAATACCAAAAGTAGAACACTGTATTTATATTTTTTATGGAAAGCAAATCAATTATTTATTTTTTCCATTTCGTCTTAAACTTTTGTCCGCTACTGTATGTCGTCGAGATCAAAGCCCTGATAAGTTTATCTGTCCACGTAATTGAAATATAACAGATAAAATATCTGCTTTTTTCATAAATGAGCGTGACAAATGACACAAAAAAATAAGAGATATAAATCAGCAAATATTATTGGCATCGTAAGGAACAAATAATTAATAATAAGTATTTATGTAGATGGAAATTAATTATACTGCATATAAGAATTGCATAATATCACGAAAATAAGAAAAAGAATGTGTACCCATATGTGTTCATATTTCAGACAATTAAATATAAAAGGCTCTGCATATATATTTTTGTTTAAACAAACCTTGCGAGAACGTTTGCATTGGTATCCATAACCAACTGACTTGGTGTGCTCTCAGAGATTGTATATACGCATCTCCATTTCGTGAAGTGACAACCATCCCGCTTGTATTGAATGCATCTCTCCTGCAAATTGTCTAATCCTTCGGTGGTCTTTTCCCCCTGAGTGCCGAATAGATCGACCAGCCCAGCATCGACCTTCACGCCTGGCAAGATGTTCCTTTGTTGCAACAATTCGACGAAACTAATGCCATCCGATGTTTTTTGGTAAACTGTCTCGTTATGTAGAATAACACCGCTTATGTATTGTGTTAGTTGAGACTGTGACCAAAAAGTGCAAACACCTACGAATCAGAATTCTTTTACACTGCACAATATACTGATACATGTGGGATTGTATTAGTGAAATATGTTAAACTATTCACAAATACATATATGTATTAGTTTTCGGATTGGTGTACGCCCAATAATATTCCAAGAAATCGTGTCCCTGTTGCCAAGCAACTACATGTATGTACCTAGAAGAGCATGTTTGTAAATAGGATCAAAATAGCTTTAAACGTCTCAAACTTAATTTGTGCCTTGGTGTTAAATTGACGCAATGGAAAAGTATCAAAGCGATACAAAGATACATAATAATTTCGTGAATGAATTTTTTGGAAATGGAGAACCAAGGCTGACAAACAAGAAGACCGTTTACGTCGTCCGAAAAAATGAGTACAGATAACTAATTTGATAATCAGTATACGTCTATAAGACAGTATGTTCTATATTGACCTCATCGGCGGTAAACAACATCTGACGATAATTGCAGCGTTGAGTTTCCGAATTTTCGATATCAAGCTCTTCGAATCGCTCACTCAAGCTCGTTGGAGATTCGTCGCAAGCCATTATCCCTTTTCCACAAACAAGAAGTGTATCCACAATTTTTCGCAACTCAGCGCACAGAGCCGGATTCAATTCTCCATATTTTGTTACCGGCGACAATAACTACGTTATTTAAGAAGAAACATTAGTGGTTTATCACTTTTCAAATGTATAAAAAAATGGAAACCTTCATTCAAATTATATTTAATTTCAAACAGCTAACTTTACTAGCTAACAATTATAAATATATTATGTAGTATATAATTTAATGATATAAATATCCATAATACATATGTAATCATAATATTATATGACGATACTTTATTATCGTATCCAACAAAGCAATGACTAACTTTCGCAAGTTTAATTTGCACCAATTTCCAAATATGGTCAGTGTACAAAGTATTCGTACACCTTTAAAAACGGAATAACTTTTCTGTTATTGGATCAAGTGATTTAAATTTTTTAGAATCTTAGAGAAATTAGTTTGTATTTTAAAAAATGGATATACATATGTATATAATTGTGATAAAAAAAATTTGTTTAGGAGTGACTGCAATAAATTAATGTTTAATTTTAAATTCTAAATAAAGTTACAAAGGCCAACAAACGCTGCTGGTATGCGATCGAGTTATTTTTGATTTCGAATAGTGATCTTTTAGTAATCGAATCTTTCGCCTGGCAAATAAAAGATATCATTTTAGCGCGATTCCATGAACACTTTCTATTCCTATTTTTGTCTATAAGTAAATCTAATGTAAATATTAAATAATGAAACAATGTAATTTCATTTTATATTAAATGATTAAATAATAATAATAATTGTGCACATTCTTATTTGTATTAGAATCACAAGTTGTTATTGCGCTATATTTTTTGTAGTATAACAGTTGAACTGTACGTAGTATTTAAATGGTCTACATTACAAATATAATGCAAAATCTAATAAACCAATTCCGTCTGTTTATATGATTTCGAATTTTCACAGAATAATTTACCATTTGGAAATTGAAAAGATGCTATTTTAGTATAAATACGTGTACATACATATTAAAAATAAAATGAAATATTTATTAAATAATATTCTTGAAAATTTGTTTCCTTGATACTATTAGTAACATACAAAACTATTGCATAAATTTTGAACTTGGTTATTTTAATAATTAATGATTAACATAAAATAATGTACTTATATAATATAAAAGTTCATAAGTTACTTTTTCCTTGCAAGAACATTTGTCGCCAATCCGCTTCATAATTTTTCTTACTTTAATAAATACTAATAAATTTTAAAATTTGATGATTATTTAAACATGTTTTTGCAAGAAATTTTAATACAAAAATTTATGGTTGGACATACATTATAAAACAATTGAATTTTTATTAACGATACAATAATAGGGCACTTCTTATAAAAGTTAAAATAAAACAACAATCCATTTAAAGAGAATTATTTTTTCACATAATTATAGAAGATCCTGTCTCAATTGAGCGGTGCAAAATTGTCGGGGAAAGAATTATTAAAATATTCCAAAAGGAAAGTGCATATGTATACCATTTTAATTTAATATTCACATACTTAAAGTGCCGTTTCTAGAAAACGACTACCAACAGTTGAAAAATTATCATAAAAGACCCTATAACCATTCCTTACGTGTAACCTCACCATGAGAGGTTGCCTTAATTTTCGACTACTTTTTGAAATGGAAATCGATCAGGAAGTTACTTAGTTGTAATTTGCTAAATCAAGGTTAGTTGTAGTTATGTGCCAGTAGTATGTATCTGAACGCTGATAGTGCGTAAATTTTGTGAAATATTTGGTGATATTTTATCGTCAACGTATCCATCTATGAACAATTGTAATCTCTCATTCTGAGCGAGAACATATTCTACTAAGAAATTTTCTGTTTTCTTAAAGGTTATCTACCGATGCGACTTAGCGGTAAATACAAGATAAAAGACACAAGAATTGAATATCAGTTATATTTATGTGGTCTAGAAAGATAGAAAAAGAGTATAATGAGTAACAGAGATAAAAGTGATTTACGATCAGACCAATGTGTTAAGAGTAAGGAGGAAAGGGACCGAAGGCAATCAGTGTCTTCAGAAAGTGACAATTCTGAAGTTAAGAAATCCAGGCGCAACGCATGTAGTAAAGATAAAAGAAAAAAGTCGAAACATAGAAGCAGCTCAAGTAGTTCGAGTTCTTCTAGTGGTTCTAGTCGTGAAGCTAAACACTCCAATGACAAAGACAAAAAAAGCAACAAGTGGGATAAAAGATATGAAAATGGAATGCGTTTATACAGAACAAATGCAAGAGAAGGTAGAGGATATTATAAAGGACGCAGTGGGTATTTAGATAATTGGAAACGCGTGTATCATCACCGACCTTACAAGCACTCTGGGTTTTATGATAGAAGTAGGCTGCATAATAATTCACAATATCATAAATATAATAACGAAAGGAGGAATAATCGATTTTCAAATCATAATATTAGAAGACCACCATATAATAGGTCTAGAAGTAGGAGCAGTCAGAACTATGATTATCAGAGAGACGTGAAAGATTCCAGTGAATATTCAAGAGAAAGTAATTCGAAAGAAAGACATTTAAAACGTTCTAACACTGATAAAGTAGAACAGAGGAAAGGTAATGTGGATGATTCTTATTCAAAAGGAAAAGATAAGAAAAAGGAAGAAGAAGATGTAGAAGAAAAGACTGATCATTCTACTCATAAAAAATCTAAAAGGAAAAGGTCCTTGTCATCTTCAAGTTCTACAAGTGTTAGCAGTACCAGTAGTGACAGTAGTAGCAGTAGCTCTAGCAGTAGTAGTAGCAGTAGTAGCGACAGTAGTACCAGTTCAAATACATCTGAGGATGAGAGGAAACGCAAAAAAGCTAAGAGAAAAGCTAAGAAATTGAAGAAAGTTATGAAGAAACGTAAGAAGAAGAAAAGGATGAAGAAAAAGTTGAAAAAGAAGCTAAAGAAATCATCTTCTAAAAAAAAGACTCGCAATACAGACAAATGTAAGGACAATGTTTCAAAAGACATTTCACAAGAAATAGAGAAATCAAGAACAATGGCACCAATGACAAAAGAAGAATGGGAAAAAAAGCAGAACATAATACGCAAAGTATATGATGAAGAAACTGGAAGATATAGGTAATACGAAGACGAAGGGCGTCTACATTGATCTATTATAAATAGCATTCAAGAAATTTTATATTTTTACAGGTTAGTAAAAGGTGATGGAGAAATACTAGAAGAAATAGTGAGCAGAGAACGTCACAAAGAGATAAATAAGCAAGCAACTAAAGGAGATGGAGAATATTTCCAAGCACGCTTAAAAACCAATGTTTTCTGAACTATTTTTCTATGTATACTAAAGTAATACCCCTACATAGTAGTTACTTTATCATCAGTGTTAAAATCCAGTATGACAATATGTTTTATAATATTTCAAAGATAATACTTATGTTGTACATTAATAAAACTTATATACAATGTAATGTTAGATTACATTCACATAGCAAGCTATAGTTGGTATCCAAATGTTACAATATTATTAGCAATGAAATCAATTTAGATACTAAGTCAGTTTTATACAGATCTAATACAGAACTCTTGTATTTCACTATTAATATTCAATACAATGTACGAAATTGGAAATTTTTGTTAATATAATATACAGACATGGAAAGTAATAGACTAATACATTGAGAAAACTTTATAATTGTTTATTATTTTGGTAAATTGATTACATTATCTTCATAAATAAAAAATTAACGTTGAATAAGTCATCTTTGAAATATAAACTTTATCTTATTGCGCGCATGACTATTACTTAAGTGTTATGTACAAAATATTTTACAGAGTCATAACATTTATACAATTTGTCAATTGATTTTTTCTTTAATCGATATGAAAACTTAGGTTTTGATTTTCTTATTAAATACCTTACAAATGTAAAGTCAACTCATACAAACATTAATATTGTAAAAATAAATAAACAATGTAAATGCTAAAGTGTTGTAAATAATTGAAGAAAATTCTGCAGGTAAATGATTTAAATTATAACCATTTGTGGCAACCAATTCGTGGAAATTTAAAAATGTAATATAAGGAGTAAAGAAAGTTTTAGCAATTACATGTACATTACATTATAATCAATATAACTGAATAGAACGAGTTGTATGGCCGTCTCGGTAAATAGGGTCGTCAGTAATTACTGCACGACACAGTGGACATGAACGTTCTCTATCTAACCAGGTTGAAACACACGATTTACAAAAGATGTGGTTACAGAGTAGTTTCACTGGCATTGAGTATTCTTCGTGACAAATTGCACAAATACCTCCACATGCTGTTAACTCTTCTTTAGTTGGTGATACTCCCAAATTCTACAAAATTTTGAATTAATATTTTACAAATCTATACACTACTTATAAAACCAGGGTAATACATACCACATTTTGAAATAATTTGCAAGCAGCAGTTTGAAATAATTTTAAACGAGATACTAAATCAGTTCGTTTGCTGATTAGATATAACACAGAAATAAAAATTCCTAAAATCTTTTCTGGCCCTTGATATACTTCAAAAAAATAGTATAACCATGGACGTACAGGTACAACACATCGATAAAGTTGAGATGTTGCTTCGAACATGAGATAATATTTTCCCTGGAACAAAATTATCTCTTCATTTTCAATTTATTAATATTATGAGATGATTATGTACTAAAACTTACTCTTTTCCGAAGTGGCAGAATTTTGGAGGGTAGACATGTCAAAAAAACTTTACAAATGATAGTAATAAGTTTCAAAATAAAGTCTGTGATCAAGACAGACCATAGTAGTTCCCAGATTGTAGGAGGCTGGGTATAAGGAAAAAATATATGTGTATCATACTCAAAATGGATAAAAACTATACATGCCATAATATAACATGTGATAACTAAAAGAGAAGTCCAACTTTTATTATGTTGTTTTGCAATCTCATGTTTCACAACATTATTGGCATGATTAAATGTAACAAATAATACTAAAAAGTTTAATACACTGGCTTTATGATCATAAAGACCTTTGGCAAGTAAAAGAGAAATAAAAAAAATGTACTTTTGTAATCCTTTAAACAGTTCACGCGTTTCTGGACTAATTTGTAACGTTTCCGTAGAGTTTTCCTCTGCATTATTATTATTGTTGTTGTTGTTGTTGCTGCTGCTGCCACTGTTGCTGTTAATATTATGATTAATGGCAATGTTAGTATTATTATTGTGATTTTCACCCACAACTTCATTTGCAGCTTCACGAATATTATTTAAAAAATTATCCGTAGCAGTTGTTTGTTGGTGATGATGATTATTATGATCAGAGACATTGTGTGGCTGTGTATCATTTGTTGGTTGACCCTCAACATCAATTATATAATTATCCATTGAAGGAAGTATTGTACTCGATGGACTTTGAATTCTCTGAATGTTTAATAATGATGTTAATGTAATCCTGGGTCGCTATTAATAGGATGACAAAAGAATTGCTATTAATCACATCAATATGATAATTTGTACACTAAAAGTTTATACCATAAAATACTTACGACATGGACATGTTCTATCAATGGCCTAATACCTTCTAAAGTAGAAGATATATTATTTGCAAATATTCTAGATTGTTCCATAGTTCTAGTACTGAAATTAAAACCTCTTATACTAATAGATGGTACAAATCTGGTTGAACTTGGTGAATCTGTCATATTATCAACTCTGAAAACTGTTTGATGTCACATACATTTACTACATGAGGTATATCATGTAATATTCTAAATCATAAAGTGCATCAATTATCCTCCATTCTTTGCCTAAAATTACAATAAATTTTTATATTCAAATTCGTATAGATACATAATTTATTATAAAATAACACTTCTATTGCACAAAGTTGTAGGAGTGAGTATTGTACATACTTCAAAAATATTCTGATCCAAAAGAATTTTCAAAATACACAACAGCGATCAAAAGCACTATACATTATTAATTTGAACAAAAGTTTACGCACGATAGAATTTTTTCGCATAAACACTTCTAGGAAACTATCAATTAATCAGCATAAAGAAAAATTATCATAAATCCGTGTTTACACATTCATAAGAATGTAACATTGTCAAAACATATGGAAAAGTGGAAAGGGATGTCACATGATAGTTACCGAAAAAGAGTGTGCGTGTAGTATTAGCTTGCAACCATAAAATATAATCGACATATGTACATGTATATTTATTTTTTACAATGAATACATTTTACTCTACCACATTTATACCACGGCAATAGCAAAACAGATAGTTTTGTATACCACAGTTGTGAACTGTCTTCAAAAATTTGTCTATAAGCTAAAATTATTATTTTTTACGTGTGTACAAAATATAACACCAAACAAAGATCTGCATTAGGCGGGAAAATCGGGCGATCCCTACATAATTTTCGAACTTCTGTATCTTGCCGTCTTAAGTGGCGCTACACAAAAATTCTCTCCTTTCCAAAATTGGACAATACGTATACGGTAATTCCTACCTACGAGAACCCTAGCCAGGGGCAGCCAGGTTCTTATTCGTAGGGAAGGATGAGAAACTGCTTTGCTCTGATTGGCTGACGATTCAAATTTCCGATTTCGAATTAGTTTTAGAACGATCGAAGTTTCTTCTGTTCAAGAGGGTGAAGGTGGATTCCTTTACTCCTTCATCCTCTTCATCTTGTCGGAAATTTTTAATATTGCTTACATTTATGAATTATTTTAATGAAGTTTCTGTCACCTTTTAAATATTCAATTATTATTGTTTCTTACCAACATGTAATTCAATTCACAATAAATATTGACCTGTGGTCAGTAGTTGTCAGCACTGTTATCCTTTTTCTATTCTGTCTAACTGTAGTAAATCGTTTCAGATAATGACATCTCATCCGCCGAGGGATTATCATCCGTTGAGAGATGCGTATTAGCGACCTTGACATAATCTTAACATAACCCTAACATAGAAAAAGAAATTATTTTCAAACAATTCAAGTAATTTGTTATGTAAAGGCATTCAGTACATATTTTTAATAGTATTTGTGTCTAATACGTTAAATTCTTGAGACTTCATTAACGGTAACGGTTACACTTCCCGCGTAGTGCTAAAGCGGAAGTTGTAAATCTACCAGTATTTAGTATTCTATAGAGTGGCATTCTCATAAGCTAAGATCCGTCTCTGTACCAACGACGGCGCTAGAATAAAATTTCTTCAAATCTAACAAGATTGTTCTTGACACTCTTGCCTTCGATTTAGCATTACTGAGATAGTCTACGAACTGACGCCAAGCAATCAAAAGTTGATCACTCCACCGCAGACGGCGCTGAGATAGGAAATTCTCAAATTTTACATCACTGCTCGTACTCTACTGTAGAGTAGACAATCTAGAGAGTAGGGAGTTAAAGAGTAGAAAGAAGAGACAGGAAGAGACTTTAGTGGACTTCGGTGTACTTTACGTGTGTGATTGTGAACGACTTGAACGTTTTTTGAAGCAATTTTCGCGTCAAATTCTTCGAGTGCATGATATTAGTAACAAAATGGCAAGTCAGAATTATTTGAGCGATCCAAAGAATCCATTTTTCTCACTTGAAGATGACATCGACGACGAAACCTTTCTAAAAAATGCACCATCAAGATCTATTGGTCGTATCAACGATGATAATGAATTCGAAAGCAAACATCAACAATTATTACAACGAAAAAAGGAGATAGAAGAGCGTACAATACAATCATCTGAAAGATCCATTTCATTATTACGAGATTCTGAGCAAATTGGAGCTGCTACTGCAGAGGTAACTTAGAAATCATAGTTAAATATGTTAAACTTTGTCATGTATTGACATAGGGCGTTATACACAATGAACTTTAATAGATAACATTTCTTGGAAAACAAAAGTGATTTAATCATGTATTTACGTCAAACCCATATGAAATTTTTATTCCAAAAATTGTAATTTCTAATTGGCAATGATATCTATAATAAATTAATTTCTAGTTTGTTTAGAAATTGAAAGAGTACTAGTTTAATACGTGTTTTATAAAATATTATTATATATCAAGTTATTAATTTTACTCTAAATAAAACATAATATTAAAATAAGTAGTATTGAATTACTAATGTCGATGTAAGTAAAACATTACATTTTTATAATGTAAATAATGAAACATTATATTTTGTAAAAAAAAATGTTTTCATTATAGTTTCATTCTTGAAATTTCTGAAATAAGGTGTTAACAGTATTAGTATATTATATATGGAACAATTATATTTCTTTTGTTAAAGCAATAATAATACAATGTAATATTTATATGTACATCTATTCTATATATGTATACATATTATTGTCTTTATTTTAGGAACTCATTAGACAAAGAGAGCAATTAGAAAGAACAGAGAAAAGATTAGATGATATTAATAGTACTTTAAGATTTAGTCAGAAACATATTCAAGGAATAAAGAGTGTATTTGGAAGTCTAAAGAATTATCTAAGTGGTAAATCATTGGATGCACCTATACCATCAACTAAATTATCAGAGTCTTCTAGCTCTGAATCAATGACATCTCCAGCTCTATCAAATTCATTGGAACAAGTTCAAACTAATATAGCTAGTTCAAGCCCAGCATTGAAATTACGTGGTTTGTATGATGAAGATGATAGTTCTAATTCTATGACAAATAATGTAAGCAAGATTTTAGAAAAGAATTTAGATGAAATGAGTGGCTCAATTGCTAGATTAAAAGGTTTGGCAGTAGGATTATCAGAAGAAATAGATATACAAAATGATTTAATTGACAATATAACTGATAAAGCTGAGAAAACAGATATAATGCTTCAGAAGCAAAATAAAGATCTTACTCACTTACTAAGAAAATAAGTAAAATGTACAACGGATTTATCATATGTAAGGAAAATGTTTATTAGCTTAATTTTTGTACATTTTTAAAGTTTTTAACTTTTATGTACTGATAAGAAAAAGATGATATTATGTTATTTAGTTAAATGTAAAAATATTATATGTACTATTTCAACATCAAATTTATTTTACATCGTACTGAAATATAGTAATATGTAATTTCCAGGAATTATAACGTATACATTTGGAATAGTAAATAAGAATTAGATCTAAAATTAAATGGAACGTTAGAAATCACATACATCATCTTAATCATTTCTTTCTGGTTGAACCTACAGTGCATGATATACATATAGTTTCTTAAATGGCAATTTGACAATATATAAAGTATTAAAATGTCTCTTTATAAGTATAACAATTTTTACTTGATTTTAAAACAATTTCTACACTGCTTCAATCACTTGTATAAGACAATTTTTAAGCAAATTCGAAATAATGAGAAATGCTGTGATAACAAATAATCTGCATTAAGTATTGATATTGGAATGTTGCAATTTGATTCTTAATTGCGAAATAAAATATTTTTTTCGTAAAAAACTTTTTACACGACATCATGAAATCATAAAAACTTTTATGAATTTCAATCTTTATAATAAACAAGCTTATATTATTACTGGCAAAGTTCTAGTATTTGATACCATTTTGTAATAAATACAATATTTACTATAATTTCATATGACAAAATATTCGTAGAAAAATGTTTAGTAACTAGGAATTCCTAGTTTCATCATCAATATCATTCCAAACATGTTTTAAATGTTATAAGAAGATATTATTTAGATTATAAGATTGTTGATCTTGAAATCTTTATGTAAACTACATGTTATAGGTGCATTAAAGCAAAAATATAAACATATCGTTTCTTTACATTTTCCAAAAAGGTTTAATTTTTAGTAATTTAAGTTTTATTTAAAAAATTAACGTGGAATTGTATAATTGTATTATATAATTAAGTTTTCTGAGGCGTTTGTTAATCTTTTTAAATAGAAAAATTTGTGTCTGCTATGTATTGTGAAAGTTTGTAAAATATAAGAATTAGCGATGTAGCTAGTTAAAACGTATTATTAGCGATTTTTTGACTGTGACATTAGTAAAATAATTGTAAACCAATTGCAATTATTGTATAACATTTGTGAAGATGAAATATAGAGAATTATAAAGTCTACATTGTTGTTATATATTTATACATATGTGTCTGCTATATTTGGGTACAAACAAACAGTTACACTAATTTTATACTCTATAACACTACAAGTAGCTACATAAATTTGTTGACTGGTCTTAATCGAGCTTCTTACTTTGCCCCATCTACATAAATAAATGTAATTATCGAGTTAGTTAATTTAGTATGCTAACGCATTTTTTGACTGTAAACAAATACTAAACGATTATATTACAAAAATTTCTAACGCACCGGTCGTACTATTTGTATTACCACCTCCGCCGGAATTTCCGTTACCATTTTGTTGACCACGACGTCTGCCACTACATGGAACTCCATTATCATGATGTGGACCAGCAGCGACCCGTTCTAAATTCATGGCCACCGCAGATGTCTACAAATTAAATAAAATTAATATAGTTCACGTTAAAGGACTTTTATTTAATTTAAAAACTCTTCATAAAATAAGCACTTCACATAACGAAATATCGAAATAGTAGCATATGATGAAATACAGTTACTTATAATTAAAATACTCTAAAATAGCATTACATCAGATGCCAGTATTCTACCATTGATAAAACAACGTCTACATCCATTATACATACAGATGCCCTTTAGATTTACTTTTTTCTGAAAGGCCCATTTTGTCATTTGTTTTATCAATACAAAAAGAATGGTGGCAAAATTCCTGCCAACATATTCATTTGTTTAAATATTTTTCAAACAAAGACGCATCTTTAAAAACAGTTTAAAAATCTTTAAGTGTTGTTACTACCTGCCTAAATATAATTCCATCATTGAACGAGTACATTACTTTCATATTAATGAAAACCATGTGTATTAGTAAAAAAGTCGAAACATTAAAGACGTATTTATATCAATTTTAACATGAATTACGCATATATAGAATCATGAATTTTTAAAATACAAATCAGATTCTAAAATACAGATCAGGAAAAAGTACAATCTCATGGAAAGTATCAAAATAAAATATTTTTAAACATGAAATAATTTCAGATTTATTCGTTACCACTCTCGAATTGTAAGAAAATATGGTCACCATTATTATACATAGCTAATAAATCGTGTATGTGATGCATAGAGTGAAAACCAAAGTTATTACTACATAAATAAATTTAAGAGAAACACTGAAATTAAAACTTCACATTCTAGTAGTATCGTAAATAAAAAAACATTCGTAAATATATAAATGAAAAAGGTTACAGTATTTTCTAGAATATAATGTTTTGCAAGGCTATAATATTTTTCATAATAATAAATTTGTATGCTTGGAAATTTTATGAATAGTCAAAAGTTAATTTAAGTCTTTATATGTCCATTAAGTATTTCACGGCCATTATACATAGCATTTCAGATCGCATTATATTACTATATTAATCCCTAAATGCAATGCATGTTTGCTAATAACATTTTCTCGATCTTCAATATTCATTTTACGACTGCCAATATATATGTATGACTGTAACTATCAATTATAAATTATTAATACATAAATGTGGCGATAACATATAATAATAAACGTAAATAATAAAATGAAAAAAGTAGTTAATGTATTGTTAAAATCGTACCACAACAAGAAACAAGAAAACAACGAAGAAGCGAAAGTTAAAGAACTTCATTTTGCAGATGTTGCACTAGAAAACTGTTGTGTTTCAAAAGATCATCATTTTATACTACCAGAAGTCGCAATTATAAAGATAATCTTTCATCAGAAAAACATGTCCATTGTATTACTTCCTGTAATTTTTTTCGTGCGTCGTACAATTTTTTCCTTGATTTATTATGAGATATCTTTTGTAAGAAAAAAAAACGACAATGAAATAATGTAAAGCACATAAATTTCTTCATTTATTTTTTCACTAATATAATTTCTACATAGAATTTTAAGTAGTTATTTTTATAATTTCGATATATGACCATAATTTCAATAACTTTAATAATCGTTAAAATATGTTAGAATGTTCGGAATATCAAAAATATGCTAGGAAAATTTGTATACTATTTACAAGAATAGTACGATAACACTTTTAACAAAGAATAACAAGAAAGACACTTTTTAGATTTGTATTCAGCATATAAAAATCTATAACAGTTATTTGTTAAAATTAGAATACGAACGATAGTTAAAATTTTATAGCCAGAGCTATTACTGCATATGTTATTGTTCCCAGAGAAGTGAAGGAAGAATGTAATTTCATTCATTGCAGATTACGTAAAAGTGACACCTTCATACATACACATTTTACAATACAAGCTTATATTTTTATATATAAATAGTAAGTTATTGTGAGAACGACTGTTGTGTAGACTATTGTGTAACATTTGAATCCTTTTCAGCGATAGCAGATCAAAATGCTCATTTTTTAATAATATTCAGTTTGTGAAATTGTGCAAATTTTTTAAACGTCGTTGTCTACCATACTTCGCTTTAAATATTACCGCGCTCTGAAAACATTTAAATCGATTGAAATTAATTTTCCACATAGTCTCTCCTTTTTCTTCCATCCATTAGTCAGAGAAAGGAGTAGAAACATCGTCCTAAAAAAGTAGTAATGCTGTTTATATGTAAGATTTCAAGGTCAACTAATTTTAATCTTAATACATATGTTGCATTGTAAATAGTTTCGTACTATGCTGAATGTGTCTAAAGGCAGCCATGACAGTCAAGGATTTTGATTATGAAGAGAGGGTATGTACTTAATGACATTGACAAACAGGATTCACAAGTTGCTTGTTGTTTGTGAAGAACAGTTGTCAGGAGAAACACACAGAAACAGCATGTAAGAGTCCCGACTATGTATTGGATAATCCTGTTAGGTTTTCTCTACCATCGTACATATATGTATGTGTGTATGTAACTAGGTTTTCTGGTAAATTCTATGCATAGGAAATTGATTACTACCTCAAACAAGAGATGCGAATTGAATGCGAGACCAGTTCATTTCTGTCTGCTTCTGACTGGAACTGTCTGCAGAAGTTTGTACGTGTAGTATAAACAGATTTTCTGTGAAGCGTTATTTTATTACTTAAAATATACATTAAGACATAAAAACGTACGTATATTTAAATAATTATGTTAGGAAATTAGGAATACTTTATAATTCTCTGTATTGTTATGTTTGTCGGTCGTGTTGTATTTGTTTAGTTCTATAAAGGGTATATCACGTTAATTTTGAAATGTAATAATTTGTTTCCTGTATTATCACTTTTTAACATTACTATAATAAATCATTTTACATTCTGCTGTTTCATGTGGTGAATATTTTTCTACCTTATTGTTATAGTTGTTGTTGAGCACAAATAAAATGTAATGATAAAATTTAAATATATTAAAGATGCTATAAGGATTAATTTTTTATTTCAGTTAGAATGACTGCTGTGGATATATCTCCCAAAAAGGATGGAGGGGTATTGAAAGAAATTATTAAAGAAGGTATTGGAGATGAAACTCCAACACCTGGCTGTAAAGTAACTGTACATTATGTTGGTACTTTAATGGATGGTACAGAGATAGATTCCAGTAGAAACCGTAACGAACCTTTTAAGTTTGATCTTAAAACAGGAAGTGTTATCAAAGGATGGAATATTGGAGTTGCTACTATGAAAAAGGGTGAAATTGCAATGTTGACTTGTGCTTCTGAATATGCATACGGAGCTATGGGTAGTCCACCACGTATTCCTCCAAATGTAACTCTTAAATTTGAAGTAAGTTAGGTACTAGTTAACATGCTAATACACTATAACTGTTAACAGTAATAACACTAGTACAATTGATAATAGGTTTTTTAAATCTAAGAATTTGTTTTTCAGTTTTACAAAAAGGATTAGTATTAGAATGGGTACTAGAAATTTATAAAATTTCTGTATATTATTATTCATTTTTGTTTTACAGATTGAAATGATTGATTGGGTAGGGGAAGATTTGAGCCCTCTCCAAGATGGAAGTATCGAAAGGCATCAAATTATTCAAGGAAAACATCTTAGTTCTCCAGCAGAAGGAGCTTTAGTGAATAGTAAGTGTAATAAAATATACAACAGTTATTTAAACAAAAGGTAAAATATATTTTCTGTTAAATGTAGTACATTTTATTTCAATTTTATCCTTATTTAGTTCATTTAACGGGAATGTATGAAGGCAAGGTATTTGAAGATAGAGATGTAGAGTTCAATCTCGGTGAAGGAGAAGATTCTGGTATTATAGATGGTATAGAACAAGCTTTGAGACGATTTAAGAGTGGAGAGAAATCAAGACTAATAATAAAAAGTAAACATGCATTTAAAAATGAGGGAAAATCAGAATTTGATATTCCCCCGGATGCAACCGTAGAATATATTGTAGAATTGAAAAGTTTTGAAAAGGTAATTGTAATTTCAACAACTATGTTATATTAAAAGTTGAAATTATTTGAATTACGGGTTTTTTTACATATATTTCAGGGTAAAGAAATATGGTATTGGGAAAGTGACAAAAAGATAGAGCTGGCTAAAACGTATAAAGAAAAAGGTACAAATTACTTTAAAGCTAACAAGTATACTTTAGCTACTAAAATGTATGAAAAAGTTGTTTCACTTTTGGATTATAAGAATGACTTCGAAAATCTAGAGGAACGAGATAAACTCATTTTATCTGCACATTTAAACCTTGCTCTGTGTTACTTAAAGCTAGACCAAAATGTTGAAGCAAAAGATCAGTGTAATAAAGCTTTGGAATTGAGTTTTGAAAATGAAAAAGCATTATACAGAAGAGGACAAGCTTTTCTTGCACTGGCATCACCTGAAATTGCAATTAAAGATTTTCAAACAGTGTTAGAAATACAACCAAAAAATACAGCAGCTCTTAGAAATATTGAAATCTGTAATACCCAGATTAAGGCGCAACTAACAAAAGAGAAGAAATTATATGCAAATATGTTTGATAAATTCGCTCAGGAGGATAAACAGGTTTGTGAAAAAGGTTTAAAGGTTTAATTTATTATTGCAGATTTATTTAGTGCTTATGAGTGTGTTTTTAGCATATTTGCTAATAAGCGAGTGGTTTGTTTATTTGTGATTTAGAAAATGTAAATTATATAGTATTGTTGATTCATCTTCTATAAAGTCAATTATAGTTTTGCATGACTAATTATTTAAAAAAAAGTTCTTACTTTATATTCGTATAATATATTTCATTATACATTGTTAGTAATGTCTCAGAAGGAAGAGGAGAAGCTACGAGAGCAATCAGATGTAATGAATGTGACATTGGGTGAATGGGGGCAAGAAGAACGACCTGGTGGTAGAGATGCAACTGCCTTTGAAAAAGAGAATCCGAACATACTTATGCTCAACGCCAATGGTACCGGAGAATTTCAGGACATGTGAAATGTTCTTTCCACACTTTTTACTGCTGACACTTCGATGTTTCATCAGTTATTATTTCCTAATGCCTTCCAAATAATACATTATTTTAACAGTACAAAACGAAAATGTGTACTCATTAAATTCATGAATATTTTGTGACATCTGGTTACAGCCTAGTCACCAAATTTATATCTAATGCTCATCATTTTCATTGAAAAGAACTTGATGTGTAATTATTTCATTCCTATTTTATGTAAGAAAATCATTTGTCATGAAAATAATAAGATTTATGTATATTGTAAGTTTACTTCATAACTTTGGTTAATGTAAGTGATATTAATTAAAGAAATTTGCATTTAAAAGTATGTTTTTTCATTAGTAACATAGAGAATACAGGAGTGTACACGCCCGGTTTTTTGATATGCTAATGCGATAACTGACTAGACCGTGGTTTGAAAGATCGGTTCAAATGATATTATTTTTGGTAATATTGGGTTCTACGTTACTGCGATAACAACACTACAGTAATGGGACCTACTCCTGTATGCTTTTCTTACGCTCTAAGCTGGCTCGCACATTCCCACCATGTTACTGCGCAAGAGAACGAGATACGATGGAGAGAGATAGAATGATACCCGTCAGATTTTATGTGTGATGTGCACATGGATAGGAAACCTAGCTTGCTTACTTTGCAGCGTCACACTTTTCGCGCTTTCGTTTGGTTGGCGCGCCATCTGAGTCACGCGTCGTGAAATTCTATTTGTTCTTAAGTAAAATTTGTAATAAAGGGAGCCATAATGAATTCTGGTTTCGTTCTGACTCTCTTTCGAGTCTACAGTTACAGCAACCTCCACGTGGCGCGACTCGGGCAATCGATGTAATTTTCAATTTCAAATCAGTTGTAGATCGGAAGAAACTTCGATTATTCTATAACTAATTCGAAATCGGAAATTACATAGAGCTAATGGTTGTGATGTAGTGTTTGGATAAAATGGAGTTTTTAAATGGTAAATAGATGCAAAAATAGACTTCGCAAATACGTTTTCGAAAATCACATTAGGCAACAGATTTTATTATTTGAAGCTTCTTTAAAAATCGAATTTTGTATCGCGTGCCTCTAATGGCGCGCCAATCGAATGGATGCGCGAAAAGAGTAGACCGCAAGCACGGTAGAGTGAGACAAACTACACTGTTCGTTGGTGTGACTTCTTTTATATGTGTTGTGCCGCTTTCATCTCTCTTATTCATTCGCTGTTTTCCCTCCTTTTCTTTGACTGTGAGGGCAGCACTGTCTTACCAGTAAATTGCCAACCAATCAGAAAAGAAAAATTTTATATTAACCCTTGCTAACGGATCGTGCTGTGGCCTGGAGGCGTGCAGGAGTAGGATCCATTACTGTATACGTACAGTAACAACAAATATATATATACACAAACCACGAACTATACCGTGGAAACCTAGGCGTAGACATATTATTTACAATCGTGCTTTCCTTTAATATAATTGTATTACTAAATACAGTATATAATAATTCAATTTCTTTACTTGATCTTCTATTTTCAGAAACGTAGCGCCATGTTAGAATATGTGTTAATTAGAAGATATGTAATCCTTAACAATTTTTATTATAGTCTTACTTGCATTTTATTAAAAAAAGAATAGATTAATTTATTAACTAAAACACAAATGCATGAATTTTTGAGCTTATGTTATTGACTCAATTATGTGCGTCGTTTAGTGTGTAAGAATGGTAGTCAATGATAGGTAGTCATCAAGTTTTTTCGTTAGTTTATACGGCCGACTCAGCATAAAATGGATTATGTAGAAAGATTTGCCACGTGATCATAGTGACAAACAGTAATTTGTTTATTAATGGCTTGTTCATATTGTGTAACGTATACTAAATTTATCTTGCAACCATATTGGTGACTCCTTTTAGGAGGAGCTATATAGGGTGTCACAAAGTTATGTTACTTCCGGAAAATGAGAGGATCCTAAGGTCACTTGAAGTAACTTTTTCCTTAGCGAAAATACAATTCTGGCTTTGTTTACGAGTTATTAACAAAAAAACACTGATCGATGAGAGGTGAGCTCCGCAGGCACAAGGCGTTCGAACCAATGAGCTGTCGAAGCCAAGTTCTGTTGATTGGCTCGGCCAATTTTGATAATTCGTAAATAAAGTCATCTTCGCTAAAAAGTTACTTCAAATGACCTTAGGATTCCCCCATTTTCCGGAAATAACATAATTTTTGGACACCCTGTATAATCAATTGTACGTTTCTCGTAGTTTTTACCTAGCTGGTGTAGATTACGGTCAACAGTGCATATTACATCTAGGGGAATTTTTGCAAACTATGCACTTTACATCTATAGGTTTATAGTCTTTATTCCCTGTGATTCTCTGCATTCTCTGTCAGAATACGTTCGAAGTAGTCTGCTAAGTGAGAAGCGGTTAAAAAATTCATTGAAATGCCTAATATTATAAATGACGTTAAACTAGATTTTAAAGACGTTTTATTACGTCCTAAGAGGAGTACATTAAAAAGTAGATCTGATGTAAGTAATGTTTTTAAAAATAATAAAACTATATGAATATCTACATTTCTTGCTTTTCGTTTTTTTCAAAACGAAACGGTAATAGTATGAATATTTAAACCAATTTAAAATTGTAATAGTGTTACACGCCCAAGTTCTTCCAAGGATTTGTAACAAAAAAGTACTCTTTTATACATTCATATAAAGAGTCCATACATCTATGTTACTTAAAGATTATACTCTTTTATTTAAAAACGATTACATTATTATAATATTATAACTACTGTAATGTATGTTATAGTGAAATATTTTATTGAAGCATTTATTACATTTTTATATACTTATCTAATCTTAATTTTAATACATTTAAATATTTTTAACTGTTCCTAGGTTGATCTTCTTAGAGAAATCACATTTAGAAACTCCAAACAAACATATAAAGGAGTACCTGTGATGGCTTCAAACATGGATACTGTAGGAACATTTGAAATGGCAAAGGCTTTATCAAAGGTATATTGGGATTATTTATTATATGTTATTAGTACAATATATCTAAAACAATTCAATTAATTAAAATGAAATGTTTTAAGTAAAATACCTATTTTAGCATGGTCTTTTTACTACTGTTCATAAATACTACACACCAGAAGAATGGAAAAATTTTGCTATTGAAAATCCTAATTGTCTCCAAAATGTTGCTGTAAGTTCTGGTACAGGGAAGGAGGATTATGAACGATTATCAAACATTTTAGCAGCTGTACCAGAGATATCATTTATTTGTTTAGATGTAGCTAATGGATATTCACAACATTTTGTTGAATATGTTAGAAAAGTCAGACTTGAATACCCTAATCACACAATAATTGTAAGTAATTGTAGTATCATTTTTACAACTTTTCTAGAAACAATATTAAAAATATTAATTATTTAGAGCTAACATATATTTGGTATTTGAATGAAAAAATTAATTATTGCGTTTAGGCTGGGAATGTAGTAACTGGGGAAATGGTTGAGGAGTTGATACTCTCTGGAGCTGATGTGATCAAAGTTGGAATTGGCCCTGGATCTGTGTGCACAACACGAATGAAAACTGGTGTGGGATACCCACAATTAAGTGCTGTTATTGAATGCGCAGATGCAGCTCATGGCTTGAAGGGACACATAATATCAGTAAGTCTTGTTATTTGCATTTACTTTATAATAATTTTTGTGTAAGTATTCCTTGATAGTGTAATTCTACAGATATACTATTTATTTTAGGATGGAGGTTGTACTTGTCCTGGAGATTTGGCAAAGGCTTTTGGTGCAGGAGCAGATTTTGTAATGGCAGGTGGTATGTTTGCTGGTCATGATGAATGTGG
Organism: Augochlorella aurata; assembly: GCA_028455555.1. Lineage (NCBI taxonomy): Eukaryota > Metazoa > Arthropoda > Insecta > Hymenoptera > Halictidae > Augochlorella > Augochlorella aurata. Next base: position 12,188,026 of record CM052164.1, read on the forward strand.
AGGAGAAATTATAGAGAAAAATGGAAAAAAATTTAAGTTATTCTATGGTATGGCATCAAGCACTGCAATGAAGAAGCATGCTGGAGGTGTTGCTGAATACAGGTCTACAGTCTCAGCAGTATAATAATTGTAAAATATTTTACATTCCTAATTTTAATAAATTTTGCGTCTGTTTAGGTCTTCAGAAGGAAAAACTGTAGAAGTACCTTATAGAGGTTCGGTAGAAAATACTATTCTTGATATGCTGGGTGGTTTACGTTCTGCATGTACGTATACAGGTGCAGCACGATTACGTGAATTACCTCGCCGAGCTACATTTATACGTTGTACACAACAGTTAAACCCTATGTATGGTCCACTACCAGAAATTTGAAGTCTCTCCAATAACTTGATTTATTGTACAACGAAGTTTAAAAAAATACTTCACTTATTGGGCCAATTATTAAATATATATTATTTGCTGGCAAATAACGTTTATATAGAATTTTAGAAGCTTTAATTAACACGAGTGTACATATGTTGCGGGAATAATTTTGAACTACGTTGAATTCAGCGAATTCAAGAAAAACAACGATCGCTTAAAGCACAAATATACATTTTGTTATACGATTTATATCCTTGCTATGAACAATGTACGCTTAGCTTTACATATTTCTGTATACATATACTCTATACCAAAGTAGAAGTTTAAACATTAGCAAATGAGGTATTAATCTTACCAAAACATTTAAAATTTTACCTCTGCAAATAATTTTGCTTAATTATAAAGTTTATACTTTAACAAGTTGATTATATAATACACCTTCGTAGTACAAAATGTTTTAGCATGTTACGTTAATCAGTATGCTTATGTCAAGTGAAATATTATATTTTAAAAGATTTAAGAAACTATGATGCCAAAATAATTACTTTATAACTATTTTATGTATAATACAATTAGCAAATATAATTTGTTAAACAAAGTCAAGACTGTTTTTTAAAATAAACCTATTTACAAACCTCAAATTCCTATTTTTCCTTTTATAAATTCTTTTTTATTTTTTAATTGATACGTCTTTGTAGAAACGAAGAAAACAATGAGATACTCCCATTCCTGAAACATTTTCATTACCTTTTATGTTATTTTAAATTTAAGTATGTTACGACTGTTACATTTAAATAAAATAAAAATATAACACTTTTAAAATATAGTTCATGTTTATTTTATTTAAATGAACTTTTTAGATTACAACGAGTGATTTCGTTACTTACAGAATCCTTAAATAGTATAATAATATTTATATTAACTCACTTCAATGAACTGCAATTAATATGCATGTATAAAATACAAAACATTGTAAACGAAACGAAGGAGATTTGTATAATTTAAATATCTAAGAATATATTTAAAATATTCCTCAAAATTATGAACAAAAAATTATTAATATATACATATATTAATAATTTCAATATCACGGTAAAAAAAAGTGTCGAAGTAGAAATAAAATGACATTAAACCAGTGCCGTTTTAACAGACTACTGAAACAAAAAGAGAAAATCAAAATTCGTAGATGTTCCAGTTTGTCATTTGTATACAATATTACAAAAAATATAACATTAATTTTGTAATTTTATTAATTATATGCATATTAGGTACAAACAAAGATTATATTTTTACAAAGTAATACTTGTACAAAATTGTTAGAAGCCTATTACTTATTTTTATAACATATATGTACATTATAGGTATTTTATTAACAAATCATAGTTAAATAATTCAACGTAAATAGAATAATTATATACTATAAATTGCACTAATATTTTTTATCCTGAAAATTGAATGTGTTTAGATCTAAATAAAGTCATTAGAATTCGTATAAATTTACTGTTTTGTGAATACAAAATTTCTATTTAGTGTTATATTATTCAATATGTATGTATTTATACATATATAATGCTGTTTACCTTTAAAAGAAATGTAAACTTCTTTATTGAAATAAAAGTACAAATTGAGACAATGCTTAAACATATAAAACAATGATTACAAAAAAACATAAATATTAAATAATAATTTATTTTCTTCTGCTAAAAGATATTCAATATATCTATATTCCGAAAAAATAGGGAAAAGTAAAAAGATGTTCACTTTTACTTTCACTGTGTACTTGTAGGTAAATTTCGTATGTAATAGGTTTGTTGTTTCCATTGCGCATAAATAACATAAAATATGCGTTACTCTTGTAAATGTGTTTTTCTTTAACACTTCAAGCGTAAATATAATAAAGGTCAGCGAAGTCAAATATTTTAATAATCTTCTAGTTACTAGAAATAATTCTTGAGATTTTTCGTTTTGAAACATTCAGTTTTAACTCACAAACATGTAATTGAAATATAAGAGATATACAATCGTCAACGTTTTTTAAATCAGATAATTTGGAAGTCAGTGGTTTACATGACTAGTAAAAGTTGTCGATAATTATCTATTATAATTATTAGATTCACGTGAATAACCATTTAATAATAAACAATATATACGATTATACAAATTATGTAAACAGACAGTGATCTGATATGCCATCCATCACTCTCCAGTTTTGCAGGTCCTGATTCCTTTGAATATAAACAGACAGATTGCTGAATAAAAAGTTTTAAATGGTAGATCCCCTTGATGAAATTTATCGAAGCACGGGTATACACATTCCTACAACTGGCAGCTCCAAAAATCTAAAAATAGTTGTGGTACTTGATAAAAAAAATGCAAAGGAACCAAGGTAAAATTGTATTTAGTATTGTTATAATAGTATATATAGTGTACGTAGACCATCATATGTGTGTCATATTTTCTTGCATACATAATATGTAAAATAATTCATAAACGATAAAAAGGTACTTTAGCTGTTATTACAGCTATTTACACTACCCATATTTTGTAATTTACTGAAGGGAAATGTTTCATGAATGAGACAGTGAAACATAAATAATGACATATTGAAATAAGTATCTAAATGTTTCTCTTATCAATACATTTTAACGATAATTTTTAGTATCTTTAATGATAAATGGGAAGCATAATAATATGGATATAGTTGTCGAATCCTCGTTCCTGTTTCTGACCTGCCGCTTCACCTGCCAGTTTTAATTTATATTACAATCAGGTGTTATGGAACAAAAATACATACAATGGTATATATGTAAAACACAAGTAGACACCATGCCGATACTAATGTTAAACTTCTGGCGTTTCTTATTACTTAAAAGTAAACCATGAGTATCCTACAATATGTATATATCTTTGTGTGTAAAAAAAACACAAAATATTATAGTATAAATAGAATATATTCGATTCTAACGTCATTCTTTGAAGTGTATGGTTTTTGCGAAGCGATCAACTATCGTAATTTATTGTAAACAGTTATATGAAGTTACAGCAGGCATTAACCGCATCCCGTTGGGAAACTATCTGAAAACTATCTGAAATAAACAAACAATTATAATAAAAGATATGAATCATACGCAGATATGAATATATTTTCAAAGGTGTAAAATATATTATTTTAGTAACCAGACAAAATAGCAATATATTGCGAATTTATCAATTTCATGGACATACAACTCCCTGAAAGTATCAACAGTTATCAGCGCGCATATAATACTCCCTTCCTCTTACACCATTGATTTTCATAATGAACAACGAATATCAAGCCAATATAAATATAAGTGATTCAATATAATAGTGTATGATGAATTGTATAATTAACACGTTCAATCCTCTGTAAAGGATAATAATCATAAGTTGTATTTTTGAGATACAATGTACATTATTGAGAGAGAAAAATTATCGGACGTAAACAGACGATTTTTATGAATGTGAACAGGATATAAATAGGCTATAAGTTGAACGTGTTAATAAATAAATATTGTATATGTAGGTACGTACGTACGTACGTACGTATGTATGTATGTATGTATGTATGTATGTATGTATGTATGGATAAATATCACGATAAATTCTATTTCATTTGGTTTTAAGTTAATACAGTATTGTTTATTTATAAGGAATACTATAATAATGGTAATAATAGTGGTGATGATAATGGTGATGATGACAATGGTAATAATAATAATAATAATAATAATAATAATAATAATAATAATAATAATACCAATAATAATAATTGCATATGTGTAGTCTTCACGACAATTAAATATGTTTGCGTTTTACGTATATTATGTATAATAATCACATCAACAAGAACTTCAACTACAAAGTTTGATGACTTACAATTTGATTTCAAACTATAAAAATAATTATTACAGGCCATGAGAAACTTGGAAATTATGTAACGTGCATTAAATTTGATTCAAAAACTTTGCATTTGAATTTCGTTAGTGTTCCATACACGAAACAAATGCTTTAAAACATTTATTTATTAATACGATAAACGTTTTTTAAAAGATACCTCAAAGTATATCAAAGGTACATGTTTTAGTGCACTCAATTTTACATTGACTTAATATAAAAGCAAATGTTAAAAGAAATTGTATGATAATAAAAGATGTATTTAATACTACTTTCATATTTGTAAGTTTATTAGTTATAACTATATCGTTAATGCTTAAGTGAAATTATAAATATCTGGATGATAAATACTTTTAGAATAAAAGAAAATGTTTGTATCACACAATTTCTTAATTGTGTGTAATATTGGTACTGACTACAAAAAAATACTTACAACTTTATGTTTTCCTTGGCGAAAGTTTAACTTTCTGCATTCGTTTGTGAATACGGGTAGTTTTGATAGCCTGTTGGAAAAGACGGATTTTGCTGCCCAGCCTGTGGTTGCGTATTAGATCCAGCCCCTGCTGCTGCATAGTAACTCGCCGGAGTTGAACCAGGATTTATTGTCGGATAATTGCCATATGCTTGTGGAAAAGCATTAGGTGCTGCACCTGCTGGACCAGACTGTCCTTGCATGTTCTGTTGCATTTGTTGTTGAGCCATTTGATTGTTTTGCATTCCCAACTGAATAATTAAACATGTTACTTTATCTTCTTATAATACATTTTCTAATCTAATTTACTTGTTTTTGGTTTTTAACATACCTTTCCTGCTTTCATTTGAGCTTCTATAGCTTCTGCTTCTTTTATTTTACCAATACTTCTATAGTATTCCGCCCACTGCGCACTATAATCTGCTTGGCCTCCGTTTTGAGTAGCTCCCGTTTGTTGCTGTTGTGGTTGAGCCTGTTGTGGCTGTGGAGCTGGCCCAGCATTACCTGCTGCCGAGGCATTAGCTTGATTTTGTGCATTCCCTATACAAAAATACTTATAAAATATCCTCAGGTTTCATAAATACTAATAGAATCACAGTATTTCACCTGACTGTGGATTATGGTCTTGTTTCCCTTGTTTTGCTTGCTGCTCTATCATATCTGCTTCTCTATGCATACCTAACGATCTGTAATATTCTGCCCATTGTGCACTGTAATCTGGCTGTCCTGTTTGTGGATTTACTTGAACAGGAGCTTGATTAGCTGAACCTATAACAAATAGTTATATACCTTAATTTGAATACTTTGAACTTTTCTATGTAAAATAAAGATAAATGTACTTGTGTCTGCAGTTTGAGGTTGATTTGGCCATGCTTGATATGCTGTTCCAGCATTCCATGTCGGATTATATCCGATTGCACCTTGTGTACCGGTAAACGATGTATTAGCTGGAGCCTTTATATTAATACACACATAATTAGTAAAAATCACAATATATAGTACTTTTGTCATGTTCACTTGTTGAATTGTAATAGTGTCACATAATTACCATGCCCAACTTTTCACTAAATATTCGTTTTGCGTGTTCCACTTGTTCAGGATTACCACGAATTATGAAAATTTTCTCATTTTCATTGCTTTGATTTCTTCTATCTAATTCACAATGAGCTCCAGTTTGTTGATTTATTTGTTTGATAGTTTCACCACCTAGGATAGTCGAAATAACTAGTTATGTATTAGTCATAAACTTAAAATCGTTTTCATATTTTTATATAATTTTACCTTTCCCAATAATAATTCCACATTTTGACGATGGAACGGTAAATGTTGTTTCTATTTTATCTTGCATAGGTCCTCCTTGGCGTCTATCCCACCCACCATATTCATTCGGATTGCGGTTACCACCAAATCCATTGCCCCGTGGACCACTTCTTGCACTCATGTTTCCTCTACCATCATCTCTTCTCTGGTGACAATATATTAATTATTAATCAAAGATAAAATAGTATCCCCCCTTATAAATAAGAAAACCAATCTACTGAGACGAAACATGTGTTTTCTGGATAACTAATAATTTTGACTCATGCTCTTCTGCTCGCTCGTTATGAAAATAGTGAAAAAGGTTAAACTTACCATTACACTATCAATAAGTTCTTGAATGCGTTGACGAACTTGTTCTACAGCCTGATGTTTTCCAGATAGTATACATTTTCTATCTCCAGGACCATCTTCTCTTCCTTGTTGAAATTGGACTCTTGCACCAGTTTCTGCTTGTATTTTCTTTATCATATCTCCACCTTTACCAATAACAACACCGACTGCTGCTCTTGGAACAAGTACCTAGATATAAATAAAATTTATTTAAAACATTTTTCTGTATAAATATTATTGGTCCATTGTGCATCTATAAAAAAGAATATTATACCTCCACGCCATCAGTAGTTCCAGAACCATGATTGAAACTGCTTTCATTCGAATAATTTCCACTTCTCTCACTACCTCTTGCACCTCTATGAAACATTTGCATTTCTTTTTCGGCTATTAATTCATATACTAATTGTTTGGCATATTCCACTTTTTGTGGATCTCCAGTTATCCTGTATAAAGAAAAATACAGATAACTTTTCTTCTTTTCCAGGTTAGCATGTTTACAAAATAACTTATGATGTCAATTAACACTATGCCATCCGCACATCTAATCGAGATTCTTTCGTTTTGGCGCCGGTAGGATTAACTCACATATTTTATGTATATTGTAAGCGCACGGCACCGATGTGGTGCCACCGGAAGGCATAGTATTAATAGGTTACAAAGTGTAAATTTTGGTCATTACCTTAAAGGTTTCTCTTGTTCCTGTGATGGACCTTCTTGTATAACTACCATTTTTGCTCCAGATTTTTCTTGAAGCTGTTTTATCGTTTCACCTCCTTTTCCAATAATTAAACCAACTTTAGGTCCAGGTATCATTATTTCAACGAATCCTGGATGTCCCATCATACCACTACCACTTCCACTCATATTCATGTCGCCAATTCCTTCAGTTCTACTTCTTTGATTGACAATTGACAGTACCAATTCTTTAGCTCGACTGAAACATATACAATTTACTTGTGCAATATTGTATAACAATGAAAATTTCTTTTTAATACAAATATAATCTATTAATATATAGTAATGTAATTTGTTTGCAACACATAATGAGATGTCTACAGTGTGCCAAAACATTAATAACTCATAAATATCACATTATTTTTTCTTCAACAAGGAGTTTTTCCTTAAGTGTATAATAAAATTAAATTTCATGTTAAAACGTCATAGGCTTAATTATAAGCAGATTTAAATAAATAAAAATTTCAATTTTCTTCCTGTTGCGAATAACTCGTTCCCATGCATATCCTATCCTCCTTTCTTCCTTCTTTCTCCACATCCTATTGAAAGCAAAAAACTATTAGTAAGTACAAAATTATGAAATTAAAAGCCACAACTTATCGATGAGTTTTCAATGATAAAATGTTTGGAAGCATATATAAAGTCAAGTATGAGACCGCTATTCACATCCAGGAGCTAAATAAAGATTCTGTAAAACATTTGACAATTTCAATATGCGAAAGCATATAACCTACATTGGGGAAATGGATGTTAACATGAAGTGATAGCATATGAGGTATACTAGACATACAGAAACTATTTTGTACTTGAAACACATTTTCTAATAGGTACATTTTGTGAATATGAAACAGTGTAATCTTATATTAATATAGAAATGGGATTTTAAAAGCCATATTGTTAAAAGAAATAGTTGATTCTTTCAGGTGTTTCTAGGAAATTTATCAGTAGAAGTAGACAGAGAATTTGTCATTTAAGCAAATATAAGGAAAAGAATATTGTTATATATGTGTTCACTGGAAAATATGTACATACACAAATATAAATACATATTTATATGTATGTACATACCATTCTGTATGTATACCATATATTCAATACATGTATACACACATATGAACATGGCACATGGGTATATGTACAAATGTAAGATATATAAATACATATATATTTTGCTTTATCTAATATAATTAATAAATGCTACTTGCTGTAGCACCAGAAAATAATCCTGTCTTCTAAGTAATAGTTTAAAGTAAAAAATGTATTGCACACAAAGTAGTTAATATAAACAAAATAAGAAGGAAAAAACAAGTTACTTGACAGCTTCTCTTGAGCCAGTTAATGTGCAAACACGTTCAGGTAGCCCACCACTTTCAGGTGCCATCTGTATCTTACATCCTGTTTCACTTTGTAATCTTGTTATTTGTTCTCCACCTCTTCCAATTACTGTAAACATATCATTATTAATTGTCAATGTACAAAATTGTGGGCGATATTGGTTTAATAATTAGAACTACTATCAAACTATTTTAATATACATAATATATATCTAAGTTTTCCTCATGTAGAATAATATTAATAGATAGCTTTATGTTTGATTATAGAAAACTATGCAAAATAATTGTGTCATTTTTTTTTACTTACTTAGACCAACCATTTTATCAGGAACTCTGATATCTTCATTACAAATACCTCCTACATTTCCCATTGGGCCTGATGATCCTGCTTGACCTGTTCTACCACTCTGATTGCTTGAATCTCCTAAAGAATTACTTCCTGGTGGACCACGAAGTCCTATTAGTGGGTCGGCTACTAACGATGCCATTTTCTTAGCTTCTGGTTCTGAAAATGGAATATAGCCAATGTTAGCATGTTCAATGTATGTACTACAATAACAGTTGCAATATTGTTATTTTTGTAATAGGTCATTGCTTAATACATGTAAAAAGTAACTATCAAGAACACAAAGAAACTTTCTTTACCTGTACCATCTTCAAGAGGACGTTTCAATTTTGCATCCTGATTATTTTGAGCACTAGCTGGATTAATCTTCGCAGCTATCTGAAAACAAAAAAGAACATATTTTAAATATCAAGAAGTTCATAATTACTGCTAAATTATAAATAATTGTGCATTTGCAATATACATAAAAACATCATATTCATTGAAATTAAAATTTCAGTATGATTTAATATGGGCATTTACATTATTAGTAATTTAGTAAAACTTGATCTAGATCTTCACATTTATTAATTAATTTATAAAATTATAGATTTGTATATCAATTCATAGCCTAATCATAAGCCAGCTATACTTAAAATAAATTTTCAAGTAATACATTTTATACATAATACAGTATTTCAACAATCAAAGTGTACACAAGCTGTATAAACATTAATGATATAAACACTCTAGTTCAGATAATATAAATGAAACAATAACAATAGATTTTTTACTATCCAAAAGTTTTAAAAAATTTGTTTGCAACACGATCTTGATAAGGGATTAACTCAATATTAAAGTCTAAATTAATTACTTCAAAGTAATTAGTTCTATCAACATAAAGTTATAACAATCTAAGTCAATGTACGGTTTTACCTAGACGAATAGTACTATATAGACTACTTAAGCAATTTTGGCTCAAAGAAAGTTATTATTAGAATAATTTTACATATTAACTTACTTGTTTTGCACGTTGCAAAGCTGCCGCAAACGCGGAGCTCTGGCTGAAATTTTGAGGCGGAGCAACCGCTGAATAGTCACTCATAATGGAACATGAAGCAGCAATACCGATGGAACTATTTCAATATTTCTTGCTGTAAACAGCTATTAATAACCGTTGCTACGAAAATTCACTCTAATACTTAATGTTTGAAACGTATTTCATACAAAATATAAATATTTCAAGATACTGCTTTGAAAGTATACAATAGTCCAAATCACAGGTTTACGTGTGAAAGAACTGTCTGTGCTTTCACAGAAAGGACAGCAGAGCGCAAGCGTCGGTCATAGAATACTATTTTAAAGACAGAACAACGTTTGTAATTCTATGTACAATACAAAGTATCCTACAGAGGCGACACTGCGACATTTTTCGTAACTAATTTCCAGCACTCATGGTCGGTAATTTGTACGGATTCCGTGGTACAGTAATGGGTCCTACTTCTGTACATTTTCCGTGCTCCCTAAGCTGGATCGCACATCCCCACCATTTTATTGCGCATCTAGCTTCGCGCAAGTACTTTAGAAAGGGAACGAGATACGATGGAGAGAAACAGAACGATACCCATCGGATTCTATGTGTAGTTGTGCACATGGATAGGAAATCTAGCTTATCTTTCTTTGCCGTGCTTGCGGCCTCACTCTTTCCGCGCATTCGTTCGGTTGGCGCGCCATCTGAGGCACGCGTCGTGAAATTCTATTTGTAAAGGAACTTCAACTTTCAAATAAACGAAATGGAAATATGTTTCCAATATGTTCCCAATGTTTTGACAAATACACAGGATCTGGCTAAGATTGTCATTGTATTGGCGTCAAACCAACAATTAAAAGTTGTCAATGTGATACTCCTGAACGTGCGGTTAAGGTTATTGAGCTTATTGAGATAGTTATATTGTTTCATGGAATACATATAATGCTGAAAAGAAACTTTTCTCAAAATCAATTTTTGAAATTTAAAAATCATGATTTCTTTTTTAACACAATCATATATTTTTTCATATTCTTATAGAGCGTGAAAAGACGAATTAAAAAGTGGTGCAAAAATATATCATAGCGATAGATTATGACGGTAACAAATGAATTACAAAAATTAAAAAATTTTCTAATTCGACGCGACACGTTTTCTCGTTGTCCGATCCATTTCACCTTTTGCATAGGTTATTTTTTCATTTAATGGCATAATTCTAGGGGATGCCGAAAAAATTCGTTGGTCGAAAAATAGGGTCCACCCTACTGTGGAGGTTTTGTATAAATAAACTATGCAATTTAAATATTTCTACTCAGCACTTATAATTTAATTATTTGATATGAAATTACCAAACTAATAAATAAGTTATTCTTGTTTGGTATATATGCGTTCTCCTTAAGAAGATTTATTATCAATTGAATTACTCGTTGGTAGGAAACAGTAATAATTGAACTTATATATAGTAAAAGGTGGCAGAATCTTCGTTAACATAATTCATAATGTATATATATATATAATATTCAAAAAATCACTTTTGCACTTACCTTTGGATTCAGAATGGTCGAAATATAATTAAAGCTAGTTAAAAATAAAAAAGAACTTACAATTGAGGAAAATAAGCAATTCTTGTACGTGTCAAGCATTAAGAACCGTGTATGGTCGGTCAATGAAAACTCACTGTTATTTTTTCGATAGTAAGAAGTGTATATTACTACAACATACTTGTGGGATATCGATTACAACAATAATCGCATCGGTATAATGGGAAGGTGTGGGTTTGGTAGATGGGTTTTGGGTTTCGTGGCGAGGTCATGGGGGTGAATGGATGAGGAGCAAAGGTACGCTACTTTTCTACACGGCGGATACGTATATAACAAAGAAAGAACACACACATATTTAGCTGTGACAATAATTTGTTCGCATATCAATACGTGTCGTGTAGTCGCATTATCAGGATAGAGTTACAATGGTTCATTTCGGAACAGAAGAATGTAAACTATATTCCAGCAAATCGCGGTGACGTCGAACAGCGCTCCGTTTTCACGTGTAAAAAGAAAAGTCATTGTAAGATAGAGTACGACGTACAGTAATCAAACAATACAACGATTCATTGATCGTCTAATAATAACAAACAAGGGAATGGAATGTCTTTGAATTTTTCTGCTTGCTTCTTTTTGTTTCCTTTTGTTTTCCTTTTCTTTTTAAATCGTTATCGTAGTATCTTTCGTCAGTTTACTGATTTGGTTCTTGTGCAACTTGTTTTCTGTTTTCTTTTTGTTTTGTGTTCCATCTGAAATGAAAGGTTCCGCGTGAACAATTGGCAGACGGTCGTTGGCAGTGTTTCCCTTGCGCAATTGGAAGAAAGTAAAACCGTGAAGATCACGAGCGAGGACAAATCGTCAAGAAGTCTGAACGTGCATCAGACCGACACTTAACATTGAGTATTACGCAGGTAACTGGTTAACATTTATCTCAGTGTGTATACATCCATGCTAGCTTAGTATTTAATTGGTCAAGATACTGTAACGGTAAAGGACATACGTATTCTTTTGTGCTTTCTTGGTTTACTTCGGGACCCCTCGTGACGCGACAGCCGAACGATCTCGAGCCTCGAACAGTTTTTTCGAACGATTCGTCGCGTTGCGTTCGAAACAAACCAACGAACAAGAGTATCAAAACTCTTTGCTCGAGAACACGGCTGTCCTCTGTATCTTTATGTTCTTCCAACGATTAGTCGAATATTCTCTTTGTACTTGTTTCGAATTTCAAGATAACGCTCTAATCGTAATGCAACTGCAACCGCAAGCCTCTTTCATTTCTTCTTTAAAAATCGAACTGGCTAGCGGACCTAATGAATTTCATTCAAGACTCAGGATCTCGCTTTAAAGTTGGAAAAATTCAGTTGCGAATTATATTGACTGTACGGATACAGTTAGTATTGTTAAATACACCTCAATTATCGGTAGAAAACATAGCGCGAACTTCTTAAACAAGCGAACGTCGCTGTAATAAAATATTCTGTTTGTTTTCGAAATTTAAATTTTTATATCTGGGGCTACAAAAAATTAATAAGCCTACTTCTAGCCGTCAGGAAAATGATCGAAACCATACACTGTCTTGTTGTAATAAATATAAACATCATTAAAATCAGACTTCTTATCAATTTCGTTGCAGCTGATTCGTCAGCTGCGCCCTTATCAAACGAATTTGTGAGAACGAAAGTTATTGACGGTTCAAGGTCACTATCCCCAGTATAGACGCCACCAAACCCCGTATCGAGGTATCATTTGATTTCGTTCCAATCGCATTGGTGTATATGAATTTTGTAGACCCATGTTAAATTCAACGGACAGCGGAAAATTTCTCACCTGATTTTTCTGTTACGCACGGATAAATGTGACTATTGATCTTCGTCATTCTTTAGATGGGATTATCGAAGTGTTTTACATACCAAACAAATTTTTCGCAAACTACAAACGCGTGGTTGTACAAACGCGTGGAGAACTCTACTTTCCGAAAATATCTGCCGCCATAAGACTGAGCCTGCGACAGTTATCCGTGTATTATCACATTTACCGTCCCTGTTCCTGCGTAATGCGATGCAGTTCCATTACGATGTCACCGGTGGAAGTACCGTTGAAACATGTTTGATGAAGCACGAGTCCAGAGACGCCGCGGGATCCGTCGATTAGGCCAATGGCGGGGGCGAAACGCATCGAAGAGAGTTGTTCCGCCGATCGGAGAGGGGGCGCAGAAGCTTCTTTCCGGAATATCTCGGCAGGACACACCGTCCTCTAGAACGCTACGCGGTCGGCTGAATTCAATTAGCTCAGAATGACAGTTAACACGTTGATTAGTCGTACACACATGAAACATCATGGATACGTATATAAACAGTTCTCTTATCGTAGGCCTGTGCGAATACTTGCATTTGAATGTTGCGCCCGGTTCGGCTCGACGCAAAACACGGAATAAAACCGATCACGCCTCTGAAAGGAAACAATTCAACTCGAACACGACCACGTGAACGAAATATATATTTATAATATGTACGTGTATATATTTATATTTATATATGTATATATATATTTTTTTATATATATAATCGTAAAAAACATCGTTTCGTCGCGTTCATCTTTCTATTTTACTCCTGAATCGTATTTCTTCTTTTTTTTTGTAATTAATTAATTCTGTTTACTATTCGTTTGCTTCCTTTTGTTCTCCTTTTTGCAGTCTTAGGGTGGCGTGGTACGGCAGAATCCTCGCGTGGTTCAACGATTACTATAATTACCGATCGACCCCGAAATTTTATTCTATTCGCGCTAAGCGCTGTAACCGATTCCCCAATGATATTTTTCGTCCTGCTAATTCTCTAATGACTTTTTGGTCGACTGTACGAACAAGTGTTCGACGATTTTTCCTTTCTGTTCCTGTTATCTGCTTTCTGTGTTCCTCTCTCGGCAACCGGAATTGAAAGACTTTTGGAATTACGAATAGATCGGTCACGAGCACGCGTATTCGATGATTTCGATAACATGCCAGTTCTTCGTCTAGGCCTTCGACACGCGCAATACATGGTCGCTCGCATGGTCGAGCATTTTATTCGCCAGCGAATTCACGATAGCTGCGTCTGCAGTCCGTTCGTACGAATTCCGTTGCCTTCTTCCGCGATCTCGATGTTCAACTATTCAATTCCATTCCAAGGGACCAGTCAAACAAGACGATCAATTCAAAGAGACGCAACTCGAATCCACGGAATCGGTTCGAGAGACAAAAAGAGGAACGGCAACCACTCCTCGTGCGGGAATAAATAAGAAGTTTAATCACATTATAAAAAGTGTCTTGACATAAACAAAGCGAACAGATTATTCGTATTATACAATCGTACAAAAGTCTTTTCTAGTTAGAAGCAATTGGAATGTTAGCGCGCTCCTTCGATCTATCCGAAACACTGCTGTGTCCGCTCATGCTAACTGTTCGAACTATCCTCGCACACGAGAGAAACGATCGACCGAAGAAAGAAACAATGTAGTTTGTAAGTGAGAAAAACGAAAGCGTACATCCAATCTCTTTTCGTTATCGCACGAGGAATCGACCTCTCTTTCTTTGTGATTTATCACAATCAATTTTATTCAGCAACTGTCGTCGACTACACGAGAGTCACTTGGAACGTTCGTCTCCATGCAAACGATAAACAGCCGTAGATGCAGCCATGCGTCAATTCGTCTTGGCGTGCGCAAAACTGGAGGAGCACGAGAAGTCCGAAACCTGGTCCATGGATGCTGGCGATTCACTTGAAAATTCTCAATGTTATGTTCCATATCGCGTAGTGGTCAGATCGAATTCAATATCCAGCAGTGGCAGGGCAAAGAAAGATTTAAAATAAGTGCGTGCTTGTCGCAATAGCTTCCGAAACTCAATTTTCTTCTCATATTTTAAAATAAAATAAAATAAATAAAAGAAAGGTTAGTATGCTCACGTTGTACATCTCACAAAAGGCTGAAGAAATAGATGTTTTCTTTGCCAGAGAAGCTAGAGTCTTAAAAAATTGATGAAAGAATAAGAGCTCGCAATTTTCAATCTCCGCAATTATACATACTTAAAAGTAAAATTGAAGTTGAAATATAATATACGACACATCTGTTTTCGAGTTAGCATATTTGTCACTGCGTTATTGCATCTTGCCAGTCGCCGGAAACTTTCAAGACTTTGAGATTCGACGATAGAACAGATTTCCGGTGAAGTACGGAATTTTCGGTTTCTCGTACACCTCCAGCAAAAATCCGAACGCCTCGAGTACAGGGAAACAACGAGATGGCGAATAGTATTTCGACGGGGTGCGCGATCGTTGGCCCCGTCCGCGAACGTAACGAAAAAACAAGAGCAAAGTAAAAACGTACATACAACGGAGAACGAAACGAGAAACGTGTGCGTCCTCGATTACGATTGTGTTATGCTGACTAGACTCTAAATTATCATTCTATACACACCTATCGTTATCCTCTCGTGTTTAATTATGTATAATATTTATATTATGTATAAACGATGGGCCGACCAGTTCCCGGGACGTTCCCAGCTCGTGCCGTCGCGGAAACCGGTCGGTTTTCGCGCGCGTCCTCTCGACGCACGGCTTTCTCTCATCGTAGTATTTTTTATCTTTTTCATTTTTAGCATACGTATAGGTACACTCAGAGTAAACGGAGTTTCTTATCGTAAAATACAGTACAGTACAGATCGCGTTCGTGCGCAACGAGTTTGCTGGAGAGGAGCGTCGCGATTCCTCTCCGCGGTTTCTCGTTGCGCGGCCTCGCTTCTCGTTAAGCCAGCAAGTCCTCGAACGACGCAATTAGGAGGGACTGGAATGACGGTGGCCGACAGGGGACCGCCGTCAAACTATCACACGGTGTCTATTCACGGGGAACCGCTCACGGTCTGGTGGGTGGCTGCAACACATGTCGGTCGCGAAAAGCGCGGTTCACACATTTCTAACGGTTCCAACATCGCCTCGACCGTCTCAGATCATAAATATCTGAATATAATATATTTATATCTGTATTTTCATTCAATTTTTCTTTTTTATATCCATTCATATATATACTTTTATATATATATTTATTTATTTATTCATTTATTTATTTATTTATTTATACGTATATACTCTTTGCTGCTCTTTATGTATACGATGCATTCTCTCGCGTGATCGTTTCTCGTTTGCCACGTGATCGCCTTAAGCGTTAACAACGGTCAGTTTGTTCGCCAATGAAACTACATTCCTACATCAACGTCGATTTTCTATAATTCTGTGGTCGGTACCAGTGTCTATGTACGTGTGTGTATGTATATGATAGGTGAGTGAACGTGTATATGTATGTATGTTAATGCTTGTATATGTGTACACTAAATGTGTGTTTGCGCGTCTAGCGGACGTGAGACGAGCGTCGCGAACGGTAGGTTCGCTAGGGCTGTTGGCTCGCGTTTAATTACTCCTAATTACATCGATACCGACAATACACGCATTATGTTATCGTATATAATACAGAACACCATCATCGACTCCTTCATGGCTTGCAGGGAGGGATTGATTCGCTGGATTAGATCGGTCCAGAGGAATTATCTACTTTCGCGATGACTGGCCCTCAAGCGAGGACGTACAGCATCGTCTCATTTCTGTCCGGCACGAGTTCTCGGAACGTCATCGGTAATTAGTTAGGCGTCCGCGATCGAAAAGCGATTCTAAGATCGTCGGATGTGTTCGAGAAGATCGCGTGCACCGCTTCCGATGAACGCTTCGCCCGACGCCGGACGTCGGCTCGGTTTCTCTGATTCACCGGGAGCCTTGCAGACGGCTCCAAGCGGTTCGCTTTGTTACTGTGGATTCATTCGAAACGTCTCGGATAAAATTTGTTGACTGTGTACAGGGAAACTAGAAGTTTTGGTCGAATATGCGAATCGGCCGGGTTCGATCGGTCGAGTATTCGTTGCGGGTATTACTATGATCGAGGCGACTCTACTTCGAATATCTCTAAAAATACTTCGGACGTAATTTTGTGGTAGCGATTTGCTACCTCGAAGGAACGGAACGGTCTATCGATTTTACCGGTTGAAGCATGCCATGTTTGATTTCAGCGGTCGCGGATAAGGATTCGAATCTTTCCAGTTGGCTCTCCAACAACGCACTCTTCTGCGATCTCTTTCTCGTTTCCTCGGCCATCGTTATGTTTCTTAGCTTCGCCGACGGGTCTAAAAGGTAGTAAGTAATACGGTCGACGACTCGATGATCCCGCCCGAGTATTTGCCTCCTATCTTTCCGACACGCGGTCTATACTTATGTCTTAAGTTTTCGGCGAGTCCTCCTCGGGTTGTTTCGCTGGGCTCGTACGAAATGCAGACCGACGTTTCGGAGGTCAGAACAGGAGCGTGGTGTCGAGAGATCGATCCCAGCACACCGTCCCTACGATCCTGGCGCCGGTCAAACCGGAAGAGGACTCGCGATCACGTTAATGTTACATCAATATGGAGTTAAAACTGACGAATTAGGATCGTCTTGTTACACACGTCTTATTAACACGGATACATACATGCACACACATATTTTTCGATTTTTTTTCCGATTTTCTGCAAATTTTCTGAGATATTTCCTGTTCCTATCGACGATAATTGGCAATAGAATTGTGTGACACACCGGCTCCTCGACTGAGTTCGATCTGCATGTCGAAATGTTTCGTAAAAACGGGAGTGTAGTTTGAAGGAGTATCAAGGGCGTCGCGATTAATTGCTCGCAGGCAGTTTTCGTTTCCGTTATCACGTGGTTCGTTAACTTATCGTACGTGTATATCGTTAAGAATCCTAAGATCAGAACAGTCTTCGGTGATGTCCATAGAAAATGATTGCGCGGCAAAAGAACTCGTGGCTAGAAAGAATCCGCGTTATCACAATGAGCATGCGAGCGGATCGCATGACCCGGAAGAATAGTAACCGGCGCTGAATCGTCGCCGGGGACACGGTCGGAGGATCGTTAATTATCGAATGCTTAAGATTGTCGTCGCCGTAGGTTTTCCGTCCGCGTTTCGCGAGCTCCGATCATCAAAATCGACCGCAGATCGCGGGAAATCTTCTGTAAGTTACATCCGACCGGTGCTCAGTACGTTCTTTTAATAAATCTTCATACGAATTAGTCGATTATTAAATTCTGTAAATAGGGGGAAGGTGGAGATCAATCACTCAAACTTTCATTCTTCCCCTTGCGCGCTCTCGTCCTCTCTCCCATGCAATGAACAACCACGCCGCGGATTATTTATACGTAAACGTTTACACTTAGATCGATTAGTAAGTTTCTTCCTTCACAGAACTTCTCAATTCGTAGCGATCGATTTTCTGCGATTCGTTTAGATAAATTTGATTACATTTAAACTTTTTAAGCATTTACGTTCGCGCACGATCTTGATCTCGGCCGAACCGTGGTCGTTGGCTTGTGACCGGTGTTCGTCTCGTCCGGAGGCAGGGTCGACCGGTCCAAGGTCGTGCGAGCCGAGCTGACAGCTCAATACGACTCTTTGGTTTCCAACTCAATTCCTCGTGACATCGCAATTTTTCGAAGCGGTGGAAGTCGAGAAAGAGACGTAAAAGGGCACCGAACTCGGCTGACTTTCCTCTTTCTTTTCACTCGTCGAATCAACGCGATTAGATGGTGTTTTCAATGTTTGTGGATCGCGCAACGTAACGATTTCGACCGATCGATCCTCGACTAGTAGAGAAAACCACGGGGAAATACTTAAAACGAAACGGGAGCGAATACAAGCGATTCTTTGGTAGAGTGGTCGAATGATCCAACTTATATAAACGTACACATCTATACGCGTTTATGGCCGTGCGCGTGTGTATATTGTGTATGTGTATGGCCGCGTGTGTATATACAGATACGAGCAGTGTACACTTAAACGATGAAACAACGATCGACGGCGGCGGGGAAGGACGACCGGCGGGCGTGTCTCAATGAAAGTGGTTTCTTTTACTTTTTTGGCACCCAGCGCGCTACCGGCAGTCCGTCTCTCATTCCTCCGACGTATGTTTTACCCTATGGTGCGTGCACGCGCACCCTCTTTATCTCTTCTCGTATGTTCCCGCGAGTGCACGCATGCACCTACTGACGCGAATGATTAGTATATTTACACGGTACGTGCCCGAACGGGTTTGCTAAAATCGGGTCGACGTCCTTCCGTTTTTGTGCGAAGACCTGTCCAACCTGGAACTCCACCCGATGGGCCCTGCGTTTCACAATAAAAACATACGTGTATAAATAATTTTTCTAGCTGTTGACGTGATATTTTAAAAAGATTAGACAGTCTACTGATTCGATTCTCAAATATTTGAAACAAGCTTTAATTTCTTCTCTCTGTTATTCCTGCGCAAAGCGAAACAAGCTTTCTGCAATGAGTTTATTTAAAGGCAATTATCTAAAGACAGTTACTTTATTTACATATTTAAAGCAAAAACATTATGCAAAGAAAACAGTCTGAAATTGATGTCTAAGGAATATTCTTCAGTCATTTGACTGTTTAGACGCCTTAAACTCTGGACCGATTGATCCGGCTTTCGGTTCTTTGATCACGAGGGACGAGTGGCCGCGTATCCACTCGACATCGAGTGTTTGTGTTTCGTGTTGGTACAAGTGTTGTCTGGAGCATCGCAAATACTGATTTCCAAAGCGTACCAGATTCGAGTGTTTACTAAAAAACAGTTCGAGTTGTAACGGCAAGTGAAATTGTATACAGGTAGGATGTTCAATTAAGACTGTCGCACGTGGCCGTCGAGATCTTAGCAATTATTGGATATCATTCCCTTTCAAGATAAAACGATACAGCTTGTATCCAATGAAGAACATGAGCATAAATGAAATCTCGTGATTTTAATAATAAAACTCGTGAAATACAGTTCTGTTACCATAGGAACGAAATTTTCAATGGATAGGTATTAACGTAACAAGGGTTTCATTTATCCCTGGTCATGAAGAAATGTGAAAGCAATTAGAACGATGGTAGATACTCACAGAATCGGGATTACACTTTGGACAGTGTGAAGCTCGATCGGTTACAGCGGCTCGGACCGGCTCGAGGAGACACTGCAACCGAAGATCGGCAGGCATCATTGAGGCAACATCTTGCAACTCGCCTCCATACCTTCTGGTGGTACGCGCATGCTGCCGTTGGTGACGTACCCGTTCGCGTCAACGATCACGGAAACGCTTCCCGGATGATTGTGATAACTGACGTTCCGGTGGGTCATCACGATACTTTTTTCATGCTCGTTGCCGGCGTGCGTCGACAAACAGCTCTCGCTGCTTCTGCTACTGCACGGCTCCATCGAGTGTTCCACTCGGATCGGTACCGTGTAATCGGCCATGGTGTTAACTTCGACCGTTGCGTACTCGCGAATCATCGTTGGTTTCGATGAATAGTCCATCTGCTGCATGGTCAAGGTCGGCACATCAGCCGGATCTGTCATGGTGGACACGTGACCGTTCGCCATACTGTATAAATCTGGCTCGTCGTGGCCCTTCGACGACAGCATAGCCTCTAGGCATTGATACAGCAGCATATAATCCTCCTGTTGGAAACCGAAATGCATTAACTCTTTGGATGGAGATATCAAAGCATTTCTCAAAGAAGTATTTAAGAAAGACAGCTTTTTAAATAAGTTAAAATGTCGATAGAGTAAAGATCTTAGCGGAATCTGAAATATGTAAACGTTACGAGACATTTTCAAATGTGGAAGTAAATTACAGTCTACCCTGCGGCATAATTACCTATAATCAGGATGGAACCATTTTTTGTTGCATGAACAGCACGATTAAGCGAAGCGAAAGAAGTATACATAATTTGTGTGTGTGTATATATATATATATATATATAAAATTTGTAACAATCAGCTTGATAAATTTCATGGAAAAATGAACATATCCTCGGCAATATTCGAAGAAGTAAACTTGAATCGTACCTTTGTTCGGAAGACACCGGGTCTCTTCATGTACAACAGCTTCGCGAACATATAGATGTCAGCACTCTTCTCAAACTCCAGCTGCTTGTTCAGGGTAATAAGGAGAACGAAGACAGCAGCTTCAACACCGCCATACCTGTAGCAAAGGAGAATTCACGTTTATCCCTGTTTCGACGATGCGCAGCATTCTTTGAACAGCCAACGGCGTTACCTATCCATCACAACGATTGGACCGTTTTGATAGTCACGGTGCATGTCATGAATCAAAGTAACAAGAGGCTGCGGGTTCGTGTTATGGGGCCAGAAACAAGGATGAGATCGCGGCCCTTGGACAATTTTGGCACTCAGTTCGTAATCGTCTTGCAGAGATCGGACTGCAACCTCGCGGAGGATCATTCCACCCGTGGTTTCCTTAATTCCGCAGAATCGAACGCGGAAGGTCTCCGACTCTAAATCGTTTCCTTCGGTCGGCCAAAATTCAGGATATTCCTGAAAATCGAATAGCTATGCTCAGTATCCTCGTTTTCTCCTTAACAGTATATTCGTAATCGAGAATAATCGAACCAGTTCGTTCGGCATACTCATCGACAGAAATTGTTTTATATGGTTTAGGTAATATCAAATCACTCACATCATTACATTCGGTTAACATGACTACGGTTTGCACGCTGTAGTCCCACATGATTTGCCAGAATTCCATGATCGTGTTTTCCATAGGATGTTGAGTGATAATGAATTCTCGATTGCGGTGGAAACCTAGAAAATACGATTTAATTCCATCCTTGTCATGATCGAAGATGTTGAAAGACGAAAGAAAGACCCGAAAATTTACCAGCGATCCACGTGGCGTTGATGTAATCGCTTCCGTCGACTCCTGGCTTCGGTGTTAGGTGAACTCGGGCAGTCTCGATAGAAACAACTTCTTGATTGCGATTCTTGTGGAGGTTGTAAGGTTTGAGCGCTGATTCCAGGTTCTCCTCTTTCGGCTTCCAAGAAGTTACCAACTGGAAGCAATTCATCACTGTTTAGCTACATAGTTCAGTTTCTGTAAGATCTTCGAAACAGGCAAGGTAGAATAGTACTTTGTACTGTGCTTCCATGCTGTTCCATGCGTCGGTGTTGATGTTGTTTGGGTTCAACATGTCCTGTACGTATTGCATGAGATTGTTCTCCTCGATGTTGGTCTCGCCGCTCTCGATAGCCTCCTGTAGAGCATGATGGATGAACACGTACTGCTGCTCGGTCTGGACCAAGAATTTTCGCTGGGTGCGGATATGCTTCAAGAATCCGAATACGTTCACTTCGTTCTTGCACTTTGCCTGCTTCAGCATGGCGTCTATCACGATGTAGGTGCCGGTGCGTCCGACTCCGGCACTGAGGGATGCAACGCGTTTTAATCGATGCCCTTCGAAATGTTTAACTTACCAGACTCATCCGTTGTCTTTCGTCACATTGTACCTGCAGTGGACGACGATCGGTCCAGCTTCCGTAGGATTTGCGTTGGAAAATTTTCGAATGAAGCTCAGGACCGGCAGTGGATGTTCTGGCACTCCGTGGTCTGGCCAACCGGTGTAATGGTACTGCTTGATGATTCTAACGCCCGTATTCTCACCGTTCTTCCGTTTTTTCACCTGTGGCATAGGCTACTTGGAAAATTGAATAAAAACTTTTTCACCTACGTCTCCTACGTTATTGCGTGGACACTAACCTTTAGATGACGGATCTGGAGAGTGCGAATGGTGTAGGTCGCCATCACGTCTTCCCTTAGCAGGTTCACTTGGATGTAACCGTAAGTCTCGGATCCCTTCTTAGGCCAGTACATATCACATTTTTTCTGCGAATCGCGGAGAGACAGTTAAAGCTCCGAAGGGTTCAAGGATAAAGCAATTAACCCCGAACACGTGTCCTATTTACCACGCGGATAGTTAAGGAATTTAAGAATACCGCTACATTATTATATAATAAAATTATTCTTACTTCTTCCATCTATTGTAGACATTTTTTAGTCTGTATAGTGATTTATAGTTTAATAAGTATGTACACCAAGTGGTACTTTTTTAGGAACACACTATAATAATTGTTTGGTGATTGTTCTACATGCGGGTCATTTGATTATGTGCAGATACTTACACGTCCACGTTCGACGAGATTGGTGATCATTACGATAATAGACACTCTCTGTTCCCACACCATGCGCCAGAATCCATCAAATGTTGACGGTAGAGGACCCTGTGTTCCAATGTAAGCACGAGTACGTTGCCAGCCATCGATGTAATTCGCATTCACATAATCATGACCTTTCTTGGGTGGACCACCGTCGCATGATAACAATTGCACTCTCGTATGATCGTCTGAAAAGATACATTGCATGTTACCGAATTAAGAACTGAACGTTCGTAATTACTCTTCCTTCCTTCTATTATATAAAAGATAAAAATGCAATAAAAAACAAAAAAGAGAATCACAATTCTCAAGCAAGATATTCGAGATTATCTTTCCGTATCTCTACCACCGAAACAATAGGTTCAAGCAAAGCTATTATTTTCTACAATGACTGTCAAAATTCTGATATCTTATTGTTTACAAATTAATACAACGATACGGGGTTAACGATGCTTGTTGGCTCGACAAGTCGGCCTACAGAGTATTCGTGCACCTTTCAAAACGGAATAACTTTTTGATAATTGGGTCAGGCGATGTAAGCTTTTTTGAGATGTTGGAGTGATTAGTTTACTAGACGATGGCTAAAATTCCAAGTTCTCGACCGGTGTTACACTAGTCGGTTACATTAAGGGATTGTCTTTCCCTGGACGAGAAATATCGACCTCCTATTATTTCTTATTTAAAAAAAAACTAACAAATTAATTAGTTCGAAACTTCGTACATTTTTTTGTACTTTCTTTAAGTAATACAAACTTTTCTACTTTGATTTGATAAAAAATGCAGTCTATATTGCTGGTGGGTAAAAGGCATCGTTTTTTATGATTGACACGATTTAGGAAAAGGTATTGGATCGATCAATTTGTTTGAACTGTATGTTCAGTTCGGTTAGTTTTTTTCAGTAAAATCAAACATTTGGGTTTGAACAGCTGCCATCTTTCCAAGGAAAAATTGTTTTTTTTTTTTTTTAAATGATTGTAGGTAAACGATAACTGTATGAGCGTAAAGGAAAACACCATCGAAATATTTTATTTCAGTCCACTTAAATGAATAAACTTTAAAGTAGATTTTCTCGAAAACGGAGCCCCGGATAAAAAATATTATGCCGAATTTGTCTCTTATTTTTTCACGTAGAATCATTCTCTGCTCGGTTAATACTACGAATTCAGGTTCATCCTGTACGAGCAAATCGAGGTAAAAAAATTTGCGTAACTTAATGACAGTATAATAAAAAACACATGTGCTAAGTTTCAGATTAGTTAATTTAGTAGCTGTTTTTAATAAAATATAATAAAAAAGGTCGGTACTTTTTTCCCGGGGAAAAGCAATTGCCGCACAAGAACTACCCGTTGCCTCGTAATCGTCAAGTGTATCGAGCCGTCTGGAGAACGTAGTCTCGAACGAAGCGGTTAATTAAATTCAGAAAATCCGTTATTGCTCGTCGCAGATTTCGATCGATTAAGCGATCACACAACGGCCACTTCGTCTCCAACTGCTCCTCTAGCTGATAGGCATTAACGAACGGTCCCGTGAAGCATCTGTGACCTCATTGTCGACTGCTGCCGGTCACTAACATTAAAAGCGACCGAAGAGCTTGTTCGTTAATCCGATAACATTACGAAAGAGCGAGCCATGGCAGCCCCGCGAATTTCGGATCGCCTCGGGGTCCCGTATACGGCTCAAAAATTCTCCTTATCGGAACTGGTCGTGTTATCTTATCGCGAAAAATAGCGAAGGAATTTCTTGTCCGTGACTTCCTCGCTAACGAGCCAACATGCCGAACCCGGGCACACCTACTTTAATGGAACTTGGATCGAAATTCTCTCTGCGATCTCAACTTTATTCGTTTCTGCATTTCCGTGATTGTAGTTCCCGCGAATCAATTAGAGAGGAAACTTCCAGCGACATAATGATTTAACACTCTGTGCACCGTTCACTCTAGTGCTTCGACACCAACGAGCGGTAGATGTGTACTTGGACGTTCTAGTGCTTCTAGATATAAGAACCTCTTTGTATGTTTTAATCGATTCATTGGTCAATCGAACACCAATGCAGGAGACGCGGCACGAATCGACGCGGTTCATGCAACGATTGAAGTGAATAGAGACGCTTCCGACAATTCCGATGAGGTTCCGATGAGGTTCCGATGAGGTTTGTGGACTGTAAGACACCGATTTTGAGAAGCTTTACTGGCTTTTAGAAAAGTCAGAAATAATAGACACGTCCGTTAAATAAAAATATACGTTGGTCGGTGTAATTCTTATAGCAGTTACTATATTTTTGTTAGTGTCTACAAGTTACTGCTCTGGAACCCAGACATTGCGAAGAAACGGTATTAACTTTCGTGCTAATATTTCTTAATTGTCAATTTTACTAGTAGCTTTGAACAGTATCAAATTGAACACTACTTTAACAGTAACTTAAATCGAACTTGAAAGTTGACGCAAACATATTTAACATTTCTGATATAAAAACATGTTTTTTGAGTGTTCTAGAAGAGTAAACTGGTTCCCAGATTTCTTAAAAGCCGTGAATACGATTTTCAATGACTCTACAAAACCGTAAAGTTTTATCAATGACCATTCCTTGCGATTCCGGTTTCGCGGATCGGACGAAAGCCGGTACGCCGGAGTTAGAAAGCAAGATTGGGAACAATTTCAGCTCCATTGGAGGTCTTTTCCACGCGAGGTCGGCCAACGCAGCAACGATTGCAGACTTCCGATACGCGCGATTGCAATTGTCGCATTGTGACTGCAATTGCGATCGCAATTGTCTCTGTTCCGATGAAGGTGAAACGTACGTCGCGTCGATCCACTCTGCCGGCAAACCAACGAAAGACGAGCGCAACGGTCTAGTTCGCGCGAAACGAAAGTGAAAAGACCCGTTAATCATTTCACCATGTTAATCGATTCGGAGACAGCATGGCCCGCGAATACGGAGAAGATAGCGCGCGGTTTGTTCGCAACAGCTCGTAAGAGTCGGAGTAAAATTAAACGGATCGGTGTATTGCGAGAATGGAAGATAAACGTGCGCTGTTTTAAAATAGAATACACCGATCACGCAGTGGCAGAAAAAAAACACAGATCCGGTAACGAGAACCTGTCAAAACCACGTGTGAGAAAGTTTGAAATAAATTTTTCTAGCGAAATCGTGGTCCACGATTCCTTGGCTGCGGTGCTTCTGTCGCTGACAGTTTCGATTGGTTAATATTGTAACGTTACCAGCAAACATGTTTCAACGAGATTAAATTTAAAAACAATGACATCTGGACGGAGTTCATTTTCACGCCATTGTTTTTCAGCTGTCGGTATTCTTTTTAGCAGGAAGTACGCGACACGAACGAACTGTTGACCCTTTTGACAAATTCATGACTATATAAAGTGCTGATTTATATGCATTCCTGCTGAATGAAGACTAGTCAGCTAGAAATTTCTCGCAATTTCTTTTATTGCCTGGTATTTAGAAAGAAACATGACCCGTAGTAAATTGAACAATGAAAAATTAGGTCTAGAAACAATTTATCCGTTGTCCATTAAAAAAGTGATTAAATATGTTTTAGCAATTCTGTATACAATTAGGTAGGGTTTTAAGTTCATAAAATGATTAATGGAGGAAAGCGTCTCTCCTCGTTCGTAATTAATATTTCGCAGCTTTATTATTTGCAGACACTGTCCCTGTTAAGTGGTTCCTTGAATGGAATGGTGGTATTTATGCGATCCGATACTTTAGAACTCCGATACATAAATATTCACTAGAATGCCAATAACACTGAACGGCTGCAATTAGGATAGGAATCTTTATGCAAATGCAAGCTTTTCTAGAATCATAAAAGCCCGCCACGTCGATAAACGGGTTTGCTAGGCAAATGAGGATATTATATCTGCGTTACCATTTCTTTAAATTTCCATTTTCCTAGACTTTCTGCGTTTGCTATGAATTCATTAAACTCCACGAGGTTCCTATTATATCATATTACTGGACTAAATATTTTTTCAAATAAGGGAAACCCTTTTCGATCGATGAAATTTTATTGAAAGTAAAACAATAAAAAGAATTAAAATACGCTCAATTACTGACTTGGATTTCACCTCGATTTAACAGAAACTCCGTCCAGAGTTTCGTATTGTCTTATGCTAACCTTTACCGGATTTACGCAATCTCTTTACCGCTTCCGATTTGAACAAAATTTTACCGCGGACTAACATTCTCGTCAGAACATCTCTAATAAAAACTAAAACGTGCAGATTCGTGTTCACCTCACGATATCCTATCAAAATCGTTTGCACAAGACTGCAAATTCAAACCTGTGTTGACCAGTGTTATCGATATAAGAGTTGATTAAAAATTCTCATCCTTTCGCGTGAAAGATAATTGGATCAGACACGAAACTGTGCAGGCAAATATTACAAAAATATGAAACTACAATACCAATATCGTCATACTATTCCTGACCTACGTTTCAACACTTGTCTCTCGCAATTGCTTTCTCGTGATTTAGAATAAAGATTCATGGTCAGGGTGGGATGTAGAGCACACGCATAAGAGATACGGGGCAGATTTAAAATGGAACTCACAGGCGAATATGTTCACGTATCGGTTCTTCGGCTGGTTCTCGACGTAGAGTGAGTTCTTCGCTGGGAATTCGTCGGTCTCCGATTCGATGAACTCGAACTCCTTGCTGAACCCGATGTCGCTGTCTGCATGGAGTTTGGCAACGTGCTGCACGAATTTCTGTATGGCAACAGTGGTGCGTTCGCCGTCCTGTTCGGTGTTCTCCCATTCCTGAAGCATGAGCGCGCTCCGTGGCGGATAGCCGAGGAAGTAGTAAGCGGTGTGGAAGCATTTCCTGAAAATTGGCCTCAGGCAAGGCCTGATGAGTTTCACCGTAAGCATGCATTCGAACGAAAAAAAAAACACAGGGAGTTCGTAAAAACAGGCAAGGATCGCTGAGGAAGCAGTGGGGAAAGCGAGGGCTTTATCGCATGGTGGAACGATACGCTGTTATCAGTGTCGCGTCGCGTTTCTTCATTGGGAACGGAGCGAGTTTGAGTGCGACAAAACAAATTGCACCAACTGTGTAGGTTGTTCAAGGCGCATGTTACGCACCGACGGAAACGCTGCCCGTTCACGATATCTCAGTGTTAAGAAAGCAACGGCTCGGACATTTTTCAACTCACAGCTTAAAGTACTTCTTGATAGACGTTATGCGTTTTTCACTGGCCATCGTTAATGAGCGTGCTTCGACGTTCGGTATCGGGAGAACGAGACGGAAATGCTAATCCGACCAGGAACCGAAGAAACTGAACGACCCAGAAGTTCGTGGCACGATAAACATCTTCCTGATCAAAGGGAAAATTCGATGTCGCTCCTGGTTAACACGTGGTCCGCGCTCGCGAACTTCGTATGGTATGTGCAGCTCGCCGCGATCTCCTTAGCAAAACACTGTCGTTCGACTAAGAAGCTTCGCCTCGACGGCGTTGTAGGCTGTTATCGCGGCTGATAAGCGGTTAACCAGCGAATCGGAAAGAGATAGATCAACTGGGAACATAGACGAGTGGAAAGATGCTCGACCGAGAAATTCCAAAAACGGATGTATGACGTTCGTATTTGCTTTCATGGTTTGTTAACGACGATCCGTAGTCTAGGAACAGTGTGAAAACGACCCTGGAGACTGATACAGGAGAGTTCTGAGAATATTAAAGTCAAGTTCTCGAGGCAGTGCACGCATAATTTTTCAAAGAAAAATTTGGTGATATCGAAAGCTGGGGTATCCAGAGATTTTTGTAGCGGACAAATTTTGAGATGCAAGCGCAATTAGTTGGTTTTAGGAGTAAACAAAGTCTTCTTGAGAGAAACAGAAAATCGACAGAAAATTATCGATAAGCAGAAAGGGGACAGGTTTTAGCGAGTTCTGACGTTACAGAGAATTCATCGTTAATTTGATTACCTTATCAGTGACTGCAAATTCTTTCCCTTCCTAATAACCTGATCCATTGTACTATACGGTGCATCATCCGGTATAACGACACCTCGACTGACGCGGGTGTTAAGGAACAGCTAAGAGCGCGTAAAGATAAACGAATAAAAAAGTGCGAAACGAATCGCGATAATTCTTCTATCCTGATAAGAAAATCCCTATGACAAGATGCAATCTTTCGGTATCGATCGTTACCGAGTTGCATCGATACTAGCCGAAGCAAGGGGATTTATAAACGGAACACGCATGGAGACATGCGGGACTGAAAACTGGCAAATAAACGTAGAGAAAGTTGATCCTCACTTCCACAAGACGAAGGATGTTATCATCAGCATCACCGCTAGACAAGCGCAGACCATTCCGGCAATCACTCCGCTGCTGAACTTTCTGGTGCTGTGGGGCAACAATGGTGGAACTTTGTCGCAATCGCGCGTGGCGCGCACCTTCCGTGGGATGGAATCTTCTCCGGCGATGATCAGTTGGTTGTCGATGGCGCTTCGTGTGCCTCCGTGTACCACAATCTCATAAACCGTGTTCATCGTTAAGTTCGGTATGATTGTCTGCGAATAAACAATATTTACCAACGTAAATACACAGGTTGCGCACACCAGAATCACTCTGATGCAAATCAAATCAATTATTTTACAGTTCAAATCCATCATTTTGCATGTCAAATCCATCATTTCGCATGTCAAACCCGTCCTTTTACGAATTATATTCACCCTTTTTCGCAACAAGGTATTCTACTTTGTTCATCTACTTTGTAACCACTAGTGGATTTTATGCATTTATAACAACAACGACTGAGTGAACTGTAAAATATTGAGGACAGTAAAAGAATTTAATGATATTGCTACATTATTTCAAGTTATTACAACTATTGAATGAGAAACAACATTTGCATCTACCAACTTATCTTCCTCACCTTTCTGATTTCTCTTATCTTTCGTGCAATTAACTTAGATAATTTTAATTTCACTAATAATCAGTATCAAATTCATGATTCAGAAATTCAAAATTTGATTGCGAAATATTTAATAGTATACATAGTTGATCTGTAAAAATGGTTACCCTGCAACTGCTGGTGGCAATTTGAGAGTAATAGTTGGAAGTGATTGATTGTATCCACTATATGATCTCATAGACTAGCAAAGCATAGAATTTGACCTTGAAATGTGAATCCTTGTTTCTCAACAAAATTCCTACAACACAATTACAATAGAATCTGTCGGGAGATAAAAGTCTCCATTCCCAAACATTTCCGGTATAGCCGACGCGACGGTTACAATTAGTCACCAGGAGATAGCGTAAAATTATCTGTGCCTTTGTCAGGACAATTGTCTGCAGTATAGAAACCGGTATTTCAATATGCGATTAGACAGGAGGAATCCGCCTACGGTCGAAGAGGTTCGATCACTCGAGAAAACGAAAGGTTCCGAGTACGAGCTACGGTCCAGTAAACCCGCTGCCGATTCCTTTCACGATTTCAGAAATCTTCACCGCGAAGACAGAGATGCGCAGAGCGGAAAAACTGTTGTGCCTGGCTGATGATACTCTTGGCCAGTCATTTTAACGATAGAGTTTAGAAGGTACTCTGGTCTAGATGATCGATTTTTTATTCGACTTTGAAGAAAGTTAGAATACCGGACCATTTTATGGACATGCACTCGTCTTGTGGTTATTAAACACTATGAATAAAACATGAAACTGTTAACCAAGTCTCGATATCAAAATATGTGACACATGTCATCTACTTATTTCGTTGTTAACTCTTTGCAGTCGTATGTCTACTCTCAGCCACCGAAGCTACTTATTTATTTATTTTTATTTTTACATAAAATTAAAACATATTACTGCGTTACATGTATCTAAACTTTAAAAAAGAATGAATAAACTCTTGTCTTCCCTTCTTAATCTTGCATATTATGTATTATCGTCCGTTCAACGAAAATTAATTCCGACCAGCATGACACCTATGTATGAACTTAATACGACCGCGAAGGGCTGATAATATTTAGCCACTAGAGCGAATGCAGACATACAGTAAGTAAAAAGTTCCTTTTCTTTTAAGAAGTTATTAAGGTGGAAGAGATCTCAATAGGAGATCTTTTATTCCTGAAAAGAAGTTAACGTCACTGCCACAAAGCTTCAAAATCGTTCGACTAAAAACAAGTCAGTAATACGTTTCTTCTATCTTTCGCAGCTTTGAGGTAGCAAGAACACCGCAGTCATGGAAAGACCAAGTACAAAGTATGATGGAATATAATGATCGGTTTATCAGTTTCTAAGGAAAAAGATCTCTAGACAAAGGAGTAAGAGAGGAAGAACGGTAACGTACTGCGCTCTCAAGGTGGTCTTTCTCGGTAAGCACTTCGATCTCCTCGTAACGGTTGTCGTTCTCGATCCGGTACTTGATGAAATAGTAGTCGATCGAGCCCCAAAAGATGCTCGGCCTGGCCCATTGGATGTAGACAGAGTCGTGGGTCTGGCAGCTCACGTTCAAGATCAACGGTGCTCCGGGTCCTGCGATGTCCGTTTGCCGAATTATGTGATCCGAAGGCTCGCCCTCGTTCTTCCATGTGTACGCCTTCACCCATATTTTGTACTTGGTGTTGGGCTCTGGAAGGAAAACGTTCTTTAATCAGCATGGGAAGATCTACTTGTCTTAGCGGCTCGGCCGTTTGGACGGCGACCAAAACGGGCTCGGCTGTTTTGGCTCCGGAACAACGACGGCAAGGGTTCATAAAATTATTCCGGAACATTCCCCTCGACCAATATTATCGCACTATAGCCTGTTATTCGCAAAAAGAGGTCTCAGGTACCGTACCTACACAGATGAAGAGATGGCGAGCTGACGCAAGAGATGATCCTTCTCTCTGTCGGTTATCGTCTGTTTTCGGTCCAATTAGTTGATACTAACCCTTTGTACTCGAAGCTATTTTAATTCGAAGTCCAAGACATATTTTCTCGCCTACAGTGTTTCCATTTGATACAATCTGTTGCAACTCTTTCATATGAAATTGAGCCTATTGGCACGCGCAATACGCGCACTTTTGGCAATTGTTTAAGTATTAACAAGTCTGATGTTATCCAAATTACCTTGAAACGCGGAACGGCAATTTTTAGTGGTGCCTCAGACTTGTCACTCGAGGTAATATTCTAGCAAATAACGAAAAGACATGAGATTGCTGATCAGTCAAACTGTTCCTCGACTAGAAATTGTGCAATCGCAGCTCAGATCGTTGCTTATAAGATACGAGTGTTAAGAATAGAGTTGAAACAATGGTAAACTGTGATTCTCCGTTCAAAGGACAATCTATTTAATCGAACTTGATTATTTGCTATGATTGATGTCAAACTCCAGCGCACTTTGCGGGCCTTAATTATTAGGTTGCGGATTTTGCACGTTCTCCAAGCAGCTTTTACGATATTACCGCGACAGTATTTGAACGCTTGTAATTTTATAACTTTAAACAATGAAAATTAAAGCTAGGAGCCCCGTAAACCCGGCTACGAAAGCAGCAGCTCGGAATGAAGATGAAGCGAGTGATTCGTTAGTCGAATTCCCGGGTCCGGCGCGTTGTCGAACGGTGCATTAATCTGCAGCTATCCAGCTCAAATATGTCGATAAGAGCTTATCGATGCCCCAAGTGTGCTGACGGTCCTCATTCTGTTCCCTGAACGATAATTCTCGAAACGGATAACGTTGTTCACTTGATCTTGGACTAGTTCCGTGCTTTCCAAACTAGGCAATACATACAACCACTTTGGGAACGCCAGAACTATTTAACCAGTTAACTGTGGCGATCTTTTTGCAAAGCGGTCACCAGTGTGTGTCGCGATAATCAAGCGATGACGAATCCAACTCAAATTTATAATTTTCATTTGTTTGTTTCACTTCTTTTTGATCTCTAAACGTTTTAAACATATTAAAATTTACGAATATAATTTAGTTTTCGCCAGAATTGTAATTTAAATATCAAATTGAAACAAAATTTTACGCATGACGGATATAATCGTCATGACACAAAATTCTGCCACACCTCCATGACGGATATAGTCGTCAAACACACTTAACTGCTTAAGGGGTTTGCTAGCATTAGGTGCAGTTAGCAGGCGTAGAATGAAAACAAGGAGGAAATGAAAAGGAATTTAAAATTTTAAATGAACACACTAATGTGAGACGAAATAGGGAGCGAAATTGAGTTAACACTTTTAAAATGGTATAACTTTTTAAAAACTGATTTGTAACACAAGACGTTTCTAGGACGTTTGTAGGACAGGTCTGAAAGACGTCCCGAATATCGTACAGCAGACATCTTAAAGACATCCTTGTGCTATCTGGGTCATTTGTTTTCTCAGAAACGCTGCAAACTGGCGCATCTCTTAAGACATTGTGAGATTTCGTTAGAGAAAGGTGGAGCACTTACTCAGTTCCTTTAAGACGAAATCGATGATCGAGCCATCGTAGTTGTCGGTTTTGTACGTCTGAACATCGGTGTAGTTGGCCTGCATGTAATAGATGCGATAACCGGTAATGATCCCATTGGCTCTCTCGGGCTCGGACCATGACAATTCGATGGTGGTGGAGGTGATGTCATGAGACGAAAGGTTCAATGGTTTGGTTGGTGCTGGAAACAGAATTCGTACACGGAATTAAAACAAGCTCCCGTTCGAGTATGAAAGTACCTGAAAGTTCACGTTAACTTTTACGATCAACAATTTTCCCACGCGCCCCGTATTACTTTCACGAATTCCGGTTTCGAGTTATCCTTGAGGGGATTGCGACGGGCGGAATGACAATTTTCCATGTTTCGCGCTATGGCTCAATATCCGCAGCTCCGTAAACTATTTTTCGGTCGATGCACTTGGCGGCGCGCCTCTTTCGCCCCCTTCTGTCCTCTTTCTCATCTTTTCGGCGGGGCCGCTCGCTCGTCATCTTCCAAGGTGGCTTTCCAATTTCCCGGGCACAAAGACGAGAGTCGGCTCGCGTCGACCGAAGTCTGAATAATTAATTTCGCCTCGAGTATCTTCTCAGACCCCTCGCGCCGGCGAGTTATACTGCATATAGCCACCGTTCTCACTTTTCGTACAGCCGACCACACTGTCTAAGATCGAGACTGCGTCCTCTTCGACGCGTCTAAAGACACTCTCTTTCGCGAATAAGTCGTCGGGACAACCGGGCTTAACTGTTTGAGGGGCCACACTCGTTCTAGAAATCCAGTCGAAGAGCAGCGAGCGTCGGGATCTGCGCTTCTTTTGTATCGTTGTGAGAAGACTGCAGCTTTTATACAAATATTTACTAGTTTCTCACATTCTTAACACCAGTTATATTTTTGTTGCCCTTGTCTTGGCTGTAGGTGTTTTGAACGATAACGTTCTACGCAACGTAATCTCGTTCTATGCAAAGACAATGCTCATGCAATCGTGAAAAATGTTCAAAGTACTTCATATTTATTGATATTATCCGCGAATAGTATTTTCAATAGGAAACAGAGTGTAGTTAAAACGGAGACTAAAGTAAACGCAAAATATTGGTACCGTCTACAATATGAGGGAAAATCTACATAAAATCTTGATGAATCAGGTTCTGCAGTCGAATTCAAACCGCGTGTATAATGACTTCTAATTAATTCCGTCGCGCTGTACTCGAATGATTTCGAATCATGCCAAGATGATCACGTGAATGAGAAAGATGCTCGTGGTAGCGAGCCATTGTCAACACTGGCTAGGGGAACATCCCTAAACTCAATATGCCACCCTAATGCTTCGAGGATGGTCAGGATATCATAAATAACGCCGGGAGCAGCGAAGAGCGAGAACATCGGTGCCTAAACGAGTTGTCCCTTTCAGATGACACCGTTTCCCTTTGGAAGTGCCTGCGTAAGACGTAAATATGTTATCGTCGCAGGTTCCACTGGTTCGGGAAAAGTGAGGATTATGCGTCATGCATCTTTGAGCAGATATCACACGTGCAGAACATGTGCTCGTGGTTCTCTTGTAGCAATTCGAAAGGCTTGCTTCTTGAGTCTAACGTGGATTAGAATATCTCGAACAGATGCGAGCGAAAGTTTACTTTGATAGCGAGCGAGCATTACAAACAGGGGCTGAAGCACTTAATTTTTAACACTAGAAAGACGAAGACTTCGTATATACCTACATTACCTGAAAGCAGTCAAAATGACTGCTTTGTGAAAGAGTAACTAATGTGTAAAGAAAATTGTTTAAAATTAATTTTTAATATTTTTTATATTATTTACAGTCATACAAGTTATTAGTAAGTATTAAAAATAAAAAAATTTATTTGTAAAAATTATTTGTACATTTCAAGCAAATGAAAGTGGAAATCTTTTCATGCGTACATCTTCCGCAAATATACTTTTGACATTTGTCACATATATTATTTATTTTATTATTGTGGCAAAATCGTACTTGACAAATTTTTCGTTTATTAGAATATGTTGTATTTGATAATGTTGCAGTTGATCTTTTTGGATCTTCATGTTCTGATGAATTGTTCTGTCTTGCAGCTGTGTAATCGGCGGAAAGCTGTTCTGCTAATTGAAACAAGAACTGTTTTCGTTTTATTTGTATTCCTGTCGTTTCTTTGTAAAGGATTCAAGCATTTATCGCAGCCAAATCTAAAATATTGAAAAATATTTGGAGGGGCCATCTACGAGAACTAGATTTTATCTACGAGAACTGTGTATTTTCTGGCCATTTGATCCGTCATATCAACTTCAACTTTTGTTTTGTTATAAAATTGGATAGTGTCCGGTAACATTTTTTATTACTTTTATCAATTTTCACAAACTTATGCCTAAAACTTAAAACAGCTACTCTTTTATTCGGTTTGTTTTTATATACTGCAAGGACACAATTTTCTGATTTATAAACCAACTTGACTATTTTCAATGAATTTGTCCCATATTTCCGAAACCAAGGCAAATTTATTTGTTTAGAGGCGTCTACTTCTTTCGGTTCTGCTGCCGAAACGAATAAATCGTAGGATTTGCTTGAACTTATCTCTGGGCATAGTTCTTCTAAAAAATTCGGGACTCCACTTTGCTGACCATAAATAACTCAGTTTTAAAATTTTTATTTATATGGTGATGCAGTAGTAGTAATAATAATAGTAATAATTCTATTTGAGATGTGGTGGAGTAGGACGTAACAACTGTTATTCCAATCCAGAGCCGAACAGGTTAACATTTCCCAAGCAGTCAAAATGACTGCTTTTAGGCAATGTAGGTATACCACATATAAATATATCGGAAATAAAGGAGGGGGGAGGCAATTACAATTATTAATAGACGCATTTATATGTTGTAGAAAAAGTCACAAAATTTTAAGAAGCTGCGTCATCATATACATAATTATTTTTCTAATCGAAATTGAAAAGCAGTCAAAATGACTTCCTCCGTCAATCTATGTGCCTTATTCTGGCACATGTTAATCCGTCTCAATTGTTAGCTGTTCGCCGTAGGTTAGACTTCCTTTCTGCGGATCATTTCCAGGATTCACGAAGCGCGCTTTTCGTATTTAGGTTTCTCAAAAGTTTAAAAATATTGCATTAGTCAGAGCAGGGGTGACCTACTTCTTCGCCAGACGGAGCACACGCCCCACAGAGGAGGACTTCGCTACAATCGTGGCCAAAATCTAAACAATTTTTTGACATATATTTGTTCATTATGCGTCGTATCTTATTTATTAATGATCGGAGCATGGTTTTCCGTTGTAACTAGTGTGTAACTAAAACGTAGATTTCTTTAGTCCTTTTCAATAATCGTTTCCTAACAATTTATGAGACTACAATACTAATGTACAATGCACAACCTTAATTACTAGGTTAAGAAATAATATATATTTCAATATCATAAAAGTCCACTTTTTAAAGCTATGATAGATAGAAATAGAGCATGTGTTTGCTTCCCTTTGTTAACGAGATAGTTGTCCATCCATCGAGATTAAAAACATTACTACACTAAACGTCGTCCCAATCGAAGATATCTGTATGTTTTGGCCACGATATCATCGAAATTCGCCACTGTACGTCCCACCAGCGATTTCTAGATGAAACCATCGATGTTTTTAAACTTTCACAGAGATTTTCAACGTTCTCCCGAGAATTGTTTCGAATGATTTTAAAAATTCTGCTTTTTTTTCCAAGATCGTTTTAACGAGACACTTACAAAAATATAGAGTACGTTTTCAAGAATTATTAAATGATTTAAGGAAGATGGTTTAAGTAGTAGAACGGGTAAACCAATTTCGCATGCAAAGGGTTAACACTTTTGGGACGACTCTGACAGCTCGAATTCAGCCTCCAGATAAGGAAAACCGTAAATTAAACTTTAAAGCTATGTCCAGACGTTTGCGAGGCAGCCAGAACTGACAGCTGCCTCAATCGCACTGTCACGAGTGTCTCTTTATTAATATGTGAGGCAAGGACGTCGCGAGGCAGCATGAACCATCAATTACCACCTCGGTAACCATGGCATTTGGATCTAGTGCTTGTGCTGCCTCACGCAGTAGCATATGTACTTACGAGCCATGGCATTTTCAAGTTTTTATTGCGTTTTACATTCCACTGATAAACGCAATAAATCTTACGATTTATGTTCATTTTGGAAAATCAAAAATATCCAGATATACGATATGCACATAAATTATATCTTTAAAGTACACGATGAAACTGATCAAATGCTATGCGTCCCGAAAGTTTTACCATAGTATTCGTAAATCTAGCACTGCATACGACACGCGTTGGAACGTAGAGAATGACAAATAGCTTCGCGAAAGCTGCCTCGCAATGTCCGGGCGCAGCTTGACTTTCGTGTGAATTGTCACTAATTTCAAATAAATTCCGGTTCTGAATAAAGTTTGACATGCAGCGCGACCAAATTTTACCCGCATCAATACAAAGCTCTGCTATGCTTGTTAAGAGAATAATGATGTCTACGGTGATAATTAATAACTAGACCGCGGATTATATGCATTTATGGCAAAAACAAGTATCTACAGTTTGTAGCAGTAGAAAAATGAAAAGAATAAATGATCCCTGCGAATTTTATGTCATAAAATGCAATCTTTATAGCTTTTAAACAAAGATAGACAATTTCGGAAGAAGTGATACGATTATTCGCGATTTGATTTTATAGTTACCGATTGTTAACAACTATAAAAACGAGCCACAAGTCTCGAATAATCGTATCTCCTCTTCCCAAATTATCAATTTTTGTTTAAAAGCTGAGGGACGATTAGAGAGAAATTATTGTACATTCAAAAATGTTAAACGAATAAGTGAAATAAATGATCAAATTACTATAAATTAACTTAACTTTAAATTATTTCAACAATAAATTTGGTCCGTGAACGATAACACTCCGTATCTTTCACAAAGGGGAAAATGTGACTTAAGCCGCTATGATTCTAACCCACTCAACTGTATCTAAACAATAATCGTGCATTGAAAAGGTAATCAGGTTTCCACCTATGCTACGTTAAAACCTCCTGAAAGCCGTTCCCGTAGCCTACAAAAGTCCTCGAATATTTAAGCTGGGGAACAGCTGTGAACCCTAACAGTGGTTGGATAGAGTCGTTTCCACTGAAAGTTGATTAGCAGGAGAAACAAAAGAACGAACAAGCGCGAAACATTCTATCGTACGGCTTCACGATTGAATTTCGCGGAGTTTCAGGAACGAAACAGCGTCCGGGGTGGGTTCCGGGGGTTGGCGAGGATTTCCTAGGAACATTATGCGCCACGCGAGCCCACCGAACACGGAGCCAGTAATCAGATTCTGCACACATCGCTACAAAACCTTAGGCGGTTCATTATCGAAATTC
Source organism: Augochlorella aurata (assembly GCA_028455555.1). NCBI lineage: Eukaryota > Metazoa > Arthropoda > Insecta > Hymenoptera > Halictidae > Augochlorella > Augochlorella aurata. The sequence goes on from CM052164.1 coordinate 12,227,327, forward strand.
GCAGCCGGCGCAGCTGGCTGTGTTTTCGATTCCGAACGATAGCTCGGGGAAAACGATACCTTCTGGACACCAAACGGACTTCAATAACGCGTGCTGTACCCCTAGTGCTTCTGCGTAACACAATACTCTTGCAAGCGGTGCGAAACGGTGAGCTCGGCCCGCGCTCGAGCATCCAACTTTGAATATGGATGAACGATCGGTGGGGTGCTAAATCGTGCATGATAGAAAACGCGAGGGCTCAAATTTGCACCTGGTTGCGACGTCCTTTTTTTCTGCTCAGGAGCAGGCTACCTTCCTTTCTTTGTGCGAAAGATGTCCGAAAATTTCTATCATTGAAATAAGCTCGCGTAACCTACCAGGAACGATAATGGAACAATTATGGGGCAATCAACTCCGACAATCGGCGTTCTTTAGTTTCCCTACTTCTCCGATGAACTGGGCAAACTATAGACGTTTAGGTGAATTGTTAAGAATATAATTCTGACTGAGATGTATAATGGTACTGGCGAATGCCATACAGTGCCGACTGAATATGCGACATTGAGTACGGCGTCAAATAGCAATTGGACACGTAAATTCATTCGCGCCCAGATAAAAAAGTTTACGCATGAAAATTCTCGTTGCTCGGATTGCTATTGGATATCGATACGATCGGGCTACAAACTGCGTTCACAGTATTTACATACCTGCCGTTCGAACCAGCCGGGGCGAGTTTCAATGCTGAGAGGGGACACGCGCGAATCAAACAGTTTATTTGGAGACTCTATACTATAATAGAATAGACGAGCACTGCGCGGCGAATAAATTTTTTCTTAAATCATTAAATTTATTTCGCCCATGCAATTTTTATATTTCGATGAAAGTATAATTTATTTTTTCTAAATTTACAGATTACGTTTTGCGAAAAGTACGGTGTAAAGATTTGTTCGTTAGCATTTGTGTGCTTTTCTGTACGTGAATAATAAATAATTGTTACATAATTGGTGAGTTTGACTGCCAATTGAACAGGCTAAAAAATTTAGGAAAATTAAGATAACTTGTACGATATAACTTAACAAAAGTACACTGCATAAACAATTGGATAAACATAAAAATGGATAAACAATTCTGACGATCATTTCGTATGGCTGACGCGACAGTCGATGCGTTAAGTGTACAAAATACAGATCCTCGGCAACCGAAGCCGACCGTGAAAGTATCCAACCGCGAAAGTATCCATCCGCGTTCCCATATTTCGTATTCACCCTTTCTGTTACCGTTCCATTTCCGCGATGGGTTTTCCACGCAGGTTCATCCGGAAAGCGATCGCCCCGTAATTCCTACTCGCCCGAGTCTTCTATTTCGGCTCGAGCGGAAGAATGGCGCCGCTTCGTATTCACCGTGCATTAACGATGGAAATGAAGAGGCGAGTCACGGCGATTAGATGCAGGGCTTTAGAATTCGCGACCGAACGACGATGTTGTATCGAGTGTACGTGCATGCATGAGCACGAAAAATGAATATGATTACGTGGTGAATAGGCAAGGTCGGGCTCGACCCGTTTCGCATACCGGCAAACAGCCGTTGAGAAAAATGAAGGAAAGAGAAAGGTGAGAACCTAGTCCCGCTGATTACGTCGAGAACTTTTTTTTGTCCGACTTTTCCGGGTCGAGGGAAAACGCGAATCTGCCGACCCTTTCACTTCGCCTTGTTCGGGAACTTCTGTTCTCGATCATTTCAAAAATATTTTCTTCTAACCAACTGCACGATAATTCTGAAAAACATGGCATGTCGCAATTTCAAAAAATTTAAGATTATGCACATTCAACGAGCTGTATTTATCAGAGAAAAGTCGTGGAAGCGATAGGCTTAAATAATAAAGTAACTAGAGGTATTCTTCTTTCTAACCACAGAATTATTTCTCTCTGCATTCTATGGACATTGTTTTAATTTTTGAAACGATGTCAGTTTTGCCACAAAGCTCAAACAAATATTTTTGCGATTTTTGTGAAACTAAGAAAATGTTAAAGTATGTTTAGTAAATAGTACGAATCTACTAACTTATTTTGGCTCGCAATGTTATCAAATATCTCCCTGACTTTTTTAAAAGTGGTATGTACTTGTGTTATACATAACAGGATACAACTCTTAGGATAAATCTAGGTTTATAGGCAAAACGTAAGTTTGAAGTAAGAATCGCAAAATTCGTTTTCCTCGTAGCAAGCCATTAACGATAAAGTAGCTCCACTGAGCACAGTTGCGAAAGAAGTTGTAAGACAAGGCATAGTGAAGAGTTTCGTCGCTTGCCTGATTGCTCACTTCAAAAATTCTGCTAAAGATTGAAAGGGAAAGTTCTCCGGCAACGAAGGGATTTTGTCCTTATCTAAAAAAAAACCGTATTAGTTTATGCATTAATAATGAACGAATAAAAGACTGAAATGCAGTTTTAATATTTCAATCTTTACAAACTGAAGTGAGTAAAAATCGGTTTCACAGATTGAAAAATTCATTGTAGGAAATCTGAACTAAGAATGCTGTCATTCTTTAATCGCATAAATGTTTCCTAGTATATCATAACTTCGTATGTTCCGTAAATGCGTAAAGTCTAGTTATAACATATCCCAAAATATGCAAAATATTCCATATCGAATGCAACATATCCCAAAGAAATTGCAGATTCCTCGAATACCATGCTCCGTAGTAATTACAATAACATCACGTACAAAATTACTTTGATATCCTTTCTATGAAATTCAAATTTGTGAAATTTCGGTCTCCGAAGTTCAACTCCGTGAACTTTGTTTTCCTCTTTCATTTCCAGCGAGGCTCGAATCTCCAATTATAATTTCTTCGTCACATTCGGTTTTTCCATTTTCCATTAGTAAAAAATTCTTCTGTATGTTATGAACGCTCGAGTGGATCGGCAGATTGAATTTCAGTGTCGTTGGAAATGAAAGGATCGGTAATTGCTTGTCAGAGAGTTACCGCGAACCGGTGTGCTACGTTCTCGGCAGGTGACTAATCCTCCGCACCGAAACAAAACCGTCTATCCATATTTACGATTCTTTCATGCGGAATCTCACTTCGAACGAACGTCAAAGCGCCTTCGCAAAATGCCAGGCAATTCGAGTTACGGATCGATACTTCTTGGAAATAACACGTTGCTGCTTTCGTATTTTCCTAAGGATGCCGAGCGCGTAACCCGATGCTATCGGCCGTTCAAATTATCAGCAGAAAGAAACCCAGCGACCGGAAAATTTTAATACAATGTACGAGCGAAATTGCCGGCACTCAGGCAACGCTTTAGTTAATGACTTGGCCCGAACCTGGCAAATCGGCAGGTGAGTCAGTATCACGCTACGTACTATGTCGTGGAACGACGTCAAGACTCGCGTCTTTTTTATTGCCTGCTCTGATTCAGTAGCGTCTTGACTATTACGGTCATGTTCTAAACTATTGCAAGTAAAACATTTTCATTTTGCAACGCATAATATCTTTTACATTTTACGATTATCGTGCTGACATCTACCAGCCCGGCTCCACATGTTTCATGTGCCAACGTTTTATTAAGAATGCATTTATTATTATCATCATCCGAAGCATCTGAAGCCAGTCTCATTCATTTATCCGATAATATCGAATACATTATTTAGAATAACTTCAGATTTTATATGTAATAATAGTAATGCACTCTGCAAGGAATGAGTAATTAATATGCAAATAGATCAGATTTAATAAAGGAACACGCGATGCATCTTTAAAACCCTAAATGCGCTCTTCACTACCCTTCAAATCGAATTTATACAGCACGAAACAACAGACAGCTGTGTAAAACGGATACATTATACATAGAAGCAAGAGATCGTGAATAATATATTAAGATATTGCGTGTGTACTAAATAACATCGAATGAATTTATAATCGACAAAATCAATTCCTATGTCTCCGCATGCTTAATCAAAGATATACTTAAATAAATGCAACCGGCCTTGTGGCGTCCTTGACCCTGCCTGCAAACAGCTCACCACATGAAATTCTAATATCCTCCTCGACCTCTGTCGGCAGTCACACTTTCAGTTTCTTCTCGATTGATTCTGCTCGACGGTCTATCGATCGCGCGCGTTGAAACCGATCACCCCGTATAGAATTCTTGACCGCAATTATCTAAATGATCGGCAGAAAACCGACTCTCCGGGGATGCATAGAACGGGCGGCGTTCCACGAGGATACGAGAAATAGGCGAAAGTGGCTTTATTAGGATAGGCTCGGGCATGAGTAACGACGTGCCAGTGAAAGGAACCGTTGATAAGAAAATGAGCAACCGCAGACAACCTGTTTCTCGCGTCGCCCTGTCCATGATTTCCTGGACGGGAAATTTATGAATGCCGAACGGGCCGCACGAATTTTCCATTCTCAAATATGCCTCTATGCTCGCGACTCACTTGAACGTTCTTCCTGCACGAGTTCCTTATGCATATGTGGATACACGAGTGACAGAAAAAACTCAATTAATGAGAGAACTGCGAAGTCAGTAGATCTTGAGATCAGACTATATACAGAAACTTCTTGTGTAACCATCACTTTTGAGACAAGACAGATCGCAGTCAGTTCGATAACCTAATACTTCAAACGTGTTCTTAAACCATTCGTCGTTTAGTACTTCACCCGGCTTCCTATTTTCCTAGTCAGCTTTCTATTTCCCCTAGCGACTTTGCCGCAATGGTCTCCGTTTCCTCGTTTACGGTTTCGGCTTAATTAATTATGCTTTCTTTTCCTTTATTCTGCTTTGCCAATCGTTGGCTCGGATTTTGTAATGCGTGAACCGCAACTGCACCTTGCTTTTTACGTGTAACGAATCGAATCACGTGCAGTGCTTTGCGCGCAAATAGAAATCTAGGTATTATTGGGCAATGGTTACTTGAACATGATTTCGGAGGACTTTGCAACCCTCTTCAATTTAATCGCATTCGATTCAAATAGTTATGTCATAAAAAGCTATTAAATAGAAAAGACTACACGTAGCTCTCCTACAACACCTGAAACTGAATTTCGCGGATCGCTGAAAGTGTTCAAACTATAGAATAACATTCATACTTAACAAATTGTTGCTAAAAATCTTCGCCACCAGTCAAACTCGTCAAAGTACGATAGTAGGTTGAAATAAGTCTTTGGAAGGACAATTTCCCACCATCGATCAACGAAATCGTTGATTCTGGCACGGGTTACCCAACCCGTTATCGGTAAAAATTCAATAGCCATACAAAGGCGTTGCCGATCGACTATAATTGCCAGCGGTGTTCGATTGCAAAAGATTAAGTGGGGCAGCAAGGTCCGCTGAAAAAGGCGACGGGGTATCGCGGGGCGTAGTCTGCCATTAATTCAAGGAGCGCGTCCTCCGCGATGGACATCAGTAAACGTACAAAAAAAAAGCGGCTAGACATTTCGGAGCATGCGAATTAGAATCGCGACCTTGGGGCTCTCGGCCGCGCTCGCGCTAACACCTTCGGCACGTAAAAATAGCACGTCTGGATGGCTCGCGAAAGATAACGTGCTTTGACTTTCAAAAAAACGAAATGAAAAGAAACCGAGCATAAACGGCGACGAGTATTTCCATAATTTTATACCTGGCCCGAGAGGACGTTTGTGAGGTCAACCGGCAAGGCCCGGCTCGGTCCAACCCGGCCCGGCCCGGCCCGCCGCGGCGTACGGTTGTTGCAACCAGTGCAAGGAGGAGAAGTTCTGTATGCGGATCACGTGCACCCGCGAATCAAGACCCGAGGACCATTGCGAAAAGTGGACCAAAACGTGAAGGGACCGTGATTAAATGTCGTTCGAGGGCGTTCAATAGAATCACACTGGGGCACAAGCAGCCTTGCGCGTTCCTCTTTCCCTCTCTCTCTTTATTTCTCTCTCTCTCTCTCTCTCTCTTTCTTCCCCTCCCTCTCTGCATCTCTCCGTCCCGTATTCCAGAAAATATTGCGCGATCCTAACTGCGTACTGTCTCCGCTTTTTTACTCGCACGTCGATGAAATTTTGATTAAAATCTATTAAGTGAATCAGGCTTCGTTAGGGTCTACAAGGTGTAAAAGGGTTACAGAAGTGCTGCAATCAATCTTGTCTTCTATTCGTGTATTGATGAATAAGCTGTTCTGATTTTGTGCGACTCGTTTGAGCGTGGCGTGTTAGTCGACGTTTGAAGTAGGGCGCAGAAGGATCGAATTTGTTCAAGCTACGAATTTTCTCGTCGCTTGAAGCTATCTTGAAGGGATATTCTAGAACTTTAAAAAAATCATTGGTTCTGTTAGATTGCCTCGAACAACATAGTTTCAGAAATGTACGTGCAAATGGCTGAATTCTCAAAATTAACGAAATTTTCGTTGTTGAACGTTGCAACGATTATCAGTATTACGACTACTGAAAAATGATTACTAGAGCTTAGCAAATGTCGAGTATATTCATTGAACGTCGGTTAATAAGCGTATCAATTTGTTTGAAAATTTCTCGAAGATTTGTCACATGATCAGAGAGTGTCGAACGAGCAAGACCCTTAAATTTCGAACGTGAAATGTGCTTTTTTACGTGTGCGATATCTTCTATTTAATTGGTAACCGGACCCTTTGGTTAATCAACGGAAGATTAATCGTGCACCGGTTGCCGAAACCCCTGAAAAAGTAGCGAGCCATTAGGGAAACTGGACCGAAACGGGAGGACGGAACGTGCTGGTGCGCCCGGCCGGAAACGAGATCCGCTCGGTGGAAGCAGGATCGAGTGACGCTCGAGGGCGCTTCCTCTCGCGTCGGGGAACCAGTTTCGTGGCCAGGCATCGGAACTGGATCGTGGGCATTGAAGACGGAACGTAACGCAGTGTTTTCATGGCTTTATGACAACCTGCGCACCCGTGATTCCGTACTCGGTCACTTACGTAACGCGGACGGCAAGGTGCGTTCCAGAGGCTAGGAGAGCTGGAGAAACGAGGGCGAATAGGTGAACAGGGAGAAAAAGAGGGACACAGCCGGAGAGATCGAGAGAGAGATGGACACTGACGTGAGCAGATTCCGCGATGGAAGTGTAATATACGGGCTGCGCCTCGTTCTTCGAAATCGAGACGGAAAAGGAAATGAGCCGGCTCCGCCGGGCGCGAGTGGAAAATCTCGTGATGCGATTACAGGCACAAACGGCTCCAGAAAAATTTCCTCGAGGGATCTATTTTCGGCGCGGTGCAGATTGCAGGCTGCAGCCTCGTATCGCTTAACGAGAACTTCAGTCGAATTTTCTTAAGCGTCCAATTCAGAAAAATTTCTGCTAATGCGGCGCTCTTCAAGATTAAGGTTTCCTCTACTGCCGAACGGATACGATTCTCTGCAGCTGCTGAGTATTTAATATTCCGGTAGAATGTCTCTCGTTCATTGTTTATATAATTGCGACTTGCGCACGGTTCTTATTACATTCGGGACGAATTATTGCCGTAACAATGCGGCTGGCTAATTTCGCTTTGAGTGGCTTGTGGCACAGAAAATTACATTTACTGTCGGAGAGCTCTGATATAAAAGTTAATTTTACGCGAAGCCTGGTATACATTTTTATCAGCGAGTTTCAGTGCGACGCTGCGTTTGATTCATTTGTTTTTATCGGTTGTGCAAACATTCGATTAATCAATCAGTAATCGATTGAATCGGTCGATGTCACGATGATAATATCTTCGTAGCTATAAGCGAATGTCGTCATTAATCAAACAACGACAATTAACGAAATAAATGTTTCCGCAAACAAAGGCTTGGATTAAAATGATACGAAACGTCGCGGTCGAGCGGGTTTCCCGTTCTGCCATTTTCGCCTGTTAATTGCAATCAATATCGAATCAATTAGTTGAATTGCTAGGAACATTCGTGAAACATAGAAGAGAAATAAAGCGGCTCTTTTGTAACGCGTTACAGAAAGTTTAGAAGACGCTTGTAATTGAATAATTTGCAATAAAAGACAACTTCACGATTTCAGGAATTATAAAACGAAGAATCTGAAGCGGGCCACGTTGACACGTTCAACGTTGAGAATCTTTATCTCGCTGATAACCAAGCAATCTTGAAACCTATTTGAAGGGAATTATTTTCCTCGTGAAAAATCAATGCATTGCAATTTTGTTGGTATCCACAATTTATGCGTTTACTGCGGTTCGTACAGTACCAGAGGAGATGAATTTCACATTAGAGACGGGGTTATTAAATAGTCGCAGGTATTGAAACGTTCTGTGGAGACGTTTTGTACGCGCAGTGTTCTTCCGTCCCCCTTTATTTATCTGTGCCCGCGGAACGCTGTTGAATCAGCGACACCGGCGATTAATCGGATATATTTCACGCACTGTCCATTGTGTCTTTATCGCGTAGGGACAGAGCGATTTCAAGTGCTTCTTTCATTCATGAAAAGCGAATGTAATGGAGTAACTTTGCTCGTTGCTTGCCACTCAAACGAACTTCAAAAACAGGCTACTAAACTGTAATAGCTTGCGAGACTTTCAACTCCACGACATTTTATTCACATGACATGCTCCAAGATCCTTGAAAAGTACACAATTTTCTTAGCGGTTTAACGAGAAATATTACATCCTCCAATACTAAAGCTCTTCCCATTTGATAGGTATTTCGGTTAATAATGTCAACTCTGATAAGAGATATGGTGTTTTAGAGGGTAAACATACACTATTAAAAGTCATTGTGAAGAGTCATTGTGCAAAAAACATAGTTTTTCATAGCTTCGAATATGTCAAATTTCGTACCAGAAAAAAACGTATGCGGGGAAGTATAATAACCTTTTTTCATTTGAAGAAAACGGCTGCTGAAAGTTGTCGATTGTTGCTTGAAGCTTATGGGGAACATGCTCTAACCAAAAAAAACTTGCGAACGATGGTTTAAACGTTTTAAGGATTCCGGTACGGAATCCATTCCTTAACAACAAGATGAGAAAAAATGATAGCTAACAATGGCCACTATTTTGATTATAAAGTTTTTTCATTTTGTTATGGAAATAAACGCTCAAATTTGGCGAAAAGGTCGATATTATTGACCGAAGCACCTATCAGTTAAGAAAACCAGAGACCGCGTCTCCATTACTTTCTAATAAAACTGCTTAGCTTGCAGCACCGTTTGACAGATGCTGTACTCGACAGTGGCGTCGCGCCGAGGAGATTTCGTTTGGGGCGTAATAGCATCAGACTTGAAACGAAAACACGCGGCAAGGAAGTCTGGTAACGTTTCCTCGTGTAGCCGGTCACGTAATAGCAGCTATAATCTAACGAGACAGCAACCTCGAGAAATCTCGGGTGTACTTTCATTTCCACGTCAGGCAAACATCTTTATACAGGACAAACCTGCCAGCCGGACCGATGTAAAACAGACCTGGAAGAACATCGTAGGAAGGGCGTTCGACGTATGTACATCCTTTCGGAGATACAGAGTCCTTTCGGCGATACGTTCGACAATAGCCGGCGTCGTAGATCCGATTTACCTTGATAAATGTCGCTGTCGTTCTCCGTGGAGGAGATTGGCACCGAGTAAGTGGTCTGCTCGTAAGTCTGCTCGTCGGTATACGCGATCGGGTCTGCGGACGCGAGCAGGATCCTGAGGATGACAGCCACTGCGGCCGCGAGTTGGGCGGCACTGACTATCCTGGTCCACGACATTTTCGTTTTGCAGCTGCAGCTGTGAAGCGTCGTGACGTGGCTCGGCGTGGCTCTTCTCCACTGGGTTATTTCACAAATTCGTCCATCCTCGCGGTTCGCGGCGGCGTTTTCATCGCGGTCGTTTCACCCCCGAGAATGCAACGCGCGCGGCCGTTTGCAAGGATTTCAGGCGGAGCGAAGAGAGTCCTCGCGAATGTCCGTGCCGATTAGCACGCGTTACATCGCGACCCCGTGCTCCACAAGGGATAAGGATTCGCATTGTCTCATGGCACCCCGAGACGCAACGATCCGTCCCCCTCTGTTCGCCGGTTACCGGGCTCGTTGGCGACGACTGCTCGTTCAAGGGTTCATCGGCGCACCATCATTTTCCTAAACGGTTTCACTCGGCCGTGGCGAACTGGCTGTTACGACGGAATCGGCCGGACATGTCCTGCGGTAGCCTGAAGGAATATCGAAATTGTGGCAGGCACGTCGGGGATCCGAGGATCGAGCTAACGAAGCGGCGATTGCATTCGCGCTCCGTGTGCATCCTCGCGACCCGATACATGTGCCTCTCGTAGACCGGCGGGTACACGTACGCGCAACGCGAGCGGAATATTAACGTGGCTCAAGATCGAATCCGACCAGCCCAATTTGGTCTCCTCCTGCCGTCGATAAATAATCTCCTCCCGTCCTTCTGTCCCTCTGCCCCCTACCTTTTGCTTCTCGCGCCGCGCCGTTCCACCCCGACGCCGCTGATTACCACTTTGTTTTCCTGACCGCGGACGAAAACACAGGGAAAACCGAATTCGACGGTTCACACCGGGCAACATTTCTCTTGCTAGCGTTGTTCTAATTGCATCGCCGACCGGCTCAATTAGTCGGAATTATGGCCTCGATTGTTTCTCGTCGTGCACGGAAGAGACCGGTCGCGCAGCAACAGCGCCGGTAGCAACAACGGAGACGCGACCAGCCGGCAGCGACAAACGCATCAGGTTCGCTAGTCGCTCAGCAATAATTACACGGCCCCTCTCGAACGTTTTAAAGCGGCTTTCCCTTATACATATTTTTAGTGCGTCAAGACAGAGGGGATATACGTCCGGCCACGTTAAGCCTCGCAGCCGACAGTCGTTTTGCGCTTTTACAGGGGGAGTTGTCGAAAACCAAGGCTCGTTCGCTGTATTGTCGCACCGGCACGTCCCGGTTTGGATCAGACTGTGAATCTAAATCGGAGTGATTCGAACATTACTAGACGGGTCTATATCGCTCGTTTCTCACACTTCTTTCTTTTATAGTTACTGAAGCTATCTTCTTTATCCAAGCACAGGGTAGTGGAGCCAGTTATTGTGTGGTGACGACTTGCTGCGTCCTTTTTTTTTGTTTTCGGGAATAATTAATTTTATATTTATCGAATAAGACATATTTAATTTCTTTTATTAAAAAATAAACCAAATAAACAATGTCTCGTTAAATGTAAAGTTAATCATGACCGAAAACAATTTAAAGGTAGAGCAATTGGTCAGTAATCGGCACCACTACTCCGTGTTATAACAAAAATCGTATAAAGTTTCAACAAATTCAATCTTGTCATTTTTAGTTTGTTTGCATTTGCAAATCTGTACACAATTTTAACAAAACATTGTTCGCGTACAACATTGTTGATCCTTCCGTTGATGCTAAAAAATCTTCTACAATGTTGGATAACATTCTATGCATTTCTGACAAAAAAGTTTAAAAGAATTTGAACATATCTTACCGAAGTGATTAATGACAGCATCTATTTGGCATCTGTTTTTACCATTTAATACAGACGACTTTTATTTAGCATAAATATCACATACTAAAATTCGGTTAATTTTTTACTTCATTTAATTCAGCCGCTGAAGCAGAAATAAATAGATGAGCTACGGTTGTTGCATTTTGTAATTTACTTTCTGGTTTTTGGTTACTGCGAAAACCAGACGTGAATCTCAGCCCAGCGTTGTATTATTTAGCATACTCGTGACTAGCAACGATGCAAATGAAATAATACAGTACGAGTGTACGTAACTAATACTACTTAATTACAGAGCGACACGGTACAGCTGAAACCCAGACCTTAATTGTTGACATTTACGTTATCTGTACAAAAAAATTGCAGGAAATATTAATGAATAATTCCTGTGGGCGATAAATTAAGATAGCAGGTAGAATAATATTAATTAGTATAATACAATGTTACATTTTGTGTTTCAAATAAGTAAGTTGTAGCTGTGATATCCTAATCAGAAACACATTTTCGTGATGAAAAATTCAATAACGGAGTTTAAATTACAAATTGGAATAACGATTTAGCAGCTCCGAGGATCTATTTACTTCTGCTATAGTAAGTGAAATACATGAAGTTAAAAACTATCTTGGAAAATGAAATGGAATTCCGAAGACCAGCCTTAATTTCTTCGCAAATCCTGCATTTTAATCACTGACAGTACAAACCCAGGTTTAAGAAATATTTGCGGATGGGATACTATAAAACAAATTCAAAGCCAGTACATCTTTAAAACTGCTGACCTCACAAGACCTAAAAGGCCTAAAGACAAGACACAAGACCTAAACACATCGTAATTCCCAGAAGGTTGTCTGTCTGTGACAATCTCCGGAAGGACAGTTGATCCGCAGTCCAAGGACCGTTAGAGAATGTCTGAGAGCTGCGGACGGATCTTCATCGCGAAGGATGCTGAGCAAGAAAGTCCGACGAGGAACATCGGTCCTGGGAGACCGATCAACGATACGAGAACGGAATCGTTTCTATCTGCTTATTGAATACGAGGAGCAAAGGCAGCGGTCCCGTAAAAAGGGGTATTTCCATGGGAGTTTCCTCGCCGGAGAAACAGACGTCTTTACGTTTAATAAAAAAGTTCCCGAACCGATCAAGATTAGACAGCCCCCTCCTCGCTGTGCGGCGGCGTTACCGATCTCTTTATCGCCACATGCTAATCCGTCTCGTGTTGCCACCGTCGTGGATTATCGTATAAAAGTGAAAGAATGGGACCGTGCGAAAGATCAACCGAATGCCTCCCCTGGGAAACCGGCGCGTACGAAACAAAGACGAATTGTTCGCCATGATATCAGCAGACAGCGCGAGCAAATGGACGACTCGTAATTACGTCGCAATGATTCCGATTTTAACCGCAAGTTAACCGAGAATCGGCAGCGGCGATGCTCCGCACACGTGCTGCTCCGCGCCGACCGCAAGCCTTGACATTTCTACGTCACAGAGGAATTCTCCGGCGGCTTTCCGTGATCATCCTAGTTACCCAGAGAGATTCGGAAGCGACTCGGATATACGTCGCCCGACAAGACGAGAAGAGACCGAGAGCAGCTTGCGGGTTTCGTCGAGTCGTGATCGCGCTGAGGTCGAACCAACCGGGAAAAACGCTTCCGCCGATCGGAGATGAAAATTTCAGTTCCGCAATAAAGGATGACTCACTTGCATGCGACGGTTCGACGCGTGCATCTATGCACCTATATAGGGTGTATCGTAATATGCGAGCGACGCATCGCCGTTGGCAGACTCGGTTCGCGGAATCGTGGGAATAGAGGCGGATGCACGGTTGCTTGCGAAAGTATTGGGCAAACGGTGTTTTAACGTAGATCTTGACTAACGTTCGTCGGCTCGATTTTCTTCTTAAACGGCCATTCGGCGCGTAGAGTGGCAACTTTCTACGCGTGTACACACCGGGATCGACTAGACTACGGGCGTGTATGCAGATACAGAGAGAAGACTGGCGAAGCTGCGAGTACTTCGAATGAGACGAGCGCCACTGTAACTTTATTAGTAGAAATGAAACTTGTGTGCATTCGCGCAAGACTGTTCGCTTCGAATACGTGCGATAAAACAAGATACGCTATTTGAATTGACTTGTTACCGTCTATGAGAAACTATATTGGAAATTGGAATGAAACGAAGAGGCTTGGTGCAGTTTAGTAAATTCTTTGCTTTAACACGTTGAGTGTCACCGATTATTAACCACGCAGCTGTTTTTCACGAGTATATTCGTCGTAACATATAATGTTGCCTTTTCTTCGTGACTAGTATACTGGTCAAAAAATATATATTTTGATATTCTATATTAAGTTATATATTTTATAAATAGTATCTTAAACAGTTTTCAAAAAGATTGCAACAGATAACTGGTTAACCAGGTTTTGAAATTCACTTTTATTGTAATATATTGAACAAAGTGAATGTTATTAAGATTTTCAGAATGCAAACCAGTTAAACTAATATTTCGTATAGGAAATGTTCACTTTCTAGTTTCAATTTTATTAATTAAATGACTTTGATACTATGGGAATTTTTAGAATCGATTTTCGACACTTAAACATGTTAATGCTAGAAATACCCAAAGCCATAGTAACCTTATAAGAACTCTTTCAGTCAATTCATTCATGTAAAAGTCGAAATAAAAATCAGGCAAATTTTACTTATAATGCTTCACGTTTCCGTCTGCTCCAAAAAGTTTGATTATTCGTTCGGCAAAAATGTATTGAATGGAAAACAAATAGATATGCAATCGCCCATATATGTACTAAATTGATCTATATAATTGAAGACAAACGGTAAGCACGAAATTGAAAACGGTCACACTACATTACTTTAGTTCGCGTCTTTCTTCCTCTGACAAGTGGATATTGCAAATTGATCAAATATTTTGCTGCCACATAACTGCGTAAAATCCACAGCCGAGTTAATAATTTTCAAATCGTTTTCGTTTAGCTGCTGGCATTTCTGTTTATCTGTAGCAATTACCAATGCTATTAAATCGGTGTGCAACGTGTTCCACGCACGCTAATTCGGCCGACAGTAAAACGACCGTTAAACTCGTTTATATTTAGTTTTATTCTGCTCCAAATAGTTGCCTGTCATTCACATACCAACGAGAACTGACCCATGCTACATTCAAATAATGTTTATACATAGACTAGTCGCCAAGGTCGTCGTCGTCGGCATACCGTGTCCGATTTGTGATCACGATCAGAAGCGATACAGTATCGAGCAAGGGGACACGCGTGTCCTGGAAACCTATTCCGCTAGTTCTCCCACGAGTTTCCATGCTGTTTACGATACACCCGGTATGCATGCGGTACACAATATATACCGATTCGGAAGAAGCTAAATATTGTTTCTCACTCTTGAATTAACAGAACTATCGATGATTTCCTAGCGACTTTCGTTTCCTGTGAAGGACGTCAAACGAGCGACACACTGGGAGAGACAAAGAGAGACAAAGAGAAAGAGAGACAAAGAGAGAGAGAGAGAGAGAGAGAGAGAGAGAGAGAGAGAGAGCGTGAAAGCGAGAGACGGAGGACACTTCCGATTCCAATATCCCTCTCGACGAGAAATATCCAATTCCTCGACGATGAGGTCGGAAAGCGTGGAGAACTCGGCTCGAATCAACTTCGTATTCTATATAGGTGCAATTTGCATAGGTCGCGCGCATCGATGACACTGTGCCGTCGCGTGGGATCGCGTGGATTGACGTATAGAAAGACCGATCGATTTGTTCTACGACACGTCGCTCCTTCGATGAATTCGGCGACGAGGGGTGTTGCCCTTCACCGTCGATTGTCATTTATTAACCCGCCGCAGTTGACACTGCGACGACGAGTTTTGAATCGACTCGTCGAAGATCAATCAGCAGGACGATGGACAATTTGAGCACCGATATTGCCATGTGTCGTTTCTACGCGGCCTCTGTCCGGTGTCTGAAACCGGTATCGTGAATCCACTGTATCTGCTCCAAAATAAGTGACTTCTCAATGACAAAAACAGACGGGAAAACGCTATGACAACCGAACACTAAAATCCAGCTTGGTTCTACTGTGTTATAAAAAAAGAAGTAAACTCCAGACTCATTTGACCGGTACGACATTTTTTTGCAACAACTAGGATTTAAATAAATGAAAACAAATAAGCCGTGAACAAATGTAGGACATTCTGGAACGCGTAGAATTGTTTGTTATCATCGGGATAGGTAACTTTGACAAGCACCCTAAAACCATTCTTTGAACTAAGAATAACCGATCTATCTGCGCTGTTGTTCGCAGTGCGGTGCGGTGCGGTGCGGTGCGAGCACAAGGCAGCTGGTGTCGATGCACTTCAAAGAAGAGAGCAGGATGCTGTTGAAAATCGGAGCGAGATTCAAAAAGCAACGACTGGACAACGAGATAGCGTTCCGGTGCTCGTTCGCCCGGACGGATGCAGATATACTAGGTTCGTCGGACGGCAGGTTCGTAGGGCGCATCGAATGCACCGTGGAACAGCGTCATTTCGGCAAAGCGCGGAGTGAACCCTTCACGCCATATCGACCCTTCAACCTCGAGCCATGATTCCGCCCACGTTGAACGCGTACCGGGACCGCGAACCGGCCTCCAGATCATTACCAGGCGACACCTTTGGCCTCGTTGCTTGCGTCTTCGGCTCGATTAGTCGTGCGGGCGAGAGTGCGGCGTAATCCTCGGACGCGAGCAAACCGCGGCGAGCTGCACACTTGAAACTTTCTCACACTAGGCGTCATTCGGCACGGCACCGTGGTCGAGGCGTCGCACGCGCGACGAATCAAACGCCATATTTCGAACTGGAGGCCTAAACGCGCGTCGAGGATCCGCTGACGAACGGGCCGGCCCGAATCGGACGGGACAGCGAGGCGTGCGAGGATCCAGGGAGCGATCGAGAGACGATCTCGTCCCTGCGTAAGGAGCGTCGAGATCCTGCGAGAGTGACACAACGCGCACTGGATCCGCTCGCCACGAACGGACACGAACACTGGCACGCACACGATCCGCTCCCACGATCGGCACACACCGACGTCGATCTCGCAACGTTCTCGCGCGCACAGTAAACCGTGACTTCGGCTCGGTTCGGCTCGGCTGTGCACGCTCGGTCCTCCGGCTCGTCTCCAGTAGGGAAGAGAACACAGGCGGACAAACGGGACGAGCGTTCAGAGAGAGGGAGAGAAACTCACGCTGCCGCACGCTCGAAGAGCACCGGCTCTCGTTCCTTCCATCCGTGTGCCTCTGTCTGTGTAGGCCGGAGTGGGTCTGTGTAGGCTGTATGCACACACACACGCACACGTACACGCAAACACCGGCACACTAATATACACAGAAAGGGGTTGGAGCTGCAAGCTGGGTGTACGATTGTGCACACGAGCGCGTCAGCTTGTTCACCAACGTGCGCGCGGGCGCGCTTGCACCCGCGTGTCAGACATCACGAGCGCTCCCACACGTACATGCAGAGGCTCTGACAAGCCGGTTGTATACACGTGCGCTCGAAAATGTACGTGAGAGAAAGAAAGGCGGAAAAAGGGAGGGGAATCCTGCGGCGAGACAGAGAGGGGATGTTGTGGTAGTAGAGCGCAACACAAAGCCACTCCGAACAGGACGTGTGCGCTCGTTCGAATTCTCGGTGTAGTTGTAACGCGCGTTTCCCTCGGCTGCTCCCCGCTTATCGCGTCTTCTTCACGCCGAGAACCGAGAGAGAGAGACTCCGTCGTGTCGCATTCACCACGTACCGGACCACTCTTCTCGAGGACTGCACGCCGGAATGAAAAATCGTGGAAAATCGATCGTAGAACGAAGAGGCGCGCCGGTGGCGACGACCGAAACGGCGTAGCTCTGTCCCCTTCTCGTTCCTCTGTTTAGCCCCTCTCGCTCCACCCCGTCGCTCGGTTCACCGTCTTTGTCCTTCGTTGCGCCCCTATATACCAATACTCTTGTCTCTCTTTCACGCTCTGTCCTCCTCTTTTACTGTTTATCCACCCACGTTTCTCTTCGTTGCGGTACTCTCTCTCTCCCTCTTTCTCGGCTCTGCCGTTTCCTCTTCGCCAGTATCTTTCTCTCTTTCCACCACCGTCTCGTCTCTCCCTCTACTCTCGCCTCTCCGTCTAACCAGCGACGTCCTCTCCGTTTACACGGTTGCTGTCTCTTCGATCCTTGTCGGCTGCCCGATTCTCCCGTTTCTCGTCTTCGTTCACCACGCTCTCTCTGCACCGTGCCAATGTATGGATTTTCAGGCAGTCCTTGCTAAGGAAAATTCGGAGCGAGCATTAGGTACCCGCCGATCGCCGATCAGAACGGAGTCCGAAGACCGGGGCCTGGATCGACGCTGGTCACGAGGGCACGGCGACGAGTCGCCGAAGAACGCGATGGCGGCCATGAAAATCTGCGAGCATGCCCTGCCCTGCCAGGGAACGAAACGGCGACGACAGACGCAAAAGTGTCGGGGGCCGTTCACGGACAATGTAGAAGAGCAGCTGGAAACCTGCTGGCCGACCGGCCGCTTTCAGGGACGTAAGAGTCGATCCTCGTACCACGTGGCCCTAACTGTCATTGCCGAAGACGTGATTCGTGTACAGAGCGCTTGGCCAGAGTGATCTTTCGCAGCGGACGATAAGAATCTACCGGCGAGATGAAACGGTGTCATTAGACCATCATCGAGCGCTACCGTCGCCCTTGTGGATTCGGAGCAGATGTCGCCGTCATTCGGTCGCACTGATTTTCCAGAGGTATAACAGCGTAGATGACGGAGACAGGGAGAGAGAGAGAGAGAGAGAGAGAGAGAGAGAGAGAGAGAGAGAGAGAGAGAAAGAGAGAAAGAGAGAGAGATTTCGTATCCGCAAACTTTCTGCCGATCGAATTTTACGAGGCAGCCTGAGGGTGGATGGTTGCTTCCTGAGTCTGTTCCGTGTTCTCACGTCGACCGCGCGAACAATGGACGACACTGAGGAACAAAGCGATGCTGCCGCTCGGTAGGATCGTGATAGGATGTTCGGTAATTACGTATCAACGGATACTATGGTAGTTGGGATTGATAAGTTTCGTTCCGAAGACGGCTGCTCGTGTCAGGAACACCAGATTTGTTCGTCTCTTCCAACGAGTGGAAACACATTATTGCAAGTAACTTCATTACAGTTTTCAGGCATTAAGAAAACTTCTAAAGAGATAATTGTCTATTAGACTGTCATCGTGGCTAATGCCGCGCCCCATTAAGCTAATTGAGTGGAACTTTTAAACGGTAGCGCTTTAGTTTCCCAAGTACAATGACGTGGAGATTTGCAGTCTGTCTTTAAACAACGCTTTCGTATAAGAAGCATTTCTTCCTAACTAAACGTCTAAGAAAGTTTCGGCGCGCAGTAGAGTTGTACAGTCGGAGTGTGGTTTCGAAACGAATGAATGGTCAATGTAGAAGTCCTTATAGGCATCAGGGACATACGGACCATCAGAAAAGGCGAAAAAGAACCGTGACCGGAATAGAAGAGGTTTGCATAAAATATCTGAAGTAAACCTTTATTGTGTCTCGCGAATGGAGTACCACCGTCGTTGACGTCCGACGAATTTAAATGATATTATTGACTGTGTCAGTTAAGAAGAGATTGTGCAGACGTTTCACGGACGTTGCGCTATGTTCGCTATCTGTACGCGTAATCACTGTATTTCGACTGATAGAGACGATTAGGTTAAGCATGCGCTTTTCAGTTGTATAATTAAATGAATCAGACCTTCGCGCGGAAGCTTCTAAGGTTCGTAAATCGTTTCACCGTGGGTCACCTTCTTCTCGTTCCGAGTATTCTTGCCTTTTTCGTGGCGCAGATAAAAAAAGCCGTGATCCTGATACGATCTCTATAAATATCACGTGCTAGGGGAGTTCATAAGTCCTTATCGTTCTCTCGTAAAGTAGGAACCGAATGGCATCTATCAAAATCGAAATAACGAAACCTTTGACCTCCGGGATAGATAGATATTATCTTCCGCCGATATTGGTCCAACTAACGATACCAAGGACCATTTTATAGATACTTCATGGATTCGTGTGACTCACTATCGATAAACGATTTCCTATCTTATCTGCGCTGTTTGACCGATCATCGGTAAGTAAGCGACCATCAGATGTCCTTCCTTATTGATTACTGTTAAAGCATATATCCCAGGATTGCTATTATCCACCGAGGATAATGCAGAAACTAACCAGATTTCTGTTTTATCGATAGAACGAGCGCTGCGGTACGAAATACACGGATTATCCGCGGGTCTGCCTATCTCATCGTTGCTTGAACTTACTGCCTTCATCCGTCATGACGGAAACTGTCGTCGCTGGTCCATGTCCTTCCGGATTGAATATACACAGGGACACCCGGTACTGCGTATACGTCTCCAAATTGTGTATGCTGTGGTTCTGTAATGAAAAGAGAACGAGACGTTGTTTAAAAGGACGAATTGGCGGAGCAACACCGAAGCACGACACCGATTAAGAAATTCATTGAAACGCATTCTTACGTAACTTACGTTAACGGCCGGATCACGTATGTATATGTCTTTTACTTCCATATGCATTTTATCCCGCGGGCGATATCCGATCTGATAGCCGAGGAACTGTCCGTGAATGGTGTCAAGACTGGGCGGAGTCCATGCCAGATAAATTGACGTGGCCGAGGTATTGTAAGCGCTGGTAATTATGGGTGTCCCTTCTGGCGCTGTAAATGGAAAAAGGAAAGAGAGGAATACAGAGTCACGTTGACGTATTTCGAAGTAAAAACGTTCCCGCAGCGTTTTCGAGATCGTATCATCGTTTTTATCCGCTCGAAACGCTTGATTTTCACTATCGAATGTTTATCGTACAAGGATTTTCATTAATTCGCGTTTTATTGGGAACGATTTTCGTTTAAATGAAATTTTCAGGGTTTTGAATCGAACAATAGTCAGGTAATTAATGTTTCCTCGACACTTGTTCATCACGTCTGTCGCATTTTTCGGAGTAACAATCGCTCTCGACGCGTGCAATCGTATAACGGAATACAATTTCGGAAAGCAGGTAGAAAAACATAATTCAAAACCAGTATTCCAGCCATTTTCTAAGGACGTTACGCTGGATTTAACGAAGCATTTGCGTGTTTTTGTAAAAGCGATTTCTGCCGCATAATTTTAAAAAATTGTTTTATAGCTTTTTTGTTTTAATATTCGGAGCAATCACTTTATTTTTACCTTCCAAGTTAAGGTAAACAATCACGAATGGGAGCGGCTGAGGGTCATGGAAATATCTCGAAACAGTCGACAGTAACTACCATAGAGCAATTCCATTTTTATTACGCAGGAACTTGTACGCCGTAATTGTTGAACGTGGCTGTTTTTCACTGGACGTAGTAAAATAAATATTGTGAATTGAACGAGCACGCTGAAACGCATTTCCATTATTCTCCCCGTGCCGGCGTCACATATTTTTGTCAAACTCTCCGTAACTCTTGGATAATTAATAACAATTTGATTCATTTATAATGCCCCGCACGTATTATTTCACGGGCTTTTTATGCAAACGAATTTCCCAATAACAAGGTGAAATGAAATTTAACTCTTTTTTTCGTGAAAGATTCAAGTTTCCAATTTTTAACACGTTTTTCCTTTCACCGGTAACAGCTCCATGATTTCAGCTGGTATTATAGTATTCCGCGCGAACTTTTGCCCTGCTCGTATTATTTCCGACGGCATCTAATTATAAGATTGAGCAATTGGTACGATCCTTTGGAAATTTCATTATGTCCCGTATTATTAGAACGTTCGGTTTTCTATAAATTTAGGCAAATTCCGTGCAATGTTAAACGATTTTCCCACTGCCCGTTAAAATAATCCGTCAGCGATGCTGCACTCTTTCATGTTCGCTTGAAAAGTTTCTTGGAAGTGGTTGCTTTCACGCAACGTCGACGATTTCTTTATTATTATCCCTTTAATGCCGCTCGATATCTATAAGACTTTCCCTTATTCAGCGTGAATTTAATTTCATGGGATAAAGAAACGATGGCAGTAAATCAACAAACCGTACAGACGATATAGTTTCCGGAATGAAGGCTCTCGGAAAAATACTGTTTTACTTGTCGCGTAAGGTAATTTATATTCTTCCTCGTGAAATTAAACTCCGTTGAGAGTTGTTAAATGTCTAAAGAAGTTTTACTCGACAAATTCTAATTATACATACAATGCTATTTTCAAAATGTTTAATCGGCTCGCAATGAGGATTTAATTGGTACCGTACTCTTGCTGTACCCTGCGCATAAAGGATTCGCGTTTTGCATTCGATGTCACCATTCATAACTGCGAATTGTCAGAAATAAATTAGAAATTATTTTTAAACGCGATTTTATGTTTAGTTTTTCTTATTCGATTTGTGCGTTTATTTCATCAGCAGCCGCAAACATCGCTTTACCATTCACTGGCACTCTAGAAAAAATTACGTTTTATTCTTTTTTGCGGTTTATAAACGGAGTGTTAAGAAGGAATTAAAGTCGTACAATGTTTTTATAAAATATGGCGCGAAGCAATGAAAATTGCACATAATACTCTCACTGTTATACATTCATCGTATTCATCTCTTATTCCTTCGTTGTGATTGTTATAATAACATCCTTCTTTAGGATTATTATTATTACTATTATTGTTATTATTATTATTGTTATTATTATTATTATTATTATTATTACTACTACTACTACTATTATTGTTTTGAATACTACTGTTATTATTAATATTATAATAACTAGCATTATACTACTATTATCATCACAATTATTATTATAATTGTTATTGTTAAAGCCATCAGATATAATTATCGTTATAATAAGTTATCAACGTGTATTTTAATGCCGTGGATCGCGGCCAACGGTAATGACTAGCAGAACTCCGATTGGTTCTAAGACCTTTTCCCCCTCCTCGCTGCGACCGTGACTACCCTTCCTTAGCACCCGAACTTTCCTCGAAAACCAAAACAACGATTCCCTACGTTCTGAAAAAAGTAACCAGGCTGTCCAAAAATAAAACAAGACATGGCCAACGCATCCGAGTCATTTTTTATACCTACGCGTTCGCAAAACAAATTGTTACAGACCATTACGTAACAACACTCACATTTCACCTTGATAAAGCTAATGCACTTATAATATAATATCGATTAACTAGAGCCATAATACAGCTCAAGTTGTATTTAAATTTAGGATTATGAAAATGAAATATAATAGTAAAGGCTGAATGATTATTATTATCACAATATCGGTTGAAATTATTTCATGGACAAGAAAACATGTAAAGTTTTTGTAATGTAAAATGTAAAGTTTTTTTCATGGCGCATATCCTGATTTTTATAAGATAAAAGTTCTTACACGGCTACATAAATTAATTGCAAATTTTAGCCTCCGTATATGTATATCACGCTCCAAATCCGCAACTTGTTCCGCGAGAACCGGATATTTCCTCGCAAAGTAGAATCTGTTTCGCGCTTCTCCGTATCAACTGACGTGCAACGAAGAAGGTCGTCTCAGTCGAGGGTCCCACTCAGCCCCGAATAATCAGCGCGGCCCGAGGAGTAACTACGCTTTATCATGCGGCAATATTCGCAGCGAAACTTCGCGAATTCCTCGCACCAAGCCGGCCGTGGAACGGGGGAATTATCTCCGAAATAATTTCGCGTCGTTTAATACGCGACATAGCGTCACCCGAGGACGAGGCTCGCCAGAACTTCCGGTGGCTCTTTAATGGCCACTCGGCTAAAGGATGGCCGGCCGGCGAAAATAAACCATTCGAACGCGAACGAAAGTCTTTGGGTAATTAATGCCCGGTGCAACGCTACTGAAACTCGGAACAGTCGTCCGGGTAACTGCGCGCGACAGCGATTATGCGGCGAGTCGAGGACTAGCCGGGTGCAAATTGCTCGAACGAATCGCGTCGACGGCGATCACGCCGACGAGCTCCAAACGATCCCTCCGATTCTGCAGCAGAAAATCGTCGAGTACTCGTTGCCGATATCAATTTGACGCGACAAAGGCCGCGTCGGAGCCTGATCGTGTCATGGGAATTAATTACCTCCAGAAACGTCCGGTTCCATCGAACGGTTAGGCGCGCGTTGTTCGATCGGACGGTCTTCTTTTCAATGGAGTTTGATACAAAAAGTTACGTCACGAGCAATTTCGAGTTTGCAACAGTAATTAATGAGATCGACGGCCGCTCCGCCGCGGCTTCAAAACCGCCTTCTCGCAGAAACGACGCGTCGCGTTGCGTTGCATTGCTGAAGCAACTGTTGAATCGAGACCGTGGACGGAGTCGACTAGCGTCGGAACACGTGAACTTTACGATTATTTTCCGTCACTTAATTTGGCCGGCGAACAAACTTTCAAAAGCGCGGACGGCTTACTTTACTGTGCAACGGCCGCGGGAAAGTCCGAGCAATTTTTCCGGTTACAGAAACCACTGCCCGGCTTTATCCCGATGTCCCTCCGCTGCGCTATTATTCAGAAGCCTCCGGACAATGTCCCGTTCCAGCGTCTCGTGCGGATATTAATTACGCGTCCGTTGACTTCCGTTCGCGGCTGTTAATTTTTACCCGGCAGCTCTTTGTTATCTTCGCCGCGCAATTAACACCTCCAGGCCGGGCGTCAATAATTTACCGGTGTGTACATTAAGCATTCCAACGATTTCGGCATTCCAGTGGTATTCCCGGCATTTTTGCAGCTGTGTCGACGAACGTTTGAAAAATTTGTTCACGCGCCAAGAACTGTAGGAAATGTGTACAATGAATACAAAAGATACGATAACGTTTTGAATTAATTGGCTGGCGAATTACACCGGCGGCTCGTTTGCTACAACAATTTGTTCTCTTTTTCGAGCAGATAATGATTATATGTGTGTTTTTCGTGCTTAATATTTTTTACACATATTCTCGTCTTTAAAGATAAAGGTCTCGCTTGTGACTCGGCCGACCTTTTATTTCCTTAATAGCATGAATATTCAGTGCACAAAGGCTTAAAAGATAAAGGGTGGCGTAGTTTAAATGAAGTTGTGTTAACGGTCATGAACGTTACGCACGAGGGTAAAGTTGATAAAGGGTAAAAGCGTCGGGCACGTAATTAATTGCAGTGAAAATTTTGTAATTCTGATGCGAAGTCCGTGGTTTTATGCATTTGTAACGTTACAGGTTGTTCAATTTTTTATGGTATTAATAAAATGCTAATCTTCTAATCGCTACGTTCGTTAAGTTCCTGCAATACTATGTTCAAAGTAGACAAATAATTCAAAAACTTGGTAATTTATAATTGTGATGCAGTATACAGTGTCTAAGAAAATATAGATCGATTTGCAAAATCAAAATTTCCTACATCAATTGCTATGGTATTGAAATGAAATAAATATCTGTTTGTTCCTTATTTACCGTCAGTTTTCTAATAACTTTCTTTTTATATCGCTGATTAACAGTTAAGAATTTTTTTTTTAAATTCTTGAAGCAATATATTAATCTCGTTCAGAATCCATTAAATTATTTACATTAATTATACTTGGTAAACATTTTTTCATTTTCATGACATATTGATTTTAATGACATATTCTAATCGCTAAATAAACCATCTGGCTGAAAGCATTAATAAAAAGAATTAATTAACATAACGTAACAAGTGATTTTGAAATTATTATTTAAAAAAGATTATCGAGCTTTTCTTAGACATAGTTCAGTCGATGAAAAGACCATTTTTGTGCATTTAATTTGAGAGAGACTTTTCTACGGAGTGTAAGGATCACACATCTGGTATCTCGCCTGTCGTTCGATTTGTTTTTGCGTTTGGTTGGCGTCATCATTCACCGTGGCATGACAGTCAATTAACGAAACAACCGGTATTATTAACACGCGGCTGAAGACATTGTGGTGGGTCAGGCATTACGAGCGCACGCGGCCAGCGATAAGTCTTTCGCGCGATCCCGGCCAGCTACTCCGCCGGGCAATTTAGCGAGGTAATAAATGCGAATCGTGCTTTTTTACCGACGCTAAATCTGCGTTAAGTTATTACGATCCTGCTGAGCCCGCGTTTATGGTAGCTGCTGGTCCACTTTTACGCCCATGCGATGAAATTACGAAACGCCGATTACTTTCGGTACCGCGGCGATAATTCAATCGAGCTCCTCTGTTTCGTTGGACCGTCATCCTCGTTCGGTGAAATTAGGCCTGCGTAGAAATGAAAAGAGTAGCGAAAAAATCCAATGCCCTCGGAATCGTAAAAAGTATATTTGTGCAATAAAAACACCGTTGAGAATTTCTCTTTTTCTCACTTTTTCATTGCTTCCTCTGACTACGAAAATAAGTCGGAAGCAAAGCTCTCTCCTTTTAATTAATCTCTTATAATACAAATTAGTACTTTTTTGTTCTTAATTTCCCCTACTGAACGATATAGTTTTCGTTTCTCGCACGTCGTCGTTAACTTTCATTCTTAAATTGGAAGAAATTAATAATATTCATATTTAGCGGCGGATTACGTATGAAAATGTCATTACGAGTGTAAAGGGGCTAACGAAAACGTTATATTATTACAGGGTGAATTCATTTTCTTTATTCGTTTGCTGCAAATATTTCGCGAATCAATCAATTTCATGCACTGTATGGAATCGCAAATAATTTCCATACAGATTCACAAATGCGTATCTGATGACATTATGCGTCCCCTTTTATCAATAACGAAATCTGATATCACATTTTTAATGAGCAGCATATATAATTCACGGAATACTGATGTTTTCTAATAAAAAGATAAACACCGTTTTCTACATTAATCATTGCATGATAAAAGAGTTCACAGTAACAGAGATTTCTACCTTTAAACTTTTTCAACTTCTTCGAATTAATAGAATATTTGAGTGTTGGCAGTCGAGCTCAGTATTTACCTCTAAATGGATTAACTCCATCCTCTTATGCCGCGTAGAAGAAGAAAGGAGGCAATGAAAACTACTTCTCCGAGAAGTTAATCGGCCCAGTTCTTCTTCCCCCACTTTGCAATTCAGATTTTATAAATAGTGTCCTATAAAACTATTCTTTCAATCTTGACCAAGTGATTGCGAATCCCCCGGCTATCAAGGCCAGATCCTGCAGCCGCCGCCGTCCTGTCCCAGGACAGCGCAGCCAAGGGTACAGGCGCTGCGCGACAGCGACAGAAATTTCCTTCATCCCTTATCATCTCCAAAGGGAAATAAAAACTCGAGGCCGAGACGTTCCACGACATCCCAGCGGTGCCGGCGTGGTCGTTCCACTTCTTCGTAACTTAGCGTGATTACTGGTTCGCGGTGGTTGCGACGCAGTGGAAATTAGCGCCGGCGACGAGTCACGGAATCCTTCAATCTTCGCGGCGCACAGTGGTCGATTTGACCCGAAAAGGCGGTCAAATTCGAATTTCAAATATTTTGCATAATCGATTTTTCAATGTTTGAAGAAAGTTTTACCGACCGTTGTTTATAGGAGCTTTTAACCAGTTAAGTGTATTTGACGACTATATCCGTCATGGAGATATCATCATACGTAAAATTTTGTTACAATTTGATATTTAAACTGTAATTCTGACGAAAACTAAATTGTATTCGTAAATTTTAATATGTTTAAAATGTTTCGAGGTCAAGACGAAATGAAGCAAACAAATGAAAATTATAAATAATTTGAGTTGGATTCATAACTTCCTGAGAGCTAACTCGTAAGCAGTGCATATTCGTGAATATCATACGACAGCAACAGTTTAAATTTTTAACTTCTATAAATATTTGATTTTCTTTTCTAAGTTTTCCGCTCATTATGTATAGATATATGTTCATGTTGAGCGACTGTGTAAATATTACTAATAAAATTGTTCATTTTCTAAAATAAAGTCGTCTTTTTGACCCAATATTTCAAGAGCGCCACTTACTCTGTGTTTGACGACTATACTCGTCATCGCTTGATTATCGCGACACACACTGGTGGGCGCTTTGCAAAGAGATCGCCACATTTAACTGGTTAAGATAGGTCTATACTACAGTTTGACGCGGGCGTTGCTTTTTTAACATGTATATTTGCGTAGTTATTAAACTTCAGAGCAGGCAACAATCTACTTATATTCTATGCGTTTTTTAAACTTTATTAATGATTTTGTTATATTTCCAAGTCCATCCAAGCACTTGTATTGCTGTCACTCTATTGGAGAAGGATTCGTGATTATGACGTCAACATTTTTTCCGAACTCGTCCGAATGACAGTTTCACAGCTGATTAAAGTTGAAATGTAGCAGCATTTTATGCGTAAAAGCTCTGTTAGAGTTAAGTATATTATAGGTTTATTATATTTATAGCTTAGTTCTTGATTCCATTTTAGTTTAAGCTTTACTTCGAGTGTAGTTCGTGTTTACAAGAACGTTTCGCCAAGACGGAAATGAAAAAAGAAATTGTAGAACTTTGCATTCGAACAAATTTTATAGTTTATTTACATTTTATACATATACAAAAGTTATGTCGAATCTGTGGTGAATATCTTTGTTTAAATTTATTTTTACGGAGAATATCATTACTGTATCAACTGCAAAAAGTGATTTTATATAAATTTTTGATATAAATTACATCATGACTATAACTATTATTCTTATGACTAGTGTAACATTTTCATATGTTAGTATACACACAGAATAATGCAAATATTAAGCATTTGTATTATTAATATATATTGTGTTGATGTTATGCGCTGTTATTAATTATCTTCATATAAACATACTTAAAATAAACTTAAGTTGCACAAATATTCTTTTACGAAATGAAACATAAAAGGATTACAATATTATTAACTTTACTAACCTTGAAATTTATTATTTATATATTCATTTATTTGTTTATTTATTTATTTTTGTTCTTCGCTTTAATCCTTACACATTAAAGCCCCTTCTTTCGATATTAAATATTTTTTTATTGTATTTATGCAATATTTATTTTTTTTAAATGTCCATAATTATATGCATATTTATTTCATAAATATTTAATTTGGATGTGAAAGAGAAATATTTGCAGCTTGTAGGTTTAATTAATACCAAGATATTCTTTCAAATTAATATATTTTTTTATACTCCGGTTTTGCGCTCTAGATACCAATTGCGATGAAGGCTCAAAAAGTACGAAGTACGAACTTTGAAATGGTTTTTAGCTCGTTAGATTTCGATGGATATTAACAAAGTTATGGTAGCTTAAAGATTGAGCTGCTTTTAAGATAGTTATGTCCACCTTTTTGGGTCAAATCGACGACTGCGCGACGTCCCGTACTTAACCTGGCAGCCCTAACTTAGCCCGGCCGCCAACCCCCGGAGCTCGCGTGTACGTCGACACGGCTGTCCCGATGGCTAATTGGTGGCTCTGTTACGCCATATATTTGTAGGGAGACAGGCGAACGACCTCCGAAAACAGGAACGAGAGTCGGCGCACGTACTGGTCCAGACCAGACCGAAGTGGAAGGAGATGTTATGTCGGCGCTCTATTGATCTAGGAGAGACAGAGAAAAGGCAGGTCCAGGCCCGAAGACCGGCAACCGGGAAGCGCGAGGCAGACAATAAGGACAGCGTTTCGTTTAAGCCAGCCGGTGGTCCTGCACACTGCCCTGGGACTTATCCCCTATATCCCTCTTCGCATCCGTCCGGCCACCTAGCACAATATCCACGAATTAGGGTAGCGATTTCGAATGTGGGGATCATGTGACAGAACCACGATTGCACTCGATTGTTGACGCATTATCTAACGTAATCCCGTCGTACATCGCAGTCAATTCCATTCATTCCGTGAATTAGATCTGGCCTAGGTTTGTAGCTGCGGATTGTTTACAGCGCACCAACACACAGAACGGCGGTTCGGATAATCCTGCGGTATACTGCCACCTGGAAAGCGAGTTTTTGCCGATGAAATCAATTTTATTCGCTCTTTCTTGGCAATCAACGGACCTTAAATCTTACGACAAAAATAGGAAATTCGAAGCGGTGGGTTGAGCGCGCTCTAATTGCTACACAGATCCATACAGTTGTTTCATGGAGGAAGAAAACGACGAATGGTTAAGAAATGGAAGTCGGCCACTTCTAAAAATATCAATTGTGTCTTTGTTTCGTTTTCAGGCTTAATTAACTTTATACTTATCGAATCAGTTATATTATATTTTTTTATTCGTTTACTTTGTTTATTTTTGAATAGAAGAAACATAAATATAATATAAAGTTAGTTATGCTTTTATTTTATTTGTTTCCAATTAAAAAAATTTTATATGTCTTATTCAATAAAGATAAAATTAATTATCCCCGATATTGAAACAAAGCACAGCAGTTGGTTAGCCCACAATAACCAGCTCCGCTACCCTAATATCAATACGAATGGAAATAATGGCGATATTGTTGTTCGAACATTTCGACACTACTACATATGTAAACATTCGTGGCAATGTTCTGAATTGTGTCGTGTTAAGACAGTTTGCTACGTAGGAAGCTAAACGCCTTTGTCCTCGTATGCACGTCTATTATAATTTGAGAAATGTAATACAGATCGTATAGAACGTGACGGAAACGGATCTTCGTGAACTGATTAAAAGAAATCTCGTCCAAATGTTACGCGTCGAGTAAAAGGGTGAAGAAAGTTTCGCAGCGTCTCGTTAACGAGTCGCGAAAGGCAGCCTAACGTTTGCCGAGTTGCAGTATTAATTATTCTCTTAAGATGTATCTATTTGAGAGGAGTGATTGAAGCTTGCTAGCCGGCGATGATCAAAGGAAGCTTTAAACAAGCTTGCGAGAAATTTATTATAAAAATACAGAAGACAAATACGGACATTCTGGTTAAGCGTTGTCTTAAAAAATTAGGTCAACAAATTAAGCTCGACGTCGGTGTGAATACGAACATCGCAGCGTTCCCTCGTCGAACTGTATTTCTATCGAGTGTTCGTTCATTTCTTGTCCTTCGTGTTTCATTTCTATCTCTCTGTATTTACCTCTCAGTGTCCATTCACGTTTACGCGGCTCTTGTTAATAGTGTTGAGCACATGTGCGCCCGTTAATTGCTTGTTAATGAACGCGATGGTCGCCATTATCTGATTATCGCGGTAGGATTATGGTCGCCAAGTGTGAGGCCTTTTCGTTGTACATGAATTCCGGGCATCGTGTAACCAATCCGCCGCATTTGCCGCGATTGAAGACGTTCCTCGTCAACGTGACATATAATTTCCGGCCAATGCCTTCCCCTGCCATTTACCCGTCATTGATTCAAATTTTCGAGGTTATCGTCCCGTGTC
Source organism: Augochlorella aurata (assembly GCA_028455555.1). Lineage (NCBI taxonomy): Eukaryota > Metazoa > Arthropoda > Insecta > Hymenoptera > Halictidae > Augochlorella > Augochlorella aurata. The sequence goes on from CM052164.1 coordinate 12,258,061, forward strand.
CTTTCACCTCGCCTATCCCTACCTGTTAACTAATTTCTCGAAATTAATTCAATTGCATTCTGAATACCGCAGGCGGCAACCAATTTGCTACGTTAGGATTAGGGCACGCAATCTGGCAGCGATTTGTGCATGCTTCGAATTCACGATGATACAGCGAAAAAGGACAGTTTCGATCTGGCCAGTGAATATTGTGTTCTCGCACTTTTTGAAGATTCTATACGTATCATACGTCTTTAGTTTCTGCATTTTCACTTTTTTTTACTGCATCAAGCGCGAGATGTACAAACCAATCCGAAAGTTTTTCTTTTCTTTCATAATTTTAATGGATTAAAATTAACGATCTTGTGTTCTTCAAATTTTACATATACCATTTGTTCTTAAACTGTTTAGTTTAAACATTTAGTTTCAAATTTAAACATTTCTTTTGAGATTGTTCAATTTATACACACTTCGAAGAGTAGAGTGCAGCATTTACGGTTAAACGAGGTATGCGTTGTTTCGTTAAATGAACTGTCCAGTGTTAATTTACTTCGGGATTGGAGATTATATTTTGATTGTTCTTTGAACTGTGCAATTAATGTACCGATTGTCGATTAACAAAGCGTACGCTGTAAAAATTGACAAGTCGAAAATTCAGCACAACGAATATTGCTATAGTCACTTGCTGCTTTACACATTCATCGTGTTCGACATCGCGTCATAAATTTCACGGCGTTACTTCGGGCACAGTATCGTGAATTTTTTTGTTTCGGCGACCCATTTTTGGAAAAATTCATTCGAGCCCGTCAGTAGGAACGCGCGCTGTCACAGTTGACGTATTACTTGTCGCTCGCTATCGGGCAAAGGTTTCTCGTCTCATTTCAAGTGAGTTTACCCGTGACTCAGACAGACTTCATCGATCTTCGCGATAGGATGTCACGTCAATCTTGCGAGATTCGATTAGACTGTAACAAAGACTGGATCGATAATTTTTGAATTATTCGGTTGTAACAATCCTTCGATAACAATCGGAAACAAGTATTCTATCTACTACAAATTTAGCAGTGGAGAATATTTATTTTAGTCGTTATATGTTAGAGAAAAGTACGATTTTGTTTTCGAATATCATTCTTCCAAATTAGTAGGATAAGTGTTTCAATTATTCTGAATTAAGTTTTCATGTCTTTTTCGACGCGTGTGTTGCTTACTCTCGTGACAAATATCACGTGACAATTAACCTTACTTTCGTGATCCTTGAAATGTGTATATTCGTTCCTTTTTCGAATAATATCGCAAGTATCGAAACATATGTATAATAAATTACGCTGAACAATTTAGTACGGAATATTTAACGTTTTTATATTTCTGTCATAGGATTATTTATCCAGAACTGATCACAGTAACTGGAGCACAGTAATTAGATCAGCTTACAGAAATTGACACACGACAATTATATCAGTGTACAGCAACTGACACACAGTAACTAGGGACAACTCAATAACCAATACAAAGAAGTTAACTTTTCATGTGTTTGTTCATTTTGTTAAATATTTTGTATTCTTTATATATTTCAATTATGAAAGAATTCGTATTTATATAAAATTCATCAATATATAATTTAAATGTTTTAAGAAGTGCAGTATAGATAACAGAAATTAAATTTATCGAAAATTTCGGAGGGCACTTTAATGAGCACAGTAATTGACACACTTATTCTAGCAACAAATGAAATATTCTTATGTCGCGTGCTTATATATGTGCTCTGATATTACAAACAATTTTTAATATTAGACTGACATTAAAAAGGCACAAATGATACCAAATGTGGAACACCGATGTCAAATTCAATATTTTTACAGAGGGCAAAAAATAATTTTACTCTTTACGTGGGTTGATAAAACCAGGACGGTTATGAAATCACATTTAAATAAAAAATGTATAAAAAAGCCGTTCGCAATAACTGTATATTCAAGTGTCAAGCTCTGTACCAGCAAAAGTGTTCGAGCAGCGTCGAAACAAAACCCAGCTGTCATGTCACTAGCTTTCGTGCGAGTGACAAGTCACATCGTGTATGGTATCAAAATGAATGAGTGAAGTAGTCTATAAACAGTAAACGTATATCTGTTACATTCTTAAAAATCGTACCATTCGAAACTTTTAAAAAAGTATATCTTCGTTTATACATTAAATAAAATTTTTTGGTAGAATACTACATTTTCAAAAAGGTCGAGTTCGAGTATTCGCTAGGTTCATGTGCCCCACTTTTACAAAAAGTAGAAACGATAGATCATTAAAAGTTCTCAAACTCGATTTCTTCCAGAACGAAACGCCGAATGAAAAGATGTTATCCCCATTTTCGATTTAGTTTTACATACACTCTGTCTAGTTGCACCACTTGTCGTTGAATACACAGGGTGAACAATTTAACTGCGTCACCGAAACGTTGCACAAAAATATGTTTCAAGCATAGTTCCCTCGAAGATTTTTGATATCTCGTATTTTTATCGAGATACCGAGGCGAATAAAGAAACTAGAGAGAATCAGATTTGTTGCAATAGACGATAGCTACGGGGTCCTGTACCACGTTCCTACAGATCAATAGCAGCGAGTTTCTATCAGTCGGTCTTCGAGCTCGCGGTTGCAATTCTAAGTTCATTACTCACGTGAAAAAGAAAGATCCACGGTTTCTCGTTTTTTTCCGATTCATCGCGATATTTTTCTCGATTCGAGGGTATTTCCATCGCGTCAATATTTTGCTCGATCGCGCGGCGTTGTTGACGGTTCTCGTGAAAACGACGTTTAAACGGCGCATCCGGTCTCACGTGTATCGGGGAAACAGGATGGGAAACGCCGATGGAAAAAAGCGAGTCTTCGGGAAGCAATATCCGCGGAACGTATATAATCGCGTTCGGCTTAACGACTCGCGGCCGGAACCGTTTGTTTTTCTTCTTTCTCCTTTCATCCGGCCCCCGTACTCGCTCTCCCGCAACGTACCCGTTGATTGCGCAGCTGGCGATCGCTGCTATTTAAATTAGTTATTGACACTAGCCCTGTCATCTGCCAGTGCAATCATTCCCGAATGCGGGCAAGTCTTGATAACTAGATAATTGTTCCTATCTCACGTAATACCATAATCAACCCGCCAACGGACCCGAGTTTATGGATTTAATAGCACCGATTTCGCGTCCCTCGCTCAGCCAATGATCCACCCCCGCTCCCGCTATTGGCCCTTGTTTCGGTCCTGCAACCCCCCACAAATGCTACAGAGATTTCTGATTGAGTCTATTTGCGCCCGCATTTGGCTGCGTGTCAAACGTCCAAGCGATTTTTATCCTGCTCGCCGCTGGATGTGCCGCTTGTTTTGTCGCACGTTTCTAATTAATTCAGCTTACACGTCTCGCCACCGCGCGGTTATCCGTGTTATTTATCCGGCAAACGGATATTTTTAACGATGAATGTACGGATTACAGGGGCAATAGTAACGTTTCAGATTGTTCAAGATCAATTGTAAAGGTTATACCGTCAATTTTGAATATGCAAAATTACGATTCAGCAAATTAAGGCTCGAAAGGCCGTCCGAATGTAGAAAAGAACAGCAAATTAAGGATAGATAACCCAATGTGTAGCTTTTTTATTTTTCAGTTTTTCTTAATGGGACTTTTGCCAATGCAATTGTTTTTCTGATTAAAATAATACCAAACACGATATACTTTTCATATTAATATTAACTTAAATATTTTAGGATGCCAATGAAACGTCATTCTAGACGAAATTTTTCTTTTTCTTTTTTATACTCCCTCCATGTCCCTCCATACAGCTATACTCGTATAGCTGTATTATACTTAATAAACGAAATTAATGACAGGTGTAAAACATTATTCTTTAAAATGGGACAATCATTTCGATACGGTCTTGGTCGGCTTTGGAGCATGCTGCTAGCACGACCTAAGAGAAACGATTTAAAGGGTAACACACTACGACCCATTTCGATGATATTTGTCAACTATTTATTAGCGTATCGTCACTTTTAAATCAATCAACGCGCGAATTTAAAATACTAAATCTTCCGCTTCCAACCACCCATGATGCAATGAAATTTCAACGGTTTCACGACCACAGCATGATATAACGTTCCATCATTATTCTTTTACAATCTCGTCAGTATCATGCGTGCTGCGTCGATTAATTGAGAAATATGATATCAATCACTAGTTCCGATACCCGTGAGTAACACGATATTTCCGCGCAGGTTGGCTACGTTCCGAGCTGGAGAGCACCGAGGGTAGTCAGAATTTTCTGGAATTCGGAATTTGCTGTAATAAGTAAATATTTTGCATGAAATTTATTTAAATTTTGGTCTGGTAAAAAGGAAATCCTGAAACTATACCGGCTTGTTGCAATCGATATGCAATTCGTAAAAAAGACCATTGTACGTGCGGTTGAAAACAGTTACGATAAGACTGTCGATTTTTATGCAAAATAAAAGTTGTTTACGTTGATTATAAGAATCGCAAGTCAGATGACAATGTCTTCCCTTTTTTAATCATTTTAATATGTTGTACATATTATAAAAATATTCTCGAATATTCTCATGACTTTACAATTTTGTTTTTGATCTAGCCTTTTTTGTCAAAAATGCGTCAAATCTGTTATGGTATCGGTCACCGTTTCCAGATTTTTTCGGTTCTTATAAGCGTTTTAGCCATAACTAATTTATAATGATTTGAAACATGTACTGTCAGAATTTGTTAAATCCCAGATTGAACGCGTTTTGAAACAGTTTACTAAATGGCGCATGCGAAAGCAAATTAATCGTTCGCCTCTAGCTATGCAACTTCGATCGAGCACAGTTGCTTCCGTTATCAATATCAGTTCATCCAGGTTCGGGTATCACATCCTGTATATCTTTGTATTCCAGGGAGAGAACGAAATTTCTTCCTCGGCTCAAGAAGTTGAAGCAGCAATTCTTTGCCCCATGAAATATTCACTGCCGAAATCTCTGGCAGCCAAGTAATCCTATCGGCTGGTCGTCTCCAAGAAACGCGTTAATTGCCGGCGCGATACGCATGGGAATCGAGGTCGGCCAGGTTCGTAACCATCGGCGGCCCAGCTGGGACCGTGGGAGGGGTCGGCTAGGTAGGTAACGCGAGCGTCTTTGTCATCGTCATCGTCCCAGGCGCAAAGTTTGTTGAGCGTCGTAGGTATACACCGGCTGTCGTCGGCCAATCCCGGCGGCGTTGACAGAATTTATAGGGCTTAGCTGGCGCTGCTCAACCTATTTTCCCGGCTGGCCGAGCTAGAAAGACAAACGGAGGCTTGAAGGAGCAAGGGAGAAACGCGGGCCGGACCGCTCGAGTTAAGCGTGGCTGTACATTGCTTCTTCCGTGCTGCAATTAGCGCCCCTTGAGTTGCCTGTGCTCTCTCGCGACGCTCCACCCTGGCCGCGGAGAACCTGGCCTTTGCTAACCATTCTTCTCGCCCTTGTCCCCCACCCCTAACTCCTCCCTCTTCCGTCTTAACCCCCTATCAACCAACGCGTTTCAGCCTTTCCGCTAGAATTTCGACAGTTTGTTCTTTTGCCGGTTCGAAAATTGGCCCCAGAGCGCTCGTTCCTATATCCCAGAGCCGATTTCACACATATTATATTATCACTCCCCATAGCGTCCTGCCGACTGTCATTGCATGTGCATGGCAGCTTCTTGAACCTTGCTGCCTTAAGGAGGCATTCAGGCGAAAAACAATTACCAGTAATTGTCCAGATGAAATTTTGAAAATATGCATTTTGATAGTATTTTTAACGTCGATTCGAATTATGTGCAAATTATTTTGCCGACTAATTTTTTGATAATAGCTTAATTTCCTTTCCATGAACAAATTAGCGGATTGAGAAATCCATACCCAATTCTCTTCAACATCATGTACACAAACTGCGGTAAAATTTTCAGCTCAAGAACATTATTATTGTACGAGTTATGACATTTTTAGTGAAAATTATTGGTTCTACGGTCGTTTACATATGTATCAGAGTTCGGCAACGTTTTATTCGGATAACGGATAAGAGATAGAGACGAATCAAATTGTATTCGAAACTACCAAATAAATATCCAATCGAATGAAAATATATCTAGATAAAAATTTATCCGAATAAAATCTTATTCGAATAAGAATTCGAACAAGAATTTATACGGAAAATAATCGCATCATCGATAACAGATGGACGTCCCCGTTCTTGAAACCATTTCTGTACGGTTCTTTTGCTAGCAGCGCCTTCTGCAACGTTACAAATGCATTTGTCTATATTTGATGCTGTATTTCCAAGTTTCAATTCTTCCTCGATATCCATATTTACCGTTTACGAAACAACGGAAAATCGCAGATCAATTAAAGCAGCTTACAAAAATCAAACTTTCAAGTTAAACAAATTTCATGTCCCATTTGTCAATTCAAACGCGAAAATTGATTTGCGTGTTATATTAATAGAAAGATTGCATAAAGTTATCGATTCCGAATTATTTAGTAGACAATTCCAATTACTAGTCAGTTATACTAAATCCACTTAGAAGATCAACCAAACTGTAATATTTCTTTGTTTTATTTAAGAATCTAAAGTTGAAGTGTATAGCTTGTTAATTCTTTGCAGCAGAAAACGAACTATTATTTTCACGCAAAGGCTTCCGCAAAACAAAGCAATTATCGTAGACAACATTTTTACGAAATTTTAATTAAAACGTAAATGTTTGAAATGGTAAAGTTAGTTGGAACACCCTGCACAATTCCAATTCGAAATTAAAACACGATGGTCGCATATGTACGTGAATGCAGTCCTTTAAAAATATTTCTAATTATCCTCGTCCGTTTCTATTTTCGTTCGTGTTCATTTAAATTAAAATCACATCTAGCGATTCCTGGAAGAAGAAAATGTTTCTAACAAGATTAATACACTATCGTCGGGCACGATATTAGTACCTTACTAAAAATTTACTCTTGTAAATTTTTTTAAATATTTGAAAGGAACCCCTTTGATATCCTAAACATCCTCGTTATATACTTGTTATCAAAACCTTTTGTTAGTTTTGAAAATATTAAATTAAATATTAAATTTTTGGAAAGAGGATTTTTTCAAACTTCACTGGTTTTCTCCCACTAGGCGTGTAAGTAAAGCTCGATCTGTGACCCGCAGATAGTTTGTTAAAATTATTATTTTAATTACTGTTTTACTCTGACTTCTTGCTATTTTCTAATTCCAATATCACTCGCACGACATTCCAATGGTAGGATTCAAATACAAACACCGACTTCATATTCCGTCCAGCTACACACTGTCCGACTTTTTGACACGAGCGAGAGTCCAAGTAAAAATAAACCCAAACCAACGTTTCCCAACCACTTTTTTCGAACTAAAAGTCGGAGCCGCAACTTTCTCGTAAAACATCGTTTCCAACCGAGTAGTTTTTCATACCGCGTTAGATTTATTCTGTGCGTCGAACCATTATATTTCACCGCGGGGTTGAACACAATTCTACAAAAACTTCTTCCAGTTACTACTTGTTAAAACTGTAGAAACACCGGGGTATCGAGCGTTGTACTTTCGTTGATTGAATTCAAAAGGCAAATAATTTGGATCCAAAGTTCGCCGTTCTCGGCGTTCCCCAGTTCCCAGTTCTTGCGGTATGAATTATTTGCGCCCTCCAGCCTCTCCCTTCGTTCAACCGGCGCAACCCTTTCTTGCGCGAGATCTACAACTGGGGCAGGAAAGACCGTGGGGAACGGTGCTCCCATAAAAGTTAAGCGTACATATGTAGACACATCGGACCGGATCGTTCTATCGCGGCTAGAGCTCGTAACCGATCGAAATCCGACCTCGGTAAGGGGAACGCTGGTAATTACAATTGGAAAAACATACGTTCACGGAGAGTCATGAGGTAATAGGACGCGGCGCTGGGCCGGCTACGTCCTATCGTGTTCACGGCCGACACACGGAAGCTGTAGGTGGTGTACGGCAGCAGGTTCTTGATGACGTAGGTGGTATTGTTGTCCGGGGTTTCGATCTCCTTTGTTGTGTTCCAAAAGCCGTGTTCGCCGATCCTGGAAACAGTCGTGTCGTCGTTAGTAGAGAACTTGCGACCGTAAACATTGATGGGAAAGGATTCGAAGAAATAATCTTCCGGTTGGAACGAGTTACCATTTTCGTTCAGCGAGCAGTTACGGGACGTATATACGGTTATAGAGGATCGTTGAAACGGGGATTTTTCGTTGAAAGACACAAATTGTATACGATTTCACGGTTACATAATTCCGTGAGATACAACCTTCTTGTTGCACTCGAGTGGCCACCATAGTTGCCACACCATAATTCATAATGTGTATATTCCTAAATTTATTTGGGTTTATTAAATTGCTTAAAACTTAAATGCGGAGTCAGCGAATTCGTCAGATTTTGTATAAACGAAATGAAAATGATTACGTAGAATGTAAATATAGTTACTCCAAAAAGTGTTCGGACACTAGTATAACTTTGACTTCTACGCCATACAATAAATATACATTGAAAGGATGTATTGTAAATATAATTCATTATCTTAATTTACTAATACATTTGAAGAAATTTTTAAAACTAGATTGCACTTTGTTAATTTTTCTCATATTACAACAATATTAGCGTGTAGATGGGCTAAAAATGTATTCTAATTTTACAAATTTTACAAATTTTACAAATTTCTACAGATGCATTAACAAATTAAAATAAAAAATTATATTTACAAGTATCTCATACGTGACTGCTCATCTCCATAAAGTAAAGTAGACCATACAAGTAGCAACAAAAAAATACATACTACAAACAAATCGTAAAATCGTGTGAAATATATGGCCCGGAAGTCAAAGTTCAAAAAATGTTCGAATACTTTTGGGAATAATCGTATTACATGAGAAGAAGTACCTGCATCGTAATGGCTAAACAGCTCCGAGTGCAAAGACTCGAAGTATTATGACTTCCTGTATCATCTTATTCCATGTCAAACATTAATTATTTATTTGTAACCCATCCAATAATGCTTCATAGCTCAGCCAGTTGTTTAGGTCCGCGTATCGGCATCTCGATCATTCCTCTGTTCATTTCCAAGAACACTCGAACGGAACCGTATTGTCCTTTCAAGGCGATTGCATGGTCTCAAATTGCAACTTGCATGAATTGGAGAATGATTTGGAGGGAAAATGGATTTGATACTTTATGTATTTTCGTAAGAGGAGAAACTATCGATAAACCGATTATCGAGTACCCTCGAACGCTCGTGCCCGCAAAGAAATAATGCAACATCGGGGGACCGTAAGTTCCGCAGCTGATTGGTTCGGTAACAATGGCTTGTCAATAAGCAACGGTTGATTCTGCTTAGACATTAATGACATCGGCGGATCACTGATGAGTGGGATGCGACGTATCGCGATCGGATGCGCGCGCGATTAATTATGCGAGCGAACCCCACCTCCCGCGAACAATGTCATTTCGCAGGGAACAACCGCACCCGATTGTAAGTGGACGGAAACGGCGTCGTTCGACGTGGAATAATGAGTGGTCGAAGACGCAGCACGGCTGCGACCGTGATTTTACCGTCTCGCAAATTATACAGGACTCGTTCCGCCCTAATTAATATAGGTTATTAATCGCGGCCGCGATCCGTTACGGAAAGTTCGCGCACAGCTGCGGTTCTCGTAATTGCCACAGTTTGCATTCGGTTGATTCACCCTTCGCCACCCGGTTGTTCACGCGTGTGCTCCCTTTACCGATCGAACCCTACCCTTTGGGAACAGTTTCGATGTAAAAGATGGCAATTACTCTTCGTCGACGGTGCTCGAGCTGTTAGTGGCAGAAAGTACTGTTAACACTGTGTAGAGACGAGGCTAATGTGCGTTACCCGGTTCTTTATCTGTTGTCATATCGGAGAAAATAAAAATAGTTGTCCCCTCGAGTATCTTCGTATTGTTTGTAGGTCGTAAAAATATTAGAACCATATTACGAGTACTCACTCTTTTACCTAGGTTGTTTAATCCCCTCGTATGTGTACGAGATGTGATCAAATTAAATTTTTCATGGCTTTGTTGGTCACTATCCTATGTTCTTCTGCACCAGTTTACCAGTTTTTACCGAGATGCAAACGTTTCAACGTATGCTACGGGTAATTTGATTTTTAGCTTTTATCGTCCATAAAATTACGAATTACCTGTGGTCGATAATTATTTAAGGATCTGCGAACGTTGCCACTGAAGTAAAATCTCGCTGGAAATAGCAAACCCAGTTCCTCGCAATTCCGAAGCTCAGTTTCGCGCTAGATTCGCGAAATTTGTTTTTGTTTTCGAGAAAATTGAAAACAGAGAATTTCGAAACACAAATTTCTTTCATACCAATTTCTCAGGCTGTTTTAAATTCTGCCGCGTGAGCTGCGTTTTGAGATATTTTCCGGCGCACCCGTAATTTATTCGGCGTTCTATTGCTGTTACAGCTGTAATAACACATGCACTTTAAAACGCGTCGGTGAAACATTCATCATTTCACGACGCGACGTTTGTACATGTGTAGAATACCTACAATCACGTATTACTTGCAAAATGATTAAGCGAATAATGCGGTGCGACGATTTCAGTTTCGCGTAGAAATAAAGAAAATAATTTGTCGATTGCTTTATCCTTCGTGTCCATTATGAATTCCGCCGATATTCCGAATCTGTGTTTGATTTAACAATATTTGCTCTCATTCGTCAATACGTTTCACAACGTGGTACAATCAACACCGCCAATAGTAACGACAATTTCGGTATCGCCATCTGCTGCAATCTTATATCAAATTGTGCTCATTAAAATGTATCCGAAAATGATGCACGTTGTACAATGCAATTTACTAAATAATCAAATACAGCGAACTCCGTTGGTGGACGGGAAACAGGGAAACTAGCTGTACATAGTTGAATCGTAAACCAGCTGAAGTGTTCGCAGGACCTCTGGAAAAAATAGTGAACCGATCCAATCATTGCACTCAAGAAAAATAGCCGACGCTTTACCCGTACGTTGCAGGCAAATTGTTTAAATGGCCCGCGGCGGATAACTGTTTTCCCAGCAGATTTAATAACAATGTGCTCAGCTATCTGTTACGCGCAAACCCCTGTTTCCCGATACAACGGCCGGCGAGGGGACGGGATTATACGGTGTGTATTTTTTAATTCCCTTTCCCCTCTTTCTCGCCGTTCCTACACCGTCAGTTGGAAGTGTCGGAGCCACGGAACAGCGTGGCGTGGGCTCTGTGCAACGAAAAATCGCAGCGCATAAAAATTATTTTCGACGAGAACGATATCCGGTTCGGTCCGGCCCGCCTCGGTCCGCTCCTGCCCGAAACCAAGCCGGCCCAGTCCCGCAGGGATACCGGCGCGGTAAAAATAAAGCCGATAACTCGTTTCCAATTAACGTCGCTCACCTGCCGTTTACCCGGCTCTTCGATTTGCTTATCGTTTGTACAAGCAGATCATTTCAATTTTGGTCACGCTTCGGGCACAGTCATTCGCTGGCTTTTCCAACGCGCCGCGAAATCGATATCGTTGTTCGCATCGTTCGAAATTCGCCAACCAACCACCCGCTCTTCCTCTCTCTCTCTCTCTCTTTACGACTTCCCGGCACTGCCATTCCCACCATCCACGCCGACACTGTTTTCGCGATCCGCTGCGATCGTTATTAGATCCCCAGTTACAGGCCGAACTGTATCGCTTTCGAATCTATTATTGTCCCGTTACCCCCAATGAGAAATCGGCTCCACGGTACAGCGTGTCCGCGGAGCTACGCAATCCGCTCGTACAGTAGAATTAAATGAAACGAAACGCACATTTTTTATAAGAGATACACAGTGAATTTGCAGAGCGAAGGCCGTGCCGCGCCGCGCCGTTAGCGGCGCGAGCCTCATGCTTTTCGCGAATTTTCGAAACGCGCTCCGTATTTGTAACGCGGGGTTTCATGCAAATTTAAGTTTCGGTACATTAACTCTTATAGTGGCGGAGTCACGTACGTGTGATTCTCGCGATATCATATTTTACGGACATGAAAAGTGCCGACTGGTTTGTGTTATGAAAGTTACTGGAATATTTTGTAATACAGTGAACCCTCCCACAGTATGGTACATTGGGAGTTCGTTTTATGTATTATAATACGGTGTGAAAATAACGCAGTCATTTTACAACACGGTATTCTTATAACACGATTTGTGTCTGGCACAGCTTATATTGGTAGAAGAAATGTTTCCATCGCGCGTCGTGGTTCTTAATGACATGAGCAGGACGTTCACCTTATGCACATATAGTTACTCGAATTAACACGTTCCGTGCCACGTATACCACCGATGGTACATGCTTATTTAATGCGATAAAAAGGTAGTTTACAACGAATTAGACTACAAGAATGGGTCATAATAAGTGTTTCATCGTTATTTATATGATAATTAATAAATACATACAATATATCAAGTTTTAGTAAAATATCAAATGGCCAGTGTGAAGACCCGAGTAAGAACAGCTCGACACGGAACGTGTTAATAATAGAACTCCGCGATACTTGCGCAATTATTGCTCTATATATTTTGTGATGTCACCTTCCCCCCTTCCGCGAGTTCTAAAAGACAGACGAAAGCAATTCCGGGATTCTTATACCCTTAAGCCGGGCCACGCACGGCCGTACCTACGTGGTCCACCCGGCACAAAGCGCGATTTCCAGGAATCTGGCAAGCAAAGGTACAACACGAAACGCGAAATGTTTCTCCGAAAACTGTCGGACACTGACTCACGCGAGGTAGGACGAACGCAACAACAATTCAAGGTTCGAACACGGGGGATATATATAACGAAGAATAACGAAGAACAGTCCTCACGACTTACTTTACCACAGTCACCAGTCTTAAATCCCATAGAGAATTTATGGGATTTATTAGATCATAATACCGACCCCAGTAAAAACAAAAGAATTGAAGTCACAATTAACAGAAGAGTGTTATTTAATTAAACTAATTTCAAATATGTCGACACGCTTAAAACATGTTATAATACTATGGATAGGTTCATCGAAGTTCTGAAAGATAGAGCGTGATAGAGCGAGAGAGAGAGAGAGAGAGAGAGAGAGAGAGAGAGAGAGAGAGAGAGATTGTTAATGCTCACAGTGCCAAATAAGGTTAATAACGGAGAAATTTAATGGCTGAGGGAAGGAAGACGTCACTGCATTTTAAATTTCCTGCCTCCTATAACTGTTACCTGCTTCTATTGTACAAGCGAACACGTGTCCAAACACTTGTTCAACCGATGATTGCATCAATTTCCGATCATGCTATTTCGGCAATATAAACACAAATTTCCGGGGAAACTGATATATGCAATCATGGTATATGTATCTTAATCGAGGATTGCGAACCTGTTTCCGAGTAAATTTCGCCTGTTTGAAGATTCATTTAATTTCCAGCGCATTGAAATTTGACTAAGAAAAATTCTCGTTTGTATCATCTCGTAGATCGCGGCAGGTTTTTGCTACTGGGAGGATCGATCGTTTACACCCTCGCAGTCAGCGTAACAGAGCCGATCATATATAGGCTTCGTCACTCGACGAAAAGCTTCGACCTTTGTGAAATAAGAGGGGACCACGGTTGAACGAGGGCGCCGTATGAGAAATTTTGATTCGCAATGTTTCCCTGTCTCCGTTCAAATGAATCGCCGACCCTAACTTTTCGATCAACGAGCACTACCCGTAAGAAAACTGTCATCGTGGCTGACACGGAGCATTCGTCTTCCGAGAGAAGATCCAGGCGGATGGAGACACGTCAGAATCCCTTCGCGTTCGACCGTGGTTGGACGAATTAAGTTGCAAATGCTCAGTTCAATTCGATTTTCTTGTATTAACCCCCATGGAATAGGCGGTAGATTTTTATCCCTCGCGTAATACTTGTATTCTTAATTTAAATATAAAAAATATAAATAAATTCTAAATATAAAATGTACCCGATTATAATTATATATTTTATTTATTTACTTGGATGTTAAAGCAGCAATAGTGTTGCGCGGAGTAGAAATATACACCGCCGAAAGTAGTCCTTGAGGGTTAAACCTAATCGTTTAACCTTGGAAACTACCTTAAACCTCATAGGGTCTCTCTAGTTCGAAGTTTCATAATAATCGTTTTTCTTTTTTATTCATTTTCTTATAGTTTGATATACTTTTGATATACTTTATACATCGAAATTATAATAAATATAAAAACCCTATACCAGGGTTAAAGTATCTCTAACATAAAAATGTGACAACTGCACCAAAATACCGTATAGTTTCTTTATATCTCTCCAGATACATACTGCAGAGGTCTTACAATATTTTATTACTAGTATTCATTTTGTATTCTAAGAAAGTATGGTAGTACCATACGTAGTGTTGTGCACGAACCCCGTTAGATTAATCTGTTTATACGTAAAACGTGTTCGGATAATTAAGAATTCAGATGTTCGACATTCGGATGCTGGAGATTCCACTATACTTGAAGCTCTGCGAATGTTTTGTTTCAAGATATCCTCTCCGAACTGGCGAATATAATACCTAAAAGCCTGTAACTTGACAGAATTTTTCAATTTTTGAACAAACTGTTTGGTAGAAAATTGTGCAAATTTTATGTTAAGCTGAAGAGTATGCGTACCCAAAATATAATCAGTTTATTATCAGGGAACGCAGTATAATGGGAGATCGCATTTAAATTTTAGCAACGTTGAAATATGATTTTGGGACAAACATTTCAAAACCATTTATTACGGACCGTATACACTGGAAATATCAATAAATATTATTTTTTGTGAGCACTGTACGAGACCTGCAAAGAGAAACTGGAAATTGAAATGGATTCGGATTCGTGAGTACATATTGAACTTGATCTCGTCCCCGAAAATAGTGAACTCTCTCTCTTGACGAAGAGCGCTGGTGATTAATTGATCAGCAAGAAAAGAAAAATTTAAAGCTTCCAATATTATTCATCGCTTCGTTATCTTCTGTTCTAAAATGTGTTTTGGCAAAATGGCAACTGTGCGGAACAAATAAGAATGATTTTGCTGTGAAAATTTTGTTGCGCGGGCTGGTTACGAACGATTACATACTACGTTCAGACACCTCCAGTTAGAATTGCAGCTTTTACATGGCTTTTATATCGTAATTACCATCTCCGCGCCGGGTTTAACGAGTAAAAGTCATTCCATCTTCCATTCATTACACGAGATTCGTTTTTCTCTATCCAGATAAAAATGTTCACCGCTTCTCGTCGGTAAAAACCTGCTGGACGAATAGGTTAGCCTTGATGAGGGTTAAAACGTTCAGAGGAGCAAGTGGAAAGTGTCGTATTACAACGCCCGTTCGCGAAATTGCCCCGAACATTCACAGCGTCCGCGAATTTCGCCCAAAATACGATCGGCCGTTCCCCCTCTTCTCCTCTTTTTTTTTTTATTTCGGAGGTTCTTCCTGTTCGTTTCGAGGTCCTTTGATTTATTTCACTGGAAAAAGGACTACATCATTCCGAAATCCGAATTAACCCGCGGATGTTCTGATATTTTGGCGACTGATTTTCTCAGGTCTGCGTAACCTTAGGCTTTTTTTCCCGAGGCAACTTTGTCCCAGCGTAACTTGTAACATTATCAGACATCGGCTGTTTACTTGGTTGCGTGTAATGGAACTCGACGAAACCCGGGCCAACCCCTCGAACATGCGAAAATAATGCCGTGACCGGTCTTCGACCGTGATTATCATAACAACAGCCTTTGCAACCTGTTTGATTCCGTTCAACGAACATACTTTTATCAGCGAAACAAGACAGGTATTGTTAGACTTCGCGTTGACATGAACTCGATTATGCCATGAAAGGAATATCTTTTACTTTAGAATTAAAGGGGTTGGCCACCTTAATATCGCTGCTGTAATAGCGAACTGTGGTTGTTGATCATGTGTCTTTCTTTTAAAGGATTCATTTTTTGGAAGGCGGGGGGAGGAAGAATGGAATAAGGTAAAACTTTGTAGGTTCAGAATATCTTCCACAAGGGTGAATTCATGATTTCGTTGGATCTTGAGAATAATAGATAATACCTAGTGTTATCTGTGATTCGAATCTCTGATTCCCGGAAAAGTTCTCTTTCAAATTTTTCTTACGATTTTGTGTATATGGAAACAGAATTTGTAACGACGAGAGTTCTAATCATCGTATTTCAATAAAAGTGGGAGCATAAAATTCGGGAAAGGCGGAAAAGGGGTTAGTGAAGTATAGGAGTAGTACCACGCTTTCTTGAATAATGAAGATTTTGAAATATTCAGGGACCCATAAAGTTAAAGTTACATTGTTGCGTGCCGTTTTAGCTCCACGCCTAACTTCCCTATTCTAGAAGACGCCACAATGTCGTCTGTATTATACATTTTTTTTATCCGGAGCACCAATTTTGCGAAAATCGACTGTAAAGTTTATTCATTTTTGTAAAGGTTATTTAGTTGTCTACTCTTCTACTGCAGGTGTCTCTGTTCGAGATAGTGTTTACAAACATTGACAATGATGGAAATATTCCGTTTACTACGTAATCGCAGCAATAAACGTTTGTAAACACTATCTCGGACGGAGGTAACTGCGGTAGAAGAATAGATGACAAATAAATCTTTTACAAAGATGAATAATCTTTAAAGTCGATTTTCTCGAAGACTGAATCCTGGATAACAAAATGTTATGCCAAATTTGTGTTATTTTTTCACGTAGAATCACTCATTGCTCGGTTCTACTACGAATTCTGGCCCGAATTCCAAAGTAAGTAAGTGATCATATCAGCCAAAAACAACGTTTACGAAAGAACGAAAGGTAACAAAAAAATCCTATCAGGAACACTACTGATCATTTCATGCTCTGTTCCTGTATTATTGTTTAAAAATTTGCAAACGTTACGGAAAAAGCGTGGCTCTGGTAACCAGTTGTGGAAGTTTCCAACCGTTTATTATTAGACGGTGAAGCATACCGAAATGAAAAATACGAAACGGTATCTGTACCAGGTGTATTTTCCCTCGATTTTGCAATTACTTCACGGTAGCGATGAAATTTTCAAGCGAAACATTTTGTTCATAAATAATGACGTTTTATTTCCACGGAAGAAATCTCGCGACCAGATTGTAAAAGGTAGAAAGCGATGAATAAGCGAACAAAACTATCTGACTAATTGTCACAAAATTGGAAGCACTTTCCGTCAGCATTCGGATACAGTAGAACCTCGTCCTTCCGTACCTTGTTTGTGCGAACCTTTCTTATTCGAACTGCTGTCCGAGCATATTATTAGTTATACGAACGCGTATTTTTATACATAAGTACATAATTAAATCGCAAAATAGAATAATTAATAAGATAATTCATTCTTAATAACATGAAACAATAACATTTAAGAATAACAAATAAATATTTAACTCTTGATAATATCATTAACCAATTAGCTGTGGCGCAACCTACATCAAAGCTAAATTATCTCTAAAAAAGTGACAATTGCACAAAAATACCATATAGTCTTTTATATCTCTCCAGGTACATACTGCAGATGTCTTACAATATTTTCTGTTTCAGCCTGTGCATACGAGGACGCATGAGTTTATCTCAAATTATTCATATTTTTTATTTGTTTGTTTCATTTTGGCCTGGCCTCAAAATATTCTGAACGACTTGAATCTTGAGAGTATGTTTTTGTTTTCACTAGAATTAAAAATTAAGTAGTCAATGGTCACTACCCATTTTTACCCATAACGAGGATACTCGTCAAACACAGCTAACTGGTTAAAAATGATGAAAATCGTTTTGTATTCCGATTCATGTTGTTAGATTACGGACGTCCAATTGTAGAATGGCGACTGTATCTGTTTTGCCGTATTACCAGTCATAAGCATTTCACCCTCAGTTATCCTATCTGCAACCTGGTTTATCCGAATGAATAGAAACACAGTGGGAGATGTTACCCGACGTGTTCGGGTAAACGAGGTTCTACTGGACATGATAGTCTCGACGCGTCAAATCGAAATCATCGATTGACCGTTTCGGGGTGGATGACCATACCTCGCAGGGGTTGGTGTAATAGGCGTTGTTATTAAATCATCCCGCGAATGGAACGATCCATAGAAATAAAAATCGACGTATCGAGATATCACGGGTCGCGGATACGAACACTATATCATTATTGACAACCGTCTTGTAAAAATAAACTAATCCCGCGATCTGGCCGCTTGTTATTCACCGAGCGATCCGTCGACACCGACCTCTCGTCGATTCGAAATTTAAATTTGATGTCGCTACTGTCACATTGTCTCCTTTACATTTTTAATTTTGTTTAAATTTCATCGTTCACGTACCAGGCATGTGGAATTATTTTGCTTATCAATCCGAGCATTTTTACCGTTATTATGCACAATATACCATCCCCGATATAACGTCCGATCATAAAATATCAATAATTCATTATCGAATCTAAATCAATGTTATCGGGACAGCCGGCAAATATTCGTCTATTATGGAAACTTTCTTCATATGTGTGTCAATGATTCACCAGTAATTGTAGCTCAGTTTAACATTTTAAGAGCGAAGATTAGATAGCCGGGTTAGAAGCCAATTAGTACAAGTCCATTAACCTTAAAATTCAGATAAATAAAGATTTCATAAATTAGCGGTAAAAATATAACAATTCCACTAATAATGCAAAGTAGAAATTTTATTACAAGATGGCATACAAATGAACTTAACCAGAAGAGGGACGAAGGAAAAATGTCAATTTTCTTTTGATAAAACGATTCTAACAATTTTGTTTAGTCGTTCTGTGGTCAATATGTTACTATTTATTGTTTATTTATAAAGAAATCATTATATGACGTATCAAAGAAAAGTGTACTTACACTGATCAACTTCTGAACTGTCTATATAAACCAAAATTTTGAACGATGTTATTCTCAAGGCCATTTCAAGGTCTGTTCGATAGAACGTGTATTTAACATTACGGTGTTTCAGCCAATATTAAATTTAGTTCAATAACCCGGCACTATTTCAGAGCATCGATAAATGATTTTCAAATGACCTAGATAATTACATCGAACAAAATTTCGTTTGTTGGAAAAATGTTCATCCGCTCGGACAGCGTATAAATATCTTTCACAGTCTCTGTAGCGGTGCAGATTATATCTCATTTGACAACACTTTATGTATGCCAATTACTGTTCATAATGGAACGTCATTTGGTCAAAAACCTAACGCTGGCAATTCTACAGTGTTCAGCATAGAAATAGCAATCGTGATGGACCTAAAAGCAGATTCTCCGACCTGATGGCGTAGAAAAGGCGTATAAAATTCAAGGTCACCGCATTACCGGCTGACCCTTAATCCGGCGGTCGCGCCGCGTCGAGTCGTGAACGTATTCCACTTGCCTAACTTCGGTTAACGAGCAAATCACGTTACACGTGATATCGCGTTCTCAGAACGCCATCTACGGCGTTAGCCGTGCTACATTAGCCAGCGCCCGCAATTAATTAAGTTACAAGCGGTTTAATGGGGATCTAGTTATCTCTTTGATTGGCCCGCTCCTCTCCGTGCTACACCAAATTTCTCCGCCGTACTTATTTCCGGACACCCGCTCGTCGCTCCCCGCCATTTCGGCCCCCTCTAACTACGGTATCCGGAGACTCCTTGAAACAAAGAAACCGCACCGGGAAACTGGGTCGTCTGCGAGATAGAGAGCCGCCTAAATGATCTCAATTACATTCTCAGTTAACCGGGGAGCTGGAGCTTTCTACTTGTCCGACTATAGTTCCGCCATCGTTTGAATGTTTCCTGCACCACGATTCACGGAAGATCCTCTTTGCTGGGGGTGCATATTAACCGTCGATCGACGCTGTTCCTCTTCTTCTTCTTCTCCTTCTTCTTCTTCTTCTTCTTCTTCTTCTTCTCCTCCTTCTCCTCCTTTTCCTGCGTGCTCAGTGCTGATCTCCGCTCCGTTTCTCCGGGGAAACGCTGAACGAAACAACCACTGTGCCAGATCTTTGAAATTCCGGCGAGCTCCCTTCGTGAAAATTTCGCGGCTGCGAGCCGTGAGGTAGCCTCGTGCTCGCCGCGGCTTAAAAGAGTGTGTAGCTCTCCGAAGTCGCTCGTTTAAGGAAAGCTTCGTCTCCGAGCGCACAAAACGCTGGAACCCTCCCGGAGAAACATTGCGCGTCGTTAGTCACTTTCTTTTCCGTTTTTTTTTTGTTCGCAAACATCGCCGGAGAAGAATCGCTCGCGGAAAGATGACGGCTGACTATAAATCACGACGAAGTACATTTTGATGATTAAAGTTTTTCATGCCTGTGTTCATGACTTACCAGTTTTGACGTGTTGTTCTGGACATCTTAACAACAGTACTCTTTCGGGATGTAGTTCTTTGCGCGCGAAGACTACGGATGTTTTAAGGGCGACGCTGTTCTGAGCCGTACTTGAGATCTTAATATGTACGCCATGCTGTCGTGGGACAGTATCGCGAGCTTAGAATCTCATTGAATGATTTTGTTAGGCGATGGAATATTCCACGTTACGAGTTCACTTTGGAAAAACTTTTGCTTCACTGTACTTCGTTCACTAGTATCTCTTGCAAACGAATAAACATTGTGTCTTCAGGGTTTCCAAGTTGAACTGTATTAAATTGCATTTATCTGCAATGAGCTGAGAGATATTTATTTATTGCCAAACATTTGACAGTCATGGGATCAGTTAGACATTGAATCCATGTTACGATATTGTTTACAGCAATCAATACGATAACATGATAAAGCTTTCAAAGTTTTTAGTATCGTTAGTAATATGTGGTGATGTTATTCAATGAAATGTACGGGAGAAATGCGACGGCAATGGAAAATGTATCGACGACCGACATCAGTTTTTCATGAAAGCAACGGCGCACCTAAAAATTGGAATTTTTATATAGATATATACTTTTATATGTATTTTTAATGGCGCAGCGTTATTTCATTTAATAAAATCATTTTTCGGAATACTCTGCGTGAAAAGGTAACGTAGTTTAACGTTAAAAATGAAGACCTCGTGGAACATTAAAAATTTCCGGCGATTTCCTTTAATTCAATTAACTCGAAAGAGGAATGCATCGATGTCAATTTATTTTCAGCGTAGAACACAATATAACACGTTTCTGACAATTCCGTTTAATCACACCTTGCGAAACACTATTGTCAAAGACAGTGCCGGAAACTTATACTGTGCTTTCAATCCTTTGCGGACGACAATATTTTTGAAAACGTTAAGATTGTTTTCATCATTAGATTATGTATCACTTAAATTATGTGCTCGGGACTTCCAGAATTAAATAATCGTGTAATCAAAACAAGGCAGTTTAACATAAGAGCAAGAAGCAAGCCTCCATCCCGATAATACCCAGAAAGACTTTGACAACAGTCTAATATTTTATTATCATCGAGTGTGTCACCGCAGTGTCGACACCTCGGTGACAAAACGCGCATAAATAAATTACGATTGAAACGAGATCACTAAACTCTGTTCGACGGTCTGGACGGGTGTTAAGATTAAACTAGGACACCGCTCGGACCCGATGTTTTGATACCGGGTCGATCTATAACCCGATTTTCGGTGCGTCCAAAAGTGTCCTGTTTGGCTTTCATGCGCGATTCGCTGAAACGCTTTCGACGTAACGGCCAGGCCGCGATTAATAACGCTTTATTAAATCACCCGCGGGATAATCGAACGACGGGAACAGGGGCTGTGTTTTCGCCAGACGCGTTCGCGCTTTTTTTACTCCTCTCTCTCTCTCTCTTTCTCTCTCTCTCTCTCTCTCTCTCTCTCTCTCTCTCTCTCTCTCTCTCGAACGTTTTACGGTGACCAGCTGCACGCACCGACCGCGTCGAATAATTATTTTTGCGAAACACGGGGATGGCATTCAAAAACGTGACATCTCATTAATTACATAGCACGTGTTGTATGAAAACTGGAACCGTTCAGCGGAACGGGGTTCAGCGTCACGGTCCGAAGCTGCCTGCGTTTGGCTTTTTCCCTCGCATAACGAGGACGGACAAAGCGGGTGGGAAAGAACAAGGGAATCGTGCTCCCCCACCGTGCGGTTTTTCGCCCACGGTCAACCGTTGCTGTGCTCCTCTTTGCTAATTAAATACGTTTCACCTTAATACCCTGGTAACAAGTGACGTTTTTCGGCGGCCGTTTGCGAAGCGTGTCGCACTGCCAGACGTGCGGTTCCGTTGTTTACACCACGGTCATTCTAAGCCAAATCGATTACTTCAGGCGGCTTGTGTTACGAATTTTCTTCCAGATCAAATATGGAAAAAATTAAGCCGTCGTTTGTTGTTGACTTCGAATTCCTTTGTCAGATGCAGACCTTTGAACTCTCCAGTTTTTATCTACTTTTATTCAAATACAGGCTGTATTCGTGGTTGTGCATTACTCGAGTAAATGTTCATTTGAATGATTATTTAAATACAATATTATTTGTTTAAATAAAAGAAAAAAATAATTTAAAATATAAAAATGATTTAAAATAGTAACATTTACTTCTTATTTATAAATACAATTTATACTCGATTAATAACTCGATTAAACGGGACTCGAATAATCGAGACTCTACTATAAATAGAAATTAATATTATACGATAAACGACTAAGAAGAAGCAAGAATTATCTATAAGTTGCTTTTTACGTAAATTCGAATAAAATATAGCATTTCATTCATAAAACTGTTTATAAAGTATCCGCTGTATAATATATAACAGACGAAAGAGAAGCAAAAATTATTTATTTTTATTAGTATTATTAATTATTTATAGTCATTCCCTAAAAAAAATTCCGGCTGGTTAACAAGCGGAATTAAACTGATGCCAGAATAGTGTTTTACATAAATATCTGCAGTTTACTAACTAATACGAAAGCGAAGTTTGCATTCCCTAAATCGAGCACGGACAGAACGTTGTCAATCATTTTCACGACGTCGCAGGAGAGATTCCGTCTACGATTTAACGATCCTCTAATTTTGCGGTGCATATGTTTCCGAATGAAATTCTCGACATCTAACAAGTGTGCACGTGGGTTAAGCTCGCAAGAATGATCCGCAGGCTACCGTCGAGATTTCCGACCGAGTTCGATCCGTCCCGTCACCAATGCCAACCGGGGATTTGAGGATCTCGACGGACGTATGCACGTACGTGCACACACGGATACATACGTCCGGCCGTTCGCTGTTCTGTTTATGCTCGGTCCGGAATAGTAAATTGCTCGGTATTATCTGGCCGGGCTCGTGTATCGCCCGTCTCCGCCACGAACGAATCGGCCAAATGTCAATGATAATCCTGCGGGCGCGTTCTAATTTTGAGTGATGAACGCCGCCGCGTTTGTAGCCTGTCTCGCCCACCAGAACCGAATCTGCTCTCGGTGCCTCGCAATTGCCTCCGAACAATTTCCTCTCGCCGTTGTTTCAGAGTGGTATTCGAGCTTCGCCTTCGTCTCCGCTCTGATTTTCCCTTGAATAACAAACGGAAGCGAACTCCTGCGAGATGAAACTCCTTGCGCGTGCGGAAGGTCGCTCGAAAAGAGGTTACAGGGTTTAACGAAAGTGATTTGTTCAGCGGAGCCCAACAGCGCGGAAACATCGAGGAGTCGCGTATTTATGTCGCGTTTTTTCGCGACCCCTCGGCCGGCCATCAACATAAATTCCGCGAGCAGATCCGGTGCACAGTCACGAATCATGCGGGGATCGACAACCCACCGAGTGGTTCGAATTAAAAATAATGCAACTCCGCGTGGACGTACCCTGGTTTATTCTCCCGCTTTTCCATTGTCCCTCTTTCGCTCCTTCTCGCCGCAACGATAGATCGTATAAATCAACGCGTCAGATACGTCCCCGATAAACTGTCGGTGAGCTTATCGATCCCTCCGACAGTGAAATCGACTGGTGCACCGCGAGCGAACGCGATTCGCAAATTATAATCGGTCACCGAGTCGCGCACCGTGATCTATAAACTTGCGCATATATATGGAACCGTCGGGCGTCGTATCAACGCAGCCGAACCGTATACGGTATAATTTTTCAATCCGGTTTTATGGTCCTCATCGGCAAGCGTGGGATTGCGTTCGCAGATTTCATTGCCGTTCTGCTCCAAGTTTTTCAGGATTTTCGAAATTTTTCGAACCGTATGAAAAATCGATTCTACTTAGGAGTGCCTGCAATTTTTCTGACAACATCTCTTAGATCAATTTATTGATTAATTTTCAGACCACTTTTACTGTTTTAAACATAAAACAGGGACGAATGAAATCACGATGTTTCATTGGTTGTCCACAATAGAAGAAAATATATGATTCTGTCATTCAGGTTTTACCACTTTAACTGTTGAATAACAGAAGCCATGGATAGCTTCAAAATTAATATGCAGTGCAAGAATAATTGTGATGTGGGTATTAAAACTTGTTTATTTTACGGTTTAATCTAGATCCGCGGAGACCATTTATTTCTTTAATACTCTCTGTAAAAGGAATTCTTCGTTAGAGAGTTTACTGATTTACAAAGGCCAGAAGAATGAAGTAAATAAATTTGTATAGTGTCGTACAAAGGTTTTCGCAATTTTCTTATCGTATTAGAGCGAAACAGTAGTTATATATGTGAAATAATACACGAGTATGTGAAGCAAGAATCTCTAGTTAACACTTCGTGTATGGAATCGATCGTGGACGCATTCGTCGAATCATTCTTCGAGAGTAGATGAATTCCGGTTTGAGCATTCTAGGACAAGTGGGAAATGAACCAACATCATCAATTTGATCGGTGTAAATGCATCTTTAGACGTTCCCCGTTGCCTCTATTCGAAATCCATTGACTCACGCGTTGCCGCCATTGAACGGCCTGACAGTGGCGTGCTTTTTCCCGTGATCGTCGGAGATGAGAGAACATGGGAGCAATAATTTGTTGTTTTGTAGAGTCCGTCGATTGCGTACACTTTGCAACGGGATGCCTCGTACCCCCGGCAGATTTGAATTTCTCGCGCTCGCTCAGCCGATGGAAAAAAAGAAGAGTCACCGATGCAGCGTCCTTGTAGATCTCTGTAGTTCGGTTTTGTTGTTTTTTTTTTGGGCACGCCCCCACTCGAAATCCGGTTATTCCAGGGTTTTGTCTCGCTCCTCGGTACACGGCACCGATTGATTCTTTTCATGGACCGTTGCGATCACGATAATTGTCCGTGTCCATGGCTGCGTTGAGTTGTCCAACCAAATGTTTTGTTTCTAGCTGCCGGCACGCCACGTTTCGAAACCATTCACGCCCGCAGAACGGAGCTTTCCTGTAACGCAGCAAAGCTGCCCGGGGTCGGGGTAAAAATGCGACGAAAAATCGCCGGAAAAATCCAATCGAAGCCGGTTCCATATATATACGTACGTACGCGCGAGCGCCGGCACGTACCGGTGTACACGTGTGTGTAGATAGAGAATAGGACACCGGCTGCGGTGTTTCGCGTTAAGTAAACTGCGCGTTTCGCTGTCGGTCGCCATGGAATTCGTTAACAGGGATCGTTGCGGATAACCGATGCCTTCGTTTCGGCCGTCAGGCATCCGTCCGGGGCCGTGTCGTTCCTGCGGACGTTGTTTCGTCAAGTGCTCCCTCCCCGGAAAAATACTTCCGACCGCCAGCGGCGGCGAGATTGCCGATTTCGAACAGTTTTTCCCGTCGGTTCGCTTCACTTCTGATTATCTCTCTAGGCGGTGGTAATTCCGCAGCCGAGATCGTACACAAGACCTGTCATGGGATTCGACAACATGTTTGCTAACTGCGTCTCTTTCGACGGTTCTACCGTTTTATGAAACACAGCGGGCACAAATAATGCTGCACGGAAATTGTACGCTCTCCGAATTTTATTTATTTGGAGTTCGTTCAAACATCGTCGTGGATTATATAGAATCGAGGTCGTCTATGTCGTATGGTACTGATGGCCACGGATCATGGTTTAACGATTTTGTGGCGGTTATTTTTGAATTTACTTCTTTGTAGTGAAGAGTAGATCCACTCGTTGAATTGTATATTAATCATTTAACTTTGCTGATAGGAAATTAGAATTCTGCTGAAACGTTTCAAGCGTTTTTAGTTTCAAGTGATATTAATAAATAGTTTCTGACAATATGGTTAGGGTTTATGCAGAGTACTATTTTACCCAGCACTGCAAATGACCCACATAGACCACGATCTGCGTTAAACTTTAACGCGGCCATCAAGATGGTCATTGGAATTTTATAGAATGTAGAAAACTTAAAACGCCACCGTTCCTAGCTTCTACAGCGGAAGGCTCTAGCTTGTGGAAGTGCAACCACTCTAATCTTTAAGATTGTTTACTGACGCTGCGTATACAATTTATCACAATTATTTAAAATTATTCTGCTGTTTTTCATTTACGATCGAATTAAACAAGATCAACATCGAGTCTCAGCATCCGTGGTGAAGTAAACATGAAGAAGTTATAGTTTTGTCTACTTTAGTTTTCCTACTTTTGTTTATAGGATATTTTTTATAAACAAGTATCTGTTATGACCTGTATAGAAGTACTCTACGTACTTTATTTAATGATTTCATGTATAAAATAATATACAGTTTTCTATAAAAACGTATAGAAATTAATGTCTTCAGTGACATCTACGAAACGGAGGTCACATTAAACGTCGTCCATATGTAACATTCGGGGATTCCCTGAACTAAAAAATGATCAAGGGATTTTCCAAAGAGAAATTGCAAAAATGATAAATAAAAGTCGAACCACCGCGCAGTATATTCTAAAAAGGTATTTGGACATTTTAAAAAGATGAGTAAATATCATTCGGAACGATATTTTCATCGAAATCGTCGCATTCGGCTAGCGTAGACAGTTTTCCATTCATTTTCAATGATCAACGGCTCTTGTATCAAGTGTCCACCGCGGAATGTTTTATGTGCACATCATTAATTGCACTAAAATCATAAAGCTCGCGTTAAGCGACGGAACTGCGGTAGCTTAATGTATTATTAACACGCGGGTATGCAGCGTGGATAATCGTTACATTTAACAAAAGGTATATACAGCAAACTGTTATTCAGTTTCGCCAGGAAAATTTCGGCAGTATTCAATCCGAGAATATACGAGGTGCGCACGGTCCCTCGCATAATTTGAATAATTCGTATGCATATTGTATTATTGTAGAAAACAGTTCCGTTGGGCTGCTTTTGTTCTAGCCGGAGTCGGCTTTTACACTGTTTACGGTCGAATAATGAATTACTTTCCCGGAAGGAGCGCGAACGTGTAAAACGCCCGATTAAAACGAACACCGAAAGCTTCCCGGGCCACCGCGCGAACGTAGTTCAAATTTTACGCGTATGTATTTATCTCTGCGCTGTGTCAATAAATGCCAGCGTCTCGAAAAAGATAATGGAAAGTAATGGATTCGTACGAAATGAACTCGCACGCTGAAACAGTTATACGAAGGGAGGGAATGCGAACAAACCAACAGGAACCTGCCGCGTACAAGCATTGTCTGTAGGACTACGATAAAATAATGTGGAATTCGAAAGTAGCCTTTGTCAAAGCAATTAAAAAATTTGTTTACTTCCCACTTTATTTGAACATTGGACCAATGTTGAAATTGGGAAGCAAATTACGGAGGGAGGACGAGTTATCCAAATGCAGCCTTTGATCTCTGTCATGATAGAACAATCGAAAAATTCGTTTATTTAGCACTTTATTGGGATGATATTGAGTCGACATACAAAATTCAGCAAAAATAACGAACACCAGACATGTTTGTGGAAGTAGCCTTTGATCTCAATCGTGAAAATGATAATACAATTGAAAATTTGTTTCGTATTTTATTCGAATATTGAGCTAATAATTTAATATTGGAGTGCATTCATGTTGCTGAAAGTAGCCAAAAGTGATAGAAAAATTAAAACACTTTGCTTCAACATGGAGTCGATGGAATAATTGAGAGAAAACTGCAAAAGTAGATTTTTATCCTAACCGCAGAATTAGAAGAATGAGAATGATAAAATAAATGAAAAATACATAGGTTCAGATTTCATTCTGTTTTAGCAATGAGGGGTCGGAATAAAATCTTGTAAAATTTGTTAAATTAAGGGATCCACGATGGTAGAATTGTGATTCTATGATCGATATAGAGGAACAACTAATTGCAGGGAGAAAAGAGAAGTTCAGAAAAATGATCGATATCTTCAAATATTGATCTATTTTAATAATGAGTGAAAATAATAATTTTGTAAACTATATAGGAAATTGAAATATGTTAAATTGAAAAGCTCATAAAGATAAGAATATAGAAAAATTAACAATTGCGCGGAGAACAGAGACGTTAAAAAATATTGAAAATATGTTCACTCTAAAAACTATATAAAAAGGTGAACAATCTGAAATTTGTTAAATTGATGGATCCACGATGGTAGAAGGTTTTGATTCACAAAGAGGAAAGAACAATTGCAGTGGAGAGAATGAAATGTGAGAGAAAGTGACCGAAACGATTTTGGATGTCCAGCAGATTCTATTCTGGCCACGTGCAACGATTACGCACGCCTCGTTACCTCGTGCACGCGTCGTGACGCGTTGAACGTTGTTCTTGGTCGACCTAGAACACAACGCCATATCAAATCCGGACCAGACGCGTACCATAACTAGTTCAAACACAGAGGTCTCGGGTTGGCGGTATCAGAACCTCCGTTTCCCATCTGCTCTAATAACGTACAGCCGAGCGATAGACTCGGGCACGTCCGTGTATACGTAAGTCTATTCTTGTTCTCGCCTATTTACTCGCACGTACGCGTGTCCGGATGGGTTACGATATGATTTACACCTAGCCCGCAGCAATGTGTCGCCGAACGACACCGATGATATTACGAGAGCACGCGGTCGTCACATCGCACTTCGCAATTCGCTTCTCGTCGATCTTCTTCGAGAGATTATTGTTAAAGCTTTCATGATTTTTATTACGATAATATTTGTTTAGAAACGTTCTACGACGCTGCACACTTTCAGCTTTAATCAGTACTAATGATTTATGCAACGGACCCTTCGATAATTTTGCTAATTACATGCACCATCATCGAGAGACACGTGATGATCGAGGTGATTACGATTACGCAAATATCGTTACACTTATTGAGTCATAGCAGTTTCACTTTTTATGACAAGCGACATAACACAATATATTTCTTAAAATCAAAATATTTCCTATACGATGTTGCAACAGTGAATGAAGAAAAATGAAACTATTGTATCGAAACAAAAGGACTAAATACAAAAAATGTCTGATTTATGAATTTAGAGATTTGAAGTTCATTGGAAAACAAAAGGAACAGAATCTTTATAAGTTATTCAATGCAGGTTGAAAAGAAAATTTCCGGTTCTGTAAAACGAGTTCCGTTATTGTTGACGAAATCGTATTGCCCGGAAGGAAACAATGAAATGCGACAGAAGCATAATGTTTAATGTTGGTAATAAACGTGTCTTTGGTCGTATCGGGAAACAATGTACTTTAGGTTGAAGTTGGCTATTTAATATATTGTGTACTCTGTGGCAGTAAACATATCGGTGTTTATTGTACGCCTGCTAACAAAATACAAGGAACTGAAATTCGGGGAGTAACTGTATTTACCTTACAAGCTGCCGGCATTCATTCGTATGCTGATGTTTAACGTTCAAACATTATGCCAACGGCATAGAATACGTCCGCTATTGTCTTTCTTCTGATTCAAAGAACTCGGACCACGGTCGTCATCTATTGGTAATAGCGAGTGGTGAGCTTCCAGAATCAAAGTTCCCAGTGAAATTTTGCATAGCAATTTCTGAAATATACAGTTGCATCAGCACACAAAGTCGGGTAATGAGAAATATTATTCCGTATTTATAATTAGTTTTTTCACGTAAATTCGCCCTTTCCGTGTTACATCGCCACGGATTTTTTACGAGCCTGTACATGGAACTTAAATTTTAAATAATCAGTCTACATTCGTTGTAGTTATTTCCCAATACTATAATGGATATAAACAATGGTTGAAATAAAAGTTGAATGACATAACAAACTGTTATTAAATTAATACAAATGTATTATTTATATAAAAAGTCATTACTGTGACAAATTATAGAATAAATTCAGTAAATATGTTGAGCTCGTAGAGTACTATAATATTTAAGCAGTTTTTGTGCGTTTTCACCTTAAATTACTAAATATATAATTATAAAAAAAACAAAATTGTTCAACATTTCTACGAATCTGCAAGTTTTTAACGCTATCAGAATGCTTGATTTGCCAAAATTCTCCTGTAAAGCGAATGGAACGGGCGTTCATTTTATAACAACGGCTTTATCTGCAAGTAATCTTTTGTTTTCGGGTGTCTGGCCATCAGAAAAAGTCGAGGGTTCCAATTCTCTCGTGAAATCGTCTGGCGAAGGTGTCAGGTGTGTCCCGACGGACAATTTGGTCACGGGCCTATTATTCGGCTCTTATTCAATCCCATGGTCCGTGTCTGAATAAATCGGCGTCATTTCCTTGCGAATCGTCGACTCTATATCTTTCTTTCTTCCCATTTCACGGCTCCGCCGTTTTCCCGCCGTCCCGGGCCACCCGCGTCCCAACTGCAGAACGCAGCCGATTCAATTCGGAGTGGCTTCCGTGAGTGGAAGTACCTCTTCCCGAGATATATTAAGGACCCCGAGGAAGTTGATCGAACTCCCTCCACCGGCTATCCAAAATGATCCGCGAGAAAGTCAAAGACCTATCGTGCAAATTGACTGTGCGAAAGCTCAAAGCGAAATTGACCCGCCCCCCTCACCTTATCCCACCCTCGATTTTTGTCTCTGGAGTCCTGTCTTCGCGGGACGAAAGTGTTGAATCATAGATCCTGGGATCAAGGAAAACAATCGTCTCGAATTAGGCCATTTGGAATTTGCGGAAATTGAAATATTGATAACTAGACCGCGGACTTTTATTGAAAATAAAAGTTACATCAATTGCAAGAAATATAAGATAAATGTAACGTCCTCTCTTAATAATTATAATAGACTTTAAAATAAAAATCCGCTATTGGCAACACTGATGAATCAATTATTTCTTAAATTACAGTATCATCTAGCTCTCGTTATTATCATATCCAGGATAATATTTCAATTTTTACATTTCTGCATAATTAGTTTATTTTTTACTGCACTTTCTATTTTTTACTGTAGCACTTTTCTTCTTGATTTATTGAAATACGAAGTTTCTAATCCGGTGCCTACTGCTTTTAACGTTCTTTAATTTAATAGTCCGAACCAAAATTTGATTCGGTTAAATTTGTTTAAATAAAGTCTGATCTGATCGATATCATCTATGGTAACAAAAACTGATTTTTGCGAAGAGCACGAGGGACCTGGATTCGTTGGGAATAGTTTGATATTCTCCAATTTGTGCGAAGTGAATACGATTAGTTTCGATATCTGAAATATATTCAACGAATCGATATTGTTGTTTCTGTTTTTAGAGAACGGCTCGCATCGTATTGGCACATATATAAATAAATCTGTTGTTTCCTTCGTCGGAATCAGTGAAATGATTCAGCGCCAGGTTAAAAGAAACCGATTCTCAATTTGCCAGTATCAGATATGATATTCCGGTGAATGAAAATTGGGATTTGAGAGATTGACCGCGAAAAAGGAGGTGAAATGTTATTTCGGTAGTGCGGGGCTGCAATATGGAGAAAGAGAGAATGAGAGAGGGGAAAAGAGAGAGCGTGGGAGGCGGAGAGCCATAGCGAAAGAAAGGGAGAAAGAGCAGTCGACAGAGAGATGGCCAGCGACGCGTTAGAGACCGCGGCTTGGAAAACGAATAAAAGTTCCCCGATTCCGAAATATTTTTACGACTTTATTTTTACCGGTCTTTCAGCCACTACCAATAAACGAATCCCGACTCTTAATAACGTCGGGGATGTTTCGCGATATTTTTACGACCCTAAAAACATTTCGAAAAAGAGGGTTAGCCCGTACAAATTTCTCAAAATCGTCGGGTAAAGCTAATTAATTCGTGACCCCAGCAATTAATAAATTATAACGTCCTCTAAAATTCTAACATCTAAACCTTCCTGTTGAAATCAAAGATGGAAGAAAATGGGGAAAATGAAGATTTTGTAGATCATTTTAGAGGATGAGTATGAATTTTTTGTTTGACATTTTCAAGAAAAATTGAATGTTATCAATGCAAAATAAAAATTTTCCAAGGCGACCCTTGGGAACAGAAATGAAATAAAAATATACTGTTTCTTTTAACCATTCTAATAAACTAAAAATAGTGTAACTGTATTACTAAATTAGTGTAAATGTATTACACAATTTATGTGTTCACAATTTTATATTTCAGCTACACACTTTTGTCATAAACGCATAAAATTCGCAGTCTATTAACGACTTTCAAATGGTCTCGCAAATAGCATTAATCAAAATTTTCGTCAAATCACATTTACTTTACCGAATTGTTTAGTTTTTACATAGATTTCAGTGAACGGAATCCTCGAATGGTGTCATCCCAATCGTTTCATCGGCATTGGTAACACCGATTCGCGACACACAGCGTTTCTTTCCCCGATATTTCTTTTTTTTTCAAATTCCTCGTATCGTCGCGTTGTTCAATTTCGCCGGAGCTTTACAATACAAACCGTAGAATGCGAGAACGTAACCCGAAACGTTGTCGAAGTGTACAAAGAGTAATCGAATTACAAAAGATAACACCAGCTTTGAGAGGCGAGCTCCAATGTTCTACTACAATTTTACGTTTCAACGTGTCGTAAAAGTTAATTGGTAAAACTACTGTCACTTCGGCTGCGATTTTGATGCTCTATGGTCATCGGCATGAGAAACATCATTGTCGTTTCCGATGGCCCGGCTGTTTCCCAGTATTCGATTGTTATCAGCGGACAATTCTCGTCATTGTTCGCGATATCTCATTCCCTAATTAACGTACGTTGGTTATTAGTCGCTGAAGAGTTATTACACTCTTCATTCATCAGTTATTACTTCCGTAAAATTTAGGCATTCGTTAAAGTATGATAGAATACGCATTAATTTATGTGCTATTTTTAACTTAATGTAATTCGCGTGGTTCATCGGTAACTTTGTTAATGGGATTGCTGCATTATTGTTTGAATAATCTATATTTATTCGTAATTCCGATTAACATTGCTACATCATCAATTCATGCTGCGTACATTCGAAAATATGGATTATCGTTACGGTGACAGTGGCATTAGTAGATGACCGAATAAATGTAAATCAAGTGAACAGGATCAACAGTATACAAATTTGATTGCTCGAACTAATTCGAGCAGCATGAAGTGCAGAACGCACCTCGAGGCGGACAAGCTGCTAGCCAGCGGCTGGTTAACACACGCTGACAGCTTTGCGTACGCCTGTCAGCTTTGAAGATCCTGCACGCCTGTACGGATCGAGTAATTCCTCGATATCTGCAGGACAGAAAATTTCATCGACGGATTAATCCTTCGCAGCAACGAAAGAGTACGCAGACAGTCAGATAGGTAGTCGGATCGATCGTTGGGAAATCGGTTTGACAGCGGCTGCGTACGCCGTGACAGATCGCCGATCCGGTTAGACAAAAGTCATTTTGATGATCATCGCAAAATTCGATGTACTTCTGTATTTCTGTCAAATGTTAGTGAAATATGGAACACGAAAAAATTCCAGAAAATTTGTTGTTTAACTCCTGATACTTACAATTGCATCAGAATATTTTTGTTTAAATATTCGAACGTCGGACCTCTCTGAAAAAGTCTAACTGGGTATGCTTAGGATCGTACGTAAGTTTAATTGTCAATTTTCTCAACATACATTTTAATCCCTTGTTGTACTCAATAAGCACTGGATGTCTTAAAGACGTCCATTTTACGTCCATTTCAGGCCTGTACGCCTTACGCCTTAAAATGGACATTTTTAAGACGTCTTATTTTAGACGTTAAAAGGACGTCCAATTTGGGACGTTTCTAAAACGTCTTAAAGACGTCCCAAAATAGACGTCTACCCCTAACAAACGTATAAAGGACGTTTTAAAGACGTCTTGATTTGTAATACAGGACCTTTTTAGGCCGTTTCTAGGCCGTTCGTAGGTCGTTCATAACATATTATGTCTTATCGTTTACATTGTGTACAATGTATTAACATTGTCCTGCACCAAATGTTTTTGTGCTATCGAGGTACTTTCACGTATCCGACTCGCGATGGAGATTTTTAGTAATAGCATGTTAAGTATGAATATTATTTCGTTCTTTTATATAGGAATTAAGCATCGCCTGGTGGAGTCACTGTTCAAGCTGACTCATACAATGTTTACGTTTACGTAGGCCGTGAAATCTAGTTGCGGCTAGCATCACGGTTAACTTATTACCCCCACTCTGTCTCCGTGAATCAGCAGTCGTCGCGTGTCGCGTAAAGATATACAATAAATTCTCGCCAACTGTCCTTCAGCTTGTAAACAAGAATCGACAATTTGGGAAGAAGAGATACGATTATTCGAGCCTTGCGCCTTGTTTTTATAGTTATTGACAATCGGCAACGCAGAAATGCGAAGTCTGCCATATGCAATATACATGGAATAAAAGAGACAGTATTTTATTCGTTTTATTAAATAATAATAAAGAATAATAAATAATTTTCAAATTATATGAATACAAATTATACATGTAACGAAATCCAGACTTGGGCCTGCATGGACCCTGGTCCACCCCACGTGTTCATAAACGGTTCGCCGTGCGAGGGTTAAAGGTTCTGTTCTCGTGTCATCAATATTTATTTATGGCTAAATCGTACGAACGAAATACACACCAGTGAAAACATCGGAAGAGTTTAAGAGTATTGATACATTATTATCAATTTTTGGAACTATTGAAAGAAGAAACACCTTTTCATTAATTTCCTGTTTTATGTAATTGAAGCAGAAAATTTCTATTTTGTATACAGACCCGCAGCCTACTTGTTAGTAACAGAGTGATCAAGATGTTTGAAAAGCAACATTCTCACTTTCCAAGAAGATCCGCTGCTGTTCCGCAAGGCAATAATCGAATTACATAAATTAGTTGAAGCTTCAGAGATCATTGGACTGGGAGAATATTGTTTGGAGAAATGGCGCGTTTAAAGCTTCGGATACAATAGCAAAGAACAAGAATGACGTTGCATCTGAAAGCCCGCGGAGAGGTTAATTTTGTGAAAACAAGAAAGATTCGAGTTCTCGATTAACGACGAATGAATCGCGGCAGCGGAGGCTAATTACTTTCCAGCCAAAACGAACAACCGGCCTCGCTTTGAGAGGTGCACGGTGTTGCATGAGCTGCGCTACACTAAGCCCATGATCGCTTCAATTCGAGGTCGCAAGTCTCCGGGACCAGGACGACGGAGGGGGACTAATCGCGTTTGACGCGGTTCACGAGAATGGAAAAATTTCTGAGCGGCGGATTCCCGAGAGCCGTGCTAGCAGATGCGATTGTTCGCATTTGAAAGGAATCCGACTGCGCTGTCGGCACACGGGCCACCGCTAAAGGACCTACTACGCGTTGTTGCACGATGACGCGGAATTTGAAAATGAGGTCGAGCCACAAAAGGGTAGCTCCAGAAGCTAGAGAGAAAGGGAGAAAGGAAGGGAAAGAAAGAAGAAAAGAGAGAGGGAGAGAGGGCGAGCGGCAGGGACTAGGGGAAAAATCGACGCGACGCAAAAAAGAACCACGCTAACAGAGGACACTGTTTTAAAGAGGAGCCTCTGATACAAATTACGCGCAAGTCTAAATTCTGCACGATAATTATGAAAACTCGAATTTTTTTCACAGCGAATCCTACCGTCCCGCGCAGTCTCAAACCGGATGTTCTACTGCTCGATCAATTTCAAACTCATTTCATTAAGGAGATCAGGTAGGAAAACGCGTTCAGCTTCTCCTGGAAGGGTCCTCCAACTTTTAGATCGTTAACACCGGAAAAAGCTCGCGGGGGAAGAGGTTAATTAAACTAATGCAAATGTATACAGGGGATAGGAGCGGAAGGGAAATATTGGGAGTTCGTGTTCCTCTGGGTTTCGACCTACAGCCGAGTTTTCAGTTCAGTCTCCTTTCGCGGAACGCATCCGTAGGACCTGAAAGATTTCTTCTATTTCTTCCGTGGAATTATCTTCGCCAACTTCGCGAATATTTTATGGAGCAGTTTGTGTTGCAAATATGAAGATTCTCTGTCCGAACACAGGCAAAAACATAGGTTTACGACCTTTATTGAATTTTGTATTATTTTATGTAACATTTATACACGCATTTGTTTCAAATATACGAGGTTCCGAATAAAACGTAGATTTGTCGAATTAAAGTATAAAGGAAAACTAGGCGAAACATACGAGAGAAATTGTAACCAATTTTATAACGTCCTGTGGAATGTTAATGTATGTCTCTATTCTTTCAATTCATTAAAACCAGCAGTGCTCTTTATTACGGGATTTAATTCGGATATACATAAATTCACAGTGCCGGAGTTTTGTGCGGACCTCGTTTATTTTCATTATTATTTTTATGCCGTGTTTATATTTCGATTATTCTTCTTCCCTCTCTTTATATTACTCGTAGTGTTTCTCCCTCGTTTTGTTTACAGTGTTGTTTGTTTCCAGTCTTTAGTCCATATTTTGTTATTTCTTATATCTCTGTCTTTTTTCTTTCTTGCATATGCTTTCCGTATCCTCCGCATTCTTTTACGAATCAAAGGGCAATTTTTAAATACATCGTTGTATCAACCCAAGTCCAGGAACGATGCGAACTCATGCGTGTAGAGGAACTCCTTAACGTAACATGACCGATCATACGTGAATCAAACGGTATCACTGAAAAAACAAAGCTTGCACTTGCAGTGGAAATCGAGACGAGCACCGCGTTTGCATTCGGCGCACGGAACGCGGTCTATAATTGCATTAACTGATATTAACTGGCGCATGATACTCAAACCGTATCGGAAAAATTGCATCAAACAGCGTGGAAGAACAAATACATGCTGGCCCGAGATTTGCATGTGATTTTACGAATTCGATTAAAAACTGAACTACGGCCGCGCCGTTTCATCGTGATATTGTATGCAGCTTTCGTTAAAAGAAATACACTGATTGATTCATTGCACGCATGAATTTTTTTTCGTCACTGTCTGGACCAGATGGTTATCGAAACATGTTGTACAACACAGATCAACTGTAGTATTCGATTATGCAGCGGTTTGCACGGGTGCTTTCAATTGATCAATAATGCATGCTGTTAGAAAATTTCTTTCTGTCGACCAATTAACTTTTCAACAACTCTTTTCGGGTCCGCAATATTAACGTTTGGCCTATGATATTATCGAATTTTCATCGTTCAAACAATGTCGTAGATTTTTCTTAAACCGTTTCTAAAACCGTTTCTAAAAATTTCAAGCATAAGTATAGAAAATATATTTGAATCGGATCATACTCGCTAATTAGAGAGATAGGAGATTCGAAGCCGACGCAGTTCCATAAAAGATAAGAGTCGACGCACGAAACATTACGAACATGTTTCCGCGTGTGTAGGCAGCTTAATGGTGAGGCGCAGAAGAGGCCGGGAGTATTATCTTAGATTTAATCGAGCAGGAAGTTTCGAGAGGATGGGAAGGATTAGTAGAATCTAGCCCATCAATTTGGATCTAATTAAATAGGCAGGGCTGATGAAAGATTAGTAGAATGTTGACGAGATCTAACGTTGATGCAGCTGTGGGAATAGACGGCACCAGAAGTCGGTAGAACGTAACTCATATTTAATCCATATTTAACCAAATTCCGGGCGCCGTTCAGGTCTTCCCGTAGTCACTGAAGGGCTCTGATGGGATTCCGAAGGTCTTGAATGACCTCGCCGGTATTTGGAGAGCGTTGTCGGACTCGGAAGCTGTAAGTAAGCCTGTCCGGGCCTCCATGGTCAATTGAGGCTATTTAAGTGTCCTCATTGTCCATCGCGGCTGCTGGAAGTATCTTAATAATTCACGGAGCCCGTTAAAACGTCACGAGGGCATCCATCTCTTTCAAATTTACATGTCACTGGTTAAACGTTTTTCCGGGGCATTTGCATATTGCATGGCTATTAGTTTCAGATAAGGACTCAGTTCTGACAATGGACCGCAGAGAAGTGTGCATAATTCTCCATCGCCCAACAGTTGGGGATTACTCTGATAAGAATAGAACTGTATTTCTGGAGGTTCTGCACAAACCTTGGTTTCACCAGGTTCTAGTTCAGAGGTTGTTCGAGCTGATCAAGGAAACACGAGTGTTTCAGTACAGGTAACCCTCTTATGACACGGTAGATAGGTCCCTAGAAAATGCCGTGTCGTGTGAAACCGTGTTATATGAGACCCACCGCCAGTTCAAAAAAGTTTAATTCCTTATAAGAATCTTAGTTTTTATTAAAAATATAAATGTATTTTTATTTTATCGTGTTAGAGCGGAACCGTGTTATGGGATGCTGTGTTGTAGGAGGACTATCTGTATGTATTCTAGTCGAAATCTTTGAAAAAATTAATTTTCATTTTAAATTTTCTGTCCAAAAATTAGTTCACGAAAGTTACAGCTGATTAAAGACAGACTCCTGCACGACTGATCTTTGTACAAAACTTCTAACGCTTTTTTCTCGAAACTATGTTTGTCAAAATGGTGACCTCGTCGTATTTTCTCCACAAAGACACAAAAATTAATGTAAAAGGTTCAGCGTATAAATATTACGAGTAAGTTTCAGTCTAACTGTCTTCACTGAATTGACTGCCAAGTTCGATTCCATTTCATTCACAGAATATGAATAGCGATATGAATAATGCGGAAGGTTGGCCTAGTATCGATAGCATAAATAGCTTCGTCAGGCGTTTACCGAACACCCTCGTGAAATAGAATCGTCTCGAGATACTCCAGCGGAATGAGCGTTATCGTCGAGAAGAAAGCCACCGGACATTAGCGTTAATTCAGTGGGATGATGTATTCGCATTAATTGGCTCCAGCTAATTTCAGCGTAATTAAGGGAACCTCGCGGAGTCTCGTGGCTCCGGTAACTCGGTGGAAGTAGATCTGGCCAACAGCCAGCCAGAAGAAACGTGAAAGAGTCCCGACAGTACGTCGAAAATTACGAGGCGCGGTCATAAGCTAATGTCTATTAGCTGGTAAAAACAAGGACAGTGACAAGGACGGGACGAAGGCAGCGTTCGCTTAAAATACAATTGAATTGTTACGCGGATAGAATGTAACAAAAGTTATCTTCCTATAGCTATAAATCGTATGTCTCGCGAACATTTTTGCGACTTTTTTAAATCTCGTTCGTTTCATACGCTCGGTTCTACATCGGCTTAATTAGCTCCAATTGTCATTAGCATCTCGTTCACTACGATACCCATTGACCTATTCTATCAGCTCGAACATGCGCCGACCGATTCTACTTGTTTAACCGGTCTGAGCACGTCGCGTTGTATTTTACTTGTCCGACCAGCCAAAAGTCTATTCTACTTGTCTGGCTGAATGCAGTGTCTGTTCAATGTGAAATCGATCCGGCATTGTTCTAAAGATTTCATAATGTTCGAGGTTTTTCGTCGGAAAAAAGAGGCGAATGAATCAAGCTGCATTGTATGGCAGCCACAATCAATTGAGTGGGTCAGAATCATAGTGGCACATGTTTCCAAATTGTGAAAAACAAGAAGTGTTATTATTTACAATTATTAGTATTTTATTAGTTTTTATTAGTTTTATTTGTTTACGTATTTTAGTACGTATATGTTATATTTTAGTTTACATAAGTTGTTTGTCGAATTTGGAGATTCGCTAATTGTCTGTCAGTCTTAATATGATATGCTTTTGTTATATATTTTGTTTCTCTATTTAATATGTTATTACATGTATAAATAAATTAAATGTTAATGTATAAATTATTAAAATATATAAATTATTCAATATATATAAATTAATTAAATTTTAAGATATTTTCAACAGACATTTGGTTAAACATTTTCGAAAATGTGATTTATGCCGCTGTGATTCTAACTCGCTCACTTGTAAGTTCTCATTTTGTTCTAAAATATTTTTTCCAACATTAATTTCTTTATTTTAAATTATATAGGATCACGGCGGATTTCATCAGATAACCTACTCCTTATGTATTTAGAAAATAAGCGTCAGATGTTTGTGCAGTGTCACTGACTCGCGCAACTTTCAACAACTGCTTTGCATAATCCATTCCGCCGCGTCAGCCGAAGAATTAATTTCATCGCGGCCATTTGTTATGACTCTAGCAATCGGCTTCTCGAGCGGACAAAAGTGCGTAATCCGGTAGGGTTAAGTGTGCTCGATAGATCGTTAAAAGCAACGACTGTGTGCTCGCAGAGCGTGCCGGGTCGTGTCGGGACGGGGAAGTTGCGCTTGAACTTTCATAATGCGAGATCCAACGGGAGGGAAAAAGAAACGAGCGGGTCCTCGAACGGGTTACGAGCGATCCGATCACCAAGACCCGCGCGCTCCACGTTCGTCTATGTACGAACAGCATTTACTAATAAATGGCTGTTCACCAAACAATGCCGGCGACGTGTCGGGCTATCGGCGAAGGAATGAACCGTGACCGAAAGAATGGTTTTCTGACGACAAGTGCCGTCGCGTGCTATACCGAGAACTTTTCAAACGGCATTCTCGACATTCGCAAAGCATGCCGCCGATGAGATCAATTGCTTTCTTTGATTCCAGCATTTATAAATTCTTGCCTCGACTCCCGACACCGATCGGTCTAACGCTTAAGGCTCGAGACACATTTATGTGCCAAGGTCGTCCAAGGCCAAAATTTTTCGGGAGTCAAGTATCTTAGACCTTTTCGGAACGTTGAAAAGAACAGTAAATGAAGGATAGATGACCCAATGATTGGTATTTTTCATTTTTTCTTAATGGGACTTTTTACCAGTGCATATATTTTTCATTGAAATCAATGTAATCTTACAAAAAGTATATCGTGCTTGGACTTATTTCAATCAGAAAAACCTCATAATTGCATTGGCAAAAGTCCCATTAAGAAAAAATGAAAAATAAAAAGTTATAGTTTCTACTGTTTCGCACACTGTAGTTCTCAGCGCAAGGGAAATATTTATTTCAGACATTGTTGCCAGATTCGTAGTGTCTGAGCATTAATATGGCTGGACCGCGGATTTTATGCATTTATGACGATAATGACTAGCTGCCATTTGGTAGAATGAAAATATTAAAAAAGTTGAATCGATCGAGCAAGGAAACACTTATGTAAGCGGCTCATGTTTCTTGCAGCGGACGCAAAATGTTTTTATCGAGCTTTATTGAATGTAAACTGTATACACCAAAAGTAAATGTATAAATTATATAAATAATTTTTGTAGGCGTTCTCCTCGTAAATGCGTAATATCTGCGCTCTAGCATTCGGCACCAGTGTAGCAAATATTTACAGTAAATACTGTTAACAGTACGACGGTGTGCGAGCATTAATACGATGCTTGCATCAAACATAATTGTGTCAGATACGTTCTGAAACTAACGTTATGAAGTAATACAAACGTACCGTTTTAACTAGAACTTCCCACGAACAATGTAACGGAATAACAAAGAGGCAATTATGACCGAGAGTATACCAGCAACGACTCCATACAATTCTTTTATCGTCGCAGACGGCAGACATGCAGCCTGAGCAACGGAGTACCGGCAACAAAGCTTAAGGCTCTCGTTCCTCCGTACGATTCAATGGAATCGTAAAGCTTAAAGTTGTACGCTGTCGAATCCGGGAACAACTAAAATCAACAGTTCGTCAAAGCAAGGAGGATTAAGCGTGAAAGATGTTTACAGAGCCAAGTTTCAACAGGCGCGGAGAGCGTGCGGGTATCAAGACACAGATTAGCAAGGATTTAGCCGTTTATTGGTAAATCACGGTTTGATTTAAACAACTTTGTCGCGGCTATCGTAAAGTTCCGCGACAACCTGATTATGTACAATCGCGGCTCAAAAGGAGCTCGACGGGGCTAGCCTTAAGAAACGGAACAAGCGCCGGATGTCGAGCAGCGTAAATACTCGGGCTGTATAATTGAGACGCGTTGCGAACTTGTCTCTGCGAGGTTTGCGGGTAGATCGGCGTTAATTATTCCAATGCGCACTAATTGCTGATTCGGTGGATTATCTGGTTATCTACTCGTTCAACCATTCTCCCTCTTTCTCCGTTCGCTTCTCCGAGGCTTCTCCTCCCTCGTCCTCTCGCTTGCTCGTCTTTGCAGATTAATGGTTTCTACGGCGCACGATGGGATGGTGTGCGGTTCCACGGGGATTTTGGATCGAATTTCTCTCGATAGTTCAGTCGATATTCGTCCCCGGTCGGCCCTCGCCGAAAGATTTCCTCCCCTGAATTATTAGCAGCTCGTAGAACGCCGCGGCGCGCGGAGGGATGAAACAATAAAAACGTCCGCGACCGCATATATTTTCTGTTTACCGCGTTTAATGATACTCGGAGTTTTTAACACAAGTATATTCGTTCCGTAAATATTCCTGCGAACATTTACGCGGAATAAACGAGCAGATTACAAGGCGCGAAAAGTAGCTGTGTTAATAGCGGTTGAAATTACCGGCGGTCTGCGCTAGTCTGCTTAAGGACGTTAATAATAATTAATAAGAATGCGGCCGGTTTAACCGGGCGAAAGGTGATACCGGTGTTATGCTAAATCCTATTACCGTTTCCCTGCGGCGAAGAGGCGAGTTGATTAAAAAATTAACCCAGTTCGATAACGCCGGCGGGCCGCCTTCTTGCATTGTTCGATCGTTGATTTCTTCTTCCCGGCGGCTATCGTTATGAGAGAACGATATTTACGCGGGATTAATTGCTAATTAATTTCCGGCCGGGTTACGTGCCTTAGAAACACGCCGCGCCGAGTAATTTCCAGGGGGCTGCGTTTTAATTAACTTACGTCGGTTCCCTTGAGCGCGCTATCCGCTATCACGGGCTGCGCGTGAGATACAACGAAAAAGGTCGCGGGCGCGGGTGGAGGGGCGCCGATGGTAAAACGAAAAAGGCAGGTTTGCCAGCCGCATGGAAAATAAAATCTAAATCGACGGGGTTCCACGGCTGCCATTATACGCAGCGGTTTAAAAGGTTTTAAGTATCCAAAGGCTTATAATACCGGTCGACGCCGCCCCGGGATCGGGAAGATTCGCTATGGACTAATCTTCTAGAATTTATGGACCCGCTCGATAATGTTCCCGCCTTTCTTTTACCTTAATTCTAACCCAGACTGCTCATTCCGCTCCCACGAATTCCGCCGGCATTTTTCCATTTCCACCCGCGCACGCCCCCGGCTTTTTTGTCTCGCCCTCTCCCCGTCGCCCTATTCTTCAGTTGCTCCCTTCCTGCCCCCGGACCCCTCCGCTCCGGCCGTTGCACACGTTTTTCATTTCCGTTTCGCATTAAATCCCTTCCCCGCTAACAATAGAATTTAACGTGACCGCCGGCGCTATCGATCTTGCACAATAACTCAAACAGAGTTACATTACGCAGCTGTGTACAGGTCGCCGATTTCTTGTAGCGTTTCTACCCCATAATTTCGGCGCGCGCCCTCTCGCCAGCTCGGCTGTATGTATTTTCGCCGCCGAGATACGCATCCCGCTACGTCTTTCCCTTTTATCTGCCGTCCGACACACAACCTTTTCGCCGATGCCTTTTATTCGCGGAATAAAATGGACGTGAACGAAGCGGCAGCGGGTATCGAACCGCGACGATTGCCATGCGAACGATTTCGCAGCGGGGAACGAAATCCGAGGGAATTTTTCTCCGATCGATCAAAAATCACGCATACATTGTCGCCACGGTCGGTCCCCCTCCCTCCGCAATCGTCTCACCCAGATCGCGGCAATTTTCCCGACCGATTTACCATTCGATTTCCGGCCTCCTTTTATTTCTCTTTTTTTATTGATTTTTTTGCGGCAGCCTCGGTCTACGCTCCGTTCGAGGATCGTTTTCGAGGATCTTCCGCTCTAATCCGCGACCGCGGTCGATAAATCCTGGACGGCCAGCGGCGGCCATTTATATTTATGGGAGACACGCGGGTCCGCGAGCTGTAACATTATTCAGCCGGGTAGAAAGCGCGCGACGGACAACGCGGCTCGTTAAAAATTGAATCTATTTGCGCGGCGGAGCTTGAAATTCAAATTCGACGAGAAATACCCGCGACCCGGTCGGCTAGGGACCCATCGGCCTATAATCGACACATACGTGTATGTAGATTATGTGTATATAGGTGCGAGCGCGGACTACGTGGTTGCCAGCGAACCGGGCAATCGGGTCTGTTCAGTCGGAGATTGAAAAAGGAATCTCACGGAAAAAAGAGTCCTGCCGGCTAGCTGCATCTAGCGCGATTAAAAATTTCAATCGGGGCTCGGCCTGCTCCTACTTCCCTTGCCCATTCGTTTCGTTCGATTGGTTGCACCTGAGAAAATAATACTTGATCTTTGTTTCGCAGTCGTCGTTTAAATTTTTAGAATTTTATTTACTTATCGAATAAGACATATTGAATTTTTTTTGTTTTTTTTAATTTTGTTTATGTTTTAGCAACAAAATTTCGTACCTGTTATTCGATAAATGTAAAGTTAATTATGCCCGAAAATTAAC
Source organism: Augochlorella aurata (assembly GCA_028455555.1). Lineage (NCBI taxonomy): Eukaryota > Metazoa > Arthropoda > Insecta > Hymenoptera > Halictidae > Augochlorella > Augochlorella aurata. The sequence goes on from CM052164.1 coordinate 12,302,789, forward strand.
CAGAAAGGCGCGGCAATTGGTCACCCGCAGTAATGGTTTCGCCATTATCTTTTCATTCAGTGGGAAATTTTTTTTATACAATGTATAAAATAAAGTGTAAACGGGCGACACGCGAATAATTTTTATGGAAATTACGTGTTTTCGTATTCAATTTTATTTCACTTTGAACGTGCATGTTTTCTAAAAAGAGAGAGTTATAAAATTCGTGTTGTACGATTTATGAATTATGTCGGTGTTGAAGTACATGAGTGAAGTGTAATTCACTTTTTTATGTACTGACGCACATAAACGTTTCTACAGCGAGGGAAGCGAGATTGAATGGAGCCATGTTTTTTCTTGCAGTGATGAAAAATTATGTCGGTAATTACAGTCGGTGCTCATTCGCGGCAGTTGTTCCATGGATATTTGATACTTGGTGGTCAGTGTACACCTAATCCATTTTTATCACTCTACATTTTCCTCCTTTTGCAATTTTTATACGCACCCGTATTTTTCTGTTTCACACTGTCCATATTTTTAGGTAACATTTGCAGTTGCGGTACCTACTATTCCTTTGGTAGTTAATTTTTTCTCAATTTTCTTCTTATAAGAGTTCAATATTGTTCTATAATTTGTTTCCACTCCGCCCAGTTAACTCTGCATTAGCAGAGCACAAAAAGCAGCAGTTTATAAAAGTTTGAAACTGGTCTAAATGATTTGAATTTTTGTGTAAATATTAGAGTTATTAAGAAATACCAAATGCATTGTTTTAATTTTCATTACAGGGTCAGATAGGAAAGTGAAAAAACAACACCTTTTTTACATTTTGTTATTCCAAATAATAGTAAAATTTTAAAAAAGTATTTCAGTCATTGTACAGTGAACTAGTCCCTGTAACATTTACAGAAAAATTCAAGTCATTCAGACTAGTTTGAAAAGAGTTATACCTTAAAAGTGTTGACTCAATTTTGCTCCTTACTGTATGTTTAATAAGTAACTCATACATGTGTTTTTACAATCTGAATAATCGTAAATGAAAAACTGGTGATTCGTCATTTTGACGGTCTCCGTAAACCCAGTCTTTGGTCTGCTTCTATTTTGATATTGGAATTGTTTGCTTCGCATCAAATAGATCTTAAAATGTCCTTGGAGGTTACGTGACGTAACTGAATGAAACGTAAACAGTTTATCGTAAGAGCTGAAGGTTAACGACCGGAGAATCCGCGAGCGCGTTAGGAATTCGGAGCGACCACCGAAATCATAACAGCTGATCGGTGCGCGCGGACTCCGTGCATGAACCCCGCACGGCTTTTGTGTGTGTGTGCGCGCGCGCGCGCGCGTGTGTGTGTGTGTGTGTGTGTGTGTGCGTGCGTGCGTGCGTGCGTGCGTGCGTGCGTGCGCGCGCATGTGTGTCATAGTATAAAATATAAATAGTAACAAATATTTAGTACAAGTAAAAAATAGTTTGTACAATTACATCTAAACTATTTTTTTCTTAAATCGAAAATATCAATGGCAATATAATGAAATTTTTTGTTTAACAATATGCAAAACATATTTAACTATCGGTAGTTAAAAATTACCATTTTTTAATTATTTTTAATGAAAATTTCATTTCATTCACACAGCATTATAATATAACGAACACGGCTTATGATTCACTTCGGCGTGCAGTAATAAATAGAATATTTTTTACTAAATTCACGAGGAACAGTTTTATACGGAAAGTGAATAAATTAAAGAATGGCTGGACAATTTTTTTCTTGCTCCTTTAACCATTTCGCTACCAGCGTCACATATTATATGCCGACCTGATTTTCTTACCTGAGCCCAACAACCCAAATATGTGATGGGTGTTCGTTATCAGTTTATAATAATTGTTCGTACCAGGTGTGTAAAATTGCAAATTTCATTTATAATAGTTAGAACGTTATAAACGCATCTCATAAAAACTAATGACAATTTATATCATATTTAAATGATAAAACGTCTGGGCAGCGGTGGCGGTTTTTCCGCTGAGGCCCAAGTAGCGAAAGGGTTAACTTTTGGCTAGACACATACGCGAAAATTCCAGAATTGATCAGAATATGTCGGGCGTAAATGAAATAAATTGGTAACGTAAAATACAGGAGTTCTTGTCTCTTTCTCTCCTCGAATATTCAGAGACAACAGGGAGCCAGGAACGAACAAGATAATGCAGCAGGTAGCAGCAAGTGTTTCTTCCCGTTGTTTGCCGTTGTTGAACTGTCCCTACGAACCCAACGGCTCTCTTTTCTTCCGAGCATGACACACAGTGCCGCGAAAAACTTTCGCGACGCTTATTGTTCCAGCTCCGTTTTCAAAGGGAAGATGAAAGTACATAACAATACATTTAGCAAGCTAAGCATCTCCGAAAATAGAAACCAGCGTGTCTATCCTTCCTTCTCCCAGCGAAAACTTTCATTTCGTATCGTTTAAAGTTTCCTTTGATTTTTAATTTTGCGGCGAAAGAGAGCGACACAGGAGACGACCGAAGTTTTGGGCACGGCACATGGACCATGTATTCCGGGTTTATTCTTGCCAGTTCCGTCTCTATGTACTAATTCAGAAAGGGGGGCTAGGAGGTAAGAATATTTTCTAGCCTGTCTTAATTTTCGTAGAATTTCTTGAAAAAGCGAGAGGAAGCCCCGCACACGGCCAGGCGAGAATTTTCGGCGTCGAATAACACCGTCGCGCGAGCGTGACGGTTTCCAGGGCAGAGGGCTTTACCGTCCGGTTGACATATTCGCCGGGCGTCTTTCATTACTTTTAATTCCATCTTGTGCTGATTACGCCGGGAATACTTAAGCAGCGCACGGTATTTTTTAATTACGGTTGATGCACCACCGTGGACCAGCCAACCAACCCGACATTTCATCGATCCCACGCTAGAGACCGGGGCCATGTCGGCTACTTCCTGGAATATTGCAAAATCCCGAAGAAACCGCGAAAATCTTCGCCGTGACCGCTCACGAACCCACTCCACGGGAGTGGGAGATTAATTTCGCCAGGATTTCACCGACGTCTGATATCTTCCCGCATTCTGATCGTCGCTCGCCTAAATCCCAGACCTCTAGCCGGATTATCCTCGCCTCTGGGGCAGAATTTGGCGACGATAGTAGTTAGACAACAATAAAAGAGAATAATTCGGGCTGGACTCTCGTCACAGCGATTTCATTTTCTGGGCTTTGATGTCCTCAAATTCTGATTGTTCTCGTACAGCGAAGCGGGTATGCTATTTTTAAGCAGATGAAATAGTTATTAAAGCAAGTGAATAAAATCATGAACAGTATCGTAATAGTAAAATGAAATATTTGAGCTTTCTGTACAATATTTTTAATCATTTTCTAATTTTTAATAGTAGTACTTATTAATTCGTTTTCAATTTTTGTTTTTTGAAAACAATGAAACTGTTTATTTTGTTTATGAAATAATAACAATCGGAGAATAACATTCGCTCGCCCAACGATTTGGAATTTTCATTCGGCTTGTGTGTAAACATAAAATAAAATTGCAGAGAGAGAGAGAGAGAGAGAAAGCGAGAGAGCAGAACTGTGAAATATAAAAATTTACCTCTAGTAAATATAATACTTTGTTGAATTGAATTCAAACAGAAAGTTTTATTAGATCTTTTATTACAATACAAGATATAGCAAATGAATACTACAAATGATATTGCATCTACAGTGGAGATTCTATCATATTTCATTTTCATAAGCTTCCTTACAATGTTCGGAAATCGTGTTTTAATAACTTCCTTTTTTATACAGTGTAAAGACTGTAGCAGATATAAGTTCGACAATTAAGTTACCGAAGTTGTTGACCTCCAAGATCGCTGCCGAGCAAATTTACTTTTAATAGAAACTTTAAAACGAAAGAACCTTAATATATTACGTTCGTAACTCCACAGTGCTGGTCTGTTACCGTCTTCCCAAGTCACGATGATATTATATCCTCAATATTCTTTATTCGATTACTCCTAAACCTACACGCGCACATTTCTCTTATAACGTCATTAGAATTTTATATTACCGAGACCCGAATACGTATATTTTAATAATTACTGGATATACAAAGGATAAGCTAATATATTCTCTTTATCTTATCAGTCTCAAACGCTCTCGATCCTCGCCCTATCGAGCACTTTGCTATCGGCGATAGCCTCCTACATTATTAAATCTCTTTTCTGATAACTCCGAACAACAGCTAGATCGCGGACTCCACTCGAAATGATACATTGTGAAAACAACAATCAAACATAATTACACACAAAAATACACCGCGGCTTCTTGAAACGTAGCCGAACTTACAGATATATGAGATGCTAGCTTGCAAGATCCAAAACGGAATGACTTTTGGACGTTAAAACTTGTTCAAACAATTTCAACTCTTTTGAGAAGCAAAAGGGGCTAGTTTGCTATACAATGTATATTTTTAATAATTGCCATTGGGTGGAATGACGAACTGAAATAAGTTATCGAAATTTACAAAATGCATTGTTTGAATTTTGCTTACATGCTCAGATAAAAAAGTTAAGAAGCTTGATCAAACTAATACTTCTAATATCTCAAAAAATTCAACTCGTTTCGTCCGATTTTAAAAAGATTATTCACTTTTAGAAGATGTTCATGTATGTACAATATACGTCTACGACTGTGGCTAGCTGCATCAGTAGAATTTCATGATTGGAATCGCATCAATCTACTGCCAGTAGATATTCTAGTCGAATAACAGACAATCTAGACAATACAGCGATCGGAGATGACGGCGTTCGTGTATCGTAGCCCGGTGATTTTATTCCCCAGCAATCTCGTATCCGTCCGATTTACCAAACGAGGAGCAAGCAGACGCTAAACACAGTAAATCCATTAAAGAAACATTCATCTCCTGGGCGATCGGTTCGAGACCGACTCGAGCGCAGGAGAAAGGGATTAATTTCGCCGGGATCTGTCCGGTACAGCCAGATATACCCCGCGCATTCTGATCGCCCGATGAATGGAGACCTCGCGCGGTTTATCTTCGCCTTCGGAGGACACCGCGACGTTGACAATTAATCGCGCAGTCGAACAATGGAAAGTAACCCGACGGTTTAATCTGCGTCTCGAATGAATTAATCGCGGAGGACGACCGACGAAGGACCGTTTCCGGTTGCTAGGCAACAAGCTGGACCGACGAACGCGAAATCCCTGGCTTGTCGCGGTCCAGGGTCCGGCGACGTCTAAGAGGTCACTCTAATTCGGAGCCGTCTAATCTGACCAGCGAGCTCCTAACTCGGCCCCGATGATTAAACGGTTCACACGCTTCCGGTCGCCAAGTTTTTGCTGCTTCGAGCTCACGATCGATGACCCCAGCCGCGGGAAGAAACCGAAGAACGAATATCCCGCGACACCTGACGTATCGGTTCCCGTTCACCGGAAACAAGTCCCTCGAACTTTCTAGCCCCCGTAAACTTGTGGCCGCGATTTTGTTCGAGTGATTGAAACCACGCCGCGTTTTGGAGATTTTGCCGTTCAGCCGGGTACAATCGAACATCGACGTACGAGGGCTGTTTACGGAACAGATACGTCGATATCGCTTAGCTGGAAGAACTTTCAACCGATAGACGGTAAACGAAAGGCGATAAATTCGATTTGTGCTACGTAATTGTCACTAACACCTTTGATCGAACTAGTCTTGATTGATGTCTTTCAATCCTCTAAATGTTCACCGTAAGTGACTTATAACAGACTGTAATGAGTTTATTCGATCTTCCAGACAGTATATGAATCTGTCCGAGGAATGACATTTCTATATCTTGCTCCTCCAATGTTTTAACGTTTGTAGCGTTTTGTTCAATTCGTAAAACACAGGGGACTCATCTATAACACTATACCTATCGAATTCTAATGGTGGGTGTCGTGTCTGCGATTATTTATCGAGACCTTCCGTAATTTTTATTATAGCGTCTATTATACTTAAATCGAGAAGTTTATTCAATCGTTTCCTAATTTTTATTCTATTCAATCTTATTTCATAATTTCAGTTATTTCAGCATTGACACTCTGCTAATTTTTCTTTAGATTCAACTTTTCCGTACACCTTGATTTTTCTGTTTATGAGATAATCTGTAGAAATCCCAGGTATATGTTTCAGTGCAGCTACAATTAGTATCGGGATCATTATCTTCTAATAACCATCAGCAACGATACCGTTTTGAATCACAGCTGCATTATCGGTGCCTCAAATTCAAGCTCCGCTGACCAGTCTTCGAACCCCGGCTCTTAATCTTTTCACGGGGCCGCGAACTATCGATCTGCTAGATCAAAGAGCGGACATCGTGGTCGTCGACTCCTCGTTAAAAACGCATAAGTCTGCGCGAGGGAAGCAGGGAGCGTGAATTCAGTAGGCGCATCGGGAATAGAGATAGGGCGAACTCGTGCAAAGGAAACGACGAGGGAGACAAAAAAGAGCAGAGGTAGGAGGTAAAAGTCGATGTCGGTTGAAAGCTAGAAAATGGAAGGTATAAGGGCTGAAAGAGAGGGGGCAGTGGGCAAGAGTGGGAGAAAGGGTGAAGGCTAGTTGGTCGGCCACAATTCCACGGGTTACTTCCAGCACATATTTTCAAGTTAATGACAATTATTATCAGAGCCGGACATGCGCCGCTGTCTGACCGCCGCGGTCTCCCAAGATAATTACATTATTTATACACTGGTGGCCGGTTGAACGGTGGCTCCTCCTTTCGGCGATGCCCAGCTTTTTCAATGCTTCTCGGGCTCGCGAACTCCGGCCATACCATCGTTCGCATAAGCGGAATCGTTCGGGAATGTACAGCATCGTTCAATGGATTCGAGCCAAACGTTTTATGGTCCTACGTGTCGGCTGAAATTTCGCGAGCTGCCACCAGATTTAGAACTCTTTTACACGGTGATAGCACATGTATCGCGATATTTGTATGATGGATATCGATGTTGCATTGTTTATTATGTAAACGTTCATACGATCGTTCTTGTGTTGTGAAATTCGGTCGAATTCGTGGTCGAAGCCCAATAAGCACTGGACGTCGTAAAGAAGTCCATTTTACGTCCATTTTAGGTCTGAACGTTTTACGCTCTAATACGGATATCTTTAAGACATCTTATTTCAGACATCCAATTTAGGATCGCGCCACTATTTTTTTCTTACAAATTTTAAAAGTTGGATTATGGTATCTGTACTTACGTTTAGACAGTTTAGAATTTAGATTTAGTTAGTTGGGATTTGGTTATTTTGAATTTGGGTATCAGTGAGAATCCACGGCTGAGCGCGGCCACAATAAATGTCAGGAAGACGTGTGTTAGAAAAGGCGGACATATCACAATTTGTATTATTAATAAAATTGTTTTGTTTTTATTACCTATATATGTAGTATACATGTATACTACATGTAATCTCTATTCCTATATTTCCTACAAATGGTCCACAAACGACTTACGAACGGTCTGAAAGACATCTTAAAGACGTCCATAAGTCGTTCGTAAGACGTCTTTTAGACTTCTAAAGGACGTTTTAAAGACGTCTAAAAGACATCTTTATTTCTAGCACAGGACGTCTTAAAGACGACTTCGTGATATCTGGGAGTGGACGGATTTTATGCATCTATGCTCGCTCATTGACAGTCTGTAACTTTAGAGATCCGCGGATAGTGAATTGCTACGATAATTTGATTGCTAATACAAACTCTGCGAACTTTGAAGTGAAACGTCTCTCGTGGACTTCGTAGACGATTGGATACTTTAAACGCGTTTTCTGATCAATTGCTACGATATCGCAAAAGTTAATGATTCGATTGAATATTTTATTGGATTTTTAATCACTTCTCGATTGCCGTGAATGGTTTAATAGTTGCCCGATTTTCGGTGACCCTCTACTAAGAGGATACTAATTAATCCCGTATTATATTACGAACACTGGCGATTAGTGCAGGGAATTAACATAAACCTCGACGATGCGAAGCAGTTAATTAAGACCAGATAGTAAAATTCGGCGCAAATTGGTGTGACACCCTTGCTTGAATCAACATAAATTTCCATGTCACGTGCTCGGTAGAGTCAGTTATTCTGCAACGATATCCGAGTCTAATACAACCAGTTACATACAATGAAAACATTAAACTTTAGTTTCGGATTTCGGGCGTACTAGTCCGAACAACTTCATGAAAGTTTCAATGCTTCATGTGCATGCGCTGGGTAACATTAATTACACGTTAACTACGAAAAATACGTGACGCCGGTTATCTCTGCTTACAAGTGAAATTGAAGCTTTTATTTTTAAACACTTTCATCCAAACGGAAAATTCTCATATCCCAATTTAGAAATAAACTTTCCCCGTATTATTTTTAAACACTTTTATTTAAACGGAAAAGCGAAAGACTTCTTTAAATTTCTTTAAAAAATCGAATTTCCCGATAATCTGCTTAAACGATTAGTTGCATTCTGAACGCAACATGCGATAAACGCCCGTTCCGCTAATCCAGAAATGAACGAATTAGATTTCGCTGACCGGATTGTAGCGATTCGGGGCGGATAAATATTTCCCGGGGCAGTATAAACCGGTTGGCCATTACAGCAAACAATTAAGCGGACCGATCGCGTAGTCCCATTTCATTAAACACTTGGTAGACAATGGGCAAAAGCGTCGACGATGTCCACCGGTGTAATGTAACCTAATTAAGCCGACAATAGATAACCGGTGGTGCATGGGGCCGTTCGCGATTCCAATGGATCTCCCGAAGGAGAAGATAAGACCTTTGAAATATCGACAGCGGCTGAAGGGTGTATAGAGGTCGAGACAGAGAGATAATCCCCTGGAGAGGCTCCTGCCACCAAGCTTAGCCAGTCAGGGATAATCACCGTGAGGCACCTCTATATCCACGTAAAACGGTATCGACGTCGACGATCGTCTCGAATTTCAACGAGGCCGCAATAAAGATTCGTCAGACGCTTACCGGGAGTTCTCGATGAGCAGAGTTCAGCGGCTTTTTCCGTTCCTCCCTTTTCCGTTTCCTCCTCAACCATCCACGCCGGGCCGCATCGCCGGGAGATTAGAATCCGCGAGCCGGGGGCAAATTTCTGGGGATTTGCGGCCCCAAAAATTGAACTCACCGACGCGATCTAACGATCCACCTTCCAGTAATACCATGCCCGCGACGCAGATTGATCTTCTCTAATAATACTAACGTCCCCGTTTAATTCCTCCATCGATTGTAACTATTTTCGTTACTGTACCGCCGTATCAAATTATGTAAATTGTTTATGAGGATGTCGATTTAGCATCTTCGAAAAATTGACTTTTATGAAAATAGTTAATAGCTTAGTTAATCTACTTGGGGGTTATATTCTTAAAAGTGAGAGTGAAGTTCTACTATACACACATAGTATACGTCATAGGTATATGGATGTCAAGCTACTTGCAAGGGTTCCGGATATTTCGTTTCGACGCTGCAGTATCGCAATGAGCATTTCCGGATTGGTCACTTATGTTTTCTAGAAGTCAAAAATGCCAATCATTACATTACTGTCACAAGCTTTCATTAAAAATTACTATGACAAGTTACTTATATTATTCGCAATCTACTAAAATTATTAACAGAGGAAATCATTTTCTCTAAAATTTTCTCTAAATTTTCACTAAATCTACCGAATTAAAAGCGACTAACGTTTTATAAGGGTGATCCAATTTATTTAACCTTGCATAAAGGAATTTAGTTGATCCTTTTTAAAGAGAAAGCCTTCGCAATTTGAACGATTTGCGGACAAAGAATGTGAGATCGGTCATTTTGACCGGCATGATAGGTCAACTCCTGCTCCCTGCAATTGATGGAGACAATTCCCATGTTGCGCAAAAATCCGCAGTTTACAAGTATGTTACGAGTTCTTACAAATCGTTGACTATCGTGGAAATCTTGTCACGAAAACGGCTGACATTTCAAGCAGACTCATCTTCGCGGAAATAACTTTTCATCCCGACTATACGTTGGTGGTTTCCGGAAGCTCGTGGTTTGGGGCCTAACCACAGGCATGACGGCACGGTTAACGTGTCCGCGTGATCGGACAGAGGAACACGGCCCCCCAATCAACGGCTTATCGACACTTTTCAATATGCGCACGCGCGCGCCGTCCCGTCTGCGCCCTGCGACATAAAGATATAATTCGATCGCCGATAATTAGTTATCCGACGTCCGAGCGGGCCACTAATAACTGGATTTCGCGTAGAAAGCCGACGAATTAGCGATTCATCGAAAAGCCATAATTACCCGGGACCAGCGATAATGCCGGCGGAAAGCAGAATTTCAAATACGTTCCCACTACAAATCGGTAAATTACAGTAGCCGGTTGTCGCGGGGGTGGTTCCCTTTGCCCCCTCGGTCGCTCCCTTGAACGCAGTGCGTATAGCTGCGTTAAAATTTCGCGTGTTAGAAGGATGATCCCGGCTAGCTCGCAGCGTTTCCCATAATTTTCCCGTAGCGAGCATCGTTTTAAAGCGGAAAGCTCCCATGGCGCCGGTACGAAGCGGCGATGGCGACGATAAGGAGGGAAGATCGGTTCGCGGGAGAGAAAGGGTCGCGAAGGAAACGGGCGGCCGGATTTAAAACCTGAAATCTGGGGAAATGTCGTTAAGCCGAGGATTAATCTATCCATAAAGGCTCGCCGCGAGCGGACGCGTTACCGTGCCGTAATGCAGTATGCAAACGAGCTCGCGGCCCGCTTATCACAGGCTTATCGATTTTCGGCACGTGTTTAGTGCTGGTTGTCGGTGGTAAAGTCGGAAGATCGACGCCGGGAAAACCGACTTTCAGCGCCGCTGGTTCATTCGTATAAATACCGTTTTCGTTCGCGCACCGACCCGCTGGCAGCCGCCTGATAGAGACACTATACAAATCGAACGGCGACTGATAGTGCGGCTGCATTGGAAAAATTTACATATTGCCGACAATGCCGAATAAAGGTTCATAACCTTGCATGCAGGCTTCTTGCTTTCCAGTTTTCATCGAACTACGAGTGTTTTAATTACAAGCTATTTAGTAGAAGAGGCAATGGCAAATAAAATTCTATTTGTCATTAACAAGTCTATTAACAAAATCTAGATAACAATTTACCCGAATAAGATTTTATTCGAATAAAAATTCATTCGAATAAGAAGTTATTTCTTATTCCAATAAGAATTTATTTGCACAGGAATTAATCAAAAATTTTATATTTTATTTGGAAGTTTATTATATAGTTAAGAAATTTAACAAGAACTTTAACAAAATCAATTTTTGACAGTTTCTTCTAAACGTCAAAACGTTGCCACGTATTGGCATAATCATTAGCTACTTCCGATAAACGAAGTGTCCAATTATCGTTATAGTTCGTTACTTCTTTATCGAGGTATTACGATGCATCATACTGTGCGATACACCTATTACATTACCTGAATTTACTCTATTCGTTCAAAGTAAACGTTGGTAGAGCAAAAAATGCGATGAAATTCCCCGTGCTTCGGTGCTAATTAACCGCCAACTAAAAATTCGGGTATGTCAAAATTTGTTCATCCTCCGTTCTCAATCCGACTATAGTCGCTGTTTTGCTGTTTCATTCGTTTCTGTGAAAACGATGCTATGTTTGCATTAGCGCTCTACAATTCGACGATCACGAAGAGCGCGCTGTTTTCATACGACGCTAATTAAGTAGCTAGTAGTTAGCGGGACCAATCACGTTCGAAGCATTTCGCTGATTTAATTTCAATGAAACAAAGCAATTGAGGATCGCGAGGAAAATTATTGCCCTGTTCCACAGCGACCGCATATTATTTATACATCTTAACCAATGGAACAATATGCTGCTGAACAATGGAGCCAGATTGTTCTCGCACACATAACGACTGTCCTATTCCCCCAATGCCGTCAAGTTTGCATTGTTCCAACGTTTCTTATAAAACAGTTACCAAACGAAAGCAGTTCAAATATTCCTTTGACAAATTGAAAATTTTTAAACAAGTATCTTTATGACTCAAATATACATATAGGGTGGGCCACGCAACTTGTGCACCTCCTGAAAGTTCCAAAATATGCATTGAGCAATAAATTTTTCAATACAAAAGTTGCTTGTTTTAGAGGGGCAACTTTTGTATTGAAAAATTATTGTTAATTATAATTATATATAATTATAATAATGATTATAAATTATTATTAATTTTGTATTGCAGGAGGTGTACAAGTTGTGTAGACCACTCTATATATTTGTTATCAAGTTACTTCTTACTAAGTTTGTGACGATGATTACTTAGTATAGACATTTATTATTTTCACTTGAGGTGGAGATATTTAATGGGTAATACCTCGGGCAGGAATATTTACCAAGTACGAACGTGAATAATACACGCCTCGAACTCCATCGAGCACGAAGGTTCTCGGACATAATGATGATAACAAAGCGAGCGTTCGCGGTTCGTAGGCATCCACTTTCAAGTTTGCATACAATTTACGTATAAGTTTCGGAACAACTGGATGTGTCTCTAGCGATGGATACTATCAGGTCCGGAATCAATATGCGATTACGAATTCGAGATAAATTCAACATCCGAGTCTTGTTTCGTAACATTTTATACAAACATCTGCTCTTTTCACGATTGCTAGATTCAAAGAGATAATTTGGGAAGAAATTAATGTACAAATGAATCCAACGCAACTCGCTTATAAATATTAGGGTAAGCCTGTAAAAATGTTTCCTGACACGTTGGCTCTGAACCAATGAAGTGGAGCAATTACCTAGAAAATCGCGCTAAGATGATTTCACGGTTTCAATTGCATCCAAAGCTTCTAGAACTACTTTACTTTTTATAACGAAAATTACAGCGGTAAAAAATTGAAAGTTAACTAATTAGCAGTGTCGCCCCCTTTTCAGAGCGCGCAACTATACAGGGTGTCCCAATAGTCACTTGCAATCGGCAAATGAGGGGTTCCTGAGGTCATTTGAAGTAACGAAAAACACTGACCAATGAGAGGCGAGCTCCGCTGGCGGGAGGCAGAACTCGCCTCTCATTGGTCACTGTTTTGTGTTAATAACTCGTTAACGACGCCTCGGAGAAAATTTTTGTAAAGGAAAAAATTACTTCAAATGACCTCATACACCCCTCATTTTCGGATTGTAATACATTTTTGGGAAATTGTACAAGTCGCGAGAATCGTCATGACGAGTATACTCGTCAAATTTATTTTATAAAATTAACAATTTTATTAGTAATATTTACTTATTAATTTAAGTTTAACATATACATAGAATTCTTTTATTTTACAACTCGTGTTACCCTGGTATCACACAATAAACACAATAAACGAAAAACGCAGGAAAAATCAAATACTTGTAGAAGTTAAAAATTTAAATTGCTGTTGTATAGTGGTATTCAGCAAAGCAAAGAACGATACATAATGGCACTTTGCACGTTGAACACCACTATCGTGTACCCGGTATATAATTCGGAAAATGTTTTCTATTTGTTTGTCTTATTCTGGCCTGATTTCGAAATATTTTCAACATCTTGAAATTTGAGAACATGTTTTTTGCTTTCACTAAAATTACAATTTAAATAGCTAATGACGAGTATACTCGTCATGACACGAAACACTGTCTCTTCTCCATGACAAGTATACTCGTCGAACACAGCTAACTGATAAAATCAATGAAATGGAAATAATTCAACTAAATGAAGAAATTTAGCTCAGGATGTAAGTTTGATGTTTAGCACGCCTCTTATGGCTCGTCTCGAGGATCGTTGGGAAATGGCAGCGTCGGATTAAGCAAGAAAAATTTGTTTGCGTATGGCCCATTTGCTGAAGAGTTTTCGTAATTACTTCGAGCCCGACCGCGCCGCTGCCACGGACGCTATTGCAGATAGGTAGTGGATTCTCGGATCGGCGAAGCAAAAGCAATTCCGACGGACGACACCGATCTCGAAGGACGAGGAAACACAGTGATTATCGAAAATACACGGTGCTTTCGAGAGAGGGATTCCCTCTCGAAGAAGAAAGACGTGTCGGACGGGTAAAGGAGAGCACAGATAAAGGCGGATGCAAAAGAAAAGAGAAGAAGCGGAAGAGGAAGAGGAAAGGGAAACAGACGAACGTTTCTGATCCTTGTCGGGAATCCCTGGGAGATTTGCCGGTTCCATCAGCGAGTCCTCGCCGACCAGGGTACCTGGCTGGGTCAGCCGGCTTAATTCCAGAAATTGTACTATTGCCATGTTTATGGGAGCCACGCGGCCGTTCGAGCGATGTCGGTTAATCGGCAATCGCGAGGATTAGACAGAAAACTTAATTATAAAGATCCTGATTGGCTGGATTCTCTGGAGGCCGACTGCCACCGGAAAGACAGACCTATTCCGCTTGGCCATCTTCGCGCTAACAAGTTCTGGAATTGCATACGGCTGCTGCCATGTATCTTTCCGGCAGCTTCTGGCCAACTTGCGCATCTCTATGTGCGTGGAATGACCCTTCTCGACTGCTCGTCTACTCGAGCCATCGTTTTACAAACTTTCGACAGCGAGTTTAGCTGGAATTTTCAGATTCTAACGAAAAGTACTAGGGAAACTTTTCTTCCCTTCTAAATGGGGCGAAAGAAATTGGAAGGAGGAACTCTTCTTCGATATGTCGAATATCGTGTGTGGCTCTTAATCCTCATACGTTCGCACAAAATAAGCGTTTAAAAAATTCTAGGTCCCAGGGTAATGCGATAGAACCTCGACTATTCAAGTTCAAGTAACAGTCGCGGTTACTGAATTATTAGACAGCAATAGCAGTAATGCTAAATTCAATTGTTAATTATTCGTACCATCAATGTATATGGGTCGTCTTAGGTTGAACTACTTGTGAAACGTGTTCGGATAAGAGAGTACTTCATATATTTTTTATTTACATTACAACAGAAATTGTATTATCGATTCTAAACCATCGATGATAACATAATTTTATTTCGACTCAGAGGAGCGGAATAACGTTTGTACTTAACAGGTTAATACTAAACATCTTCATCACGAGTTAGACTCGTCCAAAGGAGTTAAAACATGACTTCCTCCTGGTTTTATAAAACCAAACAGAAGACAGTTGTTAAAAGTAGCAAGATATTATTGAAAACTACACAAAACACGAAGAAGAAACAGGAGGTAATAGAGCATAATCGATGGCAGCCATGCTATGCAATCGAAACCTAAGTAAGACAAAGGATATCAATCCCTCGGCCCGTCTCTTTATATTCTTATTATAACAGCAGAATTATCTGTCTCATCGTTAACGATGCAATTGGAAAGTTCGCAAGGGATAGCTGTAGCGTGGAAGGAAGCGAGAAAGAAGGCAATAGAAATCTGCATAAGAAGTCCATTGTTCGAGGATTGTCAGGAATCGCATAAATCATCGTGGTATTTCATAAATTTGTTAATACGGATTCGTATTCCCGGTAGTCTGGCTTCTTTCGAATCTCCTATCCTCGACTTCCCCCCTTTCTCTCTCTCTCTCTCTCTCTCTCTCTCTACCTCTCTTTCCCTTCGCTGTCCTCGAGCTGTTGAGTAAACGAGAAGTTTTAATTACGCACGCTGTCCGGGCTCTTGCACGCGTTCCGACGCCTTCGGAGATGATTTAAAAGAGCGGCGGGGACGCGAAGAAAAGAAGGGCTGGGAGCCGTTGAGAGGGCGAGCGTGCCGGCGCGGCGCAGCGCGGCATGGGACAAGCAATTTCACGGTCGACGGGAATAAGAGAAAAAGGAGCGAGCCGGGCCGAGGCGAAGACGAGGGGCCGGAATATATTCGCGGATACGGTGGAAAAGGTAGCAGGACGGTTTTAGCAGCGATGCTCGGGGAGGAAGGGCTTGAAAGCCGACGCGGCTCGAGGATAGCCCGGAAACGCGCACCGATCGGCCCGCCTGACGTCGGAAGATTTATTGAGCCGAGCACGATTTATTTGACGCGTTTAAATGCCTACTTTATCGACGCGGCCGGCTCGGCCCGGACCACTCTGTTTAAAGCGCGCACACCCTCGCCGCTTCCGGTCTTCATAGGCCGCGGAATCAATTTACCACGCGGTGAAAATGTAATCTTACCGGCCGGTTGAAAAATTCGCAGCGTAGATGGAAATTGGCCGATTTGATAAATTCCGTCCGACAGGGATTTCGGCGAATTGAGGACGCGTAAAATAGAGGGCTGCTCGATAAATCCGGGCGAAATCAGTGCATGTCGTTAGCGATTTATTATCGATGTTATTTTTACTGTGCGGCTTGCTTTTGGAAAATTATAATTGGAGCTGTTCGAACTGTTGCATTTGTGATTGACGGTCTCATTTGATTAGCATTTAAAAGTTAGACCAAATAGTCGCATAAAATTCAAACACACTTAATAGACATTAATCTAGAACTTCTAAGGAGACATCGACCAATCTGTAAGTCCAATATGGTTAAGTGAGAGTGGAATGGAAATATTTAACTTTCCAAGCATTGTACTAATTTTTAAATTGATATTGCACAGTAGAATGTCCGTTACCCGAACTAATTAAGAAGACGTAAATGCTGGGATAATTATACCGTTATTTGCTTATAATACTAGACGAAATCTATATTGATTTATACAATGAAATTGTATTGTAGATGGACCGCTTTAACACTATTTCTACCGCGATTTTGTGTATACAATTATTAAATCCTTAAGGTGTCGAAAGAGATTTCATGGTAGAAATAGGTATACCATACGCACATTTTTAGATCCAGGATAAACTGGAGGAAAATGACATCACTGAATTAAATTAACAACTATTAACAAAAGTAAAAAAATTAGTTATAGAGAAATAATTAAACTTAGAGAATAGTTTTTTGAAAAGTGCCTTTTGACACTGCTTTGTAGAAATAGCGTTAAACTGAACCCTATTCGGACAATATAGAATTCTGACGATGGAGGTTCGGATAATGGAGGTTGACGTTTATTATTTTGACTTGACTCCGACTCTTTCGGAGTACGAATGTTCAGAATACAATAAAGCGACTCATAAAGTCGTTGATAAGTGAATATTCTCGTTCCATTTTTACGCTCGCGATCTCGTTTATGTTTAGCCATAACAGTTTTTACGGCATCATCTTTTAACAAACACTATCTCTTTATGTCGCTCGATAATACGATAATATCTGTGAAATAAAATAATAGATCCATAAAATATCCACGAGCAGGAGACGTATCGGTAATATCCGCAAACAAGTGTAAGTATATAAGTGTATCAGCGTTGTCCTGAGGAACAAAGGCAATTATCGTTCGAGGAGCAGCTTTTTTGTATCAAGCGAGGCAGCCTGATAACATGACCCTATCGCCAGAATAATTCGATCGGGCTTAAATGCTCCGTGTACCGAGTGAAAACAAACCCGCGGTGGTTTGGTCGTGGACACAAAAGGGCAGGACAGATCTTTCCGGTAATCGAATATCGTGTAGCGTTTCGAACGACCCTAAGTTTAATCCACGCCTTGCTGTCGAACGGGTTACTCCCGTCTTAGTAGTCCGAGCTGCTCCACGATCTCCGGTTTAGTTTATTTCGAAATTCCTCAGTTTGTTTTGTCTCTATGTGAAACTACGAAAGTACAGCAGAATAATATGCACTCTATATGAGACAAAATGTCGAGAAGTAGCCTCGCCTTTAAATAATGAGTTAATTAATTGCCACGTATCAACTGTAGTATTTATGTCTTATATTTTTGGAACCTTAAAACAGTTTTTTGAATTTTATATATCCGAAATAATAATAATAATGCTAAATTCAATTTTTAATTATTCATACTATCAATGTATATGGATCGTCTTAGGTCGAATTACTTGTAAAACATGTTCGGATAATAGAGGTCCCGACATCAGAGGTTCTACTATACATTACATATCTTTTATTTATATTCTCAATTAGCAGATTGTGTTTTTCGAGTTTTATACACTCGAAATAAAAGTATTATATAGAGTAGGCGTATAAAAAGAGAGAGAGACAGAGTCAATCCCAATTGTCTGTACTTGTGCCTTCTGAATCCGCTTTGTACACCTGTCACGACCGAAAAATATTTGAAAAAATTACGCCGAATTACACGTAACGCATGCTCAACGATGCATTGCTGAGAATCGCGCATGTGTTGTGAATAATATAAATATGTACGTCGTTTTCGAGAGCGGATGAAAACATGCACGCTTAAATAAGTTTCTTTCCGTTCGGATGACTTTCACAGTCCGTTTAATTGGCAATTTCATTTCCAAAAATTGAATTCTCGTCGCAGGTTTCGATTTCTTTGGCCGGAAGGTAATTCAAATTTGTAATTGGACAAATCGGTGGCACGTTCAAATCGGAGTTGATAGAGTATCACCATTAAAAAAAAGGATAGTGGCGCAAAATATGGGTGCGCCCACAAACAATTATTTTTGGATAATAAAACAGCAGCGATGTCAAATGCATTTTTTACGACCACTTGCTCCCTAGATCAACAGAGGTGTGAGTTACGATGTGTCTAAATAGATATGTCAACATGATTAAAATTCTCTTATTCGAAACATTTGTGTTAAGCTTTGCAAATTGATTTAACATATTTCCAGAACAATTTTTTCGGACTATTCCTATCTTACACCCTCCCTACCCTTAACGAAAGGGTGCAGGTGGATCGCGTTGATGAGTCGGAGACGTTTTGTGCGACGAAAATTGATTGGTCCCCTGTAGAAACAGGAAGATCGATAGGCTGTCTAGTCTGCCGCAGGTATAGCGGTTAGTGGTTACTTTTCTAGCTGCACTCTGCTAAATTCATCCAGGCTCTTCGCAAAATTTAAATTACTCTCATTCGTCACATTTCTTCCTCCATACTAGATTGCTCAAAATAAGAGCGAGTAAAATAAGCGATCCGTCTAGAGTCGAATCTTTTCAGTAACTATTACAAATTTTATGTTGAAATTCAACAATGAGAGAGTGTAGGGTAGTGGCACCGGTTATTGTGTTTTTGTTTTGTTTTCCAGCATAATTAACTTTATATTTATCGAATAAGACATACTAAATTGTTTCATTCTGTTATCTTGGTAATTTTTGAACAAGGAAATTTGATATGTCTGATTCGGGAAGTATAAAATCGCTCACGTTGTATGTAAATATGTAAGGTTGGCCATAAAGGTAATTTTTTTATTCGAAACTAAACAAAATAAAAGAATAAAAGTAGTAAACATGTCTTATCCGATAAATATAAAATTAATTAAGTTACATGTAAAGTTATTCGATAAGTTAATTTCTTTCATAAAAAATATACAAAATGAAAGAATAAAAAGTTTAATAAGTGTTCTGTTTAACAGATCAAAACAAAGGCACAGCAATTGGTGAGCCCACGGTAACCGGCATTACCCTAGACATCAAAGCGTTTTGAGAGAGTCGTAGCTGATTCTAAACGCAAAATTTAAAGTCGAATGAAAGTGATCTCTCCGTTCCTTTGTTCACGAAGTTCTAATTAATTAAAACCAAACGATGTATCTCCTGGGTAGGCAAACATGGGCGGGTTCAGCGGCGCGTCCTCGAACGAAGGGACCCGGCGAGCAAACTGCGACTTTGCGCGTCGCCTGTCTCAAACACGGTTACCTCTACTTTCAGAAACAGAGTTTCTTCTAGTTTCTCCGTTTGATAGCTTGCCCGTAATCTTCTAGGGCGAGGAGCCGCGGAATTTTTAATTAGAACCATCGGGACCGGTCGCGACGGGTCGTTTATCGTTCCGAGAAGTTTCGGCGTCGCGGGTGCACGGCGGCGATTCGTCGGGGTGCTCGCGACATTGTGAGGAACTTTCGCCTCGTCAAGACGATCACTCGGCTCCGTCGATGATTAATAATCCTCGGATGAGAATGATTCGGAGCTGTCCGTGACGCATGGAAACATGACCCCTGGTCCGCGGCGCGGGTAGACGACGAGCGGAGAGGCGCGGAGAGGCGCGGAGCGGAACAGGAACTGAGGGAAGGAAGTTTGTCCGAACTTTATTATAAAACTAATATTTTCCAAGTTCTATGAGGTATTACGATAGTTTTCTGAAAGGGTCTGCCAGTAGACCGGCACGCCGAAATGGTTGGCGGACGAAACTTCAATATTCGGCGACCATAACGACACCGGCTGATATATTATTTCCTATAACTTCCCTCCGCCTTACGGCTTTGTCTGGCCGGCGGAACGAGAATAAGAAGATCGAAAACGAAACTTGATTAAGAATTCCGGCTCCTCCACCCGCTCCACTTCCCTTATTCTTCTTCTTCTTCGTCGTCGTCCTCCTGCTGCCATCGACGCGACGCTCATTTAAGTTCCACGGAAAATGAATCGTCGTCGTACGTGAGACGCGAGGGCCTCGTTTATTCGAACTCAATAATTAAAATCGCAATCGGTTCGGGAAGCGTCGACCATGCTTTCGTTTCATGGCTTTCCTGAAATCGATTTCAATAGCCCCGTCTTGCACCCCCTCGAACGTTATTATCGATACATGGGAAAGCGATGTCGCATTTCATTTAGTTATTTTGCAACGGGAATAACTCGTTAATATACAAGGAATTAATAAATTGAACTGTGGTAGACGTCGGTCGCTAAGTATTATAGAAAAGATATCGTTAAAAGTGTTTCATTAAATCACGCTCGAATGAGACAGTTGAGGTATTGGATTTCAATCTCTCATTCTGGGAGGAATGTAGATTGTAGAATGTACAGGTCCGGTTGTTGTCCACATTCCCCTATTCCCGAAGGCATGCAAAAATTATTCTGATAACACTAGACAACACTAGACCACACGTTGCAAAACCAGTGAAAGAAACGTTGGAAGCAATTGAATGGGCTGCCTTGCTCCTCCCATCTTTTTGCCAGATAGTGCTCCTTGAGATTATCATTTGTTTCGGTCGATCCAGCACGTTCTTTCTCAGCAGAACTTCAATTTTTGCGAGGATCTCCAAAAAGGGTTACCTTGAAATCACTAACGATTATATCACACGATTTTGACATAACCTTCACATAACCTTGTCAGTTCCACAAATTTAATAGGTTATGTTATTTTAATGTAGGGATGAACGCAGATAAATACATGGACTTGTTACAAGATAATTTAATTCCATTCGTTGCCCATGCCACTTGTGACATGGTTAGCACGTTCGCTGGAAAACACATCATAGAGAACTTACGGGGAATCTTGTCAATAGCAGTTTATAGAAGTAATAAACAATACAGTAACGTTAAAGAATTCGAAAACGCTATAAGGTGAGAGTGGAATAAAATTGATACTACAACATTGCAGAAGTTGGCTCGTTGTATAAAGAATAAAATATTTGAAGTAATTAACCATAAAGGTGGAAATATTAAATATTAACACATAAAATCTTAGTTGACTGTCTGTATTTCGCAGTATAGTTATGCGTTTTATAATTTTATACCATTTACAAATAAAAAAAAAATAAAACATTGTTGGTGAAATAATTGTCATCTAAAAATGGGTCGATGCTTGGGTCTCTTCGAAGGAGTGGGAAAGGGTTGTAGCAACCGAAGGAAAATTTTTTGAGTAAAATATGAGTTATCTTTCTTTCAAGATAAGTATGAGTGTTTTGCAAAAAACGAAAAAAGGCGATAATTAATTTAAGCACTTAATATCGTCGATTGTCCGGGTTCGAGAGCAAGCGACTCGGTATGGTAGTGCGAAGCCGATGCCGGGTCCGAGAAACGTTAAAATGGAAGGCGGATTTCAGCCGGGAATCTTATTAGAGTGATTTACGTGCCCGTATAATTTCAAACTATTTACGTAGCGTTGCTCGACGGGCGTTACGTCGGCGCCGAGCGCCGTGAAGAAACCGGGGATGAAAATTGAGGATCTACTTACCGCGCCTCGCGGAACGCAGCATTGTCTTTCTACCTCGAGGACGCAAACTAATTTTCTTCCCCTTCGGCCACCCACAGGGGCGTCAGCCCCTTTGCTGCGGCCGTCTCGTCTCCGCGAGAAGCAGCGCGACGCGGCGTGTCTCTCGCCGATTCGGCGCGGCCGTTTCTTTCGCTTCAATTCACCGGCTCCATTTGCCCACACGACGCCGCACAATATAAAACACGGTTGAACCCGCAACCTGCTCGTAATAAAGGTGCCCTAATAACCGGCATAGGGGGTGGCAACGAAATGCGACGCAACGAATCCCGGTAATAGCGTTGCGCTCGCTCGCGCGAAAAAATCTATAAGTACACCAGGCAAGAGGTCGATTGACTCCTCGCGCGTCTCACGAAGATTATTTTCCGTTATTTCTCGGGTGCCGCCAAGTCGAGGGAAGCTTTCAGAGACGGCTCCGGCGCGAAATACTGCCGGGATGTTCGGCGGCTGGCAGATTCGTGGAAAGCTCTTTCATAGAACGGCACAGTGTTTAACTTAAAACGGTGTAATATAGTCTTCGCTTTAATCTTCCATGAAACTCGTTTCTGAATCGTCGCTCGCCGTCGACTTTATGCAATTTTCTTGTTTAATTTTTCAGGTGTCGGCCTCGTTACGAATAGTTTCGGTATGCTTGTAACGGAACACTCGAGACTGCGCGTTCGCTTGTAGGTGTTAATTAATTTATAGAGAACGCGAGAAAACGCGGAGCTTTTAACACAGCGGCAGAATATTATCTAATGAGTTCGATCGACTTCGGATAGGTTTGTACGCTGGTGTGAAAAATTCGAGAAATTAATCCTCAATTGGTTATTTTGTAAAATGTTGTCACATCGCCTGAAGTAGTGGAGATGTCAAGATACGCTCGCCTTTCGCAAATTTTTCAAATTCAAACGATTCTAACAACGTTACGCAATTTTTTTACAACGACTTTTCGCCGCCGTTTTATTGAACTTTGAATGAAAAATGGGCCACCGGCATTAGAATAACCCAAGGCGCCCTTGCAGCATCACGCATGAGCAGAAACTGATTTTTTGAAGAAATGAACTGAGGCTTCTGGAAGCAAAGTCTTCACGCTTTAAAACGAGGTCGGAATCAGAACAGTTCGAATATCAGCGATTATTTCTTCCCTTAAATTTTCTCAATGTATGAGGCGCATATGTGCAAAAGTAGTTTTGAACCTTGGCATCTTTCAGTGAGGTAGTTTTAATCGCTATTTGTCCGAATGTATTTTCAAAAAGACATGTTTTGAATTATAATATATCACACTTTACTAGATTATTAGACATATTGTGAAAAAAGCTTTGCATTAATATTAAATTTTTAATATT
>CM052164.1:12326110-12476094 GCA_028455555.1 Augochlorella aurata
TAATTATTACAATAATTTTATTATAAATAAACATCGTGAAGTTAAACCTACTCGACACTGTTCGTTGCGCTAGCCTCGACAAGATATGAGAAAGTCATCGAAGTGTGAGACTGGTCGCTTTCAGAAAATATGTACTATTCTCAAGATCCGCAGTCCAGTAAGCACACTCCACATATGTACAACGACCATAGAAATACTACTCTTATTTGCTGGGAACAGCCGTCGTCGAAAAGGGGGAACTCATAAATGTCGGGGTCTTTCATATCGTTGCTGTTGCCCGGCAGTCGAATTTGCCGAGCAAACGATCGTTGCGAAATATTTGGGTCGTCTCAAACTAGCCTGGTCACGGTTGAACAATCGGTTTAGGACTGGACAGAGTCGGGTCCGGCAAATTGAATTAAACCGGCGTTATTTACAATGCGTCCCGAGTCGTCACGATTTATTTGCGGTTCGATAAAAGTTATGGTAACGATCGGGGAAAGGAGGGGCTCGTTTCTAGCAGTTGGCACGACAAAAGCTATCGACAAAACCGAATGAGTTAGTGCGGGCACCGGAGCCGCGGGTGGAAGGGTCGCCGGAGAAAGCGTGAGACTTTTCTACGCCTTTCCCTGCCGTTTCCTGCCACCCTCCTCACGAACGGTCCCGACTTCCTTTTGCACATTTTCCTGCATTCCTGCAACCTTCGCGAGTGGTCATTCGATATACGTGCCACTCGGAAATGTCGATAGCGAATTTCTTCGTGGAAAATCGGTGGAACGAGGGAACCGGGGATAAGTGCGAGTGCAGGGGTTGCTTTCCATCGGGAAGAAAGAGGGAAGCAGACCGGTAGATTTGCGAAGATGGTGCGAGAGGACCGAGAAAGGTATAGAACAGAAAAAGAAACAGATAGAACCGGGGAGGAAGAACGGGAGAAGATAACAGGTCTCGGAGAAACGAGGGAGAACAAAGGGTGCTTATCGACACCGCAGTTCTTATCCCTAGTAACTCCTTTTATTTTATCCGTTTCCGTTCCCGAGGCTTCGGAGCTAAAGCCTCGTCTCGTACCTTGTATCTGAAAGATAATCAGACCGAGACGTACTCGAACGCAGACGGCTATTTTGGACCACCGCCCACCCACTTTCGCTCCTGTTACCGGTTCCGTTGAATTAAGAAACTGAAAATATTATCGGCGCGCCCCCTCTACTCCCTCCCGGACAAAAGAGAGTTTTGAGCACGTTGACAGCCAACGGCTCGGTAAGTGGGAGAACTCGCGAGACCGAAAACGAATATTTTCATCCTCTTCGATCAAGCTAGATTAATTCCCGTGGAGCTTTATCCATCCCTGGCATCTGGAGTCGAATTTTCATCACAAAGCAAGAGTCTAATTGGAAACCGGGCTTACAACGAGTGGAGCGGGTAAATCAATATTTAAAGGACTTACCGAGTTTCGATGACGTAGTACTTGATCGGGTTGTAATGAGAATTATCGTTCTGCGACCAGTTCAGAGTCACGGTTCTCGACGTAAACCTTATTACCATAAGACTGTTCGGTGGATCAGGCATATCTGAAAACAAATTTTCCAATTTTAACGCGACATTCAGGACATGGTTCGCAGTATGCTTGTTTATTTCTACGAAAAACCGTGGCCTGGGCAAATAAGCCTCATTCATATTTCGTTTCGATCGATTGACCTTGGAGATTTGTCGCTGCTTTTAGCGTTTTTCGAAATACACTTATTGTTTTTTTAATATTGAAATATCGTAAGGAGATCTACCGGTCGCTTGCACTATAACAAATCAAAGTCGTAATGAAGACTTCATAATGTACTAAATATGAGTGTTATTCATTCTCACCAAATTGCACAGTACAAAGTATCCAAACGCACGATCTTTTGTGCGTATATAATCTGTTTTATGACTTTACTGCCGGATTTCGCTAAAGATGTATTGTAGTGGAAACAACAGACGCAGTATGTACAGACGTATCAAGCGTACGATTCATTTTTCATGAATTTACGAGTTTGTTGAGCATTTTTATAAATGCTTTAAAGCCAGTATACAAGATTATTTGTTTGAATGCGTCAACATTGCAACTTGTTACTTGTCTAATTTCCACATTATTTTAATACGCTTTATATACTTTTTAAAAGTGTTTATTGAGCTGTTCTTTCGCAATTAATGAAGTTGTTAATAAAATTAATTTCTAGTTAGAAAGATTCGAACAAAGCAGCAGTGTTATACGTTTCAAATAATGCAACGTAGCTCAATAACATTTAGGCAATGCATGTTATCGAAAACGAATTGTAGTGCATCTCTGAACAGTACTCGATATTTCTACTAGTAACTACGATAAATGCCCCAATTATCGTGCCCTCGGATTAAAAACGTATAGAAAAAGAAAACTATTATACATAAATTGACACCGCTCCCTGAATCTAACATATTGTTAGGTAAACATAATACAAAAATATAGATCATCAATTTATATATAACACTTTCTTTTTTTCTATACGTTTCTAATCCTCTACGAATTGTGTATTTCTTTATGTTAACGTTAAAAATGTATGAATTTTTATTCAAACATTTGGCATTTGTTTTGAAAGTTATTGTCGAATACAGAATAGAAATACCACGCGCTTCTTTCTTTGGAAATAATTGTATGGATTGTCTAAAAAACATTAAGTACGAGAAGCGTTTTAAGTGATACAGCTGTTTAAGCTAATGCATACGACCGCATAATACCAGTCGAAAGCGATGAATTCCAGTAACGTTTCCAACTGTTGTAGACAAGTTTAATGAAATTTCAAGGATCAGCGCGGCGTCGGAGCCGGCGTCGGCGTCGACAGCGGTGTTCCAAGGATAATTCGCGGTGATCGTGCATTGAACTTTCCCGTTTAAACCGCCAATTAAAACATTTCATCGTCAGGTGTAAAGAGGGCAACCTTCAAAGAAGTTTCCCGACATAAACACCGGTCACGCCCGTTACCGCGGCTACATCGGATAAGAGTGAACCGTTTAATATGCGCCGCCATGCAACCGTAGAGATATAACATTGCGCGCACGTTGCATAAGATCATAAATGAGAACAGGGACTAGCAAGCCCCGCGGATGGAGTCGTCATCCTTCTCTGACCTCAGCCAGCATATCGCAGCTTTCCCGGTTGTTCTCGTTCTACAACCACCGACGCCACCAGCGCTATCCCAGCATCGTCGTAGCAACATTTTGCAGAGACCCTTCGCAATGCGAGTAGAAGCTGGTCACAGTTACCACCGAGCAATTAATCGTCCATTGTAAGCGCAGCCTGTTGCGACAACCTCTGCCGTTTCCTACTCTCGCTTCCCACCCCCGTCCTCCTCCTCCTTTTAATTCGACGCATCGTTTACACTCACCTAATTAAGATCCAAGGATACCGGCTGCTTAAATATGCACAGGTCGGATGCCACATTTCCCAAGCTTTTTTCTCGTTTGCTTTTCTAAATTGCTTTTCACTGATGCATTGTTCCTAAGAGCTGTTCCATGGAGTACATAATCGTTTACAGTTTACGGCAACCGAGATTTTGTAAGAAATCGTTTCAGGCATTTCTGTTGCATTACGATAGCAGTATTAAATCTCGACGAATGTATTTTTATATTTTACAAGGGAAGCATGGCTCGTACTAATTATAACAAAATTTGGAAGTCCGATACATCTATACCTATAATATGAGTAGCAAAATTTTAGCGGAATGTGGGTAGTCAATTATGAGAAAAGTTGGTCGACTGCGACGCTTCTTGCTACACTGTATTTGCTGGACGTCCTATTGAAATAAACTATACTATTGAAATGTATGCGCTAACAGCAATTTTTATAAAATTTAGACCTTGTATATGACCGAAATTTTAACTATGCCTATTGTACCGTGATGAGATAAAGAATGATTCGAAATGCGGTGGCATATGGTAACAAAGCGGATTCGATTGGTTAGAGACGGAGCTTACACACATTTTCGACTAGAGCGCTCTATTGGCCGAAGCAGTCACAGACTAATCGGATCGCGCGACGAAGAGAGACGAAGAGAGAGTATGAGACGAAGAGAGATAATGCGAGTCGACAGGTAGCAGTGGTAGTCGACGTATTCAAAAAGCGCACAATGCGGCCACGCGGGTCAAAAATATAAAATCCAGATATTCTCGTATAACGATATCAAATCTTGTCAAATTGTTATATGCTTATGTACACGTACATGTTCTATACTAAGTAAGAGGATATCAATAATTTCTTAGGTGAAGCTCAACTATTTTCAACTTCAAGTTAACATATCTCTGAAACTGCACAAAATATCCTGTGATTGAAATAGTTTCTAATTTGTTGTTTGTTATATTATAAGAATCTGAAAAGTTTTCGTGTTTTCGAATGATGCTCCTATTGTTAATATGAATCCTAAGTCAATGTCTACATGTGGAAGCAATTTACTTGATGAATCATGGCTACACTTGATGAAACTTAATCTTGGTAAGAAAACGTTTAGGATTGTGTCATAGACTGCAAAAATTGTCTTTTTACGTTCCATGACAAAGTATAAGATCATGCTGTTACGTATTCACCGTATTCCTCCCTTATGATTATGATTGTCGTTACACATTCTACCGTCACTATTACATATTCCTTGTGATTGCGATTGTTATTTTAACATCCTGCTTTATGATCGTTATTATTACTATTATTATTATTATTATTATATTTATTATTGTTATTTTGGTTACTACTGTTATTATTAATATTATTATAACTAGTATTATACTACTATTATCATCACAATTGTTATTATAATTATTATTGTTAAAGCTACCAGATATAATTATTATTATAACCTTATATTCTGCTAGTAACGATTAGCAGAGTCCTCTTCGGTTCTAGGACCCTTTTCCCCCTCCCACACTACGACCATGATTACCCCTCCTTAGCACCCGAGTTTTACTCGAGAACCAAAACGGCGATTCCCGACGCAAAACAAAAAGACAAACAAACTGTCCAAAAACAAAACAAACAACCTAAAGTTCAACGCCTCTGAGTCATTTTATGCGTCTACGCGTTCGCGAAGCAAATTGTTACGAACCATTACGTAACACATACACTGAAACGAACAAATAAATTTGGAGCAGACTTCGCAGCAGACTAATTTTCTGCTTCGTATCAATTAATTATTCTCTTCCGTGTAAAATGGAGCTTAATAAACGGACATCCTCTGAGCGTTTCCCATCACGAGACGCAGAGCTGCTGCCAGATAAAGTGATTTCGATACTTCCCTCAGGAGGCTATTGAATTCCATTCAGTCATCAGCGGGGAACAGTGCCGAGTCTAACTCGCCAGCTCAGCGGTGTATCAGAACTCGAGGAATATAAGAGCAGCATGAATCGAGAAGAAGAAGCGAGGGGTTCGCGCCCTATCGTTACTCTTTCCTTGAGGGCATCTCGTGGGAAATCAATAAAAATACCATTAAATTATCCCGCCGACACCAGGTAGACTTTTCTTTTTGATCCGAGCTGGGCCATTTGATCCACTTGATCCTTTTGCTCTTTTCCCGACTTGGCGAACTAAGCAGTTTCCTCGCCGCGATCACGTCGCAATAGGAATCGGCTGTTATAAACGCTAAAATAAAACTGTCAGTTTCCTCCAATACCGATTTACTTGTTCCTCGTCGAACAATTAAACTCAATCCGGAGGTGGAGGGATGAAATTTATAGAAAATAAAGAAGGAACGACCGTGTTACGGTTCGTTCGCTTCGTTAATTCCGCGGGCTGGTTAAACGCAACTTTACATCGGGCCCCGCCTCGAATTTCCATTTTCTCATTAATAATTCATGTTACCGCGGTTCCAGGGGGTCAACAGCTGGCATTCCTTCGAGCGCAAACGTCTCCTTCCAGACAAGGAAACGGAACAATAAACCACGTTGTCGTCGTTTAACGAATCTCGTCCGGGAAGAGCAATCGGTCGGTCTCCCACGCCGCATTGATATATCGGGATCGAAGAAACGATGCGGGCTCGTTTACGCAAGCTTATCGAGTGTGCGTGAATACGCACGAAGGCTTATCGAAGCCACTCAGACTTATTGCTTGGTATTTGCCATCCTGTCGGATCACATCTCGAAACAACGTTTAGCGGAACTCTGATTTTTCTCCTTCACGTTCATTTAGGACGCGAACCTAGCCCATGGAATTCGTGAATATGGTTCTTTTGTTTTCGGCTTCCTCAGAGCGATATGAATCAGTTATTGTTGTAGATCTGATTGCAATAGAAATAGCGATTTTATAAAGAACTAGATTCCTCAAATCCTATACTGGAAAATTAACACGTAAAACATGGTCATCAATTGTTCCAAGTAGCTATACCGGTATATTTAACTTCTTGTATTATAGCAACTAGACGGGCTCCTCATATTTAAATCCATGAAAAATGAATGATATTCATTTTTTGTAAATCGAAATCGATTCTTTTCGTATCAAAATCCATGAATGAAAGTAAATGAAGACGTTCTTCATTAGGGAAATTATTAAAGATGAAGAAGTGCTAAGCAATGTATGTAGCTATGAAAGAAATCGCGATACAAGAGGTTAGGTTACGTTTATAAACATAACAATTCTGATACAAGATTTTTGAATTTTTATATCGGAGTGTTTCACAGTTATTTGAAACAATGGGATAGCAGATCTTGGTTTCATATTTCACATTTATTTCACATTTCATGGTGAAATAGTAAACATGCGATTTGGTAAATGATTAGTATCAATATTTCTCCGGTAGAAGCAAGTCCGCAGCTGCAGTCTTTAGTATCTAGTCTCTGTAAAAGCCCTTATTGTTCACGTAGAAAGTCATCAATTGTCTACTTAAAGTAAGTAAATTTTCCACAAAATTTCGCGGCAATAAAGAGTTTCATAGAACGCCGTGTTATATGTAGATGTTTAAAAAGAACGCATGTGGAGCAACGTAGACGAGGAGAAATTGATGTATGATCACGAGAATTCGAGTTAGGAGGACGTGAGGACGTTGATATGAAATATGTTTCCGTCGGGTATTATATTGAAGCATCGTCGTCTCGAGCATTCGAGACGAGAGCTCGTATTTTTTTTTATAAAACAGTATTCCAATAGGGTTATTAGTGTCTCGATATTAATCGAGATCAACCGAAATTAAGTATCGTGCAAAATAAATGAACGTCCGGGAACCGTATAGTTCGACGATTTATCGTCTGGCCGGAATTAATTCGAATCTCGGTCGGCTTTAATTGCGACGGTCGCGTCTCACGGCTCGCGAACGAAAAAGCATGGGCTCTGTTCGGCTGTGAATGCTCGAGATTTTACCACTATTTTTCTCAATTAGAGTCGACTGCGATACCGGAACTCTGTTACGAAACGCGTCTTCCGCTTGGGTAACGAGTATCGTGGATGCTTGATACCAGAAGTTATATAGGCCACGCCGGTATGCCGACCTAACTGCACATAGAAGGACGCCACGCCGCCGCCGCACAGCCACGCCACGCTGCCACGCCGTCCTTTACTAGACGCGGAATATAAATTCCGGAGAGACCGTTTACCAAAATTTATGAGCGTCATTTTAAGAACTGTTTTGCCTTGCTCGACCATATGGCTCCCACGTAAATATCTCTCACTCCGTTTTGTCATTAGAGCTTAGCGTTTAACCATTAACCCTCCACGTTCTTCCCTGTTCTCTTTTCGGATCTTCTTGCTTACTTTTTTTTCCCTACCATATTACACTGTTACTCGAACATGAAATACTGCTACTCGGAAAACAGTTGGAAGCTAAATCGGTGCGGCCGTACAACAAGACGGTATCATCCCTGGCATTCCTATCTTTCATAACGAATGGCAGTTGTGACATGTATAAAAGAAGACGAGTCTCAAAATCTTTATAAAATTTGTGCCAGTCGAAAGTTTGTTCAGCTCTTCGTCATTTCTGATTGCAAGTTGTAAATTTCGTGGAATAATTTCGGCCTTCTCGTTGTCACGCGCTGCGTTTCCCGCCAATTCCAGAACTTCAGCGGCCAGATTTTCCATAACGGCAACCAAGTTAATGGGAGCTCCCGCGCCAACTCATTCTGCGTAGTTTTCCTTTCTAAGAAGCCTGTGGATACGGCCCACAGGAAATTGCAATCTAGCCCTATTGGAACGAAATTTCGCCATCGCGTTTGCTTTTCCATCTTTGCCATAATCAGACATTTCTCAGTGGTTCATATCGATTTGGTTTGGTTCGGTTCAATTCGGTTCGGTACGGTTCCCGTATGATTCGGTTTTGTTCGGTACAGAATATACGGAAATAAAGTTTTACGTACCATAATAAAATTAGGGAGATGTAATAGATTAATGTAAAAATTAATTTTCAAATTGGAGTGAATAATTTTCAAGTAAGTGCCGTGGTCGACAAAGCGTTAAATTGCGTTATTTTGCGAAACGAAAATTGACTTGCTCAAAGAAATTAAAATATTTTGTAGCATTCATATGCATACAGTTAAAATTCGCAGAGATCACCATCAATTCAGTTCAATAGTAGTTTCTCAATGAGAAAGCATTCCGCGAAGTACAAAGAAACGTCGACTATCGAAACGAGACAAATAAAATTGTCATTAATAGTGAGTTAAAATTGAACGATCTACTTAATCATCAGCGGAGTAAGCAATAAAATAAATAATAATCGTTATTTCCTGCGAGGACCAGCTGACATTAACCTAAATCTAATGTAAAATCAATACAGCCAACGTATGATCAGTACGTATAGAACCATTAGTTCTATAACTAAACTGCAAACTTGTACGCATGTATGACTCAAATGTACAAAATTCGGGGAATTGAAGATTTCAGTGAAAAATATAATATTGTAACTGATTCGTATTTTTTTCACTTCGTACACGAATGATTAATCAGAGAAGTGTATTTCTCAACCCCTTGCCTTATGTATAATATACCATTAAAGTCGTTATAAAGATTTGGAACGTAATTTTCTAAACGTGAATGTAATACACGTGTTTTAAATCGAAATCAAATTCTACACAATATTTAAACGTCAAAGTAAAGGTTGGTATACAATAAATATATAATATAAATTTTCTTTTTCGTGTAGGAATCTACTAGAAACAAAAGAAGTGTTGATCAACGTAACCGTGAAAGCAGTTGTAATGAAATATATTAGTCTAAATTTATAAACAAATTATTTATTAGTAATTGTCATGGTTATACGAATAAAAATGGTATAAAACAAACTAAAAATGCACCCAGCAATTACCTAACCACTAAGTCTTCACCTAAAGCATCACTTACTGCGACAATTTAAAAAATCTGCCAGTTTTCACTGGCCAATTAAGGTCAACGATAGTCGCAAGCAGGTATTAACCGCAGTCGTATCATTCCGAGCGAACAGGTTCGCCGAAGTGTCTCATCCGATATTGGATCTCACAAACTTGAATCCGTCGTGAGTTCTTTCTCTCGGTGCTGCACCCCCCCCCCCCC
Organism: Augochlorella aurata; assembly: GCA_028455555.1. Lineage (NCBI taxonomy): Eukaryota > Metazoa > Arthropoda > Insecta > Hymenoptera > Halictidae > Augochlorella > Augochlorella aurata. The sequence continues at coordinate 12,335,589 of CM052164.1, forward strand.
CCCCCTTAGTTTTTCTTATCTCAACACACGGCAGTCTCCTCAAGTAAATAGTTGATCGGATAAAGTAGTGAAGGGTACCGCGAACGTTCAATCGTGCTTTATTGGAAACGTCACCGATACCACCTGGGCCTCTTCTTACGTTCCGCGCGACATACGTATTCGTCGGAGATCGTACCGTTTCCACCGTTCCACCACCCACGCATTCTACAACTTCCAATGTCCTTCGTAAAGTTTCCGTTTACTTAAGCGTCGCAATAATACTGGCCATTAGCTGGCATAACATCGGCAAATTACAGTCGCTGGTGGTTTTGAAACCGTAGACGTTCCTGGCTCGTCCTTGTCGAAATTGCTAGCGCCTTCGCCTCAATTATTTCGTCTGTTTTTCTGTTCCGCATCGCGTGACGCATCTTTCCTCCCCTTCGCCTTTCCTCCTTCTTCCTTGCGTTCGTAGTTAGTCGAAAACCGTGATGAAATCGCGCGACCTCGAGACAGTATGTATTCGGCCATAAAACGTCCACCGTGTGTTTCGAATCGATTCCACGCGAAAACAAAGATCACGGAAGAACTATCGCTCCTTACTAGGAGACGTAGCGAGTATAAACTTTAAACGATAAACTGTCTCTCGTGATTCCATTTGATTCGATAACGCGCTCGGAAATATCGAAGCCACGAATAGCTGTCCCGAATGTAAAGGGCTTACAGTGTCCCAACGCGAAATAATAAGGCGTTCGCGCCGATTACGCCCGGTAATAAATTATTATCACGGGCTACAGAATTTACAGTGTCTCTCGCGGACCGAACCCGATGATCGCTCGCGCGAACGTAATTAGGGTATAATGAAATAAATAAATGAATTTATTAACGACACTCAGCAGGCGGTATTCAATTGTCGTGTAATGCGCGTCGCTCAACTGACGAGATTAAATTGGATAGCGAAATTAGGTCGAAAGGTGTTCGTTGGAGAAATTTAGTTCAATCAATTACACCAGATTTCGATAAATTTTGATGAACGTACGGTGTTCTGACTTTTTCTCCGATTTCCTGTTATACATTCGTTAGCTGGCAGCGTTGTTCTGTTTAAGTGGTTTACGCCACTGGTTCTCAACCATTTTAGTTTTGCGAGATAATAAAACCTGCGTTTTATTCAGTCGTGAAATTTATGGGGCATAACCTTCCGATGTAATGCAGAACAGTGCAGATATGACATATGCATCCACATTATTAGCCAATGGATATTTATGGAAGCAGATGTATGCTTTTTAAAATTATATTTCGCTGTTTTCATAAAACAACGATGTTTTCATAAAAATCAAATTTCAAGTTTCTGTAATTTACTTGCATACGTTTCAACGTAAATAAAGGAATAAAATATTCGACTTCTGAAGTGTCTCAAATATTTTAGCAGTAAATAATTATTATATCATCATTAGGAAAAGAATAACCTTGTTGAAACTATACAGATTTTTTTATAAAAAATAATTGAATAAATTTCTTAACGCAAACATACATTATAATAAACACGGCGAGAGGTGTAATATAGTCTTTCGGCCGTTATGAAGCAATACATACTAGTGACTTTCGGAACTCCGTACCTTCCGTGTTAAAAGATTAATTAAATTCTTATTAGATTCTATTAAAATTTAGCTTTAATTCATCGTGTCCTCTATCAACTATATAACACCTGTGTTATAATGATAAAATATTTATTCTTCATTGAAAGCTTTATTAGTTATGTCACAATGCACAATGTTTAGATTCTTTGATTAAAATCGAATGAAAGATTTTATAATTTTTCAATTATTTATAATCAAAAAACCATGTGTATTATACTTCATAGAAGCAGTCCTATGTCCGTTTATTGCTCGAAATAAAACTGTTGTTCATTTCTAAATTGTAACGTTCCCTAATTTCACAAGTGATTTTTAAACATGAACGAAGTCGAAAACTGAATCTATGTTTCTGCCGCGTTCATGGTTCGATTACGTTCGTTTAGAAGCTGTATTATCCAGGCAACGGAAAATGCACAGCAATCAGATAGCAGACGGTAGCCGAACGTATCTGAAATAAGCAAGAGAAACTGGACGTCCGAGCGATAAATGTTCATCCATGCGACAATATCGCCGATTGACAAATACAACCGTCCTCCCGTTGGTTTTATATCGTTTGCCGTGGACATGGACGTTCACAACGACGGTATTTTCTTTCTGTCGGGATATAAGCTGACATTTTTCCTGCACGCGGCCCCATGGCTATCGTTACAAGGGGGCGGGATTACGCAGGACGACGTGCAAAGTGAAAAATCACGAAATGTCCTGGGGAAATTGGCCCGTGGTCCATTCTTGGCCGGTGTTTCCGTCGGGACATCGATTCGATTCGCTAGGATTTGCGTGGATCCACGCGGAGGACGGGCCGGAACCCAGGTGTCGAGCGACCAACGGTAATAGAAGATAGTTTTCAGTCAGTGCGTTCAGGAACGTTTCGAAGGTGAAAGCCTTTCGATCGATTCGCGTCTTAGCTGGAACATCTCGTTCATCCCACAATCGTTTTCTATTTTCTACGCGATTAGTATTTCCCTGTTTCGTTCTGTATCTTTTAACACCGAACCTACGGTGTCCCGGAAGTCACTAGTATATGCTGTTTCATAACGACGAAAAGACTATTCATTTAGATCTCTCGCCGTGCTTATTATAATGCATGTTTGCATTAAGAAATTTATTCAATCATTTTCTACGAAGAAGTTTTATACAGGGTGTCCTAAAGTTATGGTACATCTGGAAAATGCGGCGTTCTGTTTTTCGTTAATAACTTGTAAACGATGCCGCGGATTGCACTTTCGCTAAGGAAAAAGTTATTACCATAATTTTGGGACACCCTGTAGTTTCAGCAACTCTAAAACAAAGTTTAACCTTCTCGGTAGATTTAACGTTAAATACATTCTTGCATCATATTTTAATTTTTTATTGCTAAAGTATTTGTAACGCTTCGGAAGTCGTACTTTTTTTACTTACATGTGTGAGTTCTAGACCTGTGCAAGTATACCGTAACATGTATAAAAATTCAGCAAATTCAGCAGTTTGCATCATTCATTACGAAGAAACATATGTACAGAAACTTAAAATTTGATTGTGTCAAATTTCCTTTACCTCAAGCATTACGTAATGTTTGCTGACGAACCATGGTTCCCAAAAACCATAATATGCGAACGACAATATTTCGTCGTTGAACCGTATCGTTTACTATTGTTAACTCACTACATTACATTTACGCCCAACCAATGCCGTTCTACAAATACAGTGTGCAATCATGAATTTTTGGAACGGAATTATATCGTTCACAGTTGCCGTTCGCTCCGGTCTGTATTATTTTCTTTTCGGTAATTTGTTTGTTTTCACTAACATGCGTCGATGAAACATAATATGCGGTACGAGTATAATATTGCGAACTGCGTGTTTGTATATTTGAGCTTTTGATAGAGAAAACAGCGTTGCCTGAACGAGCTGTATACGTTTTCTGCATACGTTTTCACGCTTGGATATTAATACATAATATCGGATGCGGTCGACCAAATACTCGCGTTACTTCTGAAACCTTCATTTAAAACAATAATCCAGTAATTGTTGCGCTAGCATGATATTCGTTGCGTTTCCCCAGAATTTTATTTTTCTCCATCCACAATTATGAAAATGTCTCAGGTTTCTCCGGAGCTGTTTTAATGGACACGAAAAACTCACGATGAATATTCGGGATAGCTGGATCTATTTTTAACCCGTGTCCTATAATATCGTATCAGACTCGTTATGAAGATTTTGAACATAATCTATTAAACACATACGTTATTCGCATCTCTTAAATTGCAATTAAATTTCACCTATCTATCATTAATATTTAAACATTGAAGCAACGGTTGCCATACAATAAATATAAATTTTCTATTTGGCGTAGAAATTTGTTAGTATCAAATGCTAATTTACGTAGCTGTGAAATGAGTCGTGGTTCAAGGGGTTAATATTAGAAAAGTGCGTGCAATACGTGGACATGTGTTTCAAGGTGCATTATACAAAATAATATAAAATTGTACAGAACGCTTTTGTCCTAAATACTTTGTTACTTTACTAATAAATTATATTACTCTAAAATCTAGACACTATAATGTTGCAAAAATTTCAATGTAAGAAATACATTCTACACAATACTCGTATACTTGATCGAGCTCATCGAATCGAGTCAACAAACAATGAACTTTCTTCCTATAGACTTACATAAAAAAGTTGGAAAAGCATCATTTTATTATTTTCTTCGACATCCCAACCAATTTCAACTGTTTTAAAACAATCTTTTAGCCTAGTAATCTAATCTCTCTAACATCCGAAAAACGTTCAGATCGCTTGGCCAAATTATAAAAAAGTTATTCCGTTTTAAAAAGTATACGAATACCGAAAATATTACGTGAAACAAATATAAATTCCAGGAACGTTTTGATCGCACCTCGCATGCATCGGTGCACTGAGACTTTATCAGAGATAAAAAAAAAGGTTCATCCGAACGATTTAGTATTCCGATTAGGGACTGATTCCCCGGCGGAAGAAAAGGGATTGTTCCCGGCCGAGTGCGCCGGTAGTGACCGCGATATTACTGAAATATTCCTCGAATTCGCCTGGCCGAGGGCAGCTATATTTTACACCAGAAATCCTCCGAAGAGGAACGCCGAGAAGGGTCGTCGGTCCCCTGGGGGAGAGTCCGAGGGTAGTTTTCTGTTCGAATTTTTGCGGCGAGCGGATCGCAACGCGGAAATACGAGCTCTTTTCGCGGATTCTCTTAACTGGCCACCCACGACCACTCTCCAGATCCCCCGACGCGAGTGCAGCCGGATAAAACACGAAACAGAGAAGGCTGGGCTCGGTTTGTCCGTAGGAAACGGTTCCCCGGCCCCGGGACGTGGAATATTTGCTATCAAAAACAATGCGGTGCGTGACTTTATCTCGATTCTATTCTCACGCGAACGGTAGTGAGATTTTTCCGTCTGTACCACGTGTTCTTTGATGTGCTTCCCTTCTCTTTTTATTGATTTCTCCAGGTTCTGTAACGAAAAGAGGAAGTAATCCGAGGAGGAGTGAATTGAGGATGAACTCTAGATTTCTCTTTGTATTCGCGAAATGTCAACATGAATTTACACTTTATTTATGAAACGTTTATCACGTGTGTTGTTGTTTCTAAGGTCGCACTTGTTGCTAGCAATATGTTGTTTACTGTCCTTTGCTCAGAAGAAGTTCGTCGCTTAGGCAGAGCGGCTGGGAGGTTATACCACTCACTCCGCTTGACATGCACGCCCATAGTCCCCACTCTTCTATGACCACCCGAAATCCACTTCTATTGGTAAACAAGACTAGTCGACGCGAAGAGCAGGGGGGGATCGGTCATTGTTCATCGCATAATTTAGCTAATAATAATACAAAATCTGGAATAAAAAGAAATTGGTAGAGGCTAGGTGGTCCACTTTACCATGCGCATTTTTCGAAATATTTATATCAATTTTTTGGAGTGTTTTTGAAGAATAATAATTATTTATTAAAATACGAATACATTTAGAAATAAATCAACATTTTATTGACGGTATTTACATCGTTAATATTTAACTGTATTTTGTTGTTTTCGTAAAAGAATTTTCATTGCAATTTTCAATTACACATTCTAATTAAATTTCGTTGACCTGTTAACTGTTAACCTTTTGTGATGTCGAAAACAATTTTTCCATTGCCAAGAGAAAAGGTTTCAAATAAATATCGTTTACCGAGAGTCGATCAATGGAAGTTGGAAATTGCATCGATTTTATTTATTCAACAACCGTGATATTAAGAATTCGTGAAGCAAATTAAATTGCGGGATCGAGTTTCGAGAGTGTCGCAAACTATGGAATAAGTGCGTATGTATCTGTGTGGCAAATATTCGCTCCACGCGAAGATAGATATAAAGAGATGTAATATTGATGCAGCGATCGTATAAAGTGGCGCAGGACAAGGGGTGAAATCGGTCGATCGTGCAGTGTAAAGGCTCCGGATCTTCTGAGAATTTCCGACCGATACTTCAGAGTGATGCACCAACTTGACAGAGCATAGAAAAGCAAATCGACTATCTTATCTAACAGAATGTGCGAGATATCGTAGCAGTCGTTTTGAGATTTAGATCGATTTAGAGTATTATCCGATGGAATGATAAATGGTGCGGTTACTGCAGATTGCTGTACATTAAATTCACAAATATTTCAATTCGAATCATCCAATTTCACAATACCTTTTATGCGAAATTTTGGTGCTCCTGCAAAAGTAATCGTAATTAAACAAGAAATTAGAAACCGGTTTAATAATATATTTCTTCCTTTTTACCTTACTTGTGTTTCTTATTTGTAATGTAGTAAAATTTTTCTTCACTTACGAATAAATTTCAGAAGATTGTGGGTTCTAATATTATAGTTAAAGCGAAGTACCTGCTCCAACATTGTCGCGAATCTATTTGATTCGGCTTGTACCATTGGCGTGCTTTGTTGTAACGTAAATAAATATAGCGGTGCTTTCATTACTACTGAACAACAGCGGTTGCCACAACGCAGCGGTACCAACGGAAAACAAAGGGTCAAATTTAATAAAGAATATGACCACATTCTTTGAAACCTGGTCTACAAAATAAGCCCTGTTTCGAGTATTGTACCTACTCGTTTCAATGGTCTTTATGCAGTAGGGAGAATTTTGGACGAAACATTTGTTTACTTTCACGTGAAAGGCATTAAAAAAGATAAATGGGGCCATTGAGAGGAGTACAATACTTGAAGAGGAGCTTTTATTCACAAGTTTTTTTTTAAGGATGTAAACATAATTTTTAACAAATTTTGAATCTCTCTTGTGCAACAATCGCTTGTGCTTCAACACTAATACACCGCGTATTTATTTCATTGACTTCAACTTTTTTATACGATGCATAACATCCATTCTTTTGATTTACCTTTCTTTTGATGCCAGTTCCGGAGGTTCTGCGACGTTTGAAATGTTGTTTTGTATTCGGCGTCTGACTCGATTCAACGTGAATTTTTACAGTTTCAATGATCGCTCTCGGAACTTCGATTCCCTTGTCAGAAATAAGGAGAAGTTACAAGGAGTAGGATCCTTTGACGTATTGTGAATGTCTCTTTCACAGATCTTTGTAGTTTAACGAGAAACGACAAATTCAACCTTTGTTTACCCAGAGTGTGAAATTCCAGACACCATTTGTGCGATATAAATATTGTCTACCTCAATTGTAACAAAGTAAAGTAAAACACAAGTTCGTTTACTTTCCATTGTTTTGTATTCCACCTACGCATTTAATATATAAAATATAATAATGATTTAGAACGAAATATTCAAATAGGAAATACAAAGGTGTTGGCTCACAAAGCAGGTACTAGATTAATGGCCTAATTCTTTACAGAACATTGCATCCAAAGAAACTTGAGCCGCACAAATACTTTATTAAACCACTGAACATTATAATCCTATATCGCGGATTTAATGAATTTGTAACAAAAATGAGTAGCCGCAATTTAAAGAAAAAAGATAGAAAGATTACAAGAATCAGAGAGTATTAATACATCACTTTGGTTCTAATAAAATTGTTGAAGGTAGGAAAATGTTTAAAAACTGTGATTTACAATAATTGCAGAACATTTTCAACAAAAATTCGCAGTCTAACCATTACCATATTTTCGCCTTCGAACCCGAATGCAACAAAACTTGCAAGCACCACGCGCACCAGCCTTGGCGTTTGCGTTTCTGTACGAAGGGAATCGTGCACAAGACAAGATCCCACCGGGTCGCTTCTAAAAAATGCTGCCGAATCCAGGCTCAAAGGAAAACCTAGCTAGATAGTGTCGCAGAGGAAATTCCCTCAGAGGAAAGCTGAAATTCAGACGATTCCTCATAAATGTCGCCGGGGTTCCAGCGCAGCTCGGGGCCGTTCGGCATTGACAAGCGCGATCGCGTACACGCGTAATGTTTGTTCACCTGTCCGTGAGTCTGTCTGTCGATGCGACGGCAAGAGGCAACGTCGCGTTCGCGCGACAGCATGTTTGCCGCGCGCATGATTTTGACGGTCTATTTACGATGTCGCACGTCGCTCGATCGCGCTGCATGCCGAGCCGAGCCGCGCCGCGCCGGGCCATCTGGGCTGCGTCGGTGTTGATGTGCTATTTACGTGGATGGGCCAGGATTTCGCCATAAAATTGTCGGGAAGGAGCAGCTTCCTCGGCGCGGCAACGCCGGCCGGTGGCGAGGGAGCTGAGCCCGAGCCTTCCGACTCGATCTGAATCCGAAATTTTTCGAGCGGAGCCTTTCCACAGGACGGGCGCACGCGGATCCCGCGTGAAACCGGTCGGAATTAATCGAATATAAAACACTGCATTAGAACCTGCGCGGGATCCTGCCCGGCCAGCGGTGATCCTGAATATTTCATTGTCTAGCCGCCCAGTGAATTTTGAATCGCAGTCGCGACTGGACACGATTAATTTTCGATATAACCCGTCGGCTTGCTTTAATCCGATCAATGATCCCGTTTTCCGGTCCCGCTTCCGCCGATGCAAATGGATCATCCACGTCACCGCGAGAAACGCCCAATTATCCTGATGGTCACCAGATTTTTGCCAGGTGTCTCCGTGCCGCGTGCGTCGAATGTATTCGTCATCGAATTCGCATATTTTATACTGCTTCTTTGCTTTTTGGAACACGCATGGCGACCTGGTCAATTACGAACGCAACATTTTTCTTTAAACTTTTTGGGAGTTCAGGAGACTTCCCGCAATAATTGTACATCCGACAAACATAAAGCAGTTAATCTGGTCCACAAACACCAACTGGTTTATCTGTCCCTCAAACAACATCAACCATTCGTAGGATGCAGTTTCTCCGAAAAGTCGTTACTTTCTCCAGGATTTAACATTTATTTCATTACGACTCACTGCTGGTTACCAAAAGTTGAATCATCGATTAATCCTCGTAGATTCATTTCTATTTGCATGCTTTGTCAAGTCGAGGCGCTTTTCCGGGTTTATTGCCTGCTACGGCAATCCTTGAGACACGCGATTCCTCGCGTGCGTCACCCGAAGGTGCGAGTCTTACATGCTGGTGACTATTAGTTTGGGCGGTCATTTTTTCTTTGAATGCAATTTTTTAAACCAGATGACTCTTACTCCAACTGAAAAATGTACAATCCACGAATCCACTTGTCTCATTTTCAATTCACGCCCACACCGAAGTTACCTTCGAGTTAATAGCAATACAGGAGTCAGTCGAAACGCACAACTCTACAGCTTCATCTCGCTTTAACATTTAGAATACTCAGTTAAATACAATCCGTTACATAAAGTTCTGAAATCGATAAAAATTATGTTTCAAATGATGTCTTTGGCTTTTGAGTGTGTGTGTTTTTTATGTACACGTACATTTATATTTTTAATGAAAATTATTTTTGTTCAATGTAACCTCAACTTAATAAATGTCTTCCGCATCACTACTCAGTACAATTAAACGATACTATAACATCGGAATACAGCTATAAATGAGTAATTTATAGTTTATTTATATATTTTCATGTAAAGGCACTATAGATCATTATTTCCTTCCCGTCATTATTTCAAGGTAATTTAGTTGTCAAATATGTTAAAAATCATGTTATCCAGCGCTGTAGAAGTACAGTATTGTACAAAGGTTCTCGCAATTTTCTTATCGCATTAGATCGAAACAGTTTTATAGTTTGCTGTGTTGTAGGAGGACTACCTGTACGTATACTTTTGCCCGTCACTGTATATCGATATTATATCATATCACAGAGAAGCAGGACTCTTAAATAAGCTACAATTGTGGACAAACTGTCTGAATTTCTATGAAGTAAAATGCATCTGTCAACATATCCGTAAAATCGTTTATCGTTGTTATTATTCGTGTCTCTCCTATCGTTTCACGTTATAAAATCATAAAGTCCGCAATCCAGTGAACACGTGCGAGCAATTACGCAAGAGTAAGACTCCCGTCGTCGAAACATTATTTCGCAGTGAACAAGTAAACGCGAAATACTACAATATTACAGAATTTTTCGCAAAACACGGCGAGTCATTTAATGCAGCAAGTACGACTGACGACAACGGGCGGCTTGAGTGGACGGAAGCAAGTCCGCGGTAATCATAAATTATTTGGTAGCAGTTCCGTTTCCATAACGTCGGATTAATTCAAGCACGCCGCGAAATAAGAAGGGAAGAAGCGTGGTCATTCGTTTTACGAATTGCTTGTTTGCGCGGCTTTCAGGACATTTTCTCCGCAAATAGTTTAAGACAGAATTACCGATAGGATTTTCGCTCCCTACCGCCCCCGCCCCCTCCGCGCCCGCGCGGCGAAAATACACGTTAGCGAGTTTACCGTGGTCGAGGGTGGAATAAGACGGGTACAGTCAACGAGGGTGCCCAGCAAAAAAGAAAAATCCTGGTCGAGGGGATGGAACGCGGGCAGGAGGGGAAGGAGGGCAGTATGCGCACAAATATTTTACTTGCGTCTCGGATGGTTTAAGTACGCCGGCTGAAGCACAAAGACAAATGTCGGAGCGAATAAGCCATTTGTTTGTGAGCGACGTAATACTCGCGAAGAACGGACAAAAAAGCTTTGACGAAATAATGGCGGTCGGCGAACCAGGAAGAACCCTGGGAAGCGGCTAGCAAACCCGCTCGCGAGAAATTGTACATGTGAATTTCGGCTTGCTTGCAGTGCTGCTTGATTGTAAGGTCGGGGACATTTTAACGACAATAGGAAAACGGTTTTCGCAACAAAGTAGCTTGCTCTGGAGCAGATTAAATGGCTAACACTTCCCCTTAATGCCTGGCAATTAAAATATTCGTTCTCTGTGGAAAACGGCATCCTTTATGAGGTAGTTCATAAAGCATTATTCGATAGAACAGAGTCATACTGGATTCCAAGTATACGAATTCATTAAAACAACGATTACGTATTCAACTTTCCTTTTCGTTTTTTTAAGCAATTTGGTTCTCAGGTGCGATTTATTAAGGGAAGGCGGATTTTTAGGTAAAATAAAAGTCGTATACATTAATTGCAAGCTGCAGGAGTTTCATACATATTTAATTGAAAGCAATACAACGCGATTTTTATATTGTCCAAACGCTTTCACTCTTTTACATTTAATTTACATATCTTCGTTTTAAATGCATGTATACTCGCAATAATTCGACTTTGAAAATAATTAATTTCAATAATTCTTCTCAGAATGTGATGACACATTTTACAGAAAAACGAGTCCGTTTGAAATTTTTCTACCTGAAGCCTTCAAAGACTATCCTTGTACTGCGAATCAATGTAAAATTACCCATAGCATGTAGGTTCAAAGGGATTCTATGACTTTTCATCAGCATCCTCTGTTATCGAATATTGTCGAGGGAAATTGGAATTAAGATACAAAAAAAGGCAGAAAACAGGAACGAGCACGATAAAACTGTTGGAAAGTATAACGAAAGAATAGTAAACAAGTTTAAGTTCTCAATCGAAACGCCACTTTGTTACGCGCACGTCGAAAAGAGTGGACGAGACAAAAGCGATCGGTGATCCATTGCAAACACCTTTATAACGGTCATTCCAACCGCGGTGATTTTAACGAGGAAAGAAAACCCGAGTTCCGCTATTTATCTTCGGATCCGCACGGCAAACAGTGGCGTCCACATCTGTTTCGGGCTTCCGTAAATGAAGCTTATGTTAAACCTCGATCCGTCCTGGCGCCGATAAAAAGCAGCAGCGAAATTTTGCCGCTCCGAGGACGGACATTCTCGCAAGGTTCACCGTCGCGAATCCTCCTCGACTCGCTTCCTCGTCTCTTCTCTAATGTGATTTCTCGTGGCTGACGTTTTTGCGCTCGCCAACGGCAGAATGCGCGGCAACGAGTATCGCGATACATGACATTAACTTTTTCCAAGTTGCTGTCCGCGGAACACGCGACCGGAGAGACGCCCGGATACGGTTTTTCAGCTGTACCTCCATCTTTTGGGAAATTAGGTCCGCTGTAATTCTGTCTTCGAATGGACGAGGAACGGCGAACGGAATTAAACCCCTCGATGCCAGTGATCCAATTTGTCTACATGCTTATTAACACTGTACATGTAAAGCGTACAAATTGACGTACAAGGCACCAATAGTGTAAATTTACACGTTGCGGAGGGCGAGAGGATTAACTATGCCACGTTCGCTAGCAGCGTCGCATAATGTGTGAAGAAAATCGAATGAAGTTTATACATGCGCTTGTTCAACGTTATATCTACCGGTCGTTTCGATCGGTTTCACGTTTTTTAATTTTAGATTGTCGACATTAGGAAAACTCTTTTATAGGATCTTTTAATTGAAACATATATTTTAATGAAAATGACGGAATATCTAAATAGATTATCTATAGAAATAGAATATCTAAACAGTTTTGTCATTTTTATATCACAACATTCGTCGGTCACTTTAGTGGCTAGTGTCACTTTTAGGTTTACTGATAAAATTGCAATATACAGCGTGATATTCGAATGTCTCTTTTCATACCTTACAAGTGGGTAAATTGCATTTTATAGGATACTGTAACTGTAAAAACAGTAGCCAAAACAGCTAGCAGCGAACGTGATACGATGCGTAACAGATCCGATTAGGGACAAAGAGACTTCCATTTTAAATGGTTTCATCTACTTCGTCAACATCGAATTTCTCTTCCAGGATAATGTGAATTTCAGTGTTGAAATTTCAAATATGCAACTGTAACTCATCCTATTTCCTACGATATTTTTTATTTTTTATAAAAAACATTGTGCATAAAACATATATTGGAGCATAGAAAAGATAATAAAATTAATATTTTATTATTTTTAATATTTATGTTTTTTAAAAAAGTGGATGATACATAAATGGATCACTGAGCATTGGTACATATAATGTGTTCATTTTGTATATTTTATTTCGCACATAGTGAGTGCGTAGATTATATAACGAGAAAGAAAGAAAAGATCAGCTTACCTTAATCAGTAATTACTCGACAACACTCCGCAGCAAACATCTGAATGACATTTTTATAACGTAGATACGATTGATGCATATATGATAAATCGCATAAAAAAGCGGTTGATACGTATGCGCATCAATGCGCACTATAGGGTTAAATCGTATATGTGTTACAGCTTCAACTCTATAGCGAAGATGAGAAACAATAGAGATAGCGATAACGTTCAAATGAGATCATTCGCGACCTGTACAATCCAAACATTCGGTAGATTGTTCAAAAAACATCCCAGGTTGCTGTTTTTCGGATAGGTCGACCGTTAGTCTGTCGTTAACCGAAATGCGATACTGACGGCGCGGGCGGCGGAGAGATCACAAAGGACCCGCGAAATGAAACCGTTCCGAGGAAAGGGGTTAATTAGAGTTAAAGCAAGAAGGAACGGGACGTACGCTGAAACAGCGAGAGGATTTTAATGGCGACTTGGTAATTGTCGACATTACGACAAAACGTTTCCCACCGCGTCGTTCCTCTTTGATTCGAAATCTCTTTCCTCCCCACTGCGTCCTACCTGCTAGCCGAGCTCTCGTACCTCTCGTTCACGTGACCGTCATTGTTTTTCGAGGTTCGACGGTGCCGCGATCCGTCGAAGCGTTCGCCACGCGATTTTCCGCGGTTTTAAATAGTAGTCGGTAACAAATTCGGAATGATCATTACAGCCAGAAAACTTGCGCGATACCATGCCACTGTTCTCTAGTTATCCGCACGCGTCAGTTGCATTTCAGTTTATTTACCGACTATATTTCGAACTCTGCTGTAAAAACTAACCACCGTTCGTAATATTTCCCAAAGAAATGTAATTATTAGTCGCTGGTTTTGGCCGCGGTTTCAAATTTGTTATCACCGATAAACTGAATTGTAGATCTTTTTAAGCAACAATTTTTACATGGAGAAGTATTCGTATTCTCAGTTTTCTGCAAACTTGAAATTATGCATCTCCAACGAATTTAATTCGGACAATTTTACGAGTCGGTCATTCGTTAGAAGATTGTAAAGAAAATATCATTTTACCTTTAATTAACTCGAGTTTTACATATTTTAGCAAACTCAGTTTCCTGAAGTGAACATCAAAAAATTTTAGCCGTTCGTTGGAAGAGAGGAGAAGCTGCTAGACCAGGACCACGTTTCTAAACGTTTTATTCTACGAAATTTAAAAGTGCATGTGTAAATCGTTTTACGCTTCAGCCATAGCAAAAGTTCAATTTTAAACTTCGTTTATGTAAATCTCGAATCTCTTGTAGATTTTCTGCTTTACAACTCCCCGCGATATGTATCACTCTGAACGAAGCTAATGAGTTCGGCATACATACATTTTCCTCTTCTTCCGGTGGAAATCACGTTTTTTACCATCGTTTTCCGCTGCAAATTCGTTACTCGTTGGAATCAGCACCGTGATTGAATTTGCCCGGAATTTGTATGCGGTGCTATGTAACTTCCTCTTTTCACTCTTTACTATTTATAAATATTCTACATTTATATTTTTGTTCATTTTATTCGCAAAAGGCAAACTGAAATACAGTTGCTCCCAAAAGTATTTAGACAGAGATATAATTTTGACTTCTACGCCATATATTTAAATAAATGTACATTGAAAGGAAAAATTATTTACGATATATTGAAGTAGAGTATACAAATGTCAAAATACAACAAACTTTCGATTTAGTATAAAACAATACCTACATAAGAAATATAAAAAAAAACATAAAATTCTCACACCACATAAATATTCGGACGATTTATAGTTAAGTTCATAAGTTATAAAAATAAATCCTCTTAAAATTTCGATTACTAGTTTTATATCTCTATTGTTTAACAATGGATTTCAAGAAATGTGACATTTTTAAAATTACTATTCATTTACGATAAATGTCGTTTTATATCTTTATTTTATACGATGTCGTGATTTAATATAGTATGTTTTTTTTGTTGCAACTTGTCTACATCCGACATTTAACGACAACATTTAATTCTAACTGATGATACAACTGTGTTTATTATATAAACAATCGTCCTACCCTAAAAATGTATTGAACGTTACGTTTAGTAATTCGGATTGCTAGATTCTGGAACGTAATAAAACTTTTGTGTTCGTTCCAATATTTTACAGCTGTTCAATAACAAATCACGGTTATTCTGTGAAAGACAAATTTCTCTCGTAATTCAAGTATTCGTGAATCCTGCACAACCCGTCCGTGCGAATTTAAATAAAAATTGCAAAAGATCAATGAATAAATGATAAGAAAGAAAACGTTGATAATTTCGCTTGCTATGTCCATCGATTTTCGACTGAAAACTCGACGTGTCGCCTCGACGGGAACGAATCAATGGCAAGAGAAGTCTTCTGTTAAGCAAATGAGCGATAACGACGAAGCGGGGGCACGTAGAAATTTGCCAGGAGATACGACGTGGCGAGGATTCCAGTTGGAAGTACGGGCGGATACGAATTAGCATCTACAAGCGGGGACAAGAGCGTTCCCAAAATTCGGTTGGGCGGAACTGGCTGACGTTTCATTACGACATAAATGTCCGCGTCCATATCTGAGATAGTCCTGCAACGTGCTTCCCACCGCGACCCCGACGTCGTCGTCGTCGTCGTCGGCGTCGTCGTTGCTGTCGTCGCTGCCGCTGCATCCCCGCCAGCGGGGAAACAATTACTCCAAGACAAAAGATAACGCGTATCCCGCCGTGGAAATTTGCCAAAAGTGTCAAGTCCGTTGCAGCGCTGCTCCCTGGCCCATCGGGGTGTTAGTCCTCCCACCCTTAGCGTCCGACACTCAAGGATCAAGCCACGAAGCTGCTGGAACTTTTTCGCAACGCTCGTTACCACCAGAATTTATTTGCCGGGAAATTGAGCACGAGAAGAGACGAGTAGAAACAGATTCGACACGCTTCGATGTTTCTTTAGCTGAACGTCGGGCGCGATACTGTATCAGGGTCGTTCGATCGTCGCCATTCATGTATTTTATGCTACCGGCGAGATTCCGTAAGGATCTTTAGGAGCGTAGGAATTTGTAAGAACGCGGAAATGTAGGAAGTTTTGAGTTCAGTCGAATGTCTCTGGTATCCTTTGCAGAACTCCTGACAGTTCAATATGTTTAAGTTGATTTATTCGATGGTTTGTACTGCCATGCACTTTTTACGAGCAGAGCGATATGATTATTATAGATGTCGGCGGTAATGCTTTGAATATATTTTTTATATTTAGTGGCAAATACGGTTTGTATAGTATTAAAGGAGCCCTATAAAGGGTGTCATTCAAAAGCTTTAAATTTAAATATTACGAAAACAGCACATTTTGTGTATCTGCTGTTGTATCTCCTCTTTGGTATCCATTAATTTATAAATTTAATGTTCTTTCGAAAAATATGTTGCTTTCGAGCTATTCAGATTTCCAGTTTTTAAACGAACGCTCTGTATATCCATCAAGCTGAATCTAGAACAGTTTAAACATAAAATATTAATGAAGCATCCACGCATCCAAGCATCAAAGCAACAGTTATTTACAATCTCGTTCAACCTTAACTGAAACTTCAATCAGCCTCCAGATGTTCGGAATCGCGATTCTCTCGTGTTCGAAATTTAACAAATTGAAATGTATGCAACTGATAATGATCTGGGGTAGTATTTGCAATATTGAGCTTCCTTACAATTAGTGTGCTGTGCCGTATAATTGGCGTATAAATGAAAAGTTTATAATAACGGTAATACCAGCACCGATAAGAATTTCTTATCGGCCAATGTTGTCCAACAAGTACCGTGCAATTACATTCACGCTGAACAATTTCAATATGCATTTAATTACGTTCGAACCGGCGCAATAAAATTTTAAAATGGGACGGCAAGCCGAACGTAAAGCGTACCGAAAGAGGATCCATTTTCATCTCGTCAGGGAAAATAATTAATGGTATGCTAATGAACGATGTTTGTCGGCGCAAAATTCGCGGGTCCGTTCTATTTTCCGGCGGTGCAATAACGGCCGCATCTTTGTCGCTGGCATTGGTGTGAAAGCGAGTGCGCGATTCGCGTGCGCACCCCGGCGATAACAGCGCAATCAATTTTGATTTGTGCTCCGCGTGTTCCGCGAGCGCAGGCCAACGTAATATCATGCGCGCCAAGTAATCCGACACGCGATTTCCACCGAAATTTCGAAACGAATGTCTGCAGGCGGAAACTTCAATTTCACCCGGCGCGGCGGCTCGGTCGGGTAATGAAAAAATAAGAGCTGAATGGCAAAAAAAGGAAGAGGCGAAAAAAGCGAAACAGAGAAACGCGAGAGAGAAAGAGAATGAGAGAGAGAGAGAGAGAGAGAGAGAAAGTAGCAACCGGTGACCGCGCGAGCGAACAATAGTCATTCCTGATAATGTAACGCATTACCATTTAACTCTCCACGAGCACGACAGTTATACAATTTCCATTACCGCGAAAAGTTGGAGTCATTAACGATCCATAAACCTTTTACGACGCTCCAGCGAGCTAATAATCTCAGCGAGAGGCGAGGCACTTTTTAAATCGCTGTTTCATGGCCGCGGCTAACTAATACGCCATGCCAATAGAAATACTCGAGCTTGCAGAATGAAAAAACCAGACCAACAATTCGGTATATGAACCCCTTCATCATACGGCTCATTTCACGTAACAGTAGATAAAGAAGATGCTTCGCGATATGAGATGGAAATTAAAAGGGAAGTTGGCAATATCATGCCACTTCAGCAATCTATTTTATACTTTGTTCGCTGAAACACCCCATATACAGGGTGTCTCAGAAATATATGTCAATACTTGATAAACTGAATCTACACATTAAAATGAGATAAAAATACCCTGTGAGCAAGTATCCTAAGCGCCTTACTCTTGGGGTTATAGCCATACACGCAATGCATGTCGGTCGTTTCAGCAAAAGTGTATCAATTCATTTCATCGCGTTTAGAACTGTACTGAACTCGCGAGAATAACATAGCATCTCTCCCAATTCGTTGCAAGAAATATTGTTCGTAAACATTAAATAAGGGAAAGATGTAGTAAAACATGTAGTTGCGAGCGTGAAATATATGTCGCACACTTCTAAACATTTTCTTATTTCACTTATCACTCGAAAAGGTACGTAGGGCATTTGTCCATAGGATATTTTTTACTTATTTAATGTGCAGATTCAGCTTCTCAAGCATTGACACATATTTCTGAGACACCCTTTGTTTCAGCGGACAAAGTATAAATTAAATTAAAATTTGCTGAGGCGGCATGATATTATCAACTTTCCCTTTAATTTCCGTCTCACATCGCGAATCATCTCCTTTATCTACTGTCACGTTAAATGAGCCGTATGATAAAGGGGTTGATATACTGACTTGTGAGTGAATAATTATAGATCCAAAGTAACTTTTTATTTTTAGATAAATTTATCAAAAATTTAACAAAACTTCATATTTGTATATTTCGATATTGGAAATAATAGAAAACAGATATATAAGAATATAATATATTGCTAAGTTTTCGTTTAGACGTCAGGAACAATGTAACAGCTACTTTGAGTCTATAATTACGCACACCACTGTACTTATGAACTTCTTTCTGTACTTATAACCGATGAATGACACATTCGATTTGCTGTACAACCAAAGCTGGTATACAGAAGGTATCCTGCAAAATTTGTATTCTATAATACTTTCATGAATTTGTAATGTGAAGAATAAAAAATAATGATATGCGTTCGAGTATGTTTAACACTTTAACAACCACGTAACCCACATGAGGGTGACGGAATGATTTGCCCAGGTTTGAAACTTGTCACCGAGGACTTATGAATATTGAAGACAGTAGTTGGTCAAACATCTAACTTCTCAATTTTAATTTGATTAATTAAAATACGTGTGCTGTGAAAGGGGGCGAGATGGTTAACTGGTTAAGCGCAACCAGTTAGGTCCATCAAGTCGAAAGACAGATTTACGTGGCGCGAGCGTGTTTCCGGTTTAACAGGAAATGCAGCGGCGTGCAGCGGACCGACTGCGTTCTTACAAAAGCACTTTGCATTCTTCCAGGCGGACGTCGGCGAGGAATGCGACCATGAACGCGGGCGCCTTCGATTCACCCTGGGGAGGCTGCTCGTTTCAATGTATCCGAAAGGTACACGCGGGGAAAGCCTTGCGGAAGAGAAGAAGGGCGCGTAGAATTTATACGAAAGATAATATATATCGAGGCGTTTTGCGGGGCTGGTGTACACGCGCGGACAGAAGTGGCTTATTTCTGGTGTCGGGGCTCGGACGGCTAAAGAATGTCCCGCGTTTGATTTATGCCGTACCGCGGAAGTTGTGGATACACAAACATCTCCTGGTGCCGCGCGCCGGATTGCTGGCGCGCGTTCCGCGCGGCTGTTCTGCAATGCTGCTCGAGAATGGTTCAGGCGTGGACGCGCGAATCCCATCTGACGGGCCACCTTGGTCGCGATTTATGGGGAATTTCACTCTTCCGTATATCTCATAGGCTGTCGTATCGCGCCCCTGCTCTACCAAAGCTTCGGCAGAAAAAGGAGCCAGAGGATGCTGCGTTCCGTCGATTCGTCACTGTGTAGCAGCAGGACACGCGGCGACGATCTGCCTTAAAGAGGACGAACGATTCGGACATAAATTATCGGCGAAAATCAACGTGTCAACGAACGTGATACATCGCGCGGTAACGATCGATCGTTCGCGATCGCACAAAGGCCGTGACGTCACTCGCCGCGAACCAGGGGGAAACTCAATATCCATGCCAGCAGAAAAATGTCGCTATGCTGTTTCACAAAAGAAACCCGATGCCGGGGAGCCATTATTCTCGGACAATTCTTGCTACGTCCGACCTGCTTCCTCTCGAAATTGGATGTTCCCGCGGCTACAGTCCCTGGCACTAACCTATCGGGCATCCGCCTTCGACCGGACCTCGTTTTATTATCGAATTCTCGAGAACACAATCAGGTAGTTTTCCTTGTGCGCACCGCGGACCAAGGGATACGTGCAATTTGGAGCTAGCAGGGAAAGAAGGTGGACCGTTGTGTCTGTGCTTTTGTGAAACGTCCCGTGTATTCTGCAAGAGGACTCCAGAATTCTCCTCCCATCCTCGTTCGCTTCAATGATTTCTGGGATTTGTTGGTGTTGTGCTGCGGCGCCTCCATTGTGGCTCAATTAGATGGCTAGTTAATACATTTGGGTAGGGAAGAAGCGATAAATCATGACCTTTTTACTTTCTTTTCTACGATGTGAATGATCTGGTCAGCTAAATGATGGTTCTATCTCTGCTAAATAACGAATCATCTATAAAAGTACAAATTGATCAGAATTTATATACACTTTTTTTTTATTTATTAGGCTGCTAAAATCCCGCATGGGTTATTAGCGAAAAAGTAAGTGCCGTACATTATATAAGTATAGTAAATTACAACATTAACTTAACATACTACAAATTACATGTACAAATCCAGGTTTCTTTTTGAAAATTGATAGTAATAGGGGATTTACAGGCTCGTAATAGAAAAATACTGATGATATATGGAGAATAGTAACCTTTTTTAATGAGGTCTTTGCGGAGAGTTTCTCTACTGTTATCAAACTTTGGATATTGCCGAATAATGTGATCAAGATCTTGATCTGGGTATCCTCAATGACATTGGCTGTGGGAGACTATGTTAATCAAAACCAAAGAAGCCAGGAGGTGATAATGATCTCTTATTGTAGAACCAAGGTTTGGTGCAATTATTATAATAACCCTTGAAAAATTATTTACCAGTGAAATTCGCTTGTTCTTTTAAGGATTCAATTATGACGATACGAGCACGAAGATATATCATATCAGTAAAGAGAATTTTGAATTCGGCAGAGACTTCGTTTTCTGTATCCTGTTTCGCAAGATTATCAACCATTGATGTTTCTATGTGCTGGAATCCAGTGAATGTGGACAGTCGAATTTATCAGCTTCTTTAATTCTCTGTTCAGTTACAATAAAGAAGTCGATTAAGTAAGGATTGATAGAAGTGATCTTATCGATTGAATGGCTGAGGCTGCGCTAAGCGCATCTTCATCTTCTGTCGAGAGAACGAGTAGAGTGGATCTCTTCGAGAAGATAATTAATTTGTTCAATAAAAAGTGAACATGATCTATTTATCATTTTTCACCAGATTAGTAGCTCGCTCTTAATAAGATTGGAAAATATAAGTTTGAGAGATGACTTATTGTTAGAGAATATTCTATTAAGGTATTTACAGCCTAAAAAAGAGAATCTGTCTTTGAGCTTTAACATTTTCATTTCACCCAGGATGATATTACGAGGAGAACTGCGTCTGTAGCCCATCACTATTCTGAGGGCAGCTTGTATACACTTATGTACAGACTTAATTTATAGATTTTTCACGAAACCAAAAAGACGTTCATTGATATTCCAATACAAGTTTCAATAACTACTTCTCTAAAAGCAAAATGTGAATAGTAATTTACAGCCTAATAATAAGTAGATAGCAAGAACTCTTACATATACATCTTATTCAGTTAATGCTCCTATATAATTTTCAGTGAAGTCAATCATAAACTTCAGACTCTTTTGCAACCATTGTTACAGAACAAATATGTTCCTTATGTCGGTTGTAATGTAACTAAAATTTGCGGTTCTGTTTCTATTATTTTGTTTGTTTGCAAATCCAGTTGTTATCTCTCTGATACAACAAAGGAGGTTCGTTCGTAATTATAAGTTATGGAGATTGTAAATATATTCAATTTCTACTGTACATTGGAGGAACTTGTCGTTTACAGTTCCACGTTGAAGTAACGTCTGCATATCTAGTTATCAAATAAATTAATTTAACAGGATGTGATAGAAGCACGCCTGTTCTTCTATATTCTGTGAAGAATTTTCGGTTTTGAATAATAATTAACATTTCCGACGATTCGCCCTTTTGTTGTCATCTTCCCATACGCGTTGGGACATTCCAAACAAGTTGGACACTACTTTACGATTTCCATTTTCGCGAAATATGATCTCCTTTACAATGGATGCGTAACTTTTCTATTCTTTTAATTGACAAACGGTATTGTAACAATACTTCTTGCGGGGAACAGACCAAGTCTGTTCATTTCAAAACATAAGAAGCCATTAAAGATGGTCTATACTAGAATTTCGATCCACACCGTACATGTTTCGTCCAGTCCAGCTAGTCCAGTAACAATTCGTTTCATGCGGTAGGTAATCAGACCATCCCAATAAACCGTTTCGTCGCGCAAACACATCTACTTTGCCAATTAACCAGCGCTGCTACTTTGCCAATTACAACAGCCGGCTGGCTAGTCAATTCGCTCTATGCAAAACGCCGTCACGCGTGTCCGTGTTGCTGGCCCGGCAACTAATGAACGCACCAAGTCCGCGTATATACCGCCAAGGAAGTAACGAACCCTGCCCCGACCCACAATTATTCGGCAAATGGCAGAGATGAACGCTTAGACCGAATCGAAATTGCCGCGGCGCGGTGGATACACGCTCGCTGCGAGGCAGAATTTAACGCGCGGAGTGTTCCTGAATTGCATCGACCAGAATCCGAAACGATTTCAATTCGATCCCCTGAACCGGCGATACTTAAACAAAAGACCAACCAATTAGAAATTCTTTTGAGACATGAACACTTGATTTCACGGGAACACCGTGTTTACAATGCCTACTATTTCCCATGCGCCTAGTAGAATTTAGGATGCTATGACTAGACCGCGGATCTTTATGCAAAATAAAAGTTGACTACATCGATTGTAAAAAGCAAGAGTTAAACAACGATGTATTTCTCCTTTTAATATTTTCAACACATTAAAAATGATGTGACAATATTCTTTCATTGTTCTGTATTTCATTCATACATTTTTGTTACAAATGCATCAAATATGGAATTTAGCTAACCCCTTGCAGCATATAATAACGAGTCAGACTCGTGATAAAGATTTCATGCAAGATCTCTAAGATTTCTTTTATACAAGAAATAAAATTGAATTCTTCTGTTATCAGAGTCTAGAAACTGAAGTAAATGAAGACAATACGAGAAACAAAAATTATCTGGTTCTATCAAGGAAGATATTAAGGAAAAATAAGTGCTAATCAACACAACGTGAAAGGAATCGTACTGCAAGTGGTTAAAACATGTGCCACGTTCAACCATCGTCGTTTAGTGGCTATCTTGAAGCGGTAACGAAGCAAGCGCTAAATTTGGAAAATTCAATTGCAGAAGGTAACATTTTCTTTTACAAATTATAAGAAGGAAAATAACATTAGCCTACGCGATCTTTTTATTGCTGAATTATAACTTCTTCTTAGAAAAAAAGAGTATTAAATATACGTTGTCGTCGATGCAATTCATCGAACTGTTATTATTTAGAACTGTTATTGTTTAAAATATAAACATTGTTCGCATCTGCACGAAGCAGTGCCTACAGAGTTGTTGCAGTAATATGAATACAAATTAATCCAGCATAGTCTGCACACCCAAGTGGATGTACACGCTTTTAGCACACAACATGCCAAGAAAATGCAGCGGTTTCTTTATAAAAAGTGAATATGTTAAAAAATAGTTAACTATCTTATTTAGTCTTACAACTATGCGGTTTTCTAAATTGTCATTGTGCAATTTCAGAACACGACGTAAAAATCGACACTTAACGGAACGATGAGTAACAGAGTGGTTGTAAAGAGTGCCGCGGAAGAAAGCGTAGGCCAAAGGGGCGGAGCGGCAATTATATCGGAAGGTGGTTCGTGAAAATTTACTGGTCGGCGAATTATGCGACGGTGTAGCACGACGGGTAGTTGAATTTTTCGTGATTTACGTAAACGAAAATTCCGCGTCTTGATCGCGGCCCTCGTTTAGGCACGAAATTAAAAGGCGGCGTTTGACGGGCCGGCGAGTTAGCGAGCGCGGCCGCGGCAATCAGCAACTCGTGATTAAGCGCTTAACTGCAGACATTTTTTTGACGGCGTGACGCCTGCCCAAGCCCGCCTTTTCCGTCAGAGGATTTAATTAGCCGCTTGGAATGATCCGTCGAGAGCGTAGCTTGGCATCTGCTGACGTTCGCCCGATGACGAGTTCTCTTATTTTCGCCGGGGATAAGTCTCCGTGGCCGCTATGAACGTCATTTTCGTCGAAATTTACGCGAAACATCCGTCGAAAATGCGGCGGAGGCATGCCGGTCGATCCACAATTGAACGCAGGACAAATTCAATCTTCTCGGTTAGAGAAGACAAAAGAGCCGGTGCACTGCAAATTTTACGCATTCCAGGCCGACTGTTTGTTATTCCACAATAGGATTTATGATTAAAGCCTTTGGCTTTATCTAGACAAAACGAGAAGCATGATTTTCTCGCAGTTCAAATAGCATTTGGTAGTTTATCACGGAACACGAACGTCAATATCCAGTTGGAACAAAATACCGTCAGCTCTGAACAACGTGTGCATATGTTACATGCGTTTGACACGTATTATATACGTACTCTATGCGTTCGCCATGAAATGATATTTCGAAATGATGATGATAGCATACTTCTTTTATTTATCCTCTTTATTTAGCCGTTTTCGAATTCTTCACGTTGCAGGTTAATTGTATATTACAAGAATGTGGGTTTTTAGTTTGACTGATGAAAAATATACGCAGCTTACATTTTCTCGGACATTCAGGACTTTCTTATTTGTACAGGAAAAGTTAAAAAAAAAGATATTCTTGCTTTCGTTGCTGTTTTCGGTAAATAGAGGGGACTCAAGTAAACTGCACTGTATTCCATTGCATGTTGTGTATTGCAATTCTTTCCAAGATTTGTAATTAGAAGCAAGGTGCAGCAGGACAATGTGCATGAAAAGTGAAATATGTTCCGCAAGTTGCTGCAGTATATATCGATACAGTATAATTACAAATTACAGTCTATTTACAAATATTCCATTCATTAAAGATACGAGAATTATTATATAGTGCGAAATAAATTCTATGTCTCGTCAGTCATCGAGTACGTTCTGAAAATAAAGGTGTACTGCTGGAGAAGATCAGAAATCAGAAATCAGAAATGTTTCCTATATGAAATTTAGTAACTTGTTTGTTATTAACTTGTTCAATAATGCTTCTAAGACATTACTCTCATAAAGATCAAAAACAAAATTGCTAAATATTGACCAAACAGATGAGGAACTCTAGCCAGAAATCGACTACGGATGTTTTATTAAATCCGCAATCGATTAAATTTACGAGAATGTATAAATTAATAAGGTCTAATCTCTTAGATAACGAGGAAAACATTTTTTAAATTATAATCTTACGGGAATGAGAGTTCGCATAAAGAACCGCAGTTATGAGTTTATAGTTTACATCTCTCCATACTAGAAAAAACGGAGCGATAGGAGAGAACGGTTTCATAGATCTTCCTTTCGATAGGGGCATCGACATCCTGAAATTTGCAGCAACGTTTCTGACTCCGTAATCTATTCATAGTACCGTATGTTTCCCGAATTCACGACTACAGAATCCGGCCTCGATTTGAATTGGTGAACGCAGCGTTTCCTTTGCTGCGCGTCGCGACTATCAATTTTCAGTCGGACCCGACGTTTAATAGAGTCGCTGCCATAGGAATAAAGGAAGCGATGGTTGTCAATAGACGCCAGTGCGCGCCGACAGTTCTCCAGTCATCGAGTAAAAATTTGTCGGGTAGAAGGTACGTGACTGTTAAGCCGGCTGGGATATTGCGCCCGGAGTTGTCGGCGGTGACAAAATGGCGCCACTGGGAGCAAATGAGCTCTTTTTTCGGATCGATGATAGTCTTCGACCGGGATTACAGCCCGTAGAGAAAGGAGAACGACATAGGAGGACCTAAAGCCTCCGCGCAGCCCCGTTCTTACGCTTGGAATTTTCAGGCGTCAGACTTTCCGGGAAATTTATGGCAGGGTCACAGCTTGGATCGCCATGAACAGTGCTCACCCTCCTTTATCCAAGCTTGTTATCGTTCTGAACCTTTTGCCCTTGTACGAATTACATACGTGTCCTCCGCGTATGTATACATACAGGTAAGTACCTTCGGTTCCTTCTACCTCCTCCCCCACCCACTCTTTCAATATATGTACGCACATGTGCGCCATCTGACCGCGCACCACTCCCGTCGACCACTCAAAATTTAATTTTGATAATAAGTGCCCCACACTGTTGCGACGCCAGAAATACCTTCAACTTCCCCCGTTGTATCTGAATTAAAACCGTGTGTGGTGGTCGTATGGACGAAACGTGGAATCTCGTGAGCTCAGAATACTTGAAAATGTATTTACACATTTTCATGATGGCAAGACAGATCGGAGCATGGGATTCCATTATTTGCCTATATCTTTATTGAAAAGTATAAAATGTAATTTATACATAAAAGAAAAGATCAATCTTCTTTTCTTTGTAAATGCCTGTTCAGATACTTGTAACAAACAGCGGAAACTGTATATAATAATAACGTCCTTTACAATTATCAAATACTTTTATCTCTTTGCTATCGAATTCCTGTTTCCACCGATTAGTTCTCAAAAGTGTGAGATAAATATTCCTTTCGTAAGTGAGAAATTGCAAGCTTTAAGTAGATTGACCATGAAAAAGCAATATTGAACTTTTAAATAATAATTTATTTGCGCGAGCATCGCACGACGTGAAATCGATAATTGTTGATTATTCGCAATGACGACTATAATGGTTATATAATGTAATTGTAGTACTGTAATGAGTGCAACTATTTGTAATGAAGCTTAGTGGCAGCATCGCGATTTGCTGCTGTTCAAAATCCGACCACTATTGCAGCACCCTTCTCACTGGTATTTGATGGTCTCTATTTCTCTAGAAGCACTTTTGATATCCGAGATTTAATAAACCCTCATCGTGTTTCGCCCTTCTACTTCAAAGTATAAGTTTTTATGGCGGGATGAATACGACGCGGATCTCTCTAGCAAAAACTGCGTATGAAAAGGTAGATGTTCCTTGATGGTTTCAAACAAGCTCCTCAGGTTGTCCGGTATGAAAAAGTTATCCCACATCCTTTTGAATGTAAGATATCACTCAGCGTGGGGAAACAATTCTAATTATTCAACATTGTACATTGAATTGGTCAAGAATTCGTTGACACGGCTACACGTTCGTGCTCGTTGTTTCCGTTTTAATTATACGGAACGCCGCAATTCCGAGGAAATTTTGTAACACCGCAACCTTAATGACGTTTCATAAAGCTTGTACTTTTTAATAGAGCGCGTTTGTGTTTCGAATTTGCTTCAGCATATTGCTCGGGAAATACCAGAATGTGCAACAACGCTTGCAGCGCGGTTGTTATTTGCGAAAATGGTCGAAACGCGACAGACTAATTTCTTGCGACGAAGACCAGGAAGTCGGCGCTGCGAAATGTTTCATTATATGTACTTCTCGCGAAGTAAAAACAATTTGCTTGCACCGGGAAAACACCAGCTGTTCGTCGCATGCACATTTTAAATCAAAAATTGCATCGCAGCCTGCGCGTTGAAGTCTCAATCTTTCGCATACTTGGCCCGATGCCATTGCGACTCGACTGACCATGCCCATGGACTAAGTCCTTAGTTTCTGACAGCACGCTCTGGGCTATGATTAATGTTAGAACCTTTATGAAATGCGAAAGAAATTCCGAAGTTACCGAAACAAATGAAAGTCAATGAACGCATTCAGTGACCTACAAAATTGTTCATACATATGGACGCAGTGTACTCAGTTTAATTTGAATGATATTAGAGCGATTCCAATTAGTTAAAATAGAGGTTACGGTGAACAATATTTGGTAATTAAATTTAACGTAATTATTTTACAGATAGTCGTTACTATGATTCAAAATGAAATTAATTTGATACATTAGTAGGGAAAAGAAGCATTCTAATTAATTAGTCGCTAAAGATCGGAGCAGTTCAACAGCTTGCCCGTACGGACAGCGTTTTTCAGTCCAAGGGAAACACCGATTGGTGACATGGGTGGATGCATTACTCTAAGAATGGAATAACATTTCTAGTACTATCACCAGAAAGTTAGTAATGTCAATGCCGCGAAGGCTTATAGCGATTATGCAATCTAAAGGGAATTCAACTAAATACTAGAATAATAAATAAGTTGATTATGTATAAAAGTAGTTGTTATGTATAAAAGTTAAGAGACGTTGTTGTAAAACTGGAAGCGTACGAATGTTTATTACGCGTATATTTTCGTCCATATTTAACAGTTTCATAAAGAATATAAAAAAACAATTTCTTCTTCTATGACATTTGTTCTGAAGATTTCAAAGAATATGTACACATCTTTTTTGTAATAAACGAAGTTCTATAATGTTTTTGTTGAAATTGCTCTACGGATACTTTCTACACCCACCGTATTTCAAATTGTTCAATCCGAAACAATTAATATATAATATATAAATTATAGTAATCAACCAATTAACGTTAAGAAACATATTTTGTATTTAGAAGTGCCAGCTTAAACTGCTTTATCTCTGTTAAAATCGAAGTTTAATGTATAACAATTAATAAAAATGTTAATTAATAATATACTAATATAAACATAATATATTTGTCTCTATGTTTACATTTGTTATACACGAAGCGTCGATAATAATATTTGTCGGTGAAACGAGAGTCAATGTAAACATTTGTCGGTGATTTCAACGTGTCGGAATATAAACAATGTCGGTGAAATGCGGTGTCGCTGAAATCGTGTTGACGAAAACATTGTCGGTGAAATAATTGTCGATGTTTTCAAGGTAACTGTTGAATATCAACAAACAGGTTGAATACAAAAATCCATGATCAATCAAAAGTATCAAAAATAATCAAAATTTGATTCAATCGAAAAAGCAGGCAATAATTTATTTTGTCTCTTCCGATGATTATTACTTTTACCGAGTTGAATCATGTCAATTAACGAAGACGCCTCATAAAGAGAGGGCATATTTTATACTCTTCTTCAATTAATAAAAGTTCTGATTGAAAAATCAAAATTGTGAAAAGTATTAAAGTTATTCCCATAACTAAGTATAATTCGAATATAATAGTAACTCCTGTCGGAAAGCTTTTCTGTAGATTAAGGCACAGGGAATACGTTTCCAACATTTAATTCGTGGGGGGGGGGGGGGGAGAACGATAAAAATCGCGAAGACGAAATCGCAAAAATCGCAAAAGTGTCAGAATAATTCGATCCCAGATGCAAAGTATGCAACTTCCACGAAATATTACAGATCCGTCACGCAGCAAACAATAAGTGGCTCAATATTCAAGTGTGCGCAAAAAATCGCGTTCCCGGTATCACCTGCGCGCGTAATACCGATTCCTTACCCCGTCGACAATCAAATAGAGGGACCTGAACGTGTTTTGTCGCCACACGATTCCATCTCGCGCCGCAATTTTTCATCATCTGTCTCCGGTATCAAAGGCTCGTCTTTTGAGGCATAGCCAAATTGAGTTTCCGCACCGTGACGAAATCCACAAAAGGCGGATACAACCTAAACCGAGCGAAGACAGCAAATTGAATACCGGACAAGGTGTATCCGCACGCACAACAAGCGAAGGCCGCATCGATCTATCCGATTATAATTTATTCGTAACGGGCGGCCAGAACCGCAGAAACGCTTCGCGTTTTGAAAAAGGTCCACGGCCAGTCTCGCGATCATCCAATTTCACGGTGGATGTGATTTCTTGCGTGTCTATCGGTCGGCCGGGTTTCGTAATTATGACGTGCACACGCTCGACCTCGCTGCTGAATCCCTTTTTGGGTTTACAAAGCATCTTCGCGGCAAGATGCTGCTCGAACACACCGCACAGTAGTCTCCGCCGATTTTGTTGCGACTTTCGGACTATTAAAAATATCGGAATGACATTTTCAATAACGAAGTGAAAAAGATAATTGCTTTCTGAAAATAGAGAAGAATGATCTAAATTGTTCTTATTTGGACAAGCAATTCATTATCTATTTACAGTTTTGTTAATGACACTTATTGACTATGCGCTATAAATTACGTCCACTCTAGGTGAAAATTCAGCTACTTACCTTCACAGTACAATATGTTTCGTGTTGTGATAGGAAGAATTAAGAGTAATTATGAAACAGAATGACTAGGTTATCTCAAATTCAAATGTTCATACAAATTGAAACAATCTTTTTTTATATGAGGCTAAGCCTTGTTCTTTATATTTTTTTATGCAATAAAGCGTGTTTTAAGAATTAAATAACTTAGGAGATATCCTTGCTATTATTCAGGTTGTTTTGCAAAGTAGATTTAAGTCGCAATTGACTTAGAGCTTCTGAATACTTGGTACATTGTAGTAAGATATGCTCAACTGTGATTAAGGCGTTACAGGTGAGGCATGTCGGTAGTTCGGTTTTAGACATCAGGTGGTAGTGCGTAAGTTTTAGGTAGCCGATTCTAAGTCTGTCCATGACTATTTGCTGTTTCCGGTTAGTCTATGGAAAGATTGGTCTGCTGACAATGAAATTGCTCTCGATTTCTAGAGCATACGAAGCTGCCGAGTTCTTCCATTCGTTATTCCAGTGGTGCTGTAACCGTTTCTTAAATAGTCTTTGGATATCCGTGGAAGGATTGGATATTCTGTACTATCTATTTGGTGATGGATACTGTTACCAAATAGATGGTGTAGCAACCACCAAATATTTGGTGGTTGCTTCCCTGGCTGCTCTATCTGCTGCCTCGTTGCCATGAACGTGCGATGGTATCCAGGCTAAAACGACGTTGGTTCTCTTTTCGAATACTATTTGATTCGTTTCCATACGACCAGTATGATTTCATCATTATTTGTTTTGTTGCTAATCGATATGATAGCATTTTTGCTATCTGAGAGGAAGATGTAATTCTCATTTGTGCCATTGGCCGCGATTTCAAGGGCTTGTTGTATTGCTACTGTCTCAGCACTTTTGATTCCAGTGCCATATTGTAGCCTGTCTTTATATCGAGCATCATTGACGATGATGGCGTAGAATACATTTCTCGAAGTGAGTGATCCGTCAGTGAATATGTGGGTAAAACCACGAAAGTCTAGGAATTTTAGTGTTGGCTGAAACAGTCCTTTAATTTCGAAACTTTCCAGATTCCGTAGAAAGCAGTAAAACTGAGATAGATGTCGGTTTGAGAAGTTTGATTTTCGACGAAACGTTAAATTCTTCGATCCACGGCATCAGAGAAAGCGATTCAAGTGAAAGTGTCGCGAGGGTGGAGCCTTATCGCTCGTCAACGTGCGAACTGTATATTCGGTCGTAACTTCCGCGCGAATGGAATCGAATTAGTTCTTGGCGATCGAGCAGTCCGTGGATAGTTCCAGGGCTGTTCATTATCTTCTTTTCGCTATTACCGTCGTTAAGGAACGAAAGAATTCCGCCGGCATGAGGCGGGACCAGGATGGTGTTACGAAACTAACTGCTGCAGGTCTAATGACATGTCTTTCCTATCTCCGATGGTAAATTAAGAAGGCAGCTGAGGATATGGGGAAAGAGAGCTGAGACAAAAGAGATAAGTTCGACGAAGGAACTTTTCATGTAAAATTTGTGCAAAATAGAGATATAAAATGACATCGATTGTAAACAAATAATAATTTCAAAAATTTCTTGAAATATATTGTTAAACAATAGAGGTATAAAACCACTTGTTTATATTCTTTATTTAGGTAATTTCTTATACTAAATCGAAATTTTGTTGTATATATATATATATATAATATTTATAATATAATATTTAATAATATTTAGTATAATAATATTTAATATACATTGGCGTAGTAGTCAAAGTTATATCAGTGTCCGAATACTTTTGGAAGTACTGTATATCTACAATACATCTAAGAGATAAAGACAGATATACGCCTGCTTGAGAGTTTAGTGAGAATTTACTAAGGTGAAACGTCATATCGAAAGAGAAACAAGATAAACGGAAAGGTAGAGTCGCGAAGGAAACGTCCTTAAATGCGCATTCAAACTGTACATTTTTAATCGTTTCATTCGTCGTTCTGTCAGTAGTATCGACGTTTTCAGCACCGCCTTTGCCTTTTACACGGTGATTTTATTCCGTGGTGCGAAATTTTCTTTATTCCAAAGTGACTAATTTCATTTCACCTTTGCGTGCTCGATTTCGCCCACTGTTTTCAGGATTTCAATGGAAAATCCGGCTCTTTCTAGCCGCGCTCGGCGTCCCTTTTCTCTTTATTGCGCGCGTCGGGATCCGCGCAACGCGTGATGATAATTCCGGGCAAATATGCTACCCGTTTCGCGCGATCACGCCCCGGAATGGATCTCGGTCGAGGGGGATGGAGAAAAAAACGTGGGACGGGCAAAAATTGAGGCGTGTTTTCTGATACGATCGCACGAGTGCGCAAATACCGTTTGGTAATGGCGTAATTGGTTTACTCGTTAATTAATACCGATGCGCCGGATTCGTTGTTCCGACGATGCACGTCAATCCGTCGGTACCCCGCCGTCCCTGCCTCTCCCGCGATGCATCATGGAGATCAAGTAATTTCCTCGATTTTTATTCGACTGTCCAAAGGTAATTTACTAGAAAACAGCGCCGGGTATCATTTTCGCACTCCCTTTTGTTAAACGATCAACCCCGAAACAATTTAATTTTGTTTCTCGATGACCAGCCGGACATAACGCTCGAAATGGATCACGATACGGAACCAGATGCGTCGAGCATGGAGGGATGATGAGAACGCGGTTTCATCCGATCCAGCGTATCGTCGAATGGACGTAACAATGTTTCCGTGACGAGCCGAATTTTAATATCGGATCCGGGCTTCACGATTATCGCTATCTGGTTAAGAGCACGTTTTCATTCCGATCATCTTCCCAGTAAACTTATATAATACATACATTAAAAGTTGTTCTACTGTGAATATAAATTTTTAATTTTGAAAACATCATTGAAAATTGAAGTTAATAATAATATCAATTTTATTTATATACATATACGGGGTATAGCCGTCACACGAGTGTAATCAAAATATATGAAAAATGATACAATACAAGAAGTAGTAAGAAAAAGTAAGACATAGTGTAGCTTACGTAATAAATATACAGGGTGTTCCAAAAGTCACTTGCAATCGGGAAATGAGGGACTCCTGAGGTCATTGGAAGTATCTTTTTCCTGTAAAAGAAATTGTTTCCGAGGTGTCGTTAACGAGTTATTAACAAAGAACACTGACCAATGAGAGGCAAGCTTGGCTGGCGCAAGACGATCAAGCCAACGAGCGGACGAAGCCCAGATCTGCTGACTGGCTCAACTGCCTAGCGCCAGACGAGCTCGGCTCTCATTGGTCAGTGTTTTTCGTTAATAACTCGTAAACAAAGCAGCGGATTGCAATTTCGCTGAGGAAAAACTAACTTCAAATGACCTCAAGTACCCCCCATTTCCGAATTGTTAGACATTTTTGGGACACCCTGGACACCGGAAATATATTAAATAAAAGATTATCGGACCACGATTTTGTATTTCACATAAAGAACATCAAATTAATTTTGTGAATATAATTATTTATAATTGTAACGCATACTATGATATTCAGATAATTTGCAGCTTCTTTTCGACGACATTTTTATCATATTTTATAATGTAACCGTATTTTCGTCGCGTTCCTTATTGCGGATTAAAATCTATTGTCTTTCTGTTGTTGACTCTACCTAGGCCGGTTACTGCCTAATAACGGAATGTAAATAGAGGTTCGTGCCTCCAGGTACTGGAAGACGGAAGGGATCGTGAAATAACTAATATCCGAAGGATATGCACATTTACAGGAATGCTCCAAAGAATTTGTTTATTGTCCTTGATTAATAAAAAGATATAATATTAGAATTGCGGCAACGCACGAATCACCGTTTAGGAAGAAAAATCGGACGACGTTCCGATATATGATAATATTAATCTCACCTGAATCGCCGTTAAGAAAGAAAAATTGGACGTCGTTCCGATATATGATAATATTAACTCGCTTGAACCGCCGTTAAGAAAGAAAAATCGGACGACGTGCCGATATATGATAAAATTAATCGCGATGCCACACGAACGCGGAGACGGCACTTATTAGATCGCGCCGATCGCTCTACGCCTGGAAAGATCTTTGTTATTATCTCACCTGGTCAACGTTGGTGGCTCTATCGACGATTTTCACTTAACTTCCGCTAATGATTCGACCTTTTATGAATAATTTTTATATAAATTTGATTGTGACTACTACGAGGTCGCGACCTGCAACTTGAGTCGATTTCGCTCCTACGGTGCCGCGGCACGGTTTGTGCTCATGACTCCTTGGTTTGAGGCGCGTACGAATCGATGACAATCAGGTCGGTTTGCCTGACTTGCCAGATCGGTTTGATCTATCGAAGTCGTACCGTATTTTGAGGACGAATTATTAGTCGGTCTATTCCGGACCGCTTCCAAACGTAGAGTGTATGATCTCGCATCGATCCAGAGCTCCTTCGATCAGGATCTTGACAATAATTGCGCGCGCACATGTATCGCTCGTGGGGGACTTGCGGCGCATTAGGCTGACGCTCAGCCTCGCTGTATGCATGGTCATGCGTTCCAAGTATATTTACATTCTCAAAATCTATATTATATAAATATATGTGACTGGGCCGGTCACAATAAGAGGACACGATGTATTTAGTACGATAAATACAATAAATATAACAATGTATGCTAGTGACGCTGGCAGCGAATGCGTTAATAGAAAGAATGAGAGAACAATTAGGTGGTAGAATGGGTCTGTGACGTTAAACGTTCGAGATTTAACTGTTGAATAATGCAGAATGTACAAAGTAGCAGACTGGTCTTAACCGCCCCGACGTGTATTACCTTTTCGAAATAAAGAACGTACGTTCATAATCTGGCCGGGAGGAGCCCGACGACTCTAACTGGCCAGTTATTCCTGACGGACTATGGCCAGGTCCTAGGGTATCTGTCCTGGCAGGAGGACTCCATCTAGCGGATAATGGGACGATGTATAATTCCCAAGAATATCATCGGGCCGCGCGTTTACCATCTTTTTAAATGTTCCACCGCAGGAAGGGGTCCCTTTGTTCCGTTGATCTTTCACGCGTACCTCGCTCGTTACATCCCGCAGCTAGGTGGTCCATTAATGCTCCGGGCAGATACCGACTCGCTTTAATTGTCCGTTATAACTCAGGCGAACGTAACTTTTCCCGTAGGAGCGGTGGTACGTCGTTCCTGCGGAGGTCCGGGAAAGATGGTCGTGGGCGGATAGGGAGGGTTGTGTGCGTGCGCCCAGCGTAAGGGGTTCTTCGAGAGGAGACCCTGGGATGGGGGCAGAAAAATGGAGAGAAGAACGAACAGGGGTAAAGGGGGAAAGGGGAAACCGAAAGGAAATCGACGAGGCGGCGGGGGCGGTGGCAGAGCCTGAAGAGGGTACAGAATGGCAAAAGGGAGATAAAACAAAATGGGTGACAGAGGAAGTAAGAGAAAAATACGGGGAACGTAGACGGTGAGCAACGAGGAAAGAGGACCCGGAGAGGGAGATGAAGGGGTCACGGTTTAAGTTGGCGGTGGTGTTAGTGAAAAGGCGGGCATTAAAGCGTCAGGCCACGTCTTGTATGCATCCCCAGGGCTGCGGATGAGGTATCGTCAAAAAAGGAGGGCGGCACCTGTAAATCAGTGTAATCGGTGACCTGCCCTGGGAGTACATTAGAATAATTTATAGTCGCCCTCCTGCTACCTACCCCCGGTAAAGTCGTAAAAAGACATCGTGTTATCCGTTACCGTTTCTACCTCTTCCTCGCTACCTCTTTCCCGAACGATAAGGGCCGCGAGTCGAGGTTCGCGGACGATTAGAAGGGTGCTGCGCGCATTACATATGTCTACCGGTTCAACGCAAAGCACACGACGCACCGAGGAAACAATATTTTAGAGGACGCAAATGCGACTCGATTTCCCAGCGGAATTAAAAACATCTTAAAAATCTTGAATCATGCAACGCCCGTTGGCTCTATCTCCGGCGAGGTCCTTTTCACTGGTTGTTTTGCTGGCGCCCGAGAGTCATGGCTGCGGAAGAACTACGTGAACGCGGGGAGGGGGCAGAAAAACGCGCGGAGAAATTATGGGAAAAACAAAATGCTCCGGGACAATTCAAATGGTCGCAATAATAACACGCTACGCGGAGACGTTTTGAGCTCGACGCCGCGGCTTTACATCCATTTATACAGTTGTCGGGGATGGGACGGTGTAAAGCATCGATTCAGACGTCGAGAAACACCCCACGCTTCGCCATAACCCGTCGGGGTTCGAAGTGCTCGACCTCGACTGCGGCGAGTCTCGAGGTTATAGAGGTTAAGTTGCCAAGAAGACGCGGAGAATGCCTCTGACACTCGAGTTTCATTCGTTCGCCGCTCGAACCTTCTGCCTCTGCCCCCTCAAGGCCCGGTGCCACGGTTTCCCCAGAAGTCGATCGCAACAGATCGAGACCGGACAACTAAAACTTCGATGGAACTTGGCTTACGTCCTTCGCAGTACTCCGAATGAAAACGGAGGAAGACCCCGACCCATTCTGCCTCCATCTGCTCCACGCGATGGTTTCGATTGCATCGGAGCGCGTTCAACTTTGGCCTATTCCCGGAAGGAAACCGACAATCTTTTTCTGCGCGGCCGACTGATCGTTCCGAACAGAAAGGATCGTATCCCTTAAAGGTCTGTCTCGGCTCGATACGGGAATAGACTCTGCTAACTGGTCCCGTTCGATGGCTCGATCTGATATGATAATAATTGCGCTGCGGATTTTTATGCAAATACAGATCTTTATGATTTGGCTTGCATGCACTGAACGGACCGTTTGCGTTTCTTTTTTCCCTATGAACTCGTTGCCCTGTTTGTAGACTTCTGCTGGAAGATCTTGTAGGTGCCAAAGATCTCTTTCTTTCTCAACTTTATATTTGAATCATATTTGAAAACCAACATCCTCAAAAATTTCAGAAAAGTATTTTAATTAATCAAATTAAAATTGAAAAGTAGACATTTACTAGATTAGTATGACAATTTAGTTTCAAATCGGGGCAACTCATTCCGTTGTCCTCATATGGGAGACGTGTTAAACATACTCAAACGCATCTCATAACTTTTTATTGTTCGCACCGAAACAATCCAAGTTACCAAATACCAAATTTAGTTGTAGAGCAAGTCGGATGTGTCATTTATCGGTTACAAATACAGGGAAAAGTTTATAAGCACAGTGGTGCGCTTAATCGTAGACTCAAAGTAACATTTACATTGTTCGTGGTGCCTAAACGAAAACTTGTAAAGGTGCCCCAAAATTAGACTAAAACTACCCCAAAACTATCCCAAAAGTACTCCGAAAGTACCCCAAGGCTGCCCTAAAACTGCCCTAAAACAATGCCAAATCTACTTTGGACGGGGGGCGTTACCTAACCACTAGGAGGCCCGGCCTAACACCAGAGGGCGTAGCCTATTGCCTAGGGGCATTTATTAATGTTAACATATACTGCATACATAATAAACGAAAAAAGCATGAAAAATTAAATGCTTATAAAAATTAAAAATTCAAATTGCTGCTATAGAGTGGTATTCGGCAAAGGAAGGAACGATACATAATGGCACTTTGCACGTCGAAGACCAATATTTTGATTCTTTTCTAATTTTATTTTTATAACAATGTAAACACCTTCGTGTAGGATTGTTTGTTGATGAAGTGCCTGATATATAATCCAGAAAATGTTTAAATTATCTCAAACTATTTACCTTTTTTATTCATTTGTTTAATTCTGGCCTGACCGCAAAATATTCTAAAAATTTTAAACTTGAGAATATGTTTTTGTTTTTACTAAAATTACTATTTAAATAGCTAATGATTACTACTTTTTACGCGTCATGAATTTATACTCGTCGAACACAGCTAACTGGTTAATAATCGTTCCACCGACAATCGAAACGAATCTAGGTGGTTCGTATTGGTTCAGTAAAAGGTAATCGCGAAGTACGTACATTTCTCATGCTAGAACACACAGCGTATCGATTCTTGGAAGGTCGACGCGCTATCAATCCCAGCACCGTTACATTTCGTCGTATTATGTTGATTCTACGATCTGGAGAGTGCTAATAAATAATTCCGAGGTACAAGTGCGCCGGATGTATCGGCGGATGTTGGATTTCGCCGTCTTACCGGTGAAGCATTTCGAATTCACTCGATTCGCGTGATTCGGGAACGATTCCTTACTGCAAAACGTTAGAAAACTTGGTTCTCATCAATGTATATTTCGTGTTAGCGGAATCCGTTCGCATATCGAGTTCCGTGCGGATGAAATTTATGCGGATGCCGCGGAGGCGAGAGATTAGGCAACAAGCGTACCCTCAAGGAATTCCCGGCGTCCGAGTTCCGCTCGTGATGATGTCGTTCCTCGACAGGGGAGTTCCATACGTTTCCTCTTAACTCGGATCCTATCTCGGAATCCTGAACCTCCGTCTTATCTCCAGGCCGGTTTTCCTTGATAATTGTCCTTCGCCGGTACGTTCTATGCAATCAACTACGGAAATGATCACACTCGGGGCTGTTAGACGCGTTGAGGGAAAAATTCCATAGCTCAGATAGTTTATGCTGAACGCATCTCAAAATAATTAGAGTTTTAACCCTTTGCGGTCGTATTAAGTTCACACATAGGTGTCATGCTGGTCGCAGTTAATGTTCGTTGAACGAACAGTAATACATAATATGCACGATTAAATAGGACTAATAAAATCTATTAATTCTTTTTCAAAGTTTGGATATGTGTAGCACAACAATATGTTTTAATTTTATATAAAAATAAAAAATATAAATAAACAGCTTTGGTAGCTGAGAGTAGATATACGACCGCAAAACCCTTAACTCGGGAAATCCACATGTTACGTGTAATTAGTTCGATCTAGGTCAACCCAGGTGCAAAACGATCCACTTTATATAAATCAATAAAGATTAAATGGCGCGCTGTAACTATATAACTGTTCCATTATCTGAACAATTATGTGAGACTACCTAGCGCGGATAGTCGTGATTCTATTCTATTTATACGCGGGGCCGTCAGATTGCCAACTTGTTAAAGTTCAAATACATTAATATCCGTTTTATTACCGTTTTAGTGCCCAGTCATTTCAGCTAGCTCCTGAAATAATCGTCGCAAGCGATCGAAATGGGATTTACGATCTCGCGAGATTTGAAGACGAACAAGACAAAGAAGTCATTAAGATCGATCCATCCCTGATCCCCAACGACGCCAAAGAGTCTAATCCGAGCTAATGCCAGGGATGCAACAAATTGCCAGGCAATCAGAGGAGCTAACAGGACATACCACCTGGCGGAACATCCGGTACACGTTCCGCCATCAAGACGTTGTCACGGACACTTTGCTAGCACGTGGTATCGATCGTTAGCCAGAGGTTTGGCGCATCGTCGAGCGTAGCTGTGGAATTATCGCGGAGTTGACTAATGCAATTCGAGCCGATCGATCAGGGACGGATCTCGAGTTCTGTTTTCTGACGCCACCGAATGTCGATGATCGAATGGAATTGGAGGCAGCTTGCGGATCCGGTGACCATCCGATCGCAGACGCCGCGGGTCTCGCCCGGTCCCCTGTCCTCCGACCCGTCCCCCTATTCTGGATTCCTAGCCAAGTATTGACACATCGGTTGTGAGACGTTTCGCAGGCTCCGTTACACACTGGCGTGTTTGTTCGCATCACGAGCGTTCCCGACGCGTCCCGCTGCCGATCCCGACGATGCCGAGCGACGCCAACCGACGTGAAGCGACGCGATGCGTTCGCCGACACGTGGACCAGAAGCAAGCGCAGACACGCGGAAGAGACCGCAGCGGAATTCTCTCGAGCGAGAGCCTGCCGGCGAAGATAGCCCGAATCCGATTACCTGTTGGACGACAGACCGCGCCCAGAGCTCCCGATGAACGCTGTCCGGTGAAAAACTATTCTTCCAGTGCGGCGCGACGCACAGTCCCCGTCCATATTTTACTCTAGCTTTCTCTATGCACGCGATCATGGACACAAATGTCGTTTCATACTGGTACGCAAGTTTTTTTGGCACCGGCTTGTCGATTTAGCGACTGGTTCAGTGAGCCGAGATTCTCGTTGATTCGCGGGAACCTCCGGAGCGAGCTACTGGGATGGATCGGGGAAAAGCTTAGGTTCAAAAAACACTGACGTGCTAGGCTCCGTCGTGCTAGCAGTATGCTCCTAGGCCGTCCAAGGCCGAAATTTCTCGCGAGACAAGTGTCTCAAACCTTTCCATAAAAAATAAGCAAAACAGATAAACGTAAACGAAATGATTGTATTGCAGTTTGTTGTGTTACAATTTTTAGTTACCGGAAGTACAGAAACTGCTTGTTGTAGTACGTAGTTGTATAAATAATAATAAAGACACATAGAGGAGAAAGACTTCATTATCTAAGTAAGTAAATCTGCCTCACAGCAATTATTAATTAATATAACTCGCATCGTTAAATATTACTCACAAGTTAACAATAGCTTTGTTCAATTTTATAATCTGCTGATTATACGTACAGAAGCTTCTCCAGTTTCGTAAATAAAAGAATAGCATAGAATGCTTTCTTCGTTTATTTAATTTTTTATATAGCGTTTAACGTCGTATCAACTGCTTGGTTATTAGCGGCGAAGACAATTCCATTTTTCATTGGATCGGTTGAAGAATTTCGGTTTCCTTAATGAGTAAATTTTGTATTTTGTCTAGATCCATGTTGTCTTTCAGAGAGCTCCCTATTTTGTATTTGATCGGTAATGTATTGTATTTTGGACATGTCAAAATAATAATGATTGATCGAGATCGATGAGTTACACATTTCGCAAGTTGGTGCTGGCTCCTTTGGTAACAGGAAGGAGTGTGAACCTCCTTTGTAGGTTGCAGATTATATTCTTCTTTTCGAAAAAGGATTCACAGATGGTTTTTACATATGTTGAAGCTAATTGTTTCCACTCTTGAACCCATGGATGCATCAGGTATCGTTTTACTTCCTTAATCCAGTCTTCTATGGGAGGATTAAGCAGTGGTTGCTCATGTGAGTGAAGCTGGCCGCTTGTTTAGCAGACTCGTTAGCTTCTTTGTTTCCCAGGATGCCCGGAATTCTTTATCTATTGTACCTCGAAACTATACCGATGTTTGAACGTTTCCTTTTATCCAGACAGTATTTTCAATTTCTCACCGTCGATTTACAGGAAGTGGTATAATAATCCATAGTTTTACTAAAACTTCGTTTCTAAAGCGATCATCAGTCGACACGACTGAACATAATAACATAATATTTGAAATAAGACAGTTCTACGAGCTTCCGTAGAGAATGTTAGTTTCAATGGAGGGTCGCGCGTTTTCAATGGAGGGTCGAAGAGCGGGAAAAATTTCGCCGAGAGACAGTGCAGAAATTGCGCGTCTACGCGAGTTAAGAGTTTCATAATGATGGTCGAATGGAGCAGAGTTCCGGGTGGGAATGATCGGAAGCTATTATCGTTCGAGACTACTCGGCTACTAATGAGAGTAATGAGACTCTCGGAGTGGTCACTCATTGGAATGGCGAAAATGTGGATACGCGGATCGGGGCCAGATACACGAAAGAACGAGAGGGAACGAGAGATAAATCGAACGGCAACCTGGGAGATTCCGTGGAGCAATTTAAATTGCACCAGATGGGTACCCGCAGTGCAGGATTTCATTGCTGTTGGGTCCTTTTTCTTGCGACAATTGCGAGTGGAAATTGTGTGGTAGATAAACCGGATTCACCGGCGCGTAGCGTCTCCCTTGTTTCTTCGTCGGACTTTTTCTCGATTTGCAAGGCGCCCGACTGCGACTACTAATTGTGCTTTAACAATAAAGCCATTATCGAGCCGGCCGATTGGGAAGCTGAAATAGGAGCGACCAGCCAGGCCGGTTTAGAGTAATGAAACTCTTACGCCGTTGAAATGCACTTTAGTCCCGTTTTACCGGGCGTCCCTACTTCGAGGACACGATAACGCTTAATCCGATTAAATGTCGCCATAACTAGACTGCGAGATTAAAGTTTCTCTAGACGACGGAAAGAAACAGAAGTTAAGTGGAAAAGTATTTCCACGTTTAACAATTTTACTAATTCAAGTTCTTCTAATGTCTTCACAGGTGTTAAGTCACCTGCTCATGTCAGATCCAATTGAATCCAGTAAACTGCTCTAAGCGCATCACGAAAGACTTATCTAAATCACCACAAGGTAAAGCAACGTATGAGCGATTCTTTTTAAAATGTACTGAAGCAATCAAGCAATCACACCTTTGTTTTAAAATCAAATCTTCAGAATCACATTGGCAACTTTCCTTTATCTAATACCATGGTATCTATTCAGTGTACATTCACGTCGGTATTTATGTTGACACCTTCAATTTTTAGGCATTCTTGCATATATATCCGTCGTGTATCTCTCTTTTGATTCAAATTTGGCGTTTGCCTTTTGTCGTTTATTGTCCCCCCCCTCGTCGGCAATGTATGAGTATCGAAGAAGAAGCCGAACCGTTAATATTACTCTAGATTTTTCAATTAAAAGTGTAATTCTTGAATTGTTCTGTCGTCGGAAAGTAAGTTAACATATGTGTTTTTTATTTTCTGACTAGAATATTAAGTTTGTAGTTAGTTATTGGTATGTTTTTCATATCTAAATATATTTTATATTATAATAGGCAATTTCTTACGAAATGCGAAGATTAGAGAATTGAGTGCAACAAAACGAGTACAAATTTATAATCGCTGAACGAATTTCAGCATTCCAAGACAAGGTGTGAGAAAGATATTTCAGAAAATATGTATTACTGGAAGACCAGAGAATTTAATTAGAATTGGGAGAAGGAGGAAAACAACTATTCGTCAAGACAGACAAATAGTTGGAGAAGTTAAAAAAAAATCCATTTCTTAGTGTCAGAGAATTAGGAGAAAATTTATGTCTGTCCATTAGAATTACGCAAATTTTCGTATAAATGAAGGTAATTTGCATGGCCGTAGATCGCGAAAAAGGCCATATATTTCGAGACACGATGCTGCGAAGCGTTTGAGATCAAATAACTGTAACTGAAAGACACACAAAATCAAAATTTATAGACGCATTCAAGAAAAAATGAAATGAATTAAGCTCCACTACGTTAAAAAAATTAATTAGAGTTAAACCAAGTTCCTCGTAGAAGTAATAAGAGTCAAAAGATATCAAAAATCATACTAAAAAAATTACAATAATGTAAGATGCGCTTTAAATTACAATGTCAACATTCTTTTCATCTTCGGTTACATGAAACATTTTGCTGTTTGTTAAATTTGAATAAACACATTAACACAATAAAGAAGCACTTACACTTATTGTAACTTTACACTTAACATTAACTTTATTTTTGATCATTCATAATCGAACCTTACGTATCAACATAAATACCGCCGCGAGTGTATGTGTTTGACCTTATTTATTTCAGAAGTAAAAAGTATGTAAAAAATACGATT
This sequence comes from Augochlorella aurata, assembly GCA_028455555.1. Taxonomy (NCBI): domain Eukaryota; kingdom Metazoa; phylum Arthropoda; class Insecta; order Hymenoptera; family Halictidae; genus Augochlorella; species Augochlorella aurata. The sequence continues at coordinate 12,379,216 of CM052164.1, forward strand.
AAAAATTTGGTGTTGCCAAAGTTTTGCCACTACTGGATGCACCGTGTGAATGAACGCGCCGAATGTCGTCGCGTCTCTTCCTCTGATTTCAATTTATCCGAGGAAAATCAAAGATGAAACCCTATTAGAAATCTGGGCAACCTATTCGGCGGGTGGACGATCCCAGGCGATGAAGTTTCTCGGATTCGCTGGTACGTTATGCATCGGTGCGCCGGTACGGCACATGTCGTCAATTCCGCGGGTTTAAGTAGATTAAACCCGATCCCCGGAATACCGGTATTCCGGGGATCGTTGTTAAACTCGGTTACAGAGTAGTTTGTCTAGAATATAATTATCCGGTCATGGTTTAATGTAAGTTTAAAATTTCCCGTGGCCCAGGAGGTCACGGTTCATCGGAGTGCCCGACATTGGTTCAAACTTAATTTCGCAGTCGGTAAAACTTCTGCAACGCGCATTTGGTAACAAGGTATCAAGTTTACTGACCGCAGCCGGTATCGTGTTACATGCTCGCATTAAGGACAATCAGATTATCGCGATAATGCTGTCGCGTCGCGTCGCCCACTTTGAAACAACCCGAATGCATGGAGTTCCCCGACCACGGAAACGAAAAATTTATCGCGAAACTTGTGGATCGACATAGAAAGAGGCAGAGAGAGAGATAGAGGAGGGGGGGAGGTTACGGTGGCCAGCAACGTTTCCGAACTGAAACGCTTCCGGAACTAATTGTTCGTTACCACAGAGGTTGAGGCGCGCGTTTGAAGTCGCGAATACCACACAGCATTAGGTTAATGTAGTACCGAGCGGTATTAATTAGGGTAATGGTCACCTTTGGGAATTAAGTGCGCAGAACTCTACACAGATCTAACAGCAAAAGGTTACGTTCGGATTGTGGAAGTGTCTCAAGGTGCTGGGTATCTAAGCATCGATTTCTATGTGCATTCCTTTGAGATCAACCTGCGATACACGTATAAACGGGTGTTTCGTTAATTAATCCGTATAGATATCTGTAATAAAATGTTGCGACTGGAACTTATTCCGCTTCAAGGCGACCTATGTCTTCCTTTTCAACGAAACCACATATGTTTTAGCCAGATATTCTAAATCATAAGTTGCTCAACACCTACAAATTGAATTTGTCTAAAAATGTGGATAAAATTCATGTTCTTGTTAGCCGTTTAGTATTGATTAAAAGGGACTATGAATAGGGGCTGATTTTGGGGCTATTTTTTATTAGAATAATCGATTACCCATACGCAGGGCGCTTCATTCTAAAAAGAGACAACTTTTGCAGTTGACTTAGATAGCTAAAGAGTGATTCTGAATAAAAGTTATTGATTGGGAACTGTGTATAACAAAGCAAAATCTATGAGAATCGTTCGTCGGGTATCGAAACGCAAATTGCTATCGGTTTATGTAGTTAATATCCAGACTAATGACTACGTTAATGCGTTCGAGTCATCACTCTCTAACGGTTCATATCACTGTATTTCGATGCCTCGCCTTGGTGGCCTCTGACACATGATAGATTTGTGGATGTGATCGATTCAGCCAATAGTGATAATACACTAGGTCAAAGTGGCAGAAGTAATATGATTAGATGGTGTCGCAGAATCACTGTACGATATGTAGCAAATTCGAAGCCTATTTGTCCATCTTGAATATCAATAGAATGATATATTTTATCTCTAAACAATATTATTACCATTTTATTATGGTTAACATTATTTCTACATATCAAACTTCATCAAGTATTTTCTTTTATGCGTATTTAATCAAATCGATAGAATATAATTTATAATGTCCGATTTCATCGATAATTCATGCGAGTTCAGGGTAAATTCGTAAGCGGAAAATGAAAAGGAATCGATTGTAGTACAGTTTTGAGAACCGATATAATATCGAAAAGTAACCATAATCGAAACAGATAATGGTTGGAAATTTCGGTTCTCCGTAACAGTTGTTCAGAATGGTTTTGTATTAACCAGAATCATTACACAACAGTTTTAAACAGTTATTTTCGAAATCGTTTCAAGCCCAGAATCCCATGATGAAAGCATTTCAATTTCTGCTGGTCGATTGTAGCAAGCAACATGTACGCAACCGAGCATATCCGGCAACTACTTTCAAACAGTAATCGAACATCAACGAACCCGGCAAGGTTATTCTAAACGAGTTTCCGCGGGAACGAGCTCATTTCCCGGTATCCCTTTACTTCGAACTTTTGCGTGTCTAGTTAGTTCTAAGGGGACCCGTCTAGTTTCATAGGGAACACGTGTGTACACGAAAGGTGAGTGAGATTAGTATGTAGTTCAGAAAAAAAGTCATTCGGAAACTTAGGTTAATTTTCCCAAGTTGGGAGCTGCGGCTACCGCGAAAAACTTGGAATTTCATTTGAATTAAAATCTAACGCGAAACCACGGGGTAGCAAGACGCCATTGTGGCTAATTTAATATGTTTGCACACGGAGTAATGTCCCAGCGACTAACTGAGAAAGCTACGAGTTAAGAAGGGATGCGCTCAATAGCGTCGAACAATATTTGTAACTTACTTGTTAATCAGTCACTTTGGTAGAAGTTATTATGAGCCGGGTTTCGTTGCCGGAGGGTCTCGCAGCAAAGTGGCAAACATCGCGGCATCCGTGCAGCATAAATCCAGCCGCGATATCGGAGAGGCATTGTCGATGTTCGAGCCACTTGCGCCGAGTCGCAAAGGCTGTATCAACACGGAATGCATAGAAAACGCGAAAGAGGTGGAAGCCTCGGAAGCCATTTGCAGAGTTCGCGATCTTGATTGATGCGTCTCCGGCCAACCCCACGGCGAACAGAGTAAACTGTTTTCAAGCGTGGAGGCACCAACACCAGCCAAACTGTCGGGTCCCGCGCAACCTGGGTCAACTATGGTTCGAGGCATTAGCGTCGAATATCGAAAACAGAGTGCGCACGGAATGTATCCAAGCAGAAGCTAAGAAAATACAGATTATAAATTCAAGGACCCTGAGACTGCCTGGCAAACGTAGCACAGTAATTAGACCTTATGGGCGCTTGGAACAAAAAACGCATCTCCTAAATTAATTAATTTTCTACCTAAATACTTCAATAATTTTTTAAAGACAATGGAAAGAGGAATCGATTTGTACATAAATAATATACAGTGATATTAAAAAATTACAATGATTTTGGTTTTTTGTTGAATAAGAAAGTCTTTTATCAGCATTTAGTATTGTAATTTGTTAGAAACTCTGTACTGACTAATTTTTATTCGAAACATTTTCGAATAAAGCAGACATCAGCAGCCTGTTATTTATAAACTATTAATAACAGGTCCACAATGTAAGTATGTGGAAAAAAGCAGAATACAAGCACTTCTTTGACGACCCGTAGTGATTTTAACAACTTCATTGGAACTCCGAACAAACTCCATAAGAGACTCTAAAGCCTTCTAGAGAAGTCTTCAAGGGGCTCCATACGCCTTCTCATAAGCTCTCTGAGAAATCCGGTTGAACCTCCTCAAGGAACCCTTGTCAAAATCATTAGGAAATCCATTTAATAATATCAGTTACAATCTTATTGGAAACTCATAGCAGCTTGTTCCAATGAATCCCTTTGGCTCAAGAGAAAGAAGTCTTTCGCGAACTCCGTGAATTTTTCAATGATTTCGCGCAGCGCCACTGAGATTAATGAATTTTGTAGGCTGTAACAGTAGTCAAATGATTCAAGAGGACTGCGGTGGAGCCTGCACGATTTAATAGACTCAAAGGAATTCTGAAGGCACCTAACAGTCGGAAAGCGATGCCGAGTCACATTTGACCCAAGTTTGATTAGTGTACTTCAGATATTATGAAAAGAAAGGTAAATGGTTTTGTTGTTAGAAATGACCCAGCACCGCTGGCGAATTGTTAATTAATGTTAAAGATTAAAAAAACCAAGTACTTAAAAGATCAGTATAGTCACGTTAGTTATTGTTAGTCACGAAGAATTCTTAAGAATTTATGAAAAAAATCTGATCATTTTTTCTGTATTTCTTATTGACATCAAATCTTGAAAGTTATTGGTCGCAGCTACAGTTTGTAATACGTCAAAATAATTAATTAATTAATTAATTTACTCTGCATCTGGTTGCTAAGTGTCGACTGGCTTCAACAGTAATTGCATGTTTTGAACCAACACTTTGTCCTGGCAATATTTCTAATTAGCAACGTTAAAACAAACCGGTGCTTAATATTGCCCATGGGTTAACTTTTATAATTGTCTGTATCGTAATTGTAGTCGAAATAACAGCCAAATTAATTTGATAAAATAAATCAATATTATTTCTACGAATGAGTGGGGTAATGAGAGATGAGTCGCTAGCGACATTAATGGGGCAATTCAACTGCGTGTGTATGCGCGCGCGCGCGTGTGTGTCTGTGCACGGGCGGTTTTAAAAACAAAATACTAGCGTTTATGTTGCACGGTTTTAATCAAACTGTTCGCCAATTTATTCATCTATCTATCCTCTATATTCTCTATTGAAAGTTCTGCAGAAATCAATGAAATTGCGTCCACTATAAATAAATATACATAAAATATACAATGCAGCTTCTATAATTAAATAATTAGCATTTATGTAGCCCATTTATTTTATTATCGTTCGAGTCAGCCGACTATTTTTGCAAAAGTTTACAGCGACGCATATTCCGTGACAATTTTTACGTCTCCCACATCTTATCAATTTTGCACGCCGCCTAGTCACGTCTAAAACTGGATAAATCCCTGGTTTAAAGGTTCAGTTTCCGCTGGGGTCGTCGCGTGACGTTTTCTCGTTTTAATAGAGATAGCACTGTCGATCAGTGGATCGTTTTTCTCCCTCCCCGTTTCGTTTTCTTTTTGCGGTTCGAGTAACGGGTCGATCTCTACGGACAGCCATGGACAGCTGTGACATTTGTTACGGTTTTTAGAAGCCGGATCACGTGAGACACGATTCCAATTACGAAGGAAACGACCGGGATGGAGCCGGTATTTTCATCGCTACGGATTGTCCGCGTCGCTGAACGAATTCGATGGAATTCTGCTTCGTACAGTCAAATTTTCTCGGAGCCAGGAGCGCCGCGAAAATTTGTACGTGTCTTTGAAAGTGTTCTATCAATCATGGGACTGACAAGTACATCCGTTTACAACCTGGCCATATTTTTAAATATAATAGTGTTGACTTTCAAGAACAGTCACGGATAATCGCGCGAGATTGGAACGATTGTTGGTGTTTATACGTTTATGTGAAATACTAACTAGAAGGAGTTGTAATTAGCAGTATTATTTCTACTTCGGTACATCAACCTTTTGAACTCGAAGAATTTTCTTAGACTGTCGTATTCATTCACAAAGTAACAAGTTTGTAATGATAGGGTAGTGGAGCCAGTTACTCTGGGGTGATCGAGTGCTTTGGTTTGTTTTTGAACATAATTAACTTTATATTTATCGAATAAGACATATTAAATTCTTTTTATTATTTTATTTTGTTTAATTTTGAACACAAAATTTAAGATGTCTTACTCCATAAATATAAATTCGATCATGCCCGAAAACAAACGAATTTATAAATTTTATGAAACAAATATTCCATTTTAGAAGCGCAGAGTTATCTAATTTGTTTAGCTTCAATTTAGAGCGAAATAAATTGGTAGAAACAGTGATTTACTATCCAATTACAATTTTAGGAAATGAGATGAGGAAAATTGAAAAATGCATTGTCGCGGTGGTCGCCGAAATGTAATTGTTTCATAGGGATTTTTAGCTTTAAGGTTTGTTAATGCTATCAGCGAATCTGATGGAGTGGAACTGGTTCCGTCCGACAAAGCCGAGCAAAGTCGCGTACCGAATGAGTTTGAAAAGCTCCTATCGGCGGAGGGAAATACACAGAAAATATTGAATATTATCTGCCGAACGCGAACACGATGAATGTGCTACGTTCCTTTTGCTTCTCGCATTGTCACGAAGATGGAATTCGCGTATAATATGTCATACGGGTTCTTCCAGAGCATTTCGAACCGTGAAATTGCTATTTATTCGGTAGACGTGGAGGAAATCGAAGGGATGGAACGGGAGATGGAGGGAGAAGGGAGTAGAAAGGAGCTCGTCGACATAACCATTTGGCCACCTTGAAATCCATTACTGGCGAAACTATGAAGTTATCGTTCCGCGAGTTGCCAAGCCGAGCCGCGGCGTATGAAAATGTTCACCGTTTACGACCCGGCGAGGATTTTGCGTGCGCCAACCTTCGGGCTATATTTGAACTAATGATAGTAGGTGTTAAGTAGCCTGTGAAACACGGACATTTTACCGGGAAGCAAATACTGCCGACTTAGTCTCTTATCTGATTGCCGTAAGATTCTATTCTGTGACTATTTCACTTCGTCATGGCAAAAGAAATTGTATATTCTTCGCCGGGACATGTTTTAGGTTTGACAATTAGCAAAACAAATACATCAAGGAATAATTAAACCAGTGGTCAAAGTTTTCACAATTTTATCAATTTTATCAATTTTTGTAGAAACATTCGCACAAACTTAAAACTGTTTCGTATCCTCGATCGGCGAATGATCGATATATCAGTCACAAAAGTTCAAAGTATTGAAAACTTTGTTGCTCAATGCATACTTTGGAAATTGCAGGAGGCGCGCAAGTTACGTGGACCACCCTGTATATTCGTCTACGACTGTATAAGAAACAGAAACGTAACAGTATTTGCCACATAAAAGTAAATAAATAATGGGACTTTGGTTACAGCAAGCTGTGCAGACGATTGGGTTTCAGGTTCCGTTGCAGTGCCGAGAAAGATTCAGCTCGTCACCGATTCCGGCTCGGTCGCGAAATTTCTTCGGGCAAGGAAAAAATTCTAGTGGCGCGAAATCTCCGCGTATCCAGGTGATCCGAGTTGAACCGATTCCAAGTTTGCAGCGAAGTTACACGATCCCTTCGCACTCTTTCAAACGGTCGTCAGCGTCGGCCGCAATCGGCTAGAGCAGTGGTCCGTCAAACGAAACACGTTCCGGGCTTCAATTCTAGTCCAACGAACCGTGCAGACGTTTCCTTCTCCCTGAATTCCTCGCCGGTAGAAAGAAAAGAGGTTCCGCTCGAGAGCTCGATGATTGTTACGTAAATTGCGGGACGTTTGGGGCATAAATCCTTTCGTTTCTTCGGAACCGTGCCACGGCGAATTCCGCGCGCAGGCTTTTCGAAGCCTAGCATGTTCGCACGGATGATGATGCGGAACGGCGCAAAGTTTTAAGAAAGAAATCCACATCCACGCTCGCACGCGCTGAGGAGATTGTTACGCCGCGACACTCCCAGTTCGCAGAACTTCAAACTGTCTGTGCACCCGCGTTACGATCAGTCGCCAGTCTCGACGACGTAGTCCCCCTTCGTCGGGTGCGCTCGTTGTACGCTGCCGGTTTCAAAACGCGAGTACGCTCACGAAACCCTCGGGATTATCTACCGATCTCCTCGTCTACTCTACAAACGACTATTGCCGCTAAGACCACGTAAAGAAGCAGCAGGTCCAGCGGTATCGTTTGATGTCGAGACACTTTCTGACAACTTCAGGAAACTACAGCTTGCTCTTCTTTTGTCGCCAGGATAATTGTTTGGGGAATTTTAATCTGCTGGATGACAACGGGGTTGAAAGAAATTGAATTCTCAAAATGCTAAGCGTTAAATGTTTACTTTTCTGGGCGTCTAAATTACAGCATAGGGAAAAGAATATAGGAAAAACACAATATTTCGTAAAACATGTTATCGCGTAATACATCGTTCATTTCGTATCGAAATATGAAATGAGTTTAATAGAAACATTTTCTTAATGTTCTCTGCCCCTTCTGAGGTCTAATAAGGAGTGTAATAAAAAGTGCAACCCAATAAGCACAAGACTTTGTCTTCAAGAAGTCCATTTTACGTCTGAATGTCTTACGCCTTAAAATGGATGTCTTAAGGACGTTCCATAACAGACGTCATAAAGCCGGTTTAAAGGCGTCTCGAATTAGACATCGTTTTAACGTCTGAAAGAAGACGTCTTTAAAACACTTGAAATATGTCTTCAAAGCGTTTTTTATGTTTCCAACTGCTCATCAGCTTGTAAACAAAAGTAGACAACTTAGGAAGCAGGGATTCGATTATACAAGCCTTGCAGCTCGATTTTATAATTGCCGATTATCAACATCTATGAAAACAAGCCGTAAGGATCGAAAATTGTTAATAAATTTTTTTTGTTTTTATTACCCATACATGTATACTATTGCTAATTTATTAAGAATTAATTTTTTAAAACCCGCTCCTATATGTAATCTCTATTCGCGCATTTTCTACAAATGGTCCGCAAGCAACCTGCAAACGACCTACGAACGGCCAAAAGATCGTTTTACAGAAGTCCATAGAACGTCCACAAGACGTCCATAAAATGTCTATAAGATGTTTTTACACGTCCAAAGGACGTCTTAAAGACGTCTTGATTTGTAACACAGGACGTTTCTAGGACGTTTCTAGGACGTTTCTAGGACGTTTCTAGGATGATTCTAGGACGCTTCTAGGACGATTTTAGGTCATTTCTAGGACGATTCTAGGATGTTCGTAGAACATTCGAGACGTTTCAAAGACGTCCCGAATATCTTTTATCATACGTCTTTCAAAAGTTTCATTGTACATTAAATGCCAGCAAATTGAAAGTAGTATAAAAAGTTTGAAATTGAATTGGTATTTTTATTGTTCCCAGGAACTTTTTTTGGACACAACAAATTCATAAACGTTCTAAGTGAAATACAAGAAGTGTATATTTATTATTATATAAGCGATGTTAATGGAGTTAATATTGCCGAAACGAACTCCAAGATTATAAAGTTAATCGATATACGTGTTGAAGGTTTAATGTGAAAACTTGTGTACTTGTAGCCAATTACGAAACGATAAAGTACAAGAGCAGAAGAAGGAAAGATATTTAATTAAGAAGCTAGATTAAGTTTCTTCGCCTATGGTTTATATCAGACGTTTAATGGGCTTTGGTCGACGTATTACAACAGATATTAAGCCAATAACCTGTAGCTATATATTATATATACACGAGAGTGTACGAACTTTGAGAAGAACATTTCGCACGATTATAATTCTATAAGTCCTATAATTAGTCGGTAGTTTTAAATGCATCGACACGAAGAAGAGACGTTTATTCAATTGTCCGTTCAAGAAAAACAGATTTTAAGAACAGTAAGCTCTTAGTTCGGCGTTGCAAGCACTATCAAATATTGATGTCCACCGCAAGTCGCTCGGTGTTTCGAAATTGGATTACGTCTGAAGGAATTATTCTCAAGCTCTAACAAAGCAATCCAGTAGTTGATCCAGCTTTATTTGAAGTGACTTTTTGAACTAGGAATGTGTATTATTAAAGTTGGAGGGGAAGCTCGTTTAAACACTACATCAGCTAATCAAAGTATCATAATCTCAGTTCCCCATTGTTGTTGCCGTGCGAAAGTTAGCGCCAGCCGATTCTTCGAGCTACGAATATCCGCGGAGGAGGTTATTGTTTCCGCGAAAGATTTCATTGAAACCACGGCGCATTCAACAAGCTCTAGCGAGCGCAAAAATGTGGTGAAACAATACGAGTCGAGTTACTGAATCTCATAATCGTTCCTCGGGGGCTAGTATCGCTGGCGTGCTTTTGTAGTACGTATCTGGTTTGTCTCAGTCTCCATTTAAACTGGGTTATTCTTAACTCGCTTTCCCCGTATCCTTTATCAATTTTGTTGGTTATTTTGTTCACTCGTTTCTTATGACGATACAGCGCAGCGAATTACTTAAGAAGGATCATCAGTATTGCATAGTACTTGTTAGAGGTGTCTTCTGAGTTAGATTGCTTTGATACGCTATAGTGAACATGCCAAATATTCCTTGCATTTAATTGTGAATGCATTTGCGAATAATTGGAGATGAAGTTATTGTTAGAATGTTGAAAATTGTTTGATGAATACGATGATGCTTTTTACAAAGAATTTCGTTTAGACGATTTCTTTGTCATTCACAAAATTATTACTTACAGTATTAATATTCGGACACTTTCTAAAGCGCAAAAAGCAGTTTTCAACATGCATATTAGTTATCGAGGTCTACAAAACGCATTTGTTAAATTTTCGTTATGATGTAATGGATGGGTAATGGATGGATAATGAATGGATAATGAATGGATAATGGATGGATTTCGCTAGTGTAATAGACATCGTCAGATTTCTTTATAGACATTATCATTTGCATTAACACGTTCCGTGCCACGTGTACCATTTGCGATACACGTTTAACTTGATCTGCAGGCCACGTGTACCATAAATGGTACACGGTGTGATAACTACTCTAAACAAACTAATTACTTACGGCTTGATGATGTAATGACATATTGTGCGATAATGTATCAATTTTTAGCCAAACCAACAACAAATGGCCTGGAGATGATGTCGGGCAAAAACGGCTTAGCTGGAAACGTGTTAATAAAATTTCTATAATATCGTTGTTATTAATGTTAGATCAAACACATAACAATCCGTATTTAGGAAAGTTCTTCGGTTCAAAATATACCTGGGAAAATAACAGGATGTTCCGGAAAATGTTGAACAGTCCGCAGGCTGTTTTGTTTCCTCGACTTCGGAGTTGGTAAACATCAATAATGAAAGCCGAAAACACCGATAAAGAGAAAGCCGTTTGCGGCGGTAGTAAAATTTATGAGCCGTTAGCTAGCGAAGAACGTTCGTTTCCTCGTAAATAATAAAACGAACAGTGACGAAAACCATTCGATGTAATCATGGACGGCGCGGCGCATCCGTAGTGATTATGATCTTGGTGACACCGTTTAATCGCTCCGATGCGGGAGCAATTACACGGGATTGAGAATTCCTTGTCGTCGAAAATAATTTAAAAGATGGCCAGAGACGCAGGTGAAACGTAATCGAATTGTCCGTATCTCCGGCCAACCACGTACAATGGAAATAATTCGATGCCGTGCCTCGGGTCAGAGGTACGTCTACGTGGAATTTCGGTGCGCCGTAACTTGGAAAACGGATGCGTCTGCAAGGTGTACGTGGCTCCGCGACAATTGCTATCGATTAACCCAACTATATGTCAAACTCGCTGTATACGACTCCCACGGGTTGTTTCCAATACGCCCATAATACGTTACGCAACATCCACAATCGCATTCAATTAAGTACTACCTTTCCACAATTTGATTTTTATTTATTTGGCTACCGACGGTACCGGTGGAAATTGTACTTCCCCGAATCACGCTAGAATGACACGATCTTTTAACTAGTTATCTGTGGCGCCCCCTTTTCAGAGCGCACAACTATCTTAATAAGTACTGGGCACTTCACAAATTTACGTTCCTTATAGGTCTGAACGTCTTACATCCTAGGTTGGACGTCTGTAAGACGTCTTATTCCGGATGTTAAAAGGACGTCCAATTTGGACGTCGTTAAGACGTCCTAAAGAGGTCCCATAACAGACGTCGTAAAGACGGTTTAAAGACAGAATTCAAAGTTCAGAATTGGGCATGGTTTCGATGTTCGGAACGAAACGACTTTAAGACACTTGAAGAGACCAGAAGATAAAAATGACGACGAGAATTTGATTTTTACGCTTCTTATACAAAATTGTTCGTTGCCAAGAGTGCACCGGTTAGCAATTCATTTCATATAAAGATAACTATGCCAGAAGTTTATAATACATTAAATTCTCTCCAATTGCTCGTTAGCTTGTAAACAAAAATGTACAACTGGGGAGGCAGGCACATGATTATTCAAGCCTCGCGGTTCGTTTTTATAGTTCTTGATAATCGGCAAGGCGAACATATTACAACTAAACTGATTTGTATCATTAATAAAAAATTTTTGTTTTTATTAGCCTTACATGTATACTATTGCTAATTTATTAAGAATTAATTTCTTAATCGTCCATAAATCTACCTGAAAAATGTCTTTGTAGGACAGGACGTTTCTCGATCGTTTCGAGGATGGTCTTAGGTCGTTCATAAGATATTCGGGACGTCTTAAAGTCGTCCTACACCAGACGTCTTTGTGCTATCTAGGTATATGTGTCGCGAGAATCAAACGGCGAGTATACTCCCCAAATACAGCTAACTGTTTAAGAAGCATGATAATTTTACTTGCATTGTTTGGTAGAAATTAACATAGTAGTAGTTCGCTTGGATCAAATGTAAGTGTATTGAAAATCTCAGTACATTATATCTTGGCTTTTCGTCAGGGAATTACTCAAAATGTCTCCGAGCTTTAATTCCCTTCGTTATTTAAAAACTTTCATTTATTCCGTTTAAATACACATCAATTCCAGCTCATCGTGTTTAATTTTTAAAATATTAATTCAATTTCATTCGAATTTCTCCAATTATAATATAAATTCATTTTAATTTCACATACCTACTGCGATTAAATTTTGATTCTTCGCAGTTTTAATGAGATTCCTGTTACTTTGTGCTATCCTTATTATCTTTCATGTGATTATGACATTTCTTTCGTTACTCTTTTTTCCCTAATCGTAATTCAATCTAACCTCACTGTACCAATTTTTAGACCGACGAAGCATATCGAATACGCTCTGTGCTATCAGGCCGCATTTTTGTCTACAAACTTCGGTCATGCCAAATTTCGGAGTCGTTTGAACAATTAATAGCAGCACGATGCAGCGAGGACTCAAAGGCGAGGTGAATTGCAAATTAAAAGTTCGCGAACGAATTTTAATGATGAGAGTGTGGAGCGACGTCGGTTTTTCGAACGTGTACACGTCGAACAAATGGTCTATGGCATAAATGACGTTCCCTCTGCAGTCGTTCGAGTGCGACGGGGAATTTCCAAATTACCTGGGACTTGTTATAACCAATCGTGAAGCTAAGGAACTAGGAATAATGCCAGCAGCTGAAAACAATAATAGCATATTATAGAGGTCGCTACAATAGCCGGCTGGGATTGAAATGGAACGCGATGACGACGACGCCGTAAAAGAAAAAAGATATTCGCGGAACGTGCGAGAAAATCGATACGGGGACACGCAGCATTCGGCAATCGAGTTTCACAGACGGAAAGAGCAACGAACAGCGTTTTAATTTTAATTCGTCCCATTAATAAGTCATACTGTAAAGAGCACCAACGGAGAATTGGCACTCATCGAACCTAAAATATTCCTGAAATCGAGTTACAGGTTCCGGTTCAGTACTCCTTAGAATGTTGAGGAAGCCCATGGAGTAAACTCTGAATTGTTCCCTTTTGTAGCGAGCTAGCTTCCTCTAATCCCGTTCCACTGGGGCAACTAAATTTCTCCGTTCCCCAGAGCCACCTCCGCTGGGTTCCGAACACCCTAGTGTAACATGAAACGACCAATTCAGATTGTTAAGCGATTCCTTCGAATTCGCAAGACAGACACGACTAATTCCCACAACAGGATGTATTCTCGCAACTAGAAGTCCCGAGACGTTCTTCGCTTGTAACAGTATCGATCTTCATCGAAAAAATTTCTGAATTCGGTCTCGAACCACTGGATCTTCGATCCAAGGCCGGAAAAATTTCAAAATGCTTCAACTACTGATTTCGGAACATATCTTACAATGGAAGGTCCTCAATCAGCAAACTCAAGAAATTGTTACAACTACCACCAATTTGATTGTGCAATTTGACACTACCACCTGATTTCACATCGTGCTGTAAACATAGTTGGGCAAGTTTTATTTTAAATAATAAGTAACAGATTACAAGGTAAATTAATATTTCATTTGTAAGTAATAATTGTATTTTCTATTTAATTAAACAATCATTGATATAATTCTATAAACAAGATATTTATTATTTCGTATTTGCAAATTAAATGTTATTTTGTCTTCAGATTTTAGCGAAAGACAATACATAGTTTTTGCTTCTGATTCTTCTGCTGTGTATTATACAATACAATGAATATTTTGTACATTAGTTTTGCAAATAGAATATTTTTCTTTATCCGAATTTAGGTGAAAAGTATAATAATATGAAAATAATTCATTTTGAATTATTTTCTGACTATGACGTGTGCTCGACTCTTTGTGCTAAATAAATAATAAATAATAAGCAAATAAATGATAAATGATAATTAAAAAACAAAAATGTATTCTGTATTCTGTTTTACATATGCTTTAGAAAGTACTCAGGTATTCAAAGCTGCATAAAATTGATCGTGAGATAATATGACCATGGTCGCTTAAAAGGAGTGCAATGAGACGGTCTATCCGAATCGAGGAAAATCTGTACAAGGAATTAACGTGACCCTGACGTTTGCGCTTAACGGCGTTGTTGGATCTGCGACTTATCTTAGCCGGGGTCCGTGCACGCGATTTAAGCAGCCCTCTTTACCTCAGTTCGCCGAGAGGGACGTTGCAAGCTAGTGGCTCGGTTACCTACGCCATTTGGGAAACGTTGTTGCTGCACCTCTACCGAAGCAACTGCGAAGTCGGTTTAGAACTTGGATCCCACAAGTGTTTCACGATCCAACCCGGCGAACCCATAAATCGCGGCCGGGCGGCGCATTACTGTGTTCTCATTTGTCTGTGCCCGAACTTCTTACCGGGCACCGGGCTTTTCTGGCGACCACGCTAATTTATTTGCCGCTCGATACAGGTCGGCGCTATTTTAAATTTACACCCGTTGTACGAGACCTCTGATTCAGATTTCGCGTGAACTCGGTCCGGGATATCGCGTTATAGCTGGCGGACGTGCTACTGTGTTTAATACTCTTCCCCAATAAGCACTGGATATCTTAAAGACGTCCATTTTACGGCCATTTAGCTCTGATCGTCTTACGTCTTAAAGTGGACGTCACAGAGACGTCTTATTTCAGACGTAAAAGGACGTCCAATTTGGACGTCGTTAAGACGTCTTGAAGAGGTCCCATAACAGACGTCGTAAAAACGGTTTAGAGACGTCCCGAATTGGACATGGTTTTGACGTCTGGAACAAAACGACTTTAAGACACTTGAAATATGTCTTCAAGGCGTTTTTTTATATTTTTATTGTTTTTTGACTAAACCAGACAAGTGCTTTTAAATACGAGTTTAATATGGACGATGGAACGAGAAGATGAAAATGACAATGTAAATTTTCTTTCTATGCTTTTTATACAAATTGGTGTCTGCCAAGAGCGCATCGATCAGTAATTCATTTTCTATAAAGGTAACTCTTAAAGGTAAATTCTCTCCAATTGTCCCTCAGCTTGTAAACAAGAATGGACAACTTGGGAAGCGGGGATATGATTATTCGTGCCAACGTGTTTGCTGGTTCTTAGTTCATATGGGGACACTTTTGTTATCGACACAAACGCAGCAGTAATCTAATTAATGCTTAGGATTTGAGACAGAACGTGGCAAGTGAAGCTAGATCCTTTGTTGACAGAATGCAGGAAATCTGGTAATTTTCATTTAACTTTTGTTTAAAGGTTACAGAAGGTTAAAAGATTATGCACTACGATCAGTTTTACCTAACCAGTTCCAATTGCATTATAGAAATTACTGTAGCACGCCAGTAAAAAGCTGGTTCTGGCAGTACCTAACAATCGAATAATTAGCAACTGTAACTGCAGGAACGATACTGAGTAAGAGCTTAGATTATGAGACTTATAGGTACGGATAGCTGATTGTTCAGCAGCATTGATCGATTGAATTGTTAACTCAACTCCACTAGCACTCTACTCGTACGAGCCGCTTAAGAGAATACGTCTTCCTATGCTAATACTACATAAAATTTAGGATTATCATTCAGGTAGTACTTTAGGATGATATATTCCGCGACTACGCAGAGTATTCCTTTGTGCCCTGTGTTGTAACGTTTAATTGCAAACAGTAGTTAGAAATATTGTATATCAAATTCACGTTTCAGACTTTCAAGTTTCAACTAATTAATGATATTGCAATTATTTTCAAGATAAAAATGTGTTTTCAAGATAAACTTCTAACAAGATTTCTGTACAAAATGAAATCGAGTGGTAATAATTTCATTGTTCAACAATCATGAATATACCTTGACATACCTTGACATACCTTGACATATCGCTGCGACATCGAAGAAGTTGTACGAATTGATTCATACCTAGTTTATTCATCATTCCCCTATCGCTTTCCATATCAATACTCACTTGCATCTTTTCTGAGATTAGGCATTTCGCTTAGTCGTTCTAACGAATACTTCGGTGATGACGTATAGAACCGATTAACACGCGAATTTACACACAGCAGACGGACGAATTGTTACACGTTAATTAAAAAAAAAGTTCGCGATTCTTTTTTGATGTTTTTTTTTTCATCGAGCACGAACAGAACTACATAGCTATGATCCAGAGAAACGTGACATTTGGTGAACCCATGCGTCACTTTACGCAACAAACTCATTTCATCCTTCGTGTTTTGCATACACTGTGCAAATTTGCGTTGCTCTTCAACAACAATGCAACGCTGTTTGTCAGACTATTGGCACACCAGTCGATCCCGCTTCGAAATGTTACTTCCTCATTTGATTTCCCGATTATTCCATGCTTTCCATGTGTCCATGTTGTCGCTGCACACCGCTTGTCCACGTGATACCGTATTTCACAGTATCTCCGTGCCACATAATTTCCGACTAATTTCGAATCAGCTCTAATGGATTCGTCGATTCGTCGATTTTGCTTCCCGACCTGTTCACTTACCCCTAACCACCAACGATAGTGAGTTTCGGTATTAATTATAGAGCAACTCTGTCCATGTTCGCGAGAAGATAAAAGATTTTTCGAAAATTACCTTGACACGATAGAAGCCCTTCAATTCTAACTATCTAATCAGTGGTTTGCAAAACGGATTATACAGACAGCAAAATGTAACCCTCTGCAAAAATGAACTCGATAATATTGACATTCCAGGAAATAACAACGAGGTAAACGTAGATCTAAGGTACATTCAAATCTCATTTGAAGATGCCCAGAAACTCTTAACAAAAAATATTCGGCGTAAGTGGAACCAAGAATGGATACATTCAAATCCCTCTCTCTTATAGAAACTTAGAGAAAGTATATTCTCTACCAATATCGCAGTGTACTTAACAAGAAGGCAGCAAATTGCACTATCCCGACTAAAAATCGGACATAGTAAAATAACCCATCAGTGCATACTTTCCAAAACAGATGAACCTCTTTGTATCAACTGTAATGTTGAGCTTACAGTTATGGACATCCTAATAGAATGTATCAATATCAGAAAAAAGTGAAGATGCCCAATACCCTCAAAGAATGTTTAAACAACTATAAACAAACAGCAAAAGTTATGTCATATTTAGAAGAAACCAAATTGTTTAGCGAAATTACATAGTAAGTTACTAGTAAATAACACAAGTGGTCGCTAATAGTTTTTAAGCAGATGCGACGTTAAATAAACAAATTCCTCCACGATGAAAGACAAAAAGACTCACAACTCAAACGTAATTTATAAAATGTACCTGTATAAAACTCTAATGACCTCTAATCAGTAGATTTTTAGATACTTTGCAGCCGGCGAAATGAAATTTTCCCTAACTCCGATTCTTGGTAAATAATTTATGAAAATGGGAATTTGCATCAAATCCAGAATTTACGATCCCGCTAACGCGCGATAATTTCCTATTCACGGATTTCTCCTGATAATCCCATTCACGGATTGACCGCAAGTGTTTCCACCGATTTTCCTCGAATAGGAATCAGTTTTTCTCGAGGGACCAGTAATCGCGGTCGACAATAAATTCACAGGGACGTGAATCGTGGCTGTCTAACTGTCATTACGACGACGGCATCGAGTCAGCAAATTATTCATACGCGTCGTTTTCTGACGGCTTTAACAATCTGTTTCCTTCCGCAGCTATTACTGGCATCCCCATCACGCTATCATGCAGTTACAAAATTTATCGTCAAATTCCAAGTTTGATGTTCCAGAGATTCTGTCACTACATCTACGAAGAATCGAACAATGGTAGAATCTTCGATACCCGAATTAATCGTGATTCAAATACGTTTCACATGCAAATAGATCAAAATGAAAGGGTTTATTATGCAACACCAATGATTATAAAAATCGATGAATCCATCATTCTATTTAAATAACTGTCCTAGAACTCAACATCCATACAGAAAAGACTAAAGTGAAAATGATATCTCTTGTAAAACTCTACGGATTGCTGAGTGCTATACTTGTTTAGGATGCTTTACTTTAATTTCTAACATTTCACCTCCTTTGACTTCATCTACATAAATAGATGTGTATTTCTTTGACTTCTAATGTAGATTTGATTAACCCGATGTTTATGACGATCCTCAGTTTTATTTATCAACTTCTCCATACATAGTTGTATCGTTCCTAGTGCAACACTCATTTATTTAACCAAATTGATTAAACTTGACTAATTAGGCGACGATTTAAATATGAAGTTTTATATTATTATTTCTATATATCATCTTTGGTAAATTCGAAGAATTTAATGTTGTGCTACAAGTAGCAAAAAACCAATAAAGCATCTAAGATAAGAAACTGCACAAGAAAATTGCCTTTATGACCTCATAACGATTACCCACAAAGACAAGGACACGAAGAAGCAGTTGCAGCTTAGCACCAATAGTTATCGGAGCGGGGCAACGGATCAACAATTGGCCGGTCGCGTAATGAAGGGACTTGTGAGCGATCGATGCGTTGTCCGGTCCCTATCGGCAACGTTTATTTTCCGAAGGGATTGTAGCCGAGTTCTGGTTCCCATGCAGTTGCACCTAAACCGGTCAATTTCTTTTCCAGCATCTCTATCAATCTCTGGCGTGCTCTGAGAACGGAGAGCAGCGTCTGCAACATTAACGACAAATTACTGGAGCTTGGTGCACGGCCGCTTCGACAAATGAGAAAGTTCCGAGAGAGCGAAACGAGCTGCTGGCGAGCTGGCGAGAGCGGTCCGTTACACGGTTACCTTTCCTAATGCGTGTCCGAAGTTGTACCACCGGACAAAGTTTCTCGCGTGTCCCCTTCCGCGCCGGAAGTTAAGATCGGCTCTGCTGGATTCCGCCGGACAAAGTCCCGCCAGATCCTGAATTTCTTATTAACGTTTCAGCAGTTACGGCGCGGGCTACCCGCGTGCACGCGTGTCCGTTACGTTAACGAATACACACGACGCGCGCATCCGTCGAGCTTCTCTCTTCGGCCCAAGTCGTTAATCTTCCTTCTATAGAGTATCGGGTATCGAGTTTAACCGAATTTCCCCAACTTCCCGCCGCTTAATACACCGGGCTAGTCCGCCGAGCGTCTAATCCATTTTCCCCTGTGGGCCGAGCAGTGCGGGGCCGAGGGTGGCGGCAAACGAAAAAGAGGACTCGCGGCGGGACGTCGACCGGGGAAATTAATGCGATCCTGTTTCGATTTTTCAAACCGGCTACCTCTGCACCCCCTCCGAACGCTCGCTTCATCTCTTGCCCGACCCTCTCCTTTGGTCGGCTACTTTATCGTCTTTAATCAGATTTATCGATTAATCCAATTTACCAGTGGACCTTCCCCCCCTCCTCCCTCTCTTTCTGTCTCTGGTGTCTACACTCTGAGCACAGTCTCAATCTGGCGACTTTCAAGTGTTTCTCTCGCTTATGTGACATTTATCTTAGTTAACTTGCTTCTTTCGTTGTATGAACGGAGTTCTGAGAAAGTGTCGGATTCGGCGAGTGTGTACGGCATGGGGAGGAGATCGATGGATTGGCGAACTTTCTAATAGAAGCGGGCGAGTAAGCTTCTTATTCGGGCTTGCTCGCTTTCAAGGCTGCGGTTTCGGTGGATACTCTCCATACTCTCGGTGGGTAGTAGTTACCGATTATTGTTACGTTACGTCTACCGGAAAGTTCTGTCCGTTAATGTCATTTCAAGATGAATCTTGAAATACGTCTGCACATGTTCATTTGACATATACTCGTCCCTCAATCTATGAGGGACCATCTATACTATCATTTTATATGCATTGTATATGTATATACATACATATTTTCGTATAAGTTTTAAAATTGACAGCTTTAGGCTCGTCAAACATTCAACATTAAAATTTCGTCAAAATTTAATGAAATGTTGTAGCGAATGCCAGCAAATTTAAGAAAACTTGGTAACAGAAAATACTGAGAAAAACTCATCCAAAAAAATTTACATTCACAATGAAAATGAAAATGAACTTATAAAGTTATAAATAATCCAAATATTTCAAGCGATGAAGATGATGATTTTATGCCAATTAAAAAGAAGAGGTTTATTGTTTTGAATTACAGTAGCGATAGCGACATCGAATAAAACTTACATACATTCTGAAATGTCTTACTTACGTTTTTGTTAAGTTATGCGAAATAAATATGTACACATGTATTTCTAAAATTTTTACTAGCTTTTATTTCCAATATTTTTCCTTTTATACTAACAGATTCAATTTGCATGACTTTTATTCGCGTAAATCAAATCCACGTGGATATTCTCGTAAATTGAGGGACGGCTGTAAATAATTCGCTAACGTATACGCCTATCGACGCACTTCGGAGTTCTTACTGAAGCCAGGCCGAAGTAAGAAAGGCAAGAGAGCGGATAAATTGGTATCCGGGAAAGCGACTACAAAAAAGCGAGAAGCTCGAGTATCTTGACAAATCAGGCAGCCGATGGGCCGAATACTTTCTTGCCGGCGGAAGACGTCTCTTCCTCGAATGCCCTTGTCCGTTCGCAAGTCGGGTAGCCGGGTGAACGGCCAAAACTAAGAGACTGAGTAAACGTTTGGCAGTCTAAGTAGGAGAACAAACACGGCGTTGACTTTGAAAATATCCTCGGGCTTCTACTATAATTACGTCCCTAATACGAAAGACGGGGCTCGCTTTAAGTAGCCGTCTCGATCCTTCACCTCGAGGACTCCCCACTCTGGCCCGTTTCTTCGCGCATCGCGCCATTTTCCAAAGCTGTCCCTCTCGATGGAAACCGTTCCCGGTGCAAACCTCGTTCGCTCGTTTTCTTCATAATTAATGATCTGTTTGCTCTCGACGCGACGCGACAACACCGGAAATCGATAGAGCGACAAGTTGGCTTCCGTGCGATCGACCTTTCCGTACGAGTTACTTTTCGCCGGCAGATGCGTGCATTGCTCCGAAATGTCAGCGGTATTGATCTTCAGCCGGCGTTCCACTCGATCTTTTCGACAGCGGCGTTACGGTTTGCTGCGTCGGAGAAGACGACCTGGCTTCCTGCTACTAGAGCAGCATGCATCGCCAAAAGTTGAAAACAAATGGGAAAAATTTCGACTATCTCGCCGATGCTTAGGCGCTTTGATTTCATTTAGAAAGAGTTGCTCACACGTAATGGAATATAGGCGGAGGTTGCTTAAAAAATGTCGGGCGTTGACACAGTGAAATTGCGACTATCTGGACTAAGGAGAGTAACATGAATGATTGGATTGGACGGTAAATTGTTTTGCATATGCAAGGTTTTTCTGATAAAATGTTGTGAATCAAATGATTAGGTGACGTTTTGTTGAAGTGCAATGCTGGCAAGCAAATAAATCGAAAGTAAAATTTTGAAGTAAAAATTAAATCCGATTGATAAGAATGACTTGTCTACAGGGAAAGTCATCTAATACTTAAATGACCGCATATTATTTGCTGTAGGCTTGCTCTAAGACCAACGATTCTCTCGTTTGGAAATGAAAAATAAGTACATGTAGGAAATTAAAAATCCACATATTTATTAACCTTATAAATTATATATTATAAAGGCAGTTTGTAAAATAAGTCTAGTAATTCCGCAGAGTACGATATTTTTGGAAGCAAGTTCCTTTATGCACTGAAACACGAGAAATCTCGCGAGCCGTCGTTTGAGTGTTAATTGGAAGTTGAAGATGTTTCTAACGTAGCCGTCGATAGTTGTTTCCGAATGATGCTCGCTAGTATGTGTCTCTATGGCGATAGACTCTTCCGAACCTAACTCCAACTGGATTATAATAGCGATAGCTATTCAGGCAGAAGGCATTCGAGAGTTTATCTGTGCTTACTAGAGCATTCTACTCTCGAGACACATTCTCTCGCATCGACAATTTGCATTACCTCCGCGATGATCATCTGTTGCCTATCTTGTCACTTACGTACAAGAAGTTACCCAGACACTAAAACGCATGCGATGATCAGTGTCTCTCATTATCCAATTTTCATATCTTCAATTTGTATTTGCAAATGAGATAATAAAATCAGACAGCTGAAAAGTGGTTTAATACGGATTCCTTAAAAATAATTGTACAAGAAATTTAAATAATAGGTCATTCCATATTAATATTGTGAGAAGTATGACTGGATAATATCAATGTGCGATCGTATTTGTTCAGTTTGACGTGCTTAGTCAGTTATGTAATATAGCCATGCCATAAGGACGCGTGTATCTTTATTGTTCAGCATTTTATATACGTTTCATATTATATATTAGTTTTTAATAAACAAGTATGTTTTCTTAATTAACCTCAGAGAATATAGCTCTCTGGAAAATAAATTATAACAAGTAGTTTAACCCTGAAGTGAGTAATTAAAATTCTCGGCAATGTAGAGCTTTTTTAATACAATAGAGTTACTTCTTTACCGTGTGAAACAACAACAAATGGATAAAAAATTAATTGAAGTCATTATGAAGTAAAAGGAAGTTGAATATAAGGAAGAAAATAATTTATGGATCCCGTCGACCAAGAGAGGTAATTTCTTTTTCGTATTTTAAGTCGTACTTCATGAATTTACATTATTACAATGAGCTCACATTCTGCTTTGTATATTAGGAACTTGTTTTATATGCCATCTTGTTATTAACATTATGAGTAGAACATCATACACATATAAATAGTACAGTGATCCAGTTTAAAAAATCAGTTGCTATAACTTTTGAACAATTAGAGATATTGCAATGAAATTTTCACTAAAAATAATTAAAAAATAGTAGTGTTTAGCTACTGACAATTAAATATTTCTTGCACTTGTTAAACAATACAGTTCAATAAAATTTCATTGCTATTACCGATTTAAAAAGATTGTTTATATATAATTACACAAACTATTTTTTACTTTTTAAATATGCATTTCATATTTATATTTTATACGTGTAACGTTTTATTGAATACTCACGGCGAGGGCGCCCGTCAGCAACGTGTGACGCGTCGTCTTTAAACAATTATAACTTCCAAGATGGTTTCTGTAGGGACGTGATCTTTCCACAATTATTTAAAGCCGTCTGTATAGAAAATATTCTTTTTCGTTAGAGACCGAAGACTGTTGCAGATCAAAAATTATCCTCTGTCAAATTTAGAGTTCCTCAAAGTCACGTATCAATCAGTCTTACTTTTTTTACATATTATTTTTAGTAATTACTAAAAAAATATATGACTTCTTATTAGGAAGGTATGATCTTTATAATATAAAAAGACTGAGCGAAAATATACAATACAATGAGCAAGACATAACGAAGAAGGAGTTCCGTCAGGCGAAGCATTCTACTCTCAAAACGCTCAACTTTAAATGCTCATAGTAATTAAAATATATATTCAATTTCATTTCGAAGTTCCATAGACCTTTTGTAAAGCAATACAAATCGAATAATTATCTTTTTCGTTAAAAGTCACCGAAATCTTCAAACCGGACCACTGTGCGCCGCCGCGATCCAATTTTCGCAACGGTCATGCATTCCTCTTTCGGCGACGAGAATTTCGGTTTTCGGACACAACCATAGTCTAGCTGCGGAGGTGAAGCGACTAACTTCCCATCCCTTGAATGGTAATCGCGGATTTACCGTGAATACTATTCTCTCCCTCTTCTCTAATACCTCCCATAAGAAAGGAAACTCACATTCGCCCTCTAGACTTGGTACCTAACGATGCGTCGTCCCTCTTGCTTAACCTTTGACTATCTGAGCTTCCGGAAACTTAATTAAATGAGTCCCCATGTCCGTTTGGTGGAGATCTCGGTACGTCTTCCAGCATGACTGCTGCCGAATTCATTGCAACCTGATTCTTTCATCGAATGCATTAAGTAAATCAGAACGTTTGCGCGCTTTTTATCAAGTAGGTACAAAGCTATTTCTTTAATATAAAGAAATGTTTTTATTCAATCTATTACGTATAACAAGTCACAAATGGCGATTCGTTCGATTATTATTGCTTCGCTTAATTGGCGCGGAACGCAAACATCGAGTCGGGTAATATAACCGAGTTGATGTAAATGATTTTCTACTATTGCTTTCAATATTATCAGTTGAACACTTTATTTCGTTATTGTCAATCTTCTGTGGCCTATTAGAGCCTGTCGAATCCTTTCGACACATGTGTTCTTTGATTACATTTTGCTTCCGTCGCGTTCCTGCCTTTTTCAAAATAAAACACCATAATGTGTCGAAAATGTTCCTTTTCGTTTTCCATTTTTCAATTTCCGCCAAACCTGCCAACTGAACTATATTACCAAAACCATTGCACATTACTTAAGGTAAAAGTGTTATCTGCCAAATTATTATCTGCTTTGGGCAAACAAAGTGAAATTAGTTGGGTTTTAGAACGCCTAACTTCAAGAATCGTCGAAAACCACGCGAACTTTCTGGCCAACCTAATACATATGTACATACATCCCATGCAATTCATATTTGCCTCGCATATTCGCCTTCATGGAGTTCGCGTCGAGGTAGTCAAGTCATAAAGCGTAAACAATTTCCATCGGAATAGTTCAAGCGTGTACAGTACGAGAAATAAGTGAACGCGGGCTGTACAATTTTTCTTGAGCGTAAATATGTTACGAGACGTTCCGGTGTCTGCTGTAATACGTTCTCATTAAAATCACAGCTCCGCTCATAGTTATAGCTAACCCGAATTAATATAATATTTCAGAAAGAAGATACTGAAACGTGATTAGCACGAACGATTCGAGCGTTGTGTTGGAGAAGCGTATGTTTCACGTGCAAAAAGATGAAACTCGAGATTTATCAAGGGAAGAAATGTGCAGAGAACTGCATGAAAAAAGCATTGCAGCAGTATATATTCAATTATTTTTAGCCTATTCCCTTCGTTGCATTGCAGATTGCGTATGTTAACACTTTATCAACCGGTACCCCATAAGTCGGCTTTTTAACCCGACTGGCAGCCTGTGAATCAATTGCCATGGCAACCAATAATATATTATCTATTATGAGGTAAAAGTGTTAGTAGATTTAATTACACTATAATAACATAAATTTTTACGGTTACATGACTGGTAGGTAAAGTATTAAAATTAAAATCGTTACGAAGTCATTGAAAGAAATTGAAGTTGCTCATTGATCGATTCATTTAAAATCAATTCTTCCAGCTTTCGATAAGCTATAAAATATACTTAGAAATTTGTTTGTAATACGCGAAGTGAAAGAATTTCGCGCGAATCTAATGATTAGACTAGGACCACTAATTTGTACAAATCTTCGGAACAAATAAAAATTTGGTGCATCGATTGCAAGAAATATGGACTGCATAAGTTTCTTCTTTTAATAATTCAATCCTTAGATTACTTTGCTATCTTCTACTGTTTCGTAGAGTAATGATAATCAAAATTCGTAGCCCGTTCGTTAGAAACCTAAAGCAGAGTTGTCTCCAATGAAATCTTGTCAGACGAGCTCGATGGGATATTTGCTGCATTCAAGGATGAAAATAAAACCGTTTAAACCCTATTAGGATGAATCGCATCATCACGTAAGTTCACGTGGGACCAGCATACCCCGGAAAGATTCGAATAGGTTTCATATCGTTAGAACGTAATCCATTGAACCGACAGTCACAGTGGTTATAATTATCGCGAACAAATGAAATTATTGCCGCATCCGGACGTTAATTACCGTAAATTGATGGAATTCCGCTCCGGTAACACGTTTAACGGGCGGTGGCCGCGGTTAAAACGAGCCGTGCACATTTTGACCACGAAAGTTCGTAATTGCGTCCGACAAGTTAATTACCACGGTAATGAGCGAGTGAAACGATATCTCGCGGCTACAACGAAATAAAGACCAGTCGATCAATGCCTTGGACAGCGGCACGTTCGAGAGCGATCCCTCTTTCGCGGCCCGTTACACGTCGGCTGCCGACCGTTTTCTCACCTATCGGGAACGGGAAATTGTGGAAATAAGAATTCCGAATGCCTCGCGCCGTGTCGAACGAGCAGGAATGCTCATATTCAGACGTATCAAGAATAGCATCTGTCCGATACTTGAATGCGACGCTGCCTTGGAATTCAATGCAGTTTCTACGTGAATGATCGATGTTCCGCTAAAGAAATCGGTCCCTCTACCGAACGCAGAGTAGATATATTGATGTATTAACCTTTGTGCGCCGCTCGCTTCAATTTCATCCGCAACGCCAATTTTTAAACGGATCTCTTGCTATCGACATGAATTACGTTCTTCCGGTATAGAAAGCGGTATAGACGTTCTGCTAATTCGAACGCAATTTTTGCCTATACACGGCAAACAAGAATGCGTGAAATGGGAAAAATTAACACTTTGCGATAGCATGACTACTCTCAGCCACTAAAGCTATTTATCTACTTTTTTTATTTTTACGTAAAATTAAAACATATTATTGTATTACATATATCTAAACTTTATAAAAGAATTCATAAATCTTGGTTTTTCTTCTTAATCTTACATGTTATTTATTACTCTTTGATCAACGAAAATTAATTCTGACCAGCATGATATCTATGTACATTGTCCTTATTAAACTGCGGATATTACGCATTTGTTACGAACATTAGTAGGCGCAGTTTGAGAAACTAAAAAGACTGCAAGAATTACAAAGTATTCATTCATTATTTTCGTTCTAATAAAATACTTAAAGAAAGGGAAATGTTCCTGATTGGTTCTTGTATTTTACGGCACTTGCAGAACTTTTTTTATGTTCTAGTCATTACTAATGGTCATTATCTACTGGCTCCTTTGAGATATTAAGTGTTGAAATGTTTGAAAAGATTAAACTAGGTTTTCAATGCAAGGAAGATGGAAACAGTTTTACACGAAGATAATAACTTCGATGTGCAGAATAAAATTTTTCATACGAGGTTTCGCATAGGAGTAAATCGAGTTTCGAAATTCGTCGAGCACGCATGCATCGGTGTATAGGCGAAGTAGAAATGGTAAGTCATGCACAGACATGTCAGCTGTCACCTATTCAACGGCACGTGCACCTTACAAATTTTTACACTGGGTTTCCCCGAAAACGGAACCTCATATGTATTAAATTTCATCCTATATTTCTAGCTTATTATATTGTAAGGTATTATTTATCCTGTAAATGCATAATTGAAATTGAATCTTCTAAACATGTGACATTATTACTAAATATTACTATTATTAAATATTATCATTAGGAGAATATTATTATTTAGAAAATTTGTTAATAAAACATGAAAATTTCGGCTGTTCTGTACAAAACTGTATAAGAATGTGGTCGTGAACGGATGATTGTATGAGACAAAGGAATTCTTTGTTACATTTAATTCAGTTTACATTTACGCTATAGATAAACATATTGCGCACCTATGGGAATGAAATGTACGTTTTTTTACGCTTTAAAGACTAATATATTTTATTTTAATGCTGTTTATATACTATTTAATACTACTAAACAGGAATCAAGCGGAGTGTCTGATCATATGTTAATTCTATTTCTCATCATACTACACTCACTCAAAAACGCATATTTCAACTCAATTTTCTCGAAAGCGGAACCTCAAATGAAAAAATGTTATTCCTTTTTCTCGACCTATTTTTGCACGTAGAATCATCTTCTATTTTGTTGTACCGCCGGTTATGCGACACCCTATGTATCAATAGTTTGGCGCCAGAGAGCGTGTGGCAATTAAATAATTAAATAAATTAATTTAATTGAATAATTAAATAATTTCGTAGAACTGGTGGGTACGGGGACGTTTTTATTCGGTTATAGATCACCGATTCTCAATTTAGCTCGCGTCAAATTTACATCGTACTTAATAATCTCGGGTGGTTTTCCATGGGAAAAAATCTCGCCGCTAAAGCGATTTTGCGTTAATCTCTATCGATCGGCCATTGCCTTAATTCCGTAGCGTACCTGAAGGGGATTGGGAATTTTGTGTTGGAGTTTTCATTGTATAAAGCACCCGCGAGTCCGAGCCGGATAAAACGCGCGATCGTCCCGATAAAGCTCCGCCGCGGAATGGAACAATATTTTCGGCGGGTAAATTTCTCTCCGGGCGCGCGCCCCACTCCCGATTATTTCGGGGGAAAAAATGGGTGGCGTGTCGTTAGTTAATTTTCTCATTGCGGTGCTGCGAGCCATTAATTTGACAGTTTAAATAAAATATACGGATCCTTCGGCGTGACAGACTCGCCTGAAAAACACGAGCTCTCCGCGCTGGTCCGGAATTAAAAGAACACTTTAAAATATGCACGCGACGACGAAAACGAACGTAATTTGATGGAAACGAAGTAAATTATGCACCGGCGGTCCATTTATCGTGCGTGCGCTGTTGTGCAAAAGAACAAAAATGATGTGAATTCAAAAGCGAAAATGCGCGCCGTTTAATTAAATTCGACGAAAACGGGCTGGAATAAATAATAAGCGAAGGATTTATTTTGCTGCATCTGTCGCTCATTCCCGCTATGCTGGATTGAAAAATCATTTGATAGGAAGCTTTGATAATCCGAAATTCTCCATTTTCTTGTAAACATTACAGGTGTTATTTTGAGGTTCTTTTTCGATTTTTCGAATTGTAACCGTCCTTAGAATGCAAACAGGGGTATTTCCCTGCGCACCTTTGAAATTGCTGCAGATACAAGGAATAGTAATAATAAAAATTAAACGATGTTTTATGCTTTGTAAGTCGACGTCGCTAAGATAGTGTTGTTTATCGGAATAGGTATATCCGCATGCGAAAGTCAAATTTACTTTCTGCCGTTATGCAAAGAGATTCCGCAGAACCCGAGCGTTATAAGCAGCTAGGACAAAGCTAAAAGTATCGTTCAGCCATCGGCGTTCATGAAACTGTAAACGTGCAACAGTGTGCACAAAACAGCAGTACCGGTAAACTTCTCCGAGCAAGCGGCTTATGCGGAATCCCATCAAAAATTTGTGATTTTGCTGGCAGAACAAGAACGAAAAAACGGGCCACCGAGCGAAAACGCCCTTGCACAGTAGTTCAATGCCGATAGCTATACAATAACGCTTTATAGTTCCATCTGCGTCGATTCTTTACCACGGCGTACAATGCTCGAGCGACCACCGTTGACCCATTTATTCTACACAAAGGAGCCACCGTAATCGACGCTCAATCCCTTCAGAAGTGCCGTCGCGATTACAGCGGGGATTCGTTTGCGAGATTCTTGCGCGTTACATGAAACTCGGCACCCTCATCTCGACTACCTAATCTATTGTCGCTCCGAAGTTGACACGATTGCTGCGTCAAAGACAATTTACATTTTAAATACTTGGGAATCTGGTGCGGAAACTGGGGAAAATCGATTTTCAAAAATTTTATTTAATGATAGAGTACATAGAGATTGTATTCCACAAGTGTCAGTTGAAAATTCAAAGTATTTGACACGTGCCTGCAGAAAACTAATGCGTTTTCTAGAAACTGATTGAAAAGAACGGGGAGAAAGTGTTCGATCGATCAATTTAAAACTTCAAGTGTATAGTAAATTTATATTAGGATGCTTAAGCAGTTACTTGCTTTTGATGATTTTAGCTGATGTTGCCGCTTCTTCGTGACGAGTACATTCGTCAAAAACTGGAGAATAACTTTTATATTCTTTATTAAATTATATATTTCATGAAAGTGTCGTATTTAATCAAATATATTAGAAAATCAAACATATGCAGTACAATTACAGTAACTTACAGACTTATCAAAGAGATTGCAACAGCTGATTAATTGCCAAGTGTTCCAAGAATGCTTTAGGTAAACTGAAACATTAATATTTGAATAATTCAAAGCTTATTTCCCCAAAATTCTAAAACCAACTACGTCAATAAATATCTTAAAGCGCGCAGAAAGTTTAACTGAAAGTTCTTATCAGTACAGAACCCAATATCATCTAGACAAGTTTGCAAGCATCGCAAAAGTACTCGCATAGAATTCCCTAATTTACGAGTTTCTCGCTGATAAACTTATTTTCCTCGACAGAGATTCTCAAAATTCTCAATCGCGGGAACTTCTTTTACAAAAACTCGTACGAATCGGAATTAAAATCGGGCAGTTTCAAAATTATAAGCGCGTCGAAGCGGTAACGCAACGCTGTTCAATTAGTACCTACAATCTATGGCGGAAACTTTGAAGTCTGTGAATAAACCACTTCGAAAGGTAAATCGAAGTTATCTCGACGAGATTCCGGTACGGGGAGCTTCGGCCATGAAAAAGATAAACGAAACAATTCCACCGAGGAACGTCCCTTTTCCCTAGCTTGATCCGCTCGGATCGTCGAACACTGGAGGTCCCGGCGTGACGTTTCCCCTATCCATTGTTGTTTCATAATGCTTATTGTCTGTCAGAGTGCGCGACAACGAGGATAATGAACGCGAGATTGTATCTGTGACCGTAACCGTACACGTCCGTCTCCATCGTCGTGCGTGTACGCCCAAAGACAAGATAATTAACGTGTCCCAACTGCGGTCTAGGATTCAATTCAAAGCGAGCGGACGTTGAAAATTGAATCGTGTTTTCAGCTTTCCGCGATTCTGTCCGGCGCTCGTGTAGACTTTAAACAGCATCAGAAAGTTCCGAAAACAGGATTCCATTACTTGCCGGTTATTAATATGTACGCTTCGCAATGCCTTGCCCTGCCATTTGTGGAGCCTATAAATTCGCGCGACAAATATGCTACGGTTTTTTGAAGGAGTTAGAAAGCCGTTGGAAGCCGCTTTATTATTAATTTTATTATTATTATCATTTAATTTAGGGGACCAATACTAAACGCACTGAATCTCTACTTTAGGATATAATACCCGGCATTTTGACGTTTCATATTCTTCGACACACGTGTCTTAGTTTTTATTATAATTACTATTTAGCACTTCTGCGACGATTATGTAATTTTTATTTCTTGAAACAAAACTGTAAACAGCTTAAAAACGAATCAAATGGAAACAACAGTTCTTGATAAGCTCGATTAGAGCTTGCTAAGCATGAATATTGAAACCATATATCTACAATTGCCAGAAAAATGCGAAAAACTGCAGAACTTGGTTAAAAGTAAAACGTTGAAAAACGTTTAAAAAGTCACTTTAATTCGCGTAAATCAAATCCACGCGGGACGGATATTTGAGTACATTGAGAGACGAGTGTAGTTGCGAAGAAATTAAAGTTTCATTTAAGATAACATCTCCCTAGTTTTTTAAAATAAGTAAGTACGTATCAATATGAAAAGTATATTTATATTTTTCGTAAAAATCAATGTAATCTTATAAAAATTATATCGTGTTTGGTCATATTTTTATCAGAAAAACCTCTCATTTGCATTGGCAAAAATCTCATGAAGAAATTATGAAAAATGAAAAAGTTACACATTTCGTTATCTATCTTTCATTTGCTGTCCTTTTCTAGCATTTGAAAATGCTATTCCCACAATATCTTCGTATCCTTCATATATGCACACTATCCGCTGTCTGGTGCTACGACATTGACTCCTGTCTTCTAAAAAGAACACGCAATCCTTCTACGTAAAAAATCAGAGAAACCGACAGCAGCAAGCCCGCGAGCTAATTAACCACCAATCCATTTCGCAGCGAAAATCGAGCGTAGCCGTCTATCGTGCATTCCCCGACGTGACTGCGAGAGCCAAAATAGGATGGGCCGGCCAAGCGTAAACTGAATTTCGTCTGACGGGAAATAAATTCCATCGCGACGAGACAGCTGATCGTTTCCCGCGGAGGACGGAGCCGCGTAGGTTTAACCGTGCACGCGAATCGGTATGATCCCGTTTCGACGCGCATGAACGTCTTACAATGATTTAATGGCGCGTGTCGTGCAGCTCTTGCTCGCTTATCCGAATGCTCGCACCACTGAATTACGCTCATGGAACGACCGGGCCCGTTTCGGAACGGTTCCAAGCGAGAGACGCGGGCGACGGCATTTCCGGCGCGGTTTATGCTCATTCCTCGGGGATCCCGAATTGTTTTTGAATACTCTCGAGCGGGTTCGTTCTTCTTGAATCGCGTCACGCCCTCGTCGGAATCCGACGTCGCGGAATGGTGATTCCAGATAGGATTCAGCCTCTCAATCGATGTCGTTACACTGTGACTGATGATGAATGGCGTTCCAATTGCCGCATGAGAAAGCGAGGCTCGATAAATTCGTGAGCACCGAAAGATGTGTCGTCAACGAAGAGAAGTTAACACTTAGACGACCGTGCCAAAATCCTAAAAGAGTTCATAAAATTGCAGTATTTTATTCAATTAAGTGAAAATTTCAAAACAAATTTATATGGCATTAATTAGTTCTTCAACGTTTGTACATCGTGGAAATCATAATGAAATTAAGAAATTATTATGTTGATGAGCGCAAAAATTACTCCACTCTGTCATCACACAACTTCATTTAAAACGGGCAGTTTCTCCACATTTGGACGGCTAAATGTTAAAATTGTGAACGAGACAATTTTTCTGGCGCAGTAAGATATTTCACTTGGACATACATGTTTAATTCGATAGAATTTATTAAAATGTAAAAACAGTTTACCGCTTGTTCTTGTTCGCATATATTACAATAATATTGGATTTCGAAAACTCCTATAAATAAGTATGTACATAATTAAATTGCAAAACAGAATAATTAACAAAACAATTAACCCTGAGTAACATGAAACAATAAGATATTAGAATAACAAACAAAATAATTAACTCTTGATAATAATATTAAAAATTATGAAAATCGTTTTGTATTTCGAACATAATAATCATAACTATTTTATTATACTTTGCCTGTGAATTGATTTACAGGCAGAGTATAATGAAAGGTGAAAAAGGAAGAAAACAGAGATAAAGAACCAAGGCAGTACACGAATAAAAAAGTGCAGTAGTAATGCTATAAAAGTGAGTGAAGTACAAAGAAAAATAATGTTATAGTCTTTGACGTGTGTATAAATTGTTATTTAAATTACATGTATGTATGGAAATTGTTCAAAAGAGTAAACTACTCGCTGTCTAGAAATTCCATAAAATTATTCATACAGAAAACTTTGCTCTAAATTCTCTATGATATGAATTCGCATAAATATTCAGTGTTCATTTGTGTACTGTGAAACATACGATGTATCGTCATTATACATTTTCGACTTTGATGCGCATAAAAAATCTCTTTCTTCTCCTTTGTAGAATAATTAATAGGATATTCTAGGTGCATAATGCTTTCGAGGTTCTTTGAAGTGGTCTCGTAAATAATGCTTTTGATAGCCAAAGTCCAGCAAGCGGCTTTGGGGAAAGTATTGTAGTATCATAATTTTCTTGTAATGTTTATCAAATTTGTTAGCAAAAATTAAAATTCCACATGCAGCGTTCTCACCGACTCTCTAAGCAGAATTAAGGCTCTCAATAAAATCGATTTTTTGAAAAACAAATATATTAAATATTTAAAAAATAGCAATCACCAAAACTTCATTCAATTTATCTGGATTTTGTCTTAGCTCCTTCCTAGCTGAACCTGATAATAAAGACCTTGAAGTTATATATCACTTTATCATAAAATGTAACATAAGAATTTAATTATTAATTTCTGATAACTATTGTATATAATGTACAAAATTGTAGTCTGTTGTATAAGCCTCATATGATTTAAGGTAATGATAGTAAATAAAATTTCACCTGTAGTGTTTTACTTGTTAGAATTAACCTTGGTGATTTGAACGAAAGTTCAACCATGAGAACAGAATTTTGTACGTGCAATCGAAAGTTCCACCGCGATAATAGACTTTACGAAAGTAAATAGTTACGCGAAATGTAAGTTTAAATGGCACTCTTCCGCGCCCTTCAGGTTTGAAAATTTTCATCAACGTTTTTAATAGATCTTCGTACAATGAATAAGAAGTGTGGACTTTTTTAATTTCCTTGCGTGGTTTTCGAGGGAATCAATTTCGCAAGAAACGCTTTTTAAGGCCTGTCGAAAACACGTTCAACGAAAGTTACAGACACGATTACGCGGAGTACAATGTTGTCAAAGCAGTTTGTCATTTAATATTTTTAGCGTTATACTATATACAATATATCGCAACTCGCAACAAGATAAATATAGTTGACGGATTAGTTCAATCTTGGCTAATCACATTAGCCGGAAATTCTGCGGTGGACAAATGGATCATCAAATAACCATTGATTCCAGCTCCGCCCTATGGGTCCTTTGTTCTAACATCAAACGTCTCTACTAGAACCTCGGGTATGATCACGCACTAATTGTAAGTCATGGTACATTAACAAATTGATGCGTTGATGAGGTCTGCTGCTGAGCTGTGAAATAACTAGTGTTCTTGTATCGTCAAATATAAACCACAATTATTATTAAATATTTATTAGCACAATAAATACAAAAATAATTGTGAAGGATTGTGTAATTCTGAATTAATCCGTTTAACCGATGTTGTAAAATGTAATCTGCATATGCCAAAATGTAAAAAAGACAACTTAAATAAATTAGAAGATCTCTTTAAATTAACTAATCTCTAAATTATCTTCACGCTAAATTTGATCAGTAAACAATCACATGTTAGTAAATAATAACTTCTTATTTCTCACAACGAGGACAATGCGACTTACGCTTCTATGATTCTAACCCACACATATGTCTGGAAATTTTTCTTGTTGTATTTAAGTGCAAATTGTAAAGTTCTTTTACTATGATCCTGTATGTTAACCAATAAAGTGATAGGTTCTTGAGGTAATCCAATTGGTTGTATTTGCTACGTTGTTGTAACTGATTGGTATTTACACGAGTTACATTTGCTCTGTATTCAACGATTTTAATTAAGCGAGCCGATACAGAGTTGCAAAACAAAATTCCATCGTTAAAATGTTAATTTTTCGATACAAATTAGCTTGCTATATCAGGAGTCGAACCGACTCCAAGCCAGACCCTAGTGTCCGGGCATCGTGAAATCGATAACAATCTGGTCGAGCATGATCGAAGATTCGTGTTCCAATTTAGATTCTAATGTAGCCGTGTACGTACTCACGATTAAGAAGACAAAGGGTGGTGCGAAGCGTGCGAGAAACTAACCCGACAGGTTAATGGAACCGAGATTCTTTATCGTGTGCGACGGAACATGATTCGCCGAAGTGAACCGCGAGAGGGAAAAACCGAAAGCGACGCTGTCGATAAATTACCAAACCGGGACATTGTTTGTGCCAACTGGAACAAGTGGCCAACAGTTTCAGATATACGAAGAACCAGAAGAGCCAATAAATGATATATACTGTTTTGCGAAAGAAAATGCGCCGTTGCCGCACCAAAGGTATCGACTGTAACACGGTCAAGCTACAAAGACCGGCTTTACGCGCGTTCTGCAGCGCAGAATGCAATCCACCCTCCGTTTAAAAGCTTCGGAAGAGTGGGACACTCGAAGGGAAGATGCAACGACGCCAACAACAAGCAGATCACGGCCGTTTGTATTTACGATGCAACGACTTTGCCCGCGCAGCCATGCGTTGCACCGTAAATACGGGGACTATGGCTCGCGAACCGCTTGTAGCTGTTGTTGCTCCTTCTTCCTTGGAGGCCGCGCCTCTTTTCCTCTATACAAAGTTGGAATCTCCGGCTCCGGGCTATGCGATGCGCCCCAACCTCCCTTTGTTCCGATACTGCTTATTAACAAATTGCACAGTTTGTGCATTTGCAAGTGAACGAATTTGGGTACGTTATTTTGGTTTTACGTCGTAAACAATTTTTAAAGGATCTTGTTATCGTGCATAATTTTATACCAGTAAAACATTATTTTACTGTACCACGTATCTATAATAGAGTGGTCTTTAGCTATACTTGGTGAAAATTATAGAATTGTTGCGTATAATTCATGTGTAAAATGAATGTAAGATGCATGTACAAGATGTCAACGATCATTTTACTGTGTAAAATGTATGTACAACGAACTGAAAGGATGGATATTGATGTTAGAACACGTGCCTGTTCATCGTCCATTGGTTCTACTTACTGCGATCATGAATACAGTTTTAGCATCGAAAGTTTGAACACTGGAAGCTTTGTATGCAAAGTTAACTGCGTTGTTTAACATTGCTATAAATTATTTAAAAAGGAATGGAATGAATTATACGCAACAATTCCATAATTTTCATCGAGGTATGCTACCTTTACATTTGCATATTATGTTTTTCTCCCTCTTCGCTACTGTCGTATCTGCAAACGTTCCAGTCCATGGATGCATGTAAAGTTCCTTACTAATGTATTCACATTTACGCATCTAAGTTAACACTGACTTGTGTTAATTGCGTTAACCCTCCAGTATACGGGCGAGTAGAACTTCAACAAATACATGCATAGGATCCAAGGGACTCAAGTTGGTTCGTTAGACACGTGAAGAACATTATTACTCTATTTCCGACACTTTCATCGCATTGCTATCACTATGTACATATTTTACTGCATACAATTACTGAACAAAATTTATTCGAATAGTTTGCTAAAAAATTTATACAGAAACAAGAGGGTATCGCTTTTCTTGTTACACCCTACTCCACTATTTTAGTTATAATTCCACTGATTGTTATTATTATTATTATTATTAATATTGTTACGATCAATGTATAGGTATCGTTTTCTCTCAAATCATTAGATTACTTCCAAATCCATATATACCAAATTCTTTTCCATCGTTCATTCAAATGGATTTCCACGAAACCACAGAATTATTCACGTCATCCACGCTCACAGAATTCATTTCTAAAAATGAAGGGAGCTTAATCCTTTCGCTACCACCGACACATATATGCGACGACTCGATTTTCTTACCTGAATCCGGCGTCACAAATAGAATTCTCATATGTATTTTTCATTAGTCTTACCTATTTTATAGAAATTGACGGGACTTCACAGAAATACGTTCTTGCGCGTCGTAAAACGTTAAGAACTATTATGATTGACTGAGCTGTCAAGAGATGTCGTTAATGGCCTCCACAATTTAATTTTAAGCGTATTTTAAATGGAGTTACGGAATTAAGTTATTACATGGAATTAAGTTATTTTAAACGATTTTAGAAGCTGGTACGATATATCGGCAACTTCCGCTTACATATATTGAATAATAAAATGGTATTTGAATGCATAACATTCAATACAGTATACCGTTTAGGTCTACAAAATGTATAATCTTCGCAACAAGCCCCCAATGAAGAAAAAGCGCGTTATTTACTGAAAATATCGTTCGTGAAATTAACGAACTAAGTGATAATAATTTCACGGAATATAGAGACACGAGTCCTGGTCAATTATTTCATGTGAGGGCGATGATATCAGTCGCGGTAAAAACGAGGAAATCGGTTTATCTCGAAGTGATATGAACTGGTCAGAAACAGATGTGGATCCCATGGTCAAGAGGGATTGAAAGTAAATTTATCGGCGAGGTTGCACATAACAAGGTTATACAGAACATTTTCCTAAAAAACTGTGAAAAAAATTAGATGCCGTGCGTGCCTCATCAATAAACGGCGCACAGCTACTATGCATGCCTGCGAAATATGTAAAACAGCTACAGGACCACCAATTAGGCTATGCATAGAAAAATGTTTTACGTTTTATCATACATATAAATAGCACGTATTTTACTTTGAAAAACAGTTTTTACTTTGCTTTTCCTTTCCAATTTAAATCATTTCATTTTAATCAAATGTGTTCATGTATGCGACGCATGGGCTACCAAAGCAGTTATCGATAGCCCAGTGTCACTTATGAGAATCGTTGTGTAAAATTGATAATTTCACTTACTTAGAACGTTATAAATACATCCCATAGAAACTAATGACAATTGATATATTTAAACTCAAATCAGTCGTAAGTCTTCCTCGCACAGCAACTGCATTCATGCATCAGGGTGCGCCCATGAAGATATCGCGTTTTACAAGCATTGACGCGGTGTCCCGCTAGTAGTGCAGCGCGGTCACGGAAAATCCCGGATACGGCGGAGCGTATTGAAAAAGGATCTCTCTTTATCCCGCCGTGTTGTCAGCGTCTGGTTAGATGCGCCAACAGAGTCCTCGCCGCGAAAGTACTGCTCTGGATACATAGTCGAGGCATAAGACAGAGAGGAAGGACGAAGGTGGTTGATCGATCGAATGCGAGATACACCCACACACGGAGCCGGCCGGTACACGTACGCGTTGTGTAGAACGCGCGCGAACCGCGCTTACATGGCCACGCCGCCCTAAGATCGTGTATTTTGACACGCGACCATAAATTCGGGTCGCATCTCGCCCGCTGTATCTGCACGCGTGCACGCGGGCGCTTATGTATATGAGCGTAGGTATACGTATCGGCCGCGTCTATGAATATATGCATGCCAGCCAGAGCCACGTGGCCGTATTGAATTCGACGGGTTGGAAGAGCACGACCAAATGTCAGCCGACGCGATGTATTCGACTCGAATCTCGAATGCACTCTGTCCGTTGTTGGAACCGTTTGTTCCATCGTTGGCGATCCCCATTTGATTCATGATTCACCAATTTTCGTTTCGTTTCCCGCGACCAATTGAATCGTTCCACGCAAGATTCGAACGCAAGTCGAATACAGTTACGATCGCGAAAGTATTCGAACGCTACTTCGTTTTCTTGTTACACGTTTTTGCAGGATATAGCGAGTGAGAAACTGAAGAGAAGTTTTCCTTGAAAAGTGGAGTAGGTTCTAAGTAATTGGAAAATTTCATTTAAAATGCATTATAACTGAAAAGCTAATTGTTCAAATGACGAGCGAGCTTTCCCTAAATATTTCCCATTTTCCCTCTGTTTCTATCTTGTCTTCAGCAGCCTAAAACCCTCATCTCCTATTAACTCATTCATGTCCCTTGAACCTCAAGTCGTCCGTACTCCTTAAACTCCGAATCATTTTCGCTCTATTTCACTCCCACTATTCCTATTTTTTCCTTTTAAAATCGGCATTCGCTCTCGATTTGCTTCAGAACTGTCAAGCCGTACCGTCGTATTAAATCGGATCTCAGTCGAATCCACAGTGTACAGGTGTAAAAGACATCAACCTCACCACACGTGGAAGATCGTGCAATAAAACCTCTCTGAAAATAAATAAGTCTTGCACTCATTTCCACGATCGGGAATAAAACGCTTTACATCCATTTTAACACTATCGTGACAGCGCCAGAAATCTAAACAATTAAAAAAAAACAGTATTTTATTCAATTAAATGAAAATTTTAAAACAAACTTATATAACATCAATTACTTCTTCAGCATTCGTGCACCATGGAAATCTTAATAAAATTAAAAAATTATAACGTTGATTAGCGTAAAAATTTCTCCATTCGGTCGTCAAACGCCTTAATTTAAAACGGGGAGATCTCCCCATTCGGTTAATTAAGTATTGCGAAATATCTTCTGTAGTACGTGGATTTAAATTTGTAGTGATATTACCAAATGCATTAATTATTCTCACATAAATATAAGAACGATTTTTGGTGTTCTAAATGTTTTCTTAAAGTCACACTACTTCGTTGATACTGCATCTACTCTGATGATTTTCTGTTGAAAAGTATAATCTTGTATTTTCGTATTCGTCGTACGTATAGCTGAATGCAAAGATCAATTAGCAATAATAGCAATAATAAGCAATAATAAGCAACGCGCCTGCAAAGATGCACTTCGTAGATTTACTACTTGACTTCCATCTCATAAAATGCATAGCCGATACAACGGCAAATTCAGTATTTCAGCCCATGAATCCAGATTCTCGGCTACCTCATGAACCAACAGCTGCCGCTATCGTGCGCTTCATTTATTTCATGAATATAATACTGCCCATAGTGAAAGTACACTCGCATGAAGCTAAACGAAAATTGGATAAGATATATACGTGTGTATACGTATATGTAGATGAAGATTTAATTACATCGCTTTCAAGCACTGATACGTACGCCATAAACGCGAAAATCGCAACACGCCGGCGGGTATCGGGAATATCAGTAGCAGCGCGCGGGTGATGAAATATTAATAAAATTGGATTGAACAGGTTGAACGGTAGAAAAAGCCTAACGGTGGCCGATCAAAGCACCCCGGAAACTCATTAGGACGACGGGTGAAGCATGTTCCGGCTGCATTGACAGTTATTTATTCATTTAGCCGGTTCATGCGGCTGGAATTAAATGTAAATTTCAGCGGCGCACAGGAATTTGGCTGCGCTTCGAAATTCAATAATGCAGGAAGGTCGCAGGAGGAATGTAGGTTATAGCTGCAGGGTGGCTGATGGCAGGAGGCTGCAGCGGGGGTGGACCGCTCTGCATTTCGCCGGCGTCAAGGTTTTCCGCGCGTCAAACGGACCAGAAGTAAAAACGCCCTGACAGAATTGCATTCTGCTCCCCAGTCGGGTACACAAAGAGCTTTCAGTTTCTCGCCTCTCTGATCTCGTAGGAATAGACACGATAATCTAATAGAGGCGCAATAAGAGCCTGGTTACTGCTCCGTCTTTCCGCCCGTAAATATGCACTACCGCGGTGGTGTCTTAAACGATGCCGATGAAAAGTAATGGCCTTCCGCCGATGAATCGTCACCGCGAGGTAATCTAAAGCTTTCAGCTTCGGTTCTCCTCTTCAGTAAAAAAGGAGATACATTTTCTCCCGAACGGGCAGGAATAGCACGGCCGACCACTTTCAGCCCCGGTCGTGTCGCTCGAATGCCTCATCTCTGTTTCAATTTTCCTCATAAACGGGCCGCGAATGAAATTGCTCGCAGACAAAGAAAGAGAGAGAGACAGAGAGGGGAGACAGCCGAGCAGCCTCTCGAATTTGATTCCCTCGCTTCTGAATTGATCTTATTAAAGCGACAGCAGGCGCGGAACAATGTCGACTGCATTTCCGCGCAACTTTCTTCCGGGAGAGTTTGAATAATTTCTACATGCTCTTATAAACCGCCTTCGCGCTTTCGGCAAGACCCAATGTTTCGAACGGATGCAGGTGACCGGTTACCGTACACATGGTCAGTTGACAGATACTGTCACGTACTCAGAGCGGTACAGCGGAAATATTAGCTTACAATTTTGAATCATGTCCGAACAACCGACCCATCAACTTTACGAATGTTTAAGGACGGTCTGAACGCGCTGGCAAGTGTTGATTGCAAGTTGCATTTTAAATATCGGTGGTTTGAGTTTAGAGATGGTCCGGATTTTCTATAATATGGACTGCCAGTGTCACGAGACTGCGAACCGGACAAATTAAATGTAATATGAACCAACTGAGTCCCTCTGATCGTAGTAACAGAGAGAAACTATAGTATAGTAGTATTGTTTAAACTAAATACTATATCGTGGAAAGTAATATCGTAGGGACAATTAATCTATCCGTAGAGTAGAGTAATTGTACCGTACTTCGTAGCATTACTTTACTTTTGGATCAAGGAGAGAACAGAGTAACGACACGCTTAACTTGAGGTAAGAATGCAGACTACTTTGTTTTCGGTGAAGAGCGGTATTTATTTGGAATGTTGACATTTCTTCTAGCAGATTAAGGGTCAGTAAGGATGACTCTTGGTATGACGTGGTGTTATTTTGTTTTGGAATCCTTATCTTATTTTGAATGCGATAGTTCGCTTGCAATATAGCCGAAAAATATGTGATAGTCTAGGGTCTTTGATTTGATACAAAGGGTGTGTTGGTCTGGTACGTCACTCCAGACACGAAGATCTCATGTAATCCCATGAAATTAGCAATTGACTGCGGATCTTTATGCAAAAAAAATGTGGAAAACATAAGTCTTGTTGCTTTTAATAATTGTAACAAATCGAAAATAATGTAACAATATCCTTGAATTCTCGTAACATCGTTACAGTTTCATATTTGACCTACTCATTTCTGTCATAAATGCATAAAATCTGGCTGATTCGATATTGACATTAGTGGTTATGTACAGGATGGTCTACGCACGATATAAAATAAAAGCTTTGATCAACAACTAATTGGAACATTAAGAATTTTAAATTTCACTTTAATGAAAAAGCAAGGTCAGTTACACATTCTTAAGTGCCGCTATGTATTTATCACTGCATTTTTGATAGCATTGCAAACGCTGACAAATGGATATTGTACCTTAAGCAGAAGTAAAAAGGTATGCTTTAAAAGTGATTTTATTTTCCGTACGAAGGCAATGATTGCAAAAATGTTTACCACAATAATCGATCCACTATTAAGCAGCAACGACTTTGGCTAAAAGTTCTAAGAAAGATTTCCCTGACTAAAGTCACTTTATCACACTTTCGTAGACGGAAAAGTGCCGCGTCTCGTTCGACACGAGAACGAAATTAAATTTTACTCTTGTGGCTAGACGACAGTCAAGAATCCTTGCAGGTGTATGCAGGTGTATGTGTCATATATTGCGCAACGAGGTGTTTGCAAGTTGAAGATAAATGATACAGCCTGCAGCGGGCTAGTCAAATGCAACGCATAAACGCCAAAACGCAACATCGATCATTCGGATTAACCCGCGAGGGAAGGAGCACCGCCAACCAGCGGACTTTCATAATCTGTTTCATATCGAATAATCTACTTACGCGATGCGGATTCACCGGTCACGTCGTTACAAACCACGATTTATGGTATCAAAGCGTTGCCTTCGTTTACGGCCGCGTTGGTTCGGCCGATTAATCGTCACCGACCGAGGCACCAAAGAGCAAGCGTGTTGGTTTTAACGAAATTACCACCGATTTCTGATGCGATCACGTTGCATGCTCATTTCCCCGATCGCGGTCTCGATACAAGTCTTCAAGTATCGCCAATAACGATAGAATGCATTAACAAAGTTCAATCAGCCTCGGTGCATCTATAATTCAAAGCTTCTGCGACGGTTCCCGATTTTAATTTATCATGCAATCGATCAGTTTCAAACGGAAAGCGTGCGTTCCTTTAGACATCGACAAACGGGATACGCGGATGACATACGGTTATATGACACCTCATAAACTATACTCAGCTTTCTAATTAATAGAATATGATATCGTCGGATACGTGGGGAGCAGTAAATAATATTATATATGCATTGATTAATTATTATGAAAATCGGAATCTAGTAAGTGCGAATGTTTGAAAAAATAAACAAGGAGCTGACAATTGATTTAAAAGTAAGCTTTGTCTATTAACATTGAACGTATCATCGTTGATCAAACGATCGGTTTCCAATTGTCTATTTTAGCATTATTGAAATTACGAAGACGTTTTTGTAGAAAATGATTGATTAAATTACTTACGTCAATATTATAGTAAAAATTACACGAAGTCTAAATAATTGCAATCTTACAACTTTTATAAGATGAGATACACCAGTCACGTTTAATATCATGATATAACATATCCAGCAACTTGCTTTCATTTTACGGTAACTTGTCAAGTGTGTTAAAAAATCGAGAACGCTGTATACGAGTGTATAAAATCCGTAGT
This sequence comes from Augochlorella aurata, assembly GCA_028455555.1. Lineage (NCBI taxonomy): Eukaryota > Metazoa > Arthropoda > Insecta > Hymenoptera > Halictidae > Augochlorella > Augochlorella aurata. The sequence goes on from CM052164.1 coordinate 12,422,888, forward strand.
CTACGGTACCCTTGTTCTATAACATCGAATCGCACTTTTGTTTACGATTTCAAACAAAGCTCGGAAATTCTCCGTTATCCACATTCAGCCATCAAAGAAAATGTTTGCCGTTTAGAAAATTACGAACGGCAAAGGAGTCGTAATCATCGTGGTTGCAGGAAGAATCGTATACAACCACTTCAAAACGTTTCCGATCACGGTTCAAGTAACTAGCTCTATGGATGTCTCAAGCGGCGGAAGCAAGCGTAAGCACAACTCGTGCCTGTGAGAATGTAAACAAACGCTTTCACCGCTGAGGCATCTGAAATACAAAACATTTCAGTCGGTGTACAGCGGCGTGTGCAATGCGTCATCGCGTAAGTTGTAACCAAACGATTTAAAGTTAACACTTTGTCGGCCGCACTGTTTTTAAACATTTCTTCGTTTGGCGCCGGCGCCACTAACTCTTATTTCATTTGTCGCCGGCTGTTTTTGAGGTTATTGGGAGATGATTAATTTCAAGTTTTCCTAATTTCATCGGTAGTAGGCAACAACAGAACCCCACAGATCACCAAGAGAATGTTAAGGATACTACAGTGTTGTCATCGGCCACTGGGCGATATCGTGCGCACAACATCATTGCAGTGTTGCCGGCCGCCGAGCGATACTTTGCGCGCGACACCACTGTGGTGCCACGGGTCGTCAGGCAATACTTCGCGAAGGTTACCACTGTGGTGTTGCCGGGCGGCATAGTGTTAAAAGTGATCGAACTTCTCGAGCAAGGTAATAGTCAAGGCAGAAATTATAGAACGTAGTCAGAGTACGCTAAGTGATATAAAAGAGAAGTGTAATGAAACAGGCAGTGTACATAACCGTAAGAAAAGTGGTCGTCCTCGTGCAACAAGTAGGAAAAAGGATAGAAAATTGTGCGCAGTTGTTAAAAATATGAGGCGAGCAACATCGAAACAAATAAATGAACAGTGGACCTCGAGTGTCTGTGACCGTACTGCTAGAAATCGATTAAATAAAATGGGCTTCTCGTTTCAGAAGGCAAAAACAAAATCTTTATGCACAAAGGAATACAAAAAGAAACGCTTACAGTGGTGCAAAGAACACGCAAATTAGACTGTGGAGGACTGGTTTAAAGTAATATTTAGTAACGAGTCAATTTTTTTGGCGGAGGTCTAACGAATAATTTAATGAAGATGAAGTATAATGAGTATGATGAGAGAATAATGAGTTATAAAAAAAAAGATCCGCGATCTTATAAGATATGGAGTTATATGACGGAAAAGAGAGTGAGAAAGCTATGCATTCTATACTAGAATGTAAACGCATAACATGTATTAATATTTTAGAAGATTTTTTAATTCCAAGCATAGAAAAGTAATTCGAAGATTCTTCAAATATTATCTTTCAAGATAATAACATTAGCTGTCATCGCAACAAATTAGTAAAAGAATATTTAAAGCGAAATCATATTAAAACATTGAAGTGGCCTGCGAACAGTTCCGATTTGAACCCAATCGAGAACATATGGACAATATTTAAAAGATTAATTCACAAGAGAAAACTTAGTAAGGTCAATGCCCCAAATGCATTAAACGTGTCACACGAGCACGTGGTAATGTAACAAAATATTAATAACTCAATGATCAGAAATATATTTTTTCCCATATAACATTTTGTTTTCTCTGTGGTTTCTTGTTGATAACAAATTAAAAATTGCGTTATTTTCTATCTATTTACTTTATTTAGATCCCACCTACGGTCTCCATTCGTCTTACCAGCATAAAAGAATATTTTCTAACATTAAAACGCGAATATTCTTTATAAATTTTATATAAGCGTATATGATCGGAAACTTTTTACCAGGGGTTGTAGCAAGATGTTGATGGGACGACGAATCGTCCAACTGGAAGAGATGGGTCAGCAATTGGTGTAAGGATTTAACGGAGTTTTGGCAGAGCAGAGGGGCCCGTCGGACAATGGTCTGGTTACAGAGTCTGCAGTGATCGAGTTCACCGATTTCCATAAGCAACACAGTCAGGGGCCGGTAACTTGACACGTCGTCGTTTAACGCGCCAGTTATCGACCACATAGTCCGTGCACATCTCGATACGAGTTCTACGCTTGTAACTCACAAGCAACACGGTCTGTTTCACGGCCATCTCCGGAACGATGGTCGCGCGAAACCCCGAAACATAGCTGGCGTTCGGTTTCATCGTCGACCGGGGTATTGCTTCGCGTCGTCCCCGGCCATTGGTAAGCAACGCGCAGCGTTTCGATTTTCGAGCCGCACCGCAAACGCATTTTTCGGATTTTTTTTCGTTCGAGGGTGAAGCGAGATGCGGCGCTAATTTCACACGAAAATAATTTCGACGTTTCTCATTTTTCTGGAACCTCGTTTCGTATTTCCAGAACAATTCGCGGCCGGGTAGAGACCGGGGACACGGCAACGTTCCGAACGGGCCGAGTCGATATTCCTCGTAATTGAACGCGGCATGACAACCTAAAAATTAGTCGTCACCGCGCAACTGTCATTTTTATTTTAACGCGCGCGACCGAAACGAGCATTGCTTTGAATGGCGCGCGCGACCTGGCAATTCGTTACCGTTCTAGCTCAATCTCCGCACAAATATTTGACAACGGCGACCGTTACGATGCTTCGGTGGCTCCGTAAAAAAACGTTGCCGACGATGCAGTCCGCGAGCTGATAACTTTTCCGTGGTAAAACGAACGCGTTTCACGGGGTCACGATCGAGCAACTATTCTGTTAGCGCCGTAACGCCATCGCGGCCGAACAGTTGTTTCTGAAATTTAGAAACTGAATCGGACCGGCTATTTCATAGAAACCCGCGTTTTCATCGTCGCGGAGCTTTTTGGCATATCAGAGAAAAGATAGACGAAAATTGCTGGAATATATGTATGGGAATATATGTATAAAAGGGTTTAGAGAGGTTGAAACGTTGCAATGGATATGCAGAATGCAACGGAGTTCGTTAAAATGTTGCGAATAATTTAGCTTAAAAATAATTGTGAAAAGAAAAATGTACTTTAAATATAATTAAATAAATTAAATTAAATATAATTCAGATTCAAGAATCGGGTCAAAAAATTGTCTATCGTTTTTTATGTTATTATTATATGGTCTGCTAAGTTGTTCTACGGAAAGTAAAGATTTTTCATAAATGTTATCGAGGCTGTTACTGTCATGGACTAGTCATTCAAGGCGTTAGTAAATATAGAACAAGTTCCACCCGAAAATCTTCGAAAAAGAATTTGCATGATTTTTAACTTGCCAAAACGTATAGAGAAAATAAAACCGCGTTCGCTCAAATCTCGTAATTCCTGATATGCGTATGAAATCCGGCGTGTAGAGTTATTTGTTAATGCAGACGCCGAAAGTCTGCCGAAAAACAGGTTTGAAACAATCTGCTGTTGAAAGATTTAACAATCGCGTAGCTGCACCAGATGAATTTGTTTTACGCAACGATTCGCCTCTGTTACATATATTCGAATGGTTATTATTGCACGCATAGTGCTAATGTTAAATTTCAAACAAAATGGCAGTTTTGGTACGAGCAGCGGCGTTAATAATTCGCCGCGGCCCGTTTTAACGAGTACAAAGAACGGAAATAACGATATTACCAATAAAATTATTCCCTCGAGCACGGCCCGGTTTCTCATTACCATTCGCAAGCAGAGTCGTTCCGAAAATCGTTCATTTGATTGCAATCAGATTCATACGTATAATCCGTTGCCGTGGGGACATTAAACAAATTGCGCGGGACGAGCTACTTTCGCGAGATATTAAAAAAACATGTCCTCCGGGGAAAGGAGAAAGTAGCACGAAAACGTGAGTTCAGAATCACGGAAACGAACCGGATAACGCGCGACGTCTCCGTCAGCCGCGGCAACAGAGGAACGTAATTAATGCACATTAATGTTCTCGCACCTTTCGGTGGCGGCTAAATGGCTGTCTTCCTGAAAGAGCCATTGTGAACGGCGTGCCAGATGCTTCATAATTCGGTAATATTCCTTTCTACACGAATATTTAGTCTTCTGCATAAATAACAGTCCATTTTTAATTGTGCGTATTGTTTCTTGCAATGAGTTTGTAAGATAGTACGGTAATGGGGCCGCTTATTGTGGGCTGACCAATTGCTGTGCATTTGATTTGTTTTCGGGCATAATAACTTTATACTTATCGAATGAATTATACTAAATTTTGTTATTCCTTGTTTTTAATTCTTTCCAATAAACCAGTAAAATTCCATCAAACGTCTTTTTTATTATGACGTTTAATTACAATCAATTCCCAGAGGGAATTATGAGCAATTCTGCTATCAAACTTAAAGAATGATTATTGCTTAACGTCCCTGTAGGTGATCAAATATTATACTTGTGTAAGGCCACTAATCTTTAATAACTGCCGCTCATTAAGTTCACACTTCGCCGAGCAAAGTGGACAGTTTCTTCCGCATCCAACCGAAGTAATAAACCTCGATTATTAATCCGTTCATAGAAGCACAAGTGATGTTGATTCAGCCATTATATATTGGAAAAGCATAAACACTGTGGGGCGCAGTTTTTGCAAAAAATTATTTCGCCCTGTTTTTACAAATATTTTTGTTGTTTGTTGATAAAGTGCCTGGTATATAATCCGAAAAACGTTTGCCGGTGAAGCCAGTGCATACGGGGACGCATGAGTTTATCTCAAGTTATTCATATTTTTTATTCGTTTGTTTGATTCTGGCCTGGCCTCAAAATGTTCTAAACATCTTGAAATTTGAAAATATGTTTTTGTTTTCACTAAACTTACAATTTAAATAGCCAATGGTCACTACTTTGGACGCATGACGAGTATACTCGTCGTGACTCAAAATCCTTCCACTTCTCCATGACGAGTATACTCGTCAAACACAACTAACTGGTTAATTTCAGAGTTTCTACATGCGCCGAAGCCTGAGCGGACTCTTATTTCTTTGTCTCTACAGCACTATAGTAAACGATGGCAAGAAGAAATATTTTCTGAATCGATAAGAATATTTTGCCTGTTGTTTGCAGTCGTTGCACTGGTAAGAATAGATTAGCGAAACTTTGGTCGAAGTTCCCGGTAAAATATAGAATCGTCTGATCCGAGGAAACCGCGACCGACGCAATCCGAATTTCCAAGGGAAAAGCGATATCGATAAGGTCGCCGAGATTGAATTCCAGGAATGCGTAAGCTTATAGTTGGAAACAGGGATGAGTTTTCCAGCGTCAGCCAGCCAAGCGAACGTCGAAAAGTTTCAGGTCTTGCGCAGCGAATCGGCCGGGATTTCCAACTTTTATCGAGCACCGATTGCTGTCCCGCAGACAATTTTCCTGTCAGCCGGCCCCACGTCGATCCGTCTATTCTTCCATGGGACTTTAAGAGGCCATCCGGCGTCGTGAGCGGTTGAAAATCGCGCGACGAGCCAGATGAAACGAATTACGCGTCCCCTAGCTGTCATATAATCCTTTATACGCTGAATAATTTCAAGAAAATCCGGCTGTTTACGTTTCGTCGCACTATGTAATACGTTCTGCAGATGGCGAACCGGCCCCACTACTCTTTGACCAGCAATTGCGCGGTCGCAAAGAGTCGTATTTCATTGGCCAGATGCTGGAATCCTGCTGACTGATTGTTACCTAATTTCAATCAATTATCTCGGTTACCAAGATGTCCGAGCAGTTTCTAATAGCTTTTACTAAATTCTTGGCAGAATTGGGCAAATTTTATTTTAAATAAAAAATGACGAATTACAATTTAAATTAATATTTCATTTGCAAATAATCACATTTTTTATTTAATTAAAAAAATCATTGAAATAGTTCCACAAATAATATATTTACTAGTTACGCTTTGATAATGAAATGTTCTTTTTATTTTGATTTTAGGGAAAGACGCGTAATAAATAATTTTTGCTACTCTCTCATCTTGTGTATATTACACGATGGATATTTTATAGATTAGTTTCACGAACACAATGTTATTTTTCATTCGAATTATTTGAAAGAATGACGTGATTGACGAACGCGTAAAAATAAAGGAATTAAAAAATGTTTAGTGTCTCCATTCTAACACAGAAAGAAGATGTCATTTTCTGTTCTATGAAATTGATTTGTACAAGAACTATTAGAAATACGTAACCAAATTAGTGCCTACCATCGGAAAGCTACAGTTACTCTATCACTTGTGACGCAATCACTCGGGCTTCTGTTTAGCTCCATAAGAACGCATTTCCAAATGAAAACCCAAATGATGTGAAATAGCATCGCACACTCTTCCTTCTTCCGCGGCGAGATAGATAGTTGAGATAGGTGCTCATAACTCTCTCGGCCGAAAACAAAGCTCGACCGAAGAGCACCGACAAAGTACATTGTGCAAGGCCCGGTGAGCCTTTACTACAGAAGAAAGGAATCCCCCCCCAAAAAAAAACACCCAGCATAATTGCGTTCCGGGTGAAAACAGTGTTACGTGGTTGTCTATATAGCGTGTTCAATTTTGCCGGGGCAATAAATTCTGGCTCCCGGCCGCAAGATGCAAGCAAGCGTGCGAGCGAGCGGGAAAGCAAGCGCCGATAAAATCGTCGGTGGCCGTTGCCTTGACTTGACGGCCCGGTCGATCCATCGTTTTTCGTTCGGCGAAAAAACCACCGAAATTAATCCGGAAATTTTCTCCACCGCGGCAGCTCGAATGAAACGTTAAACTGGCGGCGCGATCGGAATCGGAACGAGAAAGACGCAATTTTCCAAGTTATTTCGTATGCGAGCGTGTCCCCTCATTAGCGGAAGTTTTGGCGCGACCGACGACCGACGTGAAATTATGATCAGCATTTGGCTCGCATTCCACCGGAAGACGGTCGAAATATGCGTCGAACGTGTGCGACGCACGCGTAACCGTCACCTTTATGGACCGGTGTCCATTAATCTCTGTCCCTCGCGGATCCGCTCGTTGTGTTGGAAGAAGAACCGACTGATCGTGCCCGGGTACCCGTTCAATACGATAACAGGATCCTCCTCTGCGAGCCTCTGTCCAACGAAATTTACGAAGCGTCTCTGTTTGCTGCGTTACCCCTCGAAAACAACGCGGCCGAAGCCGGATTTCAAACTTTTCTCGGCGATCGCCGCCCGCGCCGTGTCGGGTTAACCTCGTTGTCTAATTGATCAGCTGATTGATCGAGCGCTAAAACTTTTGGAGTTTTCTCGTGGAGCTATCACACGCCGTAGAACAGCCTCGCCGTTATACTCCGCGGAAGGAAATAAGTCAGGGGAGCGAAGGGAATGCATCAGGCAAGCAAACTTCATTTTCTGGCTGAGTTATTGATCCTTGAACTCTGACACGGAAGACTTTTCTGTTCCTTTCGTTCGGATCTAATATCAAGAGGCCTCAACGAATCCGACCACTTCCAAGTTTTCATTGTTAAATGAATTTTTTTCTGGGAATTCTGAAAGTAATGATAGCAATTCTCATCTGCCGCGGGATCAGATTGAAAATCCAATAACTTGGAACTGCAACCTTAGAAAACGCAATTTATCATGCCCGACCGTTTCGTTTTTCGAATGAAAACTGTTCTTCCTTCAAAGTTCTCTTCATCATTTTCTTTCGTTCTCTCGCGTATTTAGTAACCACGTTGTAAAATGTTCCAGAAAAATATTAATAAATTATCGCTCACGTACAATGGATAAGGGGAGTATTCGTATACTTTTAGAACGGAATAACTTTTTTAAAACTAGTCTAGATGACTGGAACTTTTTGGAGGGCTTAGAGGGATTTCTTTATTGTACAGTTACCAAAATACTAATTTGAAATTAATTAATTTTGTTATTACAGGGAATGACAAAAGAATTAAATGTAACGTTTCTTTAATTTTTTAATAAGAGTTTATAACATAAATTTAGAAGATGCGTTTTGTAGATTTTGATAACTTACTATTAAGACTCAAGCTACAAGAAAGAAAAGAATGTCTAAGTGGCTTCTAGTTCAGCAATTAATTCGGTAATTAATTCAGACAATTTTTATTTCGCATAAAAACCCACAGTCTATTCATAAGAGCATGCATATAGGTTACCGAGATCTACGAAACACATTTTTTAAATTTTCGTTATTGGCTCAGATAATAAAGTTACAAAAACGTATTTCTATTTTGGTTCTTATTCCAAAGAGTAGCAAAATTAAAAGAATGTACTTTGGTCGTTATACAGTAAACTGGTCCCTCCGACGTCTCTAAAAATTCGAGTCGTTTAGTCCAGCTTTAAAAAGTTGTACCGTTTTAATAGGTGTACGAATACTTTGTTTACACAACGTATATAAAAGATCTTGAAACGCTGTGAAACCGAGAAGGATCATCCGTCGAATAATTGTTCGAGAAACGCCGGAAACTTGAGCTCGACCAGCTTCGCGAAACAAATCTGACCTAGATTGAAGCGTCGCATAAATCTCAGCCGTGGTTTCGTGATAACGATGTTTGCGAAGCCGATCAAGCGTTCCAACGATTTTTCCGGACCGCTAAAGTAACGATTCGCGCTTGATCGCGTCGCTCCGTTCCCAAAACAAAAAGAGCGGACCACAACGATGGGAGCTTTCACAGACCAAAGTGAATATTCCTTGGTTTATCTGTTTACATACGCTGACGCTTTTTCTCATTAAGGTTTGAGCAAATCTTCGCAATGTAATAGGATAAATAAAGGTTTATTTATACTCATCGTCGAGCCGAGCACGAACCGAACGGATTATTAGCGTTTTATTATCTTCTTCCGAACATGCAAACCTGTACCAATATAACGAAATTCAACACGCTCGGCTCGTCGGTGAGTATAAATGAACCTCAACAGTGTAGTCTAGGTCTTTTAAAAATAAAATTTTATTTATGATATTTTCACTATTTCACTTGTAGATGTTTAAAATACACCATCGATTATTGGAACATCTATACATCTATACATCTACGAATATAATCTTTACCATGTTCCTAAAAAATTAGTAAATATAAGATAATGCCTTTTCCACTTAATAAAATATATATTTCGATAGCCCAGATATTTATGTCCAGAATAGATCATACTTTATTCTAATTTATATTTTGTAAATAGGTAAATAAATTGAAAACTAATTATGCGTTTTCGATCTCATGGCATCAGCGTAACTTGATCTAAAAATCACAATTATGGTAGTCAATAGTTTCTGCATATATCAACTTAATAAGAACTATAAGTTAGTATGCATAACGATTCTGCTTTATACGGGGTTCCAAAACCGACATTACTGTTTGTAGATTATCAAGGATTTATATTATTGTTAACTATAAGTATATTCAAACCTATTGTTATTCACTATAGATTTAAGTTTTTTTGATAAACAAACTATTTTGTATGTCAGAAGTGATTGTGAGAATGTTTTTATGACCATCCCAATGTAAGGGTCAATCACTATCGCATATCTTGTCAATCACTGTGCAATATCCAGTCAATAACTGTAATTTTAGGTACTTACTAACAATTAATAATGTTTCCTATAGCGATGGCAATTTTTTTATTCCGTTTTAGCGATAAATAGTTCTTTTCTATCAATTGTGTAACACTCGTGCTGAAGCGGCCAATCACTGTATTCGCTACTCTATATCTCAGCAGTTACATATTGATGTCAAGAGAAGAGAATTCTATTCTGTCCTAAAGGAACGGAATTACATTCATGCTTAACTGGTTACTACTTGAAATCTCCATCACAAGTCGGAGTCTTGAAAGCACGACAAGGCATAAGAGAAATTTATATATAGATAAAACAAAAGAGATGACCAATCACAAGAACAGTCATGGTTACATTTAGCCGAAAAATTATAACAACAATCGTCCCCGTGACTTCTAAATGCGTAAGAGTGATGTTACGAGCCAAAAGGTGAATATTGCTCGAGGTAGAATTGTGCGCAAAGGACATAAGAACGGGCTTAGCGAATGGAAACCCCGTCGATGGAGACGGTACGTCTGTCAGCAACGGATCTTGGAAGGCGTGGTGTTCGCTCACCTGTCTACCGGCTGGATACGAAATGAATCAAAGAGCTTTGACGCCCTTCGGAACCATGAATAATGCAACACTGCGATCCAATTTATAACTCGCCGCGACGTAATATGTGTTACGCCGTGTTACGTGCGACGCGGCGAACGGGTGTGTGATATGTAGCAGGGCAAAGAAGCCCGGAATATTTCAACGGGAACCGGAACTCCTGAGCACACGGTCTGCCTCTGCCTAATTGAATGAATATCGCGCGGCCCAAGTTGCAACCGATCCCTGAGATTTCTGTAGTCAGACCCCCAAGCTACGCCTTTCTCTTCGCCCCGCTACTTCCCTTTGTCTCATCCTTCGTTAACAGGTTTGACACCCTCGACGATGAGTCTGATTATGGTGCGGCTTTGTACCAGTTTCGTCGCGTTTCCCGGGCTCTGTTCATCACTCAACACTTTTCTACGGTGTCCTATGCGTTTGGGAACGTCATACCTGAAACAAAATAATGGAAAGAAATTATTTATTTGAATCGGGGTATCACATGTGAGACATACGTTTATACATGCAACGGATTTCTATAGTTTCAATGCAGGAAGTTATGTTTTTCTATCTCCAAATCTTGCAAATGCCTCGCTAAACATTCATTTTCGGAATGCAAAGCATATTATTTGAAACTAATTGAAGTTATTAAAACGTTCCCTACATGCTCCCAAGCTGTATTTGACGATCCGCCTTACTAGACTGCAGATCTTTATGAAAAATGAAGATGTTCTCTATAAATTGCATCAAACAAGAACAAACTACCTTTGTTTTTCGTTTAATAATTTTAACCAGTTGTTCAGAATACGTAAATAATCTTAAATTCTTTTAATTTGTCTATCGCCTCAAATTCCACCAACCTACTTTCACCGTAGATGTATAAAATTCGTAAGCTTGTGATTATATACACGTGTACCTAAAACTAATAAAATTTCGGAATAATATTGATGAAATTTGTCTACCTTTCTTCCTCTTTCAGTACCGTAAATTGATTTTTGGTATTTTTAACCGTTAAAAAAAATAATGTTTTTCACAGCGAAAATAACATAAAAATACAGTAGCGAAATAAAGTCTATTTGGCGTAGAAACGAGTACCGAAAATGGTCCATGTGGCAGGAACGTTTCAAGAAAGACATTTAATATCTGTTCGTCGTAATTGTCGTAGAAAAGACTGGCAGTTTAATCAGAAACGTAGCTGACATCGAAATCGGTAATTTCCTGGTTCGCTAATGGTGTAGCCGGCGCTAAAATATCCATTGTGCGTAGTCAAACACCCCGGGCCATTTAATTGACTGTCTCAGGCGGCGCGATTATGAACTGCAGTAACAGCCAACCTGTTCTTTGAAGCTCTGCGCATAGTGAAAGCCGCAACGCTCAATTGCATTGTCCGCTCGATTCTGATCGCTTTGGGCTGCTAGCGATGAACTCAACGATCACGACGGATATCGCCTGTTTTGACCGCTAACCAGCCGAATTGCCGTGAACAGGCTGTCGCTCTAATTAACGTCACAATATTCGTTATCGAGAACGGGGCGCGGAGAACGCGCGAAGCGTTCGAATCCGCGATTATTGTCCGGGTTTAATCGGCGTCCATTAGTTTCATAGACGTGACGCACGAGTTAGCCGCGGGCCAAGGGTGCGAGGGGTGGCCGCGAATACGCTCGTCAACGTAATCATTCAATCTGTTAATTATCTACTTCGGATCCGGTAAACTCTTCCGAGTGCCTCGGCGCGTCGCGTCGTGCCGGCTTCTCTGCCGGCTTAACGCGATGAATCGTGATTTAATCGAGCCTACGTCAATGACTGTCCCGAGGCTGATCCTGGCCGATACCTGCGAATTAATAATATCGTCCGGGACGGCTCGGACGCATTATGCACGCCGTGCAAATGCCACGCGTGCACCGCGGGGAGAACACGACGCGACGTGGCTGTATGGCAGGCTGACAACGAGCTTCCTCCGGTCCGCGTTGTCTGCCGGACCATGGGTTTTCATGTTTAGATTAGGAGGCTGCCAGATGCACATCGGCTAATTGTAGACACACCAGACAGCCTGTGATCGTCGGCGTTCTCAGCACCGGTGCTGCCCCCGACAACCGTTGAATCTCGTCGAACGTCCGGAATCCGTCACGTCGGAGACTTAACTTCGTGCAATTACTGTTATTCGGGGCTAATGCGATCGTTAGCGACGTTGATTAAAGGTTTCCACCGGCCAATTACGTCTGGGAATTTGCGGATTATCTAAGTCTCGGACGTGGACGGCCACTTAAACGGAAATGAGAGATTCATTCGAAGCGGACCGACAAGATTGTCACCGGAAAAAAGATCCCAAACGATGGCAACTCGCGAAATTATGTCGAATGCGTTCCAAAGTCATTTACGATGATATTTTAGAATTATCGGAGCAATTATTTGTCGATTCTCAGGCGTTTCTACCTTTGTGGTTACTCGTCGATATAGTTCTTTTGGCGATATCGGGTTCTTCGGCTATGATTACAGATACGTTATTGCAATATACTTTGTCTGGTCACATTTCAGGAAGTCAGTATTTTATATTTCCAGTAAGAATGCACGACTAAGTGCGTCATTTTTATCATTTTCATTCATACATGTTGTTTTCGAAACGTATTTGTTGCTTGATGGAAAACATATTAATTGCGCACGAAGGAAACCATTAAATATTTACATAAAAGTCCGCGATCTAATTATTACTTTGTATAGTATTATTTCATATAGTTGGGTAGATATCCCAATTTCCGCGCCCCCAGATTAAAAACGTATAAGAAAAGAAAAGTTTCATACATGAGTTGACACCTCTCCCCGAATCTAACATGTCGATAAGTAAACATAATAAAAAAAATAGAACCAACAATTTATATATAACACTTTCCTCTTTCTATAGGAAAGTTGAGGCAGGCAAAATAATTGAGACATCTACTATACATAAGTGTTCGAATAGATCTATTAACGAGCCTTTTAACAAAAAATATCATCACTTCGTTCCTCGACTTGGAGTTGAAGAATCCGACGGATTGCGATCGGCTAACTGAACGAACCGATTTCGGATATTAATGGAAGAAAACACAATGGCTCGCGCAAGCGTAACGAATTACTATTTTGATGGGAACGCGAGCACGATGTATAGAACGACAATCAAAGCTGTCCCTGCAATCAAAGAAGACAAGATTGAAGGGACGCGGAGCGGATCAAGAGGAGCGTGTAGTAGAGCCCGCGGTTTAACACATACGAACTTATCAGCTGCGAGCAGGTGCTACTGCGGTGTAACATTAATGAGATGCATTCTATCTGTTCTATTGCGTGCGCCGCACCAATGCATCTCGGCAATCGTTCATCTCTCTATCTGGCCAGTCTGGGGCCGTTACGTCTCGCTTTACCTAGGTAGTCCTGTCGCTTTTGTGTGTCCATTGATGCGCCGATTGACCCGCCTTTTAATTACGAAGCTTATCAACCGGTCAATAATGGAATGAAATCCATTAGCGTATTGCAACTACGGCCTCGCTTCGTGCCGCAAATTCAGAACGCTTGGAAATTCAGAATCAGAGAAACCGGCCGCGTTAAAGATCCCTAACTTTCGGGAGGGGGGTTACCCGCTAATTAGGAGTCATGCTGTTTGCTGATCGTGACCAGTCATCGCTCGATAAATGCATAATCGATTGTGAATTTCGCTGCATGCGTTGAATGGAAATGGACGATGCTGCGATAGCACTTGGGAAATATATGGGTCATTTGAACATTATATTACTGTTTATTCAAGTACTTTTTATTATTTATTACCAGACTGTGGATTTGTATGCAAATTAAAAATTGTCTGTACCAATTGGAAGAAATGGAAACGAAATAACGAGTTTTTTTTTCTTATAAATGCAGAAAACCTGCAGTTTATTTGTTGTATAGGTCCATATAGTCCCGCGAGTAATATTCACGGATGTACTATGTACGACTTTAACTGAACACAATATTCAGCGAAGGTGTCGAAAGGTAGTGTTGCGACGGCAACACCGAAGAGCGAACGTGCCTAGCCATAAGCGATAGATCAACAATAGAAAAAAGCGTCTGGACGACTCCGAACGACGAAAGGAATTTACGACCACCGCACTTCAACCCAACGAACGGACAACGTTGCACAGGCAACCATTCATAAATTATACCGTTGACGAACGAAGACGATACAAACCAGAATTTTCGAACAGTTTCCCACACCTCGTTCCAATTCCTTCAGACACACCCACCTCCAATCAAAAACGCTTCTTTTCCTCCACCAAAACCTACCCTCCACCAATCAACAGAAAACCGAGGTGACAACAGATAGAACACGACGAGGCAAAAACAGAACTAAACGAAATCGCGTAAGACGAACGTCTAGAAATCGCGTAAGACGAACATCTAGAAATCGCGCAGAATATTACAGAACGTTATCGAACTTACACAGAATGCAACGAAATCGCATAGAACGCATACAAATCGCTAACACCATAATTTTACAGTGTTATATCAATAAAGTGTAAATAGAAGCAAGCAAGCGTCTTCATCACTTAAAGATTGTATCAGCACATCGCGATACAGGTAGCACAAAGGAAGTGAAGCAGTAGATTCAAATAAATAAGTATATTTAAAAACTGTGGCAAATAAGATACTAACCCCTTAACCTACAACTACGGGCGTAGCCCATAGCGACGATCGGACCAAAAGTGAATATTACGGGCATAGCCCGTAGTACGATGATCAAGCCAAATATAAATATTAGCGGCGGCGCTCTTTTAAAATTATAAATATTTGTGGAATATTTGATATGTAATTACAACCTGATGCAATAATTGTAGTAGATGCAAGTACTACAAAAATTTATTTATACAAAAATCAGTAATACAAAATTAATAATCTGCAATGGTGTGATACAATTTGTAACAGCGTATTACACAAGTCGTGCGAATGGCTCGAAGACTACGCAAGCTTGTTTACGTTTTCGGCCCAAATTCTCGAACGTAAATTGTAGGTTAACGGGCTAATAAGATTCTAACGACGAATGACGGGGTTCTGGTGCAGACTTCGTCGGTCCACTGAAACGTGAAGGTGAAAAACCGCTCCACCGCTTACTACAGTAGTGAGACCCTGGACCCACCAATCAGAAGCAAACAACAATGATACCCGATTCGGTGCGACCATATAAGCGTCGCTACACTTATTACATATAAAAGTATGTATTAAATATAATTAGCATCTACCTACTACACTATTCAATTAAAAAAGCTTCCGCTTTTACATTTCAAAACTGAAGGTACCTAAATCAAGCACGAAGTTTCGAGATCAATTACAATCTATAAATATCAAAAGAATCATTCCTCAGAATTAACAACAATTTCGAGAAGATCGGTTTTTAAATTTTAAGACTGTATATATTACTATACTACAGATGTAAGAAGTAGAAACGGTCAGTTATGGCCAGACACGTCAACCCAGTGATAGTTTACGTGTCTTATGAACGATTGAAAAAAAATTTGTCATGTCAGGATGAAAATCAGTATCGAACAATTGAAGTTTAGAAAAATTTTAATATTACTCTATAGTAGACGTAAAAGTAATGTTGAATGGCATGGACTATTGACAGGATTAATTGGATCCAACACAAAACAGTAGAAATAAAGAATTCAAGGATACCATTGCGCTATCTTCCACTTAACTAAATCATTAAGCGAAAAAATCTATTCGATTTTCGTTTCTATACAGCAAATTTTGTTTGATTTTTCACCGCAGTCTAATTATAAGCTATGCTAACTTCACCCCGCAATGAAGTTGCGAACAAGTAAAACCACCGATCGATTAAATTCGTGACCGGACAGTGTGACAACTCCGAGCGATTGCATGCATCATGCTGTCGAAGTGCTTGCGCGGATAAATCGTCGTTTAAGTCGAGATTCGGCCCGAGCAATCAGCGACGTCCGAATCGTCCCCTGACGGTTCGCAGCGCCGAGGAGCTGTCTGGCGCGTGTCATTACAGGTGTCGTCACGGTAATGCGGCGCGACGTCGACGCACCGTCCGTTGCGTCGCGCGACGTCGTGAATTCGTCAGAAGTTTCACGGTCCGCGAGCACAGTAAATGTTAATCGAGGCTTCGCCGCCGGTAGTCTATAGCCGGCTCACGGCCACACGCCGGTTCGTCCCAGCGGGTCGTTTCGTTTCGCCGGAAGTTGGTGCCTCCGACGTGGTCATTTTCGTCGTGGCCAGGCCCGGCCACCGGCGTAATGGATCCGGAAAGGCAAACTCACAAACGACAGGAGTAAAGTTGTCCCCTCGGTGAATCCCGACGGACCGGTTCGCCAATAAATTCGAAACGCTGATATTAGATCCGTTATGCGTCCCGCGGACGTGAGTTAGCACGCACGGATTTCTGGGAACTCCGAATTTAATCGTCTGATGGATAGAAACTTTACACTCAGACAGTTTGCCCAGGAGATTCCCGATGGCTCTGCCGCAGTCCACGGCTATCGATATGTTATAGTTACAGTTTAAACACAGAAAGTAATAGTTATGAGGATTCCATGATTGCGGTGAGTTACCGGTAACGTCGAACGCTCTTGGGACCGTTTTGAGCGGTTACGTAGGTATGCAGCCGCTCGAATATCAATTCCTGGAGTCTGTGTACTCAATCGGGTAATTTTCAATTAGTTTCAGCCGATGATTTTCAATTGATTTCACTGATATTTGGGCAGCGTTAAATACGTATTTACGACGTACTCAAAATGTTCGAGCGCCAAGAAATGTTCTTTCTTCTTTTAATTTGTTTATTTAAAGTTGTGCTTATCTGCTTAATAGCAAGTAGCGACCACTTGTGGGATTACAGTTGGATTCTTTAAGTTATTATATAATTATGCTAAACAATTTGGTTTGATACTTGGTCATTTTAACTGTATGTTAAACAGTAATCCTTTTATAAAGTTTTAAAGTTTAAAGTTATTTTTTAAAGTTAATTATGCCCGAGAATAAACCAAAGGCACAGTAATTATTCATCCCGCTGTAACCGACTCCGCTACTCTATTTTTTATTCAATTCCTCAGCAGTTTGTCTTACTCTCTTATAACTCTCGCTCAAAATCTATGTTTTTGTAAACAACTTAAGTGACTCGTTGTAGTCCATGCAAATATAATTTGTACAAAACATTTTTTGATCGAATGAACAAGTTATTTCAGTATGTAATACAGAATTACGTTTCGATCGTATTCGCCTGCAATCGTTCCGACTCATCTTCCGATCATTTTCTCAAGAACGCAGCAAGAACGTAGTTCGTCAACTTCGAAAAGACCCGCTGTATCTCGCCGTAATAAAAGTAGTTTAAACAAATTGTCGAAGGACGTGTTGTCCGGCGTTATTTCGTTTTCCTCAAACATCTCGAAATTTTTCATGTCCATTTAAACTTGTCTGCGTTCCAGAGGACGAACGTGCCGGGAACACCGGTAGTAGACTCTCTCATTCCTCCTAGGACGTGTACGAAATACTTGAATCGTTTTAATCAAATGCCTGAAATGCCGTATAGAAAACGTATTACACATGTAACAACTGTGCTACATCGCATTCGAGACAAACGCGAGTAACCGGGTCACAGAAATACAATATTTGCGACCAAAAATCAAAAACGGTAGATACATTCAGGATACTTTCAAGTTAATCGTAGAACGTAACGCAACAAATTTTTGTTCTACAGAGGAAAATCGCAGTGTACAGAATTTTATAACGGAACCCTCGTTTCGTAGCAATGTGTTCAAGCACAACTGATACAACACTTATCAGTTAAATAACAACAATATCACTTTAACGAATTGTATATCCATTAACAGCGTGCCTCAGCTTTCTCTACAAGTAAAAATATGAAATAAATGTTGTATGAACATAGGATATGAAATGTTCTATTACAAAGTTATAATAAAAATACAAAAAGATAATTTTATTTTGATGACGACTTGAAAATGATTTCACTGCATTTTGAAGTTAAATTAAACATTTTAAAAGGCGTGCTTCACAGTGCTTAGACAAGTTTTAATCCCAGAATCATCAGTTGATTGAAAACGATTGTAAAATATAATTACGTACTGAAACAGATATTCGATTTCCATTTATTAAAGTTGGTCATCAGGTTGCACTTTCAAGGGTTGTGGTTGCTTTAGCAGATAAAAGAGAAAGAGAAAAGGGAACGCGAAGACTATTCGAACAAGTTTTCGGTTATGGCGACCGTTCGGTGCTGCCGATGATCGCCGTTAAATCCTAGGAATACGTGAATGGTTGTTACATCAGTGCAAACGTGCGTTCACGCGTCGACGAACACGGGGGCTGGATTTTCCTTGGCAGCATTAACAGAAACACGTGGTGCACATGCAGCTGATCTTCGGGGCACGAGAATCTATGCTAATTTCATAGCGTTTCGCGGATGGTAACCTAGAGGGTTATTGGCTCGTTATTGGCCCATCCTCGTTGCTATCGGTTATACGACTCGATTGTAACGGTGCTCTCGTGATATTGGATTTCGAATTGCGATCCGGATGCGTAGACGTTCCAAGTGCATATGCATATCCCCGCGCATTGTAATCAACGCGCCGAACAATTCGATCTGCGTATACAAAGTACATCAGCTCTTCCCGTTATTCTCGTGGATTATTGTTAGCTGCCCTGTTATCTGCATAATGGAGGATAGATTTGTAAGTTTTCGGGTGCGTGACTTTCCTCGCGGTTACCCCGATCGCGTCACTTTTGTCACGTTAACACTTAGCCAATCGAATGGGGAGATCACCTCAGTTTAAATAAAATCGCTTGATTGCCGAATCAGGAAATCTTCTGCATTTATCTCAGTAACACGAGGCCCCCGTCTCGCTGTCTCCTTTTTCTTCCTTCATTATTGATTTTTATACTAATTCACATTATAATTTCGTAATTTTTTAAAGATTTACAAGAGGTATGAATGTTAAAGAAATAATTATATAAGAAATAAAATACCTTAATTCTATAAAACTGAAAATTTTGGCGCGGTCGTAAAGTGTTAACAAGCGTTTTCGAATTGATAGCGTTGTTTTATGCATAATATCGTAGAAATTTTTATGATTAAATTATTTTGTTTATTTATATAATTAACCACGGGTATAAACCACTTGGTACGTAACATAGTTTTAAATTCTTAGGTGATATAATTTTTAATGTCTAGCTCGTGCTTATCATTAGGACTAAAGAAATCAATGCGGTTAAAATATTTATTTGCATTTATAAAAATCCTATTCGGGCTGCTGAATTAACCGAATAAAGCTCTATACCGTTCCTCTTGTGAAGGAGGACGACTTCTTAGAGATATATAGGGTACATTTAAACGAAACTTAGTTAATATATCTTGAGTCTACATTGTCGAACTTTAAATTGTACGATGGAAACAGGCAGTGCATATTGAGAGAGAATATATTACGGATCGATTTACTAATTTTCTCTTTAGAAAGTCCAAAGGAAAGTTCGGACTTATAATTCAGTCCGATAGAAGAAGATTCGAGAATTGAGATTCTGATCCTGTTATTCTGTCGATTACGCCGAGAGAACGGGGACAAAAGTTTTGCTAAATTAGTTTGAAATGCGCATGGAAGTTACAAAAACTGAATAATTTCTATTATCCTTCATCAGTTATAAGTGAAAGTTTTGAACTTATATCCATACAATTTGAAGACATTGCACCGTTGTAATTCAGTAGTGTGAACGAAGCATTAACGCGGCAATGCAGAGGAAACCTATGACGGTGGTAACGCTTTGATTTTAGAACACGGTTGCACCTAAATTATTGTATTTACAACGACAATTATTGTACGAAACTCTTAGCTACTTATTTGAGATTATTCAGTTACAGTGGTTTTGTTGTGCATTGAGGAATATCCAAGTTATTAATAAAATATTGGAAGCGGGAAAATGTTACAACCGATCGAGGGAGACTATGTTACATTCTACCACAAAACTCATGTTCTAATTAGATTTATTATTCTTCTTATTATTGCTATTATTATGACTGTAGCAACACTCGATGATAAATTAAGACGTAATTTCACGATTGTCACATTTTATGCATTTATGAACAGATGAAACACAGGGCAATCAGAATAGAAGGAGATTTTGAGGATACTGTTATTTTATTTTCATCCTTGCCTTAACAGAAGAAATATATTTTTATTCGACTTCTGTTTACTGCTATCGGGGTATACAATTTTTACTTCGCGTAAAGATCCGCTGTTTACTTATAACATTTTGGAGCATTTTCCCGTTGCATTGTGGCAACGTAGCAAGAAATGAAACATTGCGAAGAAACGATAAAAGGATCGAGAAGCTGTAAAATCACAGTTTGTTACAATTTTTCGGACCACTTGAAACAGTATGCTCGCGTCCGAATTGGAATAAATTTTCTATGCAGCTCGATTTTAAATGTGTTACGAGTCTCAGTGGGTGACGATGATATGGAAAACTGGGAGGTGGGCCATCGTGAATGTAAACGGGCGTCTGAAGAAGCGTCCGAAACGGCGCGGCTGTCGATAGCGCGAATTCAAATTCCCTTCAGGAGCCGGCGTGTGCGTCAAAATTCGGAGATCGTACCCGATGTATGGTTCAATAGGAGTCTCCCTGAATTCTGGCGAGATACTGCGTCGCCCGCCTTTCAAATATCGCCGAGAGACGTTTTCTGCGCCGTCACGTATATCCCGCAGTATGCTCCGGATAACACGAAGTGCGCTCGCGAGCGCTAGCACACGACGGCCACCCGTAGAAAATATATTGCACGTTTCCCACTTAAAAAGCAAATTCGATATTCCGGCCGGCTCGATCCAGGAATATCAATAACTGGCGCCGTCGAGCACGATTTTCTTAAAATTGTGACGTGCGCGGCTACTTCTCCAGCGAGTCTTCGTTTCATTACAGAAATTCTGTAGAGACGTCAAAAGTGATCGCGATGAAACGTCGACGAGATTCAACTTCGAACTCCGCTCAAACTCGGGAAAAAGATCGCGTTTCGTTCAGTTACCGAGACGGCTTTATCACGACATAAATCGGACAAGGGAATTAGGTATGACTAGACTGCGGGTGTTCATGCGCCACGCATGTGCAAAATGCATGTGAAATATAGTGGGGAGCAAAATTGAGTCAACGCTTTTTTACATGGTATAACTTTTTTAAAATTGGTCTAAATGTAGACCAGTATAATGTCTGAAATACGTTTTTTCTTAAATTCTACTATTATTTGGATTAAGAAAAATGTAATGAACTGTTACTTTTTCACTTTTTCATCTGGGCCTATAATGAAAATTTAAAAAATGCATTTGGTACTTCTTGGTAACTTATACCATCGCAACTTTCACGAATTTCAACCAAAAACAGGTCATTTTTACACGTTTCAGTGGCTGTAACTTCACTATGCCTCAACCGACTTCAATGGAATTTTAATAAATGCATTTTTTAAATTTTAATTATAGGCTCAGATAAAAAAGTGAGAAAACGACGGTTTTAGTAAGTTTTATTGAATGCTTCTTCTACGGAAGAATAGTAACACGCCAAATTCGATCGATTCCGGACCCATTTACGCTTTCTAACCGACGCTGCGCGGGCAACGAGCCTCTGTCGTACAAGTCGGAAGAATTGTTTCCGAAGGTGTAACGATCCTCGAAGAGTAATTGCCGAGTTGTTCTAGTCGATTCAGCAGATACGACAGGCAGGAAGAAAAAAGAAGTGCTCGCCGGAAGAGGGAAAGAAGGCAGAGGTGGGACGCGGAGGATTTTGCGCGGCCATCTGCGCAGTGACGGTGGGTCCGTGATCGTAAATTTTCAAATATTTTCCCAGGGCCAAAGTAAATCAAGAGCTCGCGGAGTGCGGCGTATGCAGAAACCAGGCTTTCAATTTCCCTCGGCAACGCTCCCCATCCCGTCCCGTTATTTTTGTTAGCCCGTTTCCCAAGGCGTTCCAGCCTGGAATCGATAGTTTGCATTTACTAATTCCATCTTCCAGTCAGACCCGAGAAACCTTTCATTATTAAACGCCCAAATGGAAGAGCAACAGCCCAGGCAAAACTTCTTGACTCGATTCTCACTGACAACTCGGCTGCTGCGGTCCGGGGATAGCCGATCGCTTAACCCTTACAGGACCATAAGGTTGCTAAGAGTAAATATTAGTACGTAACTGTTCATTTTAGTTCGTTTAGACGTAAAATAAATAAAAATCATAAGAAATATATAATATTATAGGAAATATTTTTCTCAATGAATTATAAGGCTAACACAAGTTATAGTTAAGCTTATTATGCAATGTCTTTTATTTATTGGTTTATTATAACATGATTTTAACGAAAATAATACAAAATTATGAAACAAAATTATTATACAAAATGATATGCTAATTATGATATTATGCGAAGCAATTTCTTTCGGTTAAGCAAAGATGGACATTGCACATAGTACATATATTATGCGCCCTATTTTCTATGCGGCGTTTAGCACAGTTTGCACATCTTTGCATTTTTTCCACTTTTTGCATGTTGTGTGCTATTATAGTATACGTTCTATTTTGATATTCTGTATACAAAATGCAGATAAGGTTATAATTAAATACGACAATCACCAATTTTGAAATGAGGAAAAATATTTCTCTTAGTCGTGAAAGGATTAAATTTTGAATTTCATCAAGAAAAATCGTTTTATATCGTGTTCTACCACGTGTCTACATCCTGCATTGGGGACGGTATTCGTGGGAATTTGTATTCGAAGAACATTAACGCTTATGCTAACCACTTTAACACTTAATGGATGGGCTACGTAAAGGGCCTTATCCATTTATATAGTAAATTCAATAAATAAATAAACATGAAAGAGAAAACGAAGTACATGAGAAAAATACAACATTAATTTGGAGAATCAGAAAGCGTTATATTCATGCGATTACCAAACTGAGGATCTTCATGCATTTATAGTGTATATACAGTGTTTAAATACGAGGAAAATTGTATTATTTAAGAAATGTTAATGAAATGTGTATTCTATCATTATCTTAGTTTTCTTGAAATGATCCATGAAAATTGAAAATTTCTATGAAAATCCACAGGTGATTACAAAGTTTCGGGCTTTTCAGATCGCAAACTTTTTCGAATCCGACCCGATTTCAGCACACGAATTGGTAGAAATTCGAATATTAAGTGCTCCCAGGTTCCCGATCCGAGACTAGGCAGCCTGAGCGCCCCCCAGTTTCCTCGACCGCCGGTGAAATTGACGGCGCGTGTCTGCGACAGAACATTCAGTATGTAGTAAAGGTCGTTTACAGTCTGGATCTCGTTACCCTCGGTAATCTCGTTCGCCGTCGCACGAAGCTACAGGTATACACGTCGTCATGTAAGAATCCTCTAGGATTTTATTCGCCCAATCGATCGGCTGTTCCATGTCCGTGCGCCGGTTCCGTCCCATGCTGTTTCCGAGCTCTCGTCGGCGGACCAAGGAAACCGAATTCTCGGCCACGACAGCGTTGCGCCGCCCAATTGACCAGTCGTAATTGGCGGCACGTGAATTATTCATAATGCGGGCGGACATAATAAAATAATATTGAATTCTATCGGACGGCGACCGCGACATGGTACCAGGATCAATCGGACCGTTTCGCGTATTTTCTATGCCCAACGAGCAATCACGGTTCGCCAGAGCCGACCGAGGCATTACGGGCCGCAAAACGCGGGGGGCGGTGGGGGGCTGAGGCACGGCCGACCGCACACGCCGCGCCGCGCCATTGTTCCGCGCATTATACCATCCGCGTGGGAGCCGCTGCACGATTACTCGCGCGACGCGTCCTCTCGGCGCGTTTCCGTGTCAACAAAATCATAAATAACGTCCCGGTCGTCCCGTTTTTCAGAGGCTTCGGCGTGCCGAAGCTTCGAACCTGGCCGTTGTCAAGGTACCTTTGTCTCCGAGCTGCGATGAAAGCTAGAGATCGAATTGGTATCGTGTACCACAGAGAAAATACCTGCATTTTTAGCTATTTGTTCCGTTATAGAGTGGACGATATTTGTATAGGGACACTAATATTCTTTACTAAAAAATGCTAAATATTCCGATAATAAAATTAAAAGTCGGTTGAATACATAAGGGAATAACAAAAAATAAAAGAACAATTTATCAAACAAAAAATCCCTTTATTCTTTTTGTAAACGGTATCAGATAATACAATGCATAACTATACAGCAAAATTTGCATAGAGACAGTCAACTAAAATGTTATAAAAAACAAAAATATTGTAATATTAATATTTAATATTTCCACCTTTATGGCTAATTACTCCAAATATTTTATTCAAATTTCATGTATTACGAATTTCGGCCCACCCTGTATAAAGAAGTCATTCAACCATAATTTAAACTCGTCTTAGCATGCTTTTGCCAAAGGAAACGTTTTATATTCTTCTCCGAATCTTCCTGGGTTAATTTTACTCCGGCCTCCCTATAACTAGAACATCTCAAATAACTTTTATATTATGCATCTAATTAAAAATTGTTAAATACAAATGTTGTAGAGTTTTAAGTTTTAAATTATTTGTATTGGTCGTCCGAATCAAGAACAGCAATTTCAATTAGGAAACAACTAGGTCACTTCTCGTAGTTCCGACGCAAACGCAGCGTGACGCAACACAGTTGATTTGCGTTATAAAACTACGGCAGGAAAAGGATCGAGAAACAAAATGTCGTATTCGGGCACAAGAGACAATGTCACCGCGGCCTCCTCGATATTCCGTTTGCGTACATGCTACGGAATTCGCGTTCGTTTCCGTATCCTGCCACAGCTGGATAGAATACAGGGACGTCGTCCTTGATACGATTTTCAATTTAAATAGTATGCCCCCACCCACATTCAAGAATGCGACGGTATTTATCAGTCTTAGAATACGAGACGAGGTTAATTATGGTTGGGTCACCACTTTCAAGAGCTTGCAATATTTTTGGGACACCCTGTAGATAATGATTAAATCTACGAAGTATTGCTGTTCTTAAACAGAGAGCGAGAGAGAGAGAGAGAGAGAGAGAGAGAGAGAGAGAGAGAGAGAAAGAGAGAGGGAGCCATCACTTCTTGGCTTACCTAGTCGAAGAAGTTGTGTCTCTCGAAGGTAGAAGTATAACCGCGGATACGGCAGCAGTGCGGGAACTGCTCAGTTCTGAACTTGGCTATGCGGAATGCAGAACTGATAAATCGTATTGGTATCTCTATTCTTATCTTCCTGACCAATTCTTCAGCTGTCTAGATCGCAACGTCGCAGAACTACAAATAACGTATTCCTGCCAGGTATCTGGGTATATCCCCATCGCTTTAGCTATTGTTCGTAGTGGTATAGACAACAGTTCGTGACAAGGTCGGCAATCCCAAATAACTCGTACGGTTTCCTAGGTATGCCTACGACGTGTTTCAATCAGGCTTAGTTAGCAACTAGTCTCACAAAGGACGTCATTCAAGTGTAGCTCGTCCATTTTTATAAAATTTATTTATTTGTTCGAAAATGTTTTACACATATTCTTTTTTATTTCCAGTTATCTTTATGTGGGTGATATGTAGGTGTGCAACTCTCAAAGGTGAGAATTATTTCGTCTTTTTATGGCGATAACAGCAATTTTTATTATTCGACTTTAACGATAAGTAGTTATTTTCTATAAATTATTATTATAGTTCTACTCCATCAATTTTCTATCAATTAAAACTCGTGCTTAAACGGTTAATTACTGTATACGCTACCCTACGTCTTCAGGGAATTGTTGTTTCGCGAAGTAACCAAAAATTCCATTGTTCCATTGTTTTAAATAACATTAGGACGGCTCTAAAGTAGAATATGAAAAATTCGAAATGTAAATGTAGCTTAGTTTCGTAGTTACACCGCCGTGCGTAAGCTCACATAGGTACTTAGGTACTGAGAGGCTTAACCTTTCGCATACGAAGTGGAGTCACTCAGAGGCCCCAATACATATAGTCGAGGACAAGATTAAGCAGACAGCCAGCGGGAATAGTCATCAATAAGTTTTACCACATTTTCGTTGCTGTTGTATACTTAATGTTTTATTTATTATACATTTTGGATGGCTAGGCACCGAGGCTAGGCACCGAGGCCTAACTTGAATCCCACAGAGAATCGGAGTTAGACTAGTAAAGTTGAGATAACAAAGGTTACAACTAGACGTACAGTATTCCAGAATGTTGGGAAACAGTAGTTCAAGCAACGTGCGGCGTTACCGAGTGTTCATTTCAAAATGTATTTAATTCACTAGACGATCTTCTAAACCTTGTTTTCAAACTTTGGTAAAGGTTTCTAATTTTTCACCGTTTCCTGCTTTCCAAATCTGTTAACGGAGTTGATACTGAATGAAATCTAGAAAAATACCAAGCGATGCAAGATCAACAATTACAGAACAGTGTAAAACCACATACATTGTGGTCTCTGCGACCCAGATTCCTACGGTAATGAGTTTCAGGACGTGCGAAAGAATCTCGGCAATGTCACGGGATTCATGGGGTGAGAGAAGGCTCACACTCGATACGATATCGATGGCGTGGCTTAACCAATCACGACCGGCGTAACTTTGCCGCTGGAAACTTTAACCCGCCGCGACAGACACTTAGTTTGGCTTTAACTGCTAATTGATCAGAAAATCCAATTGCTGATCCTGATACATTATATTCTGCTCTCGTCGCGTAGATCAAAGCATTCGGCGCCACGTTCCGACCCGAAGTTTCTCTATTAAGCTACCCAACGCGTTCAACTTGCTAGACTCCAGGAAATTTGTCCACGTCCGCCACCGGTGGCTAGCTCTAGCGCGCCCCAAAAACTTTTCGATGTGTCCCGCTCGCGCGACACTCGTGTCCCGGACCGAGCGAGGCTACGACGCTAATTTGATATTCATTAGGCGAGTAGATCGCCGTGAAGATCGTGTTAGCTTATTGAATCATCGGATTCGTCGATAATTCGCCGGTGGTAGGGGAAAAAGTACTCGTCGGCTTCGAGAGCCTGGTAAAGAGTGGCTATTAAGCAGTCGAACTTGCCTTCCAATCGATGCTCCATCGCCTGTGAAACATCCTAATTTCGTACTCTAGGAGAGTGTCAGGGGGGACTGTGGTGAATACTCGGTTCGAATGTAATTAGATTCTAGTTTGTGAGACTGTTGGCGGATATAATGATTGGTAGTGGTCGACGGAAAACTTTTAAGACAATATATAATATTAAAATTATAAAAATATAACAAGAATTTAATAATACTGTCACATTATTTTCAACTTATCAATATTATTAAAGGAAATAATTCGGGTTAATTTCATTTCCATCTTGGAAAATTTGTATTTCGTATAAAGGTCAGCAGTCCAATTACGACCGATAAGAAGCCGGTGTCAAATATATGAAATAAACTCGTGAAATTTACGCGAATATCCGTTTCGCGTGGATTTGATTTGCACGAATAAAAGTCGTGTAAATTGAATCTATTAGTATAAAAGGAAAAATATTGAAAATAAAAGCAAGTACAAGGTTTAGAAATACATGTCTACAGATTTATTTCGCATAACTTAACAAAAAGATAAGGAAGACATTTCAGAATGTAAGTTTTATTCGATGCCATTATCGCTACTGTAATTCAAAACAATAAGTCTTCTTTTTAATTGGCGTAAACTGATCATCTTCATCGCATGAAATATTTGGAATTTCGTCTTCATTTTCATTGTAAATGTAAATTTTTTCGAATGAATTTTTCTCAATATTTTCTATTATTAAGTTTTCATAAATTTGGTGGCAAAAAGATTATTTTCACATTTGAATGCTCTAGGTTGCTCTAATATTAGCAGTAACTTAAAAGGAAGACTTTATCCTTCGCGTAATTTTCTGCTTCTACAACAAAACAGTTGCAAAATCAATTACGAAACATCGCATAAATGATGATAAATATGGTGATAAATAAATGGTGACCGCATAAATGGTGATAAATTTGCCGCGTAAAACAAATACTCGCGTAAGAAAGTACCCTGTAAATTGAGGGACGGGTGTATTAGAAAACAGTATTTTTCGACGAGAGCAAGTCTCACGTTTAAATGAGACATCGCCGGTCCTCGAGGGGCAGGCACGCTCTTCATTCCGTCCCTTATTGTCACCGTCTTGTTTTCCGGGGGACACTTTTTGACAGCGGCACGCGTCAGCTGCGTCGTATAATTCTGTATTCATAACGCCATCTCCGTCCAATTTTCCAAGGATACCGCTTACTTTTCGCCTCCGTTCCGGCTCGGGTCTCTTCACCGCTACCGCCTTCGGAAGAATCGGGTAGGCAGATGAAACACGTCTGCAGTGAAACCTATCCCCTCCCACGACTTCCGCTTCCGCCGGTTCCCCGGCGACAATTTTCAAGATATTCCTAGGGTCGGTAGAATTAATGTGATAGACGGAGCCACGCCACGGGCGGCCGCCGGTAACAATTCATTATGATCCCTAACGAAACTATTCACTTGGCGCAGCCGACACCGAGCCTCGGCCCGCTACCCCGCCGCCTAGACACCGTTCGCAATTATTCATAATTTATACTCCGGCGCATTACGCACGCGATATTCTGGGGGCCACCGTGTATCTTTCTTACGGCTGATATTCCAAGGCGTCGTCGAGTCATCGGCGAAAGTAGGATAAATTGTTGATAAATTGCCGACAGAAGTAGCCGGCCAGAGCCCGGAGTGCCACGTCGACGCTTATCGACGCCCGAACCGACTAATTACCAGCAATTAATCATGGCCGGCTGCCCACTGATGACCGAGAAATACGCAGGCCTGGCTCGGCTGCTCCTCTTTTCGGAAATTCTCTCCCTCCGCCGCACAGTGGCCCGGTTCGAAGAATTCAGCGACGTTTAACGAAAAAGTCAACTTTTCCAAATTCATAATTATTCAATTTGCATCGCTTTACAAAGGCCTATGGAGCTCAGAAATGAGGAAATCAATGAAGTTGAATAACTACTTTAGTTACTATGAACAATTAAAGTTGAGCGTTTTGAGAGTAGAATATTTCGCCTGACGGAACCCTTCGCCTTCTTCGAGCTGTTCTGCTTGTTGCGTTCCATATTTTCGCTCAGTCTTTTTATATTGTAAAGATCATACCTTTCTAATAAGAAATCGTATATTTTTTAGTCATTGCTGACAGTAATGTATAAAAAAGGTAACGTTGATTGATACGTGGAAAATAAAAAAAATTCCCTATATCGACATAGGATAACTTTTGAACTGCAATAGTCTCCTTATTCTGTACAGCTTAATTTAAATAACTGTGGTAAGATCGTGTCCCTATAGAAACCAATTTTGGTATTCCATAACATGTGTTCCATAAAACGTTACACGTATGAAATATAAATATGAAATACATAGCTAAAAGTAAAACATAGTTTGTACAATTAAATTTAAAGAATTTGTTGTTAAATCGAAAGTAGCAATGAAAATGTATTGAAATTTATTGTTTAATAAATGTAAAAAATATTTAACTATACTACTAAAGATATTTTTAGTAGCTAAAAATTACTATTTTGTAATTATTTCTAGGGAAAATTTCATTGCAATGGTTCAAAAGTTATAACAACCTGTCAATGAATTCTCTAAACCGGACTACCGTGCGCCGCGTTCCATCAGCGATGAATTTTTAGTACAGCCGGTTATTATACCATCTGTGATTATACATGGACTGTAGATCGTTCTACATCACCATCATGCCTAAAATTCATTGCATTTTTCCTCATTCGCAAACGCATCTTTCTCTATGTACTTGTTTAACTCTTATAGTTACGATACATTGTTGTTAGCTACATTCCAGAAAACTTTATTTTCTTTATATCTTCAGAAATAAAACTTTTATTTCCTACCGTGCTTCTCTATGAAGTTCGTAAATTACTTTCCGCAATATTTTCGTATCCTTTTTCCCAAACCTTACCGAATTATATGAATTTGGCTCAGTTGTTTTCCCTTAGTTACCTGTAACAGTCCCGACCGGCACTGTACCTTTTATAAGAAACGCTTCAGTACATTGTTTTATACAAGCTTATATTGTAATCAAAATGGTGAAGAGACTAAATAAATTAAATTTTGTCATTGTTATAAAGCAACACACTTTAATTAACCCCTTGTGTTATGATTCCTTTCACAACTACGTTGATTAATACTTTTTCATCTTTAATAGTTTTCGTCGTAGGACGAAACAATTTTTACGCGTCTCAGTTTACTTCTATTTGTAAATTTGGATAACAAAAGAATCAAATTTTGTTCCGATTTAGGAGTTATGTGTGAAATCTTCTTCACGCGTCTGACTAGTTGGTACCGTGCGATTAACATTCGCACTCTTAACATGAATAGGGATACAAATTGTTCCTGAGTTGTTTTTCGTTTGCTCTTGCACAAAATTAAAATACGTCTAGAGGGAAATTAGATATTTATAGCGACCGAAAACATCATTTGAAAAGCACAAAATCTCCTCGATCGGTTCCATAAATACGATTTTCATTTCCCGTGTATTGTTAATGAAATCAATGGCTAAAAAGTTATTCGAAGTGATAATTGCTTTTGGCTCACCACGTACTTGTGTTTACCGAGTTATTTCAATTTTACCATATTTCGTTACGGAAACAAATAAAGGGAACGCGGGTATTAAATGAAAATTAAATTTATCGATAACGTGTATTCGAGTTTTATAAAGTGTTATTCATTCGCATTGACTCTGCATCGAACGTGCCGTCGCGCGTCGGCTTGTATAGAATTCATCGACAATAAATTAATTTTTAATAGCCGCATAAATAAAACTGTATAACAATCAAAGAAGGAATGAATTATATTTTTGTGTGCGTATTTTAAATTTCCTATTGCCATTTTTTTTGCTCTATTGTAATTTAGAGGAGAACAAAGGATTGCTATAAATATTAATGACGAACTTTCGAGGAAAGCGTAAATTTCCAAAACTAAATTATCATAACAGCTTAAATGTTTTCTTTCCGAGCTGAGCCGCTTAGAAAATTAACGCAGCAAACCGAGGGTGCATAAATACATCAGGGAATTGAACTTGGTTGATTACTTCAACGATCACGAATAATTTATGCTGCCCATTACCTTCCAACATCCAAAATT
Source organism: Augochlorella aurata (assembly GCA_028455555.1). Taxonomy (NCBI): domain Eukaryota; kingdom Metazoa; phylum Arthropoda; class Insecta; order Hymenoptera; family Halictidae; genus Augochlorella; species Augochlorella aurata. Next base: position 12,454,082 of record CM052164.1, read on the forward strand.
CGTAGCAGGCTTCTGCCGAAGCAATACCAATTGGAAATCAATCGATGAGCCAAGTATAGACAAAGTTGCAACCGTTTCCAATAAATGGAAACATCTGTACGCGGCCTTCCCTCTACAATGCTGCACACTGCATCACTTTTGCAACAAAATCGTAGAATTTTTTATTGTATCAAACGGTGACACTTTTTTTAAATCATTAAAATGCTTTTCTATACCTGCTCATGGGTAATCTACGTTGCGCGAATCTTTATTATCTTTTAAAGCGGCCTTTGTAGTTATTGCATGTATCAATTATTCTCTTTTAACAGCATCTCGTAATAGGCAAGTCGATATTTTTTAAAGAATGATCGACTTTAATAGATACATATTTCTTTTTTTGTTGCATTTCACAATATTCCAACTTGAGTGTAAAAACCCTTTCGTCATTCTATCTTGATTCTACCGAAAGTTGTTAGATTGTCTCACAGGAATTGTCAAGCGAGTTGTGATGATTTTAAGTTTAGAATGTCAATGAACGAACTCAATCAGAATCTTAAGCTTTATATTATTGCCATAAGCCATTAGTATTTGTAGAAAAACCCCTAACTAGCCTAGCCTATGAAATGAAGCAACCATCGAATATCAAAAGCCGCGATCTCGTCGGCCGGGTTTCCGTCTAGGCGTGGCCGCCTCTCGCCTATGTCGTTTTACATGGTTTCATCATAATGCGGCTGCTATCTCGTCGCTTCTCTCCAAACAGCGATGCCTCTCTAAATTACTTACCGGGTCCCTCCTTCGTCGAGCGTCACGCGACTCTCGTGAAATTGACGACCGCCGAAAGACGGACAACCGTTAGTCAAGATTCGACCGCAGTGTGACTTCATCGAAGACGAGTCAAATTTCAAATTCTTCAAACAAAAGTTATTTACCTCCAAGTAGAAAACTCCGTCTAATTTTACAAAAAATTCAGTTAAACCAGAGTAATCGGATATTCAATTTTTCGAAACTTGTAAATTGAATTTGGAAATGATGTTTTTTAAATTGCTACTTCAACATGGTTGATACTATAAATATAATTTATCTATTTTCAACATAATCGCGTGCTACGATTCAGTGGATTAGAATTATAGTGACGTAAGTCATATTTTTCTAATCGTCAGGCACAAAAAGTGTTATTGTTTATTAACATGCGTATTCTTTACTAACCAAATTTATTGTTGAGATCATTAGTAAATAGAGTTAATGGAGTTACTTTATAATTTATTGTCTTTCGAACATTTTTGCATGCGTTGATACATTTTAATAGATCAGTCAAAATTTTCAAAAATGTGTTTTACGCCACTACGATTCGTACCCACCGAATTATACGCTTGCTCCACTTTGTTGGCAGCTTTTTTATGCCAGTAGCAAGAAGTCCTTTGCCTGCTAGATTGAACCAGTATTGTACATTCTTTCTACCTTCGTCGTTGCTCCGTTATTTGACCCTACTCAATGATTCCATCATAGAGAATTGTTTCCTCTACATATGAAAACAGCCAGCTACATAAAACTATGCATAGAATATATTTCGATACTCTATATACATGCAAAGTTTCGTTACAACTTCGAATTGGATCATATCTTTTAAGTGAACAGTAAAGTGAAGAAAGACTTTTATAATTATCCCAGGAGAAAAGAACGGAATAAAAGTCCGCCCGGTAGGACAACGTTTTCTTAACAGGAAGAGAAAGTAATTTCATGAAGTTCGTTGGCTAAAGCGGTATTATGCAGATCAGAGGAAAGCATTCAAAAATATTTGTATCCGCTAGAAACCTTAACAATAAAGGTAAAGGCTAAATTCAGATGTACAATTAAATAATAGAATAAACTTTATATCTTTATGCGAAATAAAAATTGTTTCTTCTAATTATTCTGTTAACTTGAAGATGGTATAACGATATCATTAAATTCCCCACAATTTCATTTTTACTTACACAATTATTACTCAGTTATTTTTATTTACTCAATTTTGTCACAATTTGTTGATAAAATAATTTGTTTCCTAAACTTTCTTATTACAAAATAGTAAGAATAATATGCAAGAAGAACACAAAAATATAAATTATTTCAAAATTTTTTCAAATATCAAATAATTTCAATGTATTTTACTGTTCACAAATAGTAACTAATTAATGTTGCTATTCGATTTGACAATTAACAATTCATCAGACATACACTAACTGATAGAATTATATTTCATTTAAATGATTCACATTTATTGTCATTCGAAAAATCATCCTCCGGATCTGTTTCAAACTTGCGTTCTCACTGTCGACGACTTCGTTGAGCTTCTCGTGTTACATTATTTGTATTTGAAAATTGATTAGTTAATTAACTTATTTGATGGTTGAAATCTAATCATAAATATCTCTTTTTTTGAACTAGGTGACCAAAACTACAAACGTGCAATGTTTCAACAAAATCGGTGACCCGAAAGACTGCTTATGAGTCTACCAACCAAGTGGCTTTTCCATTAAAGTACTACAAATTGCACGACCCATTGCTGGAATCGTCCCGTTGCAACCATTCAGTGACATTGGAAGTTCAATGAATAAATCTTTCAAACGTTCCAGCGATGTCTACTGGAAAATGAATAGAAGCGACCCGTCTCGACGCAACTCCGGCGGATGTTGAGGAGCGCGGGTTATCTTGGAAGTCAAATAGGGTCTGGCTGGCGAAGAGGATAGGTCAAGAAGGCCGTCAAAGTGAAATATTGATATGCCCGAAGTAGCTTTCGGTGACAGTGTGCCGCGAGAGGACAACGAAAGCAACGGGAGTCGTAGAGAGTGGCCGGTGTGCGGAGCATAAAAATAATTACGATGATAGAACGATGGCAGGCTGCCAGCCGCAGTATCGCGAGCCATGCCAAAATCAGATACCGCGTTGTTGTATCCGGATGCATTATTCGACGAAATGGATGCGAGTAACAAGGAGACACTCGATTTACCAAAGACGAACGCGCCGGCCGAGACGTGGAGGTATGACGAATCATCGTTTTTGCACCGCTCGTAATCCGTGTCCGCCGGTTTTATCCATTGTTGGGATCGCGCTGCAAACGCGTCCCCACCCTCCGCCGGGGTATAATGAAACGAACGACGAGACGTTTCTGTTCCTAGCGCTTACGCGTTATCCCTCGACATCGTGAAATATTGCTGAAGCTTCACCGCGAGAGTATCGTCCGACCAGAAATTTATTATATAAGCGGCAAGAAGCCCCGGCTTTCGTGCCTTCAGCCGGAGACACAGACAGCGGAACAAGTTTCTTTTCATCCCTCTGTCGGAACACTTCCATCTGAGTCGCGCTGGCGCTGAGGCTTGATGAAGATCGGGATTAATTTACCGGCCAGGACGTTCGAGTCCCCGTCGGCGCGGTGTTACGAACTCTCGTAGGGTGTTAGTGTAATGAGTAATGTTAAGTGGGATGCTCAAACAGTGCCCGAGAACTATGAGTGGATACAAAGGTTTAGCATAGTTTCAATTAAATTAGTTGAAATTGATCAAATCCTGGCGGAATACTAATTGCTTGGAACTAATGGAGATAGAAGACGAGGAAGCAGTAATAATTGGTTTGGGGAAACGAAGAATTGAATATCTTATTTATATACATTATAATCCAAATCTGGAAGTATTCGTTTCCTTGAACCATATAAAATGTTGACAAATGAAAATGCAGCTATTGCGTTTAAGAAATATTAAATGAGAAATAATATTAATGTTTCCATGCACTAGTGCATGAAGAAACTTATGTAGAAAAATGGCAATGCTGTACTATTCTTGTAACCAATCGAATGAGCATTGTTTGAAATTGATCGGTCAACCAGTTTTTGAGTTATCCGACAGGCAGATTCAAAAACCAGGTTTCGAGAAGAATAGGTTTAAAGTTTTCATGCTCGGTTCTGCGACGTTGCACATTGCACTAAATAGTTCGTAACTTCGCTGCATTTGCGAATACGATCGAAAATGTTAAGAGGACATTTTGAAGAAATTTGTTCCTTTAATTAGCGCATAAGAAACGATTTTCTGGACCTGTTGCACGAAAGTTCTCCAGTAAACAGAGCGCGCAACATCGAATAATCAATTGAAAGTCGTAAATGTACGATAAAATTACGGAAACTACACAATGAAGTCTAAATACTGTCAGGTTTATCACTGACCCAATCAGGAACGTAGATCTCGAACGTGGCTAGAATACTGGAATCAAATACAAGGAAAATGAATATCCTTCGGGAACGGCGCACAGTAGACCGGATCAACGCTTAGTCGCACAAAAGCTGGAATTCTTGCAGCGCTTCGAGCGAAATCGAATCGGTCAGTGGTCGAGCGGATACACAAGGTCTATTCCTGAGCGGGGCAGGGTGGAGAAGATGATTGATTGCCGTTCAACAGGCAACTTTATACGGGATTAACGTCCCTATAACCAAGCTATGTATTTCGAAGTTTGCGCTGCGACCCGATCTTTTCACGGCGCAGCGTCCCGATCGGGTTTCAATACAGCACCGGCTAGACGATCCGAAGCGGACATCCTTTGTCAGAGCCTGGCATAATCCAATGGCAGCGCGCTTATCGCGCGATGCAAGTAGCCCTGCAGGCAATCTTTCAGGGACAATATAACTCCGTTTCGATTACCGGCTCCGGTGCACGGTATCCTAAGACAATGGTGTACCTGTAGGAGAATCAGTTCCAGCTGGTGATTTCATCTGCTGGACGCGGACCGCAATTCGCAAACCGTGAGATCCGTCGTGTCCAATTCGCGGGCACGGGTACGTGCGACAGCTTAGACCTGCATAATTACTCGGATGGTCGAGTTATCGGGGTGCAGATACGATCTTCCGTTCTTGGATCAAACAAAACCGTCCCACATTGTTTTGCGAGCGATCCGCGACCGATAAAAATGCGACTGTTTAGAAAGCAGCGATAATCGCGGGAGATATCGGTGTCCATGCGTATCCCGGACACCTCTCCATCCGTGATGCCTCCGAATGGAGGAGAGGTTCGGGTTAGTAACATTCGATTCCAACGGATTTGATCCCCTCAGCTAAGCTCCGCTTCTCGAGTTGCCGCTGCACGCGTGCATGTGTGCACACGTATGCGAGAAATCTGGCTGTCCAATCATGATAGGCAATACGCACGATAGCTTTGCATTCGGAGGACAGACGCTGGTCCCTGGTACATTGGATTATCACCGGTTTGCACCGACCCCATGCGTGTTAGGTGCGAACTCCGATCCGATCAATCAATTTTCTTATTCGGCCAAATGGCTCGCTGTAGGTGCAACAATGTAACGTGAAAACTACAGTTTCTTTAATATTGTACAGTAAAAAATTTCTTTTTGCAATAAGATAAGTTTCTTCAGTGCTTCTCAATTATTATAGCAGTGAAACTTCCAGTTGTAGCTAAATTCCAATATTCAGTTTTGGCATTTGGAAGTAGACCAAGCCTAAAAGTCTGATCGTAATCTTTAGTGATGCATCTATTTTATTTCCACTATATGGGGTTTCCTAGTATGTTGTACATAATTTGATCGACTGTTACAATAGTTTCCTCTTTTTTAAATGCATTTTATTTTCGTTTATAGTACCTGTCATGAATAATCAGTTTCCACGTTTTCTCTTGCTGACGCTATACATAAGCAGTATTGACTGCTAACAATTTGACTGTCGCGTCACCCATATTAGCAGAGATTTAAAAATTAATTTTCACATTAATCTATTACATTTTCTGAATTTCGTTGTAAAACATAAGAGTGTTGAAAAAGTCATTGATGCCGTACAACTTTACTTTTCAATTTTATTTTCATTCAATGAAATACATCCATGTTATCAAATTTTGTTTTAAAGAAATGTCGTATACTAATGTTTGGCAATTAGTGTCTTTAACCCCTTGACGTACTTTGATGACTCTAATTCGCGGTCGTGATTTCTAATAATAACTTGTTAAGTATGAATGTTATTCCGTCTTTCTAGTCGAAATAAAATATAGACTCAGATAAAAAGGTTAAAAAATGTGTTTTTTGTGAAACTATTACAATCGAAAAACATTTAATCGCTGTAATTGTAAAGATAATGGTACTGCAAGGGGTTAAACGTGGATATTTGGAAACAATTCTTATGGAAAACGTTCACAATCGATATTAATCCTTCGCGATATATATTTGTACAGCTCTTCCGACAAACGAGGCCATCCAGTATACCTGTTACATTTTAATACTGAATTCCGTGAGTACTAGGATCGCGATTCGATCAGACGCATCTCCAAGATTGGTCAGTCGACATCCGGATTTCGAATGCACTGATTACCTTATGCGGATTTGCTTAGGATGCAATGATTCCTTCTTCGCGTGTTTGTACACGATGAATCAGAGAACAAACGGTTTTGTCTCAACGAATTCAATATGTTTCCATCGAATACCGTTTTCAATTTTGCCTGGCGTATGCATCTATTGTCTCCGGTAAAGGGCGATTCAATCAGGTCACGGAATACGAACGAAACACACGGGGCGGATACCTGCTGCCTCCTAGACAATATAATCAGCAAGGAAATTCGTTGCTCTCGCGGAAACCCGAGGCACTGGAAATTCCAATTGTTTGGCACGTACCGGAAAGAGGAGAATGTTCCGAGGGATTCAAAGGCATTCGTCATTTCGCTAAACGAGGACGCCCTTCGAGCCCGTCACCTATATTACAGCCAATCATTCAAATAGATTTTGGCAATGCGGCGTCAATCATTCGTCGCATCTGCTGTCAATCGATTGCCATCGGAAAAGCGAGAGAATCAGTCATCCCGCGAATCACAAAAGAATTTTCCTCACGTCCCTACACCATCTTTCCGAGATACCGTAACACCTTGATTTGATCGTTCAGTTAACAAATAATACAGACGAGTCGTCGATTTATCGATAACCGATACTGGACCATGCCCAATTCTGTTGTATCATCATTACTATCATTTTACATGGACTTGCAGGAAACATAATTTTTTCAAATAGTAGATAGCGTCGCTGGCTTGAGCACAGGTTTCATGGAATTAACTCATCGGTTATCAGCGAGCGTCACACATACCTGACACTTGTTGCCAGTGGTAGTCTCTCGCACCAAGTACTGCTTACAGATGACCTGTTACTTAGTTCTCTGTAAAGTTCTGTAATTCAAGTAGCAAATGCTTTGGATACGAGTAATATTCTCGATGTAACTTCGATGTCTGACGAAATTTCGTTTCTGCGATTTTCGATAATCTCTTACGAATGCAGACTCGTGTGAAACTAGTAATTACTGGAGAGTAGCGTTTAAACTTGTTTCCGCCAGGAACGCATATTTATAAATATTAATGAATGACCGATTTAACAAACTGATTGGAACGCAAAGTTGCAGAAATTTAATGGTCGTTAACTTTGTTGGCGCGTTGTATCGTTCGCAGGCATCCGTGTGCGAACAATTGCGATTAATTGTCTATAGGTTTCACGGAAACGACCCATTAATTAGAGAGGGATTAATGTTGGTATATTGATGCGGGCGTTTCTCCTTTTAGTTAACAATTATTACGTGTGATCGGCTCGATTATCGAAAATTGAATGTCACAGACTATGTCAATTTTCCTCGGTATTCTCAAATTGCAGTCGATTTAAGCGATACGTTTGGAAGTTCGAGCATGGGATTGGAAAGCGAGTTGGACGAGTCTGATGTTACATTACCGAATAAATTGTATGAGCGGCAAGCATAAATTGTCGAGCGACCACACGTTTCGATCATGGAGTGAACATTTACTTATTGGAAGATTGTCGGCGATTGCGGCAGTTGTAAACGTATATACCTGTCATATTTTGACTCGTAGGAAACAAATTTAGTTACTTCTGTTTTATAAAATATACTTTTGTGAATGTTAGTATATCCTTATTTCTGGTTTTAATCGAATAAGTGTAACGTGTACCAGAGTAGCGTGTAATTACAGTAGCAGATATACAGGGTGTCCCAAAAATGTCCAACAATCTGGAAATGGGGAATACCTGAGGTGATTTCAAGTAACATTTTCCTTTATAAAAACTTTCTGCGAGACATCGTTAACGAGTTATTAACGAAAAACATTGACCAATGAGAGGTGAGATCAGCTGGCGCGTTATGGCCTCGAGCGATTGAAGCTCAGTGCCACTCATTGGCTCGACCGCCTCGCGCCAGTGGAGTTCGTCTCTCATTGGTCACTGTTTTTCGTGAATAACTCGTTAACGATGTCTCGGAGAATATTTTTATACAGGAAAAAGTTACTTCAAATTACCACAGGTACTCCTTATTTCCCGATTGCGAGTGACATTTGGGACACGTACATGACTTGTTTCAACATTATAATCTTCCCTATTTCTATGCTATTCGTCTAGCGATCTCAACAAATTATTTTTAAAAATTTTAGACCCTGATGTACATATCTGTAGTACGACGCCTTCTTATTCCGAGAAAAAAAGAACTGCTACTTCTCACCTACTATTAGGTGAGAATTTTATTTTCCATTTTAGATATCGACTAGTAATTAATGATTTTTACATTTCTTGTTGTGTTTTATACAAATTCTGAATTTTAATATTATTTCTAAAGTCTTGTTATTATTCAGCAATTTTTATTATCTGATTTTAACGATAAATAGTTCTTTTCTATCAATTGTGTAACACTCTAACTAATTGTCTAACAACTATATCATATTTATTTGTAAACAATTTAGTGTTTAGCTGGTTTGTATTTTCCAATTGTGATTTGTGCTATCAACAAAAAGATCTATTAAGTAGATTAAATAGTCACTAATTAGCATAGCTTTTCTAGACCCTATTAAAGGATATATGAAGCAGCAATGAACATGTCGACAAGCGACTGCAATCGTCTATGACACGCTTTTAGTGCGACAATAATGAAATTTGTGCTCTTTTCTTCTAAATTTGTCGCGGATTGAAACCTGAGAGATCGAAATTACACATCCCAATATAGAAAGCGAACCAGAAGCGCGAAAAAATTCAGTGGAAAGAAATAGAAAGCGAGGTGAAAAAATGAAGGTGAGAATGTGACGGCGTGGACAAGAGAAAAAGACGCAGTGTAGAAAATCGTTGGAAAGAACAATGGGGGAAAGGAATACACCGATTGTTCGTACTTGTGACATACCAAAGGCCGTTTCGGTTCTTTCTCAAGAATTATGCAATTGGATCGGCTGGCAAGCGGGAACTAAGTAAATTTCCCGCCATTTCCAGGACTCATGGCCATTTATGCTGAGTAAATTTGCCATTTGTTTCTTTTCCATTCCCGACCATCGTCTGCCCGGAAGCACGGGGGATCATAATGGAATCCCAGGCTGGATAGGGAAAAGGGGTGGCGGTTCCTACCCCCTCGTGGTTATCGACTTCGCGAGGAGATTTAACTCGCGGAAACCAAGTCGTCGTTTGTGAGTTATTAAGACCGTTCGCCTGGCTTAATTAATGATAAGCGAGAAAGTCCGAAAATGTCTCGGCTCGTCTATAATTCAGTCCAAGGTTATTTCGAAGGCTTCCGCAGTTAGTGAAAACATCGACGAACGAGTTGGAACGCGGCTGAAAATTTCGCATGGAAGCTGACTGTAAAATGGAACACCTAGTTTTGAAAGCTTGCCTAAAGCAGGGGGATTTGTTTTTTAAATGAACTACTTCAGAGAATAAAAGAACTAATACGCAGATTTTACAATTCAAAATCATCCTTTTGCGAGTGATATTCACCATGTTAAAACGAAATTCATCAATTTGCAGATCGTACTGATCTTTTTTCAAATCTAATATATTCTTTTTCAAATCAAATTCATTTTACGGATGTCTCGAGTGTGAAATAAAAGAAATGTAACTTCAAATATTTTTTGCAAATTGCTTTGGGAATTACTGTAAAAACTATAGACAGTTTTAAGTAACGTAAGCCAAATTTAGACAAATTGCAAGCTAATAATGGTCTCATTATAGTTTTTTCAAAAATCAGATTCTGTGGAAAAAGTATTTCTTTCGTGGGCGTTATTAATTATCGTGTTGCAATCACTATGAAGTAAGCATTTTTGGTTCATTGTTACATAGATGCAATGAAATTAAAAATTTCAGAACGACGAGTTTCCATTAAATTTTACTTTTATTATAGTAGTTCAAGAAAACGAAGTAGGAGAATTTCGTTCGCATAAGGGGCATTTTGCGATGATAACTTGAGTACAATAACTTATAAATCTTAGTTCTAAATGTTGTTCACTAGAGATTGGAAATGTTGCTTAAGAGTCGCTTACTTCATTATTAAGATGTTACGATGCTGTCCCTATTTTTCAAGAAATATTCACTCGGTCGTTGCTCTTCCTTTCCGGGGTAACACGTTTACTAATTGAGCACTAAGATTCAAATATCTGTAATAATGCAGACGCTGTCGCTCAAAACTTTCGAGCACACCTTGAATCTTTTAAAGACTTGTTCCTTCTAAAATCGTTAGAATATGAATTTTCCTCGCAAATTACGCTCTGGGAACTTTTTCTTGAATTTTAAACGCGCATAAAACCGCGGAGAAACGTATTCAAATATTTTCTTTTGGTATATCTTTTTACACAACCATTGCAATATCCAGTCTCGTGTCTGCTCTGAATTTAGAATATCGAATTAGCATTCTGAGGACATTACAATATTATAGAAGCAAATATGGAGTACAAACATTTCTAACGAAACGATGTTACATGTTACGATGTATCATGAAAAAAATATGATAAATGGGACTAAATATTTTAGCGCACTTATCCATTTTTAAAGATTAATGTCCATCGTTATTTATAAAAGTTTCTAAATCCTTTCTAATATACTTTTAACGAGTCGACATTCTTCATGCAAGCGATAGTGTTTCGTTTTGAAAAATTGGTGACTCCGTAAACGTCCAGAGTTCAATCTGCTCAAATAGTTCACAACCATGACCGAAAAGGAGTACGATTGAGATTCTATTTCCGATTCCCAGCACCCTATTGCTCTGGCTCAGTACAATTCCATTTACTCAGAACCGTGTTCTTTGACCTTTGTGAAACTTCCTCGGAGCAACTTAGACAAAGTGCAGGTGTGACGACGATCTGGAATGCACTCGAATGCAGCTAGGGATGCACTGGTTCTATTTACTTCACCAGCTTTATTGAATCTATACTCGCCAAAGATGAATGGAAGCGACTGGAAGCGCGTGTACCCGCGAGTGCAGTGTCTAAGCTTCGGCATCCAATGCGCTATGACGGATCGCATGGCCATGGTCGCCGATTGGCTGACGATACTGACTAAATATTTTCGACGTGGTTTTTGTAACACAATTTGTATGAACACTTGGACAATTTCCTTTTTATCAGAACGTCTTTATATAGTCAGCGTGTCCCAGTCATCGTTATTCGAATTTGGAAAAATTGAGAACCGATAGTATTAATTAGAATATTGTGATTTTCCATTAACTGCGACTGCAAGCATCTTGCTCACTGTTTAATTAGAACAGACTTATAAATGAATCCTTATAAAGCTCTCTCAACGTCACTGTAACTGTACACTGTCAGGAGATTGTGTACTGTTATGCAAAAAGCGTAAAGAAATCACGATTTTATGGAATGCATTTTCATCATACCACTAATTCACCGAGATCAATAATGAAGAAGATAAAGTTGCACTAGGTTCGTACAAATTGTCCTACAGAATTACAAACTAAAATAACAGTTCGCAGAATTTTGCATGACAGTTCTCATGCGGAGTATCAAATGTTAGCTCAGCTTCGACAAACACGAAACAAGTATCGCGCAACAAGTGACCGACGAATATCGTGACAAAGAATTATCGTATTTATCTTCGTCGAAGAAGTAAACATTCTTCCGACCTCTAGGCTTCTCATAGGTCTCTGGTAATTGGATCCCACAGCTTCCGTAGTCGAGATCGAAGAACGTTCACGTGCAGTAAAGTGGCGCGTACCATCGACCGGACGTAAAGTCCCGCGGACAGGTTGAGCCTGATAAAGCGACCATAAATGCGATCACGTGTACGCGGCGAACGTGAAACATTCCCTATTACATTTCTGGATACGTCGACGATAGGAGTAGTCTTTAAGCTGGCGAAATGCCTACGCGAAAAGATCTTTCCCATGGCGGACGATGGCGCCACGAAATATTTTACTCGACATCGCTTCAACATCCCTCGGGCGATCATCGTTCTTCTGTCGAAATCTCAAAGATGATTAGTGTTGATTCGCACGAAGAATACAGGATAGAGGGTAATCTAATATAGCGCCCTGCGGATGATCGTTACGGAGATGGATCGTTTATCACTCGGCTTCGTATAGCGCCGATAAATATTGCATTGTTGTTCGTAAATCGCTATTCAACTCGACGAGCTCTCAGAGTTTCGTATCGATTGCTAAGCCTGAGTCTCTGACACCAGATAAAACTTTTTAAACTGGTAATTAAAATGCAGGTTCTGAAGCACCTAAAGCAATGAGAAACTTCAATTGTATTACTTATTCATTGGATCAGTGCCATCTTAAGAACGTCACTTTTTATATTATTTTGACAGATAGCGACATAGATTATTCAATATCACTCGGCTGTAGTAAATACATTTTTAGAGATGATTTTAAAAACGTGAAGATAGATTTCCTCCTTTTCTATTTGCACTACGCTTAGAAATGTCAATCTTCAACAAGAAATTTATAAAATCAAAATTTCTTTAAGAAGAGTCTTCAGGTACAAATGAGAGGAAACAATTCATCTGAAATATTCATTCGAATCCAATAACTCCTAAAATAAGAATACTACAGTGTAACGAACCAAATGGCTATGCCATGCTCTTACGTTGTTCATTTATTCATTTATATTGGGAAACATACAAAGAGATTAAAATTAGCGGTAGAAGTCAAAATATGCTGGGATTGGGAAAACATCCAACTGCTTACAATAATTTTAATGTTTCTAAAAATCTTAACTAAACTATTATTACCACCGTACAATGTGACACGATTTTCTTTACTATAGGCTAGACAGTGATTTATCGTTTAATCACGAGTATTACGTAATTGTACGTTATATTTAATTACGTAATATTACGTCATAAATTAAATTATATATATACATACATATTTATTATTCGATTATATTGTATATTATTAAGTGAAAAAAGCGTTATCTGATATTTACAAATTTTTTATAAAAATGGTCAATCACTGTATATAGGTCATAACTGTACACGCTACAACATACCATCTTAGAAAATTCCTTCAAAGTTGTAAATATCGATCTTGGCTTTGATTTCGGCGAATCTCGACACCGTTTCGCCACTCGACGACGTGTTTCCATTGACTCGGGCCGTGAGACGTAGAAATATTTTTTTCGCAGCGACCCGCAGCCGTCGAGAGTGCCGTGGAGCGCTCGTCGACGATATTCGTCGACAGCCTTCAATGACATGCGACGAGGAGAACGAAAGAGGAAAGTTCGTAGCGAGAATAAATGAAATGCAACGAAATAGGAATTTCCACGTCAGCCGTGATAAGAACGCGTGAACAACGGAAATGTAAAAAGGCCTGTGCGAATGGCACTTCTTCCGATGATTTTCACTTTTTCCAACGGAATGGAAACGCTTCGGGTCTAGACGAGGCGGAGCGAGCCAGCGAGAACGTTAAAACACCGGAAGCTGCTGGAAAAATCGGCGCTGGAAATGCAACCGTGGGCGAAGTCGGGCGAACGTTGCAGCAGGCATCAAAAAGTCACGGCTGCCGGTCCAGGAGCTAACGCGCGGCCGTGCGAATTAATAAGCTCGACCGTGCTTCGAGATGCGGCGCAGCAGGATAATTCATACCTACAAATAGGGAAGCGCCCGGCGAAGAATGCCCTCGAGTGCATTCGCTTCGGGGATGAATCCCGGTCGGATCTCAATAAAGATGCAACAGCCATGTTCAGGGGAACACGTACACACAAAAGCGTGGCCAGATTGAGGGAGAGGGAGGCGGCTAAACGTTGCCGGGAGGAAGAGAATGCGCTCGGATAGAGAAAAGAGGAGCGGTAAAGAGGAAGAACGGAGGCCACGCTCGGCCGAATATTTGCCGTTCCCTCGTAAATAGCGAAACATAAATAGAGAAATATCCGCGGTATGGTTATACCAGCACGAAAGAAGCAGCCTGACGCAGAGGGTGGCCGTGGAGGCGGGAGGAACCGCCGGGGGGGGGGGGGGCGGGAAAACTAAAACTCTATACGATTCCGTATTCTTCGAGCAAGTTTTTAAGGGGAAACTACGTTCCGATAGAAATGTCAGTTCCGTGGAAAATGGATGGGGCTCCGCCGGAGAGTTCAGCCTTCGTTCCTCTTCCTATCGTTACATTATATCCGCTTTGTCAAGTAGAGAAGTGGGTTACTGGCGCGCCGATGCACCGCTCCTCCGAGGAGCAATGCACCGGCAGGATAGAGCGTGGTAACGGACCGCGGCAGATGGCGATTGATTTTCTTATCGTGCAATTTTGCGAAGAGTGCTCCGCCGCGAGGAGCCGAGGTCGAGGCCGAGCGATCTTCTTTTATCCGAGATGAAAGAGGACCGAGGGACGCGCGATATCATGGAGAACCGTCGAGACGAGTCGCAGCGGCTATAATCACGGCGTTCCCGGGCGAATGTAATCAGTAATGGCATGCCGGCCCTGCCGATCTGGGATCAGAGCTGAAATTAAGACGGGCGTACTATCGGTGAAAATTTGGTTTAGTTCCCGGTTCCACCTACCCCGAAAATTGCCCGAAGGCGATTAAATTGCGATCGACCATAACGTCGACGTATTTCCCCTATCGGGCTTCATCTCTCCGAGGAAAGATATAATCCAGATATCTGGAGACGTCTCTTCGAGAACCGGCTGGGAATGCGAACGACGAGAGCAGACCAACTTCCGGAGTGCTCCGGAGCGAGACAAAATTGTAAGGGTCCCGGGGGGCGACGCTTCCTTTAGGCCGTGTCGGAAACCGAGGGGCCCGTCTTCAAAACAACTATCCGGAGAATCTAAAAAATTTAGTCTAATTTGGACCCGTCCCCGGTACCACTCTCGAAATTCCCAATGGTCTTGGAGCTGCGATGGAGTTTCGAGTACGGGCCGGCAGTATCTCCTCGGCCTCGACGTGCACTTCGTCGAAGAAGAGATATAATCCGATACGTAACTGCGCAGAAAAACGAAGACAACGCCGGCGGAAGGGTATGCGCCGGCATCCCAGGTCCGTGGATGTTGCTACAAGGGTAGAGCATCTCTTGGACAGGTTAGCATCCCCCAGAGTGGTCCGGTCGATAGATCTAAAGGTTCTAACGCCGGCTACAACGCCGTTACACTCGTTCGCCGGGCATCTGTTCTCCGTGATACGAAATGGACCCAGGAGTAACGCGACCGATAAATTCGCTAACCGTCCGATCTCCAATGCGGCCTTGGCTTGCCGAAAATAAGGATGCCGACCACGGTTGCTGAAGGTGCGAGTTTCTACTCGAATACCGTTTCTCGCAAGTTCTTCGCTGCTTTCAAAACCGAGATTTAGTGATTTTCTTTTGTCGTTTGCACCGTGTTTGTTCATCTTTTTTACATATTCTCACAAGAACTTATTATCCAATTCAGAAACGAAGATTTGATGTCGATGTTTTGGTAAAAGTTACTACGTATAATTGCGATTCTAGTCAAATTTGTTCAGTTTTCTGCACTATTTCTACAATGTTTAACGCTTTTAACGCGTTGATTGCCAAGTGAAATTTGTTATCACACGGCGCTGCATTTGTGTTTCACATAATTGTGCAAGTGCAGGCTGGAACAACGCGCGCTCTTATTTTAGTCGCGATACTGTAGACGATATATGTTGATAGAATATATTTCTTGTGCAAGCAGTTATCATAGTATTTCTAAAAATCGTTTTGTAAAAATTCAAAAAATAATATTAATAATACACAGAAGTAAAATTGATATTACCGATAATGATGTTATGATAAAAAAAGCCATGTAATTTACTTAATTTTTTTTACACATTTGATGTATATTATTGAAATACTTCATTTTTAATGCTATACTAAATAAAATTTTTAAATCTTATCATTATATTTATATTTTAATTACAATTTATGAAAATATTCTGAAACCCGATAATTCAACAACTAGTTTATTTTCACTGTTTCCAGCAGTTTCATTTTTACCAATTTTTTAAATCTAAACTTTGTTAGTATAAAGATTATTTTGGAACGTGATAGAACAATTTTGGTGGTGCCCCAAAGTCGCCACTCGAGTGGAAAGGGTTAAGAAGGAACATTCTCTTGCGATTAACGGAGGAGACGTTGATTTACTGTGCAAAGACACGCGGTCTATTAATCGCTATGAATCACCGTTTCCATTTTATTTTTATTCCAGCAGCTCAAAGGCTCCGGAAAGCAGAGAGATTGCCAAGTTTACGTGCCGAAGGTTTTCCCGCAAAACTATCGTACGGATAGCGTAATAGCATGGACGGCGTATGATGGAAACAGTTTCACGCTGGACTCCGAATACACCGGTTGAAAATCGCTTCTGAAATAACATTTACTTTCCAAGCAAAATTTCGTTGGTACGCGGTGGACGGGCACCCCTGTGACTTGTGACCAACTGTAACTCAAAGGCTCGCACAACTTTGCTCGGCCCTGAATCAGAGCTGTCGGCGGAAGGTTTCTCTCGGCGTGCAGCTCGGTCCCACGCCCGAACAGAATGATACGCAAATTATACAGTATTACTTTCTCGAGTGGAAAATGCGAGCCGGCTAATGCCGGTTCGTTCGAGCGTATTGCAAATCAGCCCGTTGCTGTGTTCAGCTCTGTCGGCGAGCGAGCCTGAGGGAAGGAAAAAAAATACAAGGACGGAGAGGAAAGCTCGCGCCGTTATGACAGCGGAAGTGTGAACTCGTTGCAGCGAAAGGAATCGACCGGCAGTATTCCGGAAGAAATATTTATACGTGTCGCAGCAAATAAAGTTGTCGGCGCGGCAGAGCTGTTAATGAGTAAAAACGAAGAGCGAAATGCCTGATGTAACTGTTACCAGGTAGGACCGACTGAACCGGGAACATAAGCTGCGACGGCATCGAGCATCGTTAGTGACGTGAAATTGCATTCAGACCAGAATATAGTGATTTTCCATCTCTTCGGTTCGATGCGATCTTGTTATGACGGTTTAAAAAGCGACGAACTACTGGAGTGTCGGTACTCAGAGGAAAATGTTAATAATGTATTTCACGATTGACTTCCTCGTCCGATGAAATGAATTATCATTATTATTAGCAGCAAGGTAAAGGCACGCGGAGAAGCACATAAAATGAGACGCCATAAAATCTTGATGAGGAAAAATATTCGCTTATTCGTATCATCCGTTTTATATCCAACTTCTACGACGACAGGTAAGTCCTCTTAATTTTCTTCAGGAACTTTATTTCTGGATTGCCTAAGTACGATTATACATTATCTTTTTCATTCTCCCACACAGATTTCACGAATGTATCTTAAAAGTAACTAACATGTGCTGCTTTAGGAGAATAATAAGATTATATTTACATTAAAAAATGTCTTGAACTATTTTATATGAATCTTTATAATTTTAACAGTTTTAGGGGGGAGAACCCTGTGAACATCGACTACCAGTAGTTTTTAAGATAAAATTTCAAAAATATGTGTTTTTATAGTATCTTTTTATAGCAATATTTTTTTATAGTAACACATTTTTTATAGTTTTTATAGCACAAATGGAATTACGTAAATATACTTTCTATTTTTATGGTACAAAATAAGAATATGAATTTCACGATCCGCTTCGAGAAATAAAAGAAATATATTCACAAAATTAATTTCTGCATATTTAAATTTATCGTAAAAATATTCTAGGAATACACATATTTTCAAAATTTTATTTTAAAAATGAATAGCTTAAATAGCATATATATCATAGCTTCATATGGTTCAAATTCCAAGTCTTACTGACTACATGCTTTTGAAAACTCATGCACGTCAAGCTTAAAATTAGAAGTGAGATATAAATATTGCAAGCAGAATACGGAACGGATTTTATATTAGCTCCAACACAAACCTTATTTTCACTATTCTATTTTCGAAAGCAAAATTCAAAAGGAAGAAGTATGGAAACTCCTGACGCATGGTCGTCGCGATTGAAAGGCTTTTCCGAAATCTCTGGAACAAACTGACACCTTATTGGTAGTTCTGTGTCCGGGCCGGACATTGGGCTTCGTTTAAATCACAATATTCCCGGTACCGTAAATATCGCGGCACTTAGAGTCCCCGTGATGTGATCTGCGCAATTGGTGTTTTGATTGCGTCAGGTGTGCCTTCCCTCGGCAATATTTAAACTTCAGGTGGTAAAAGTTCAACGAACTCGGTGGCGGGCCGACCGCCGAAAAGCAAATCACCGGACTCGGCTGTGGGTCTGTTTTATCTTGTCGCGTTCGGGCCATGCAATCAGGTGAAACGCAATTGAACGGCGCAACCGCGGCGAACGAGAAATCGGCTGAAAGGACCCGAAGTGTGGGCCGGCGCGGATGTGGCTTTGACCAGGAATTAAACGACCGTGTATCGGTGTCTCGGTATTTTGGCACGAAGTGATTCTGTCTTTAAATGCATTTTCTGTTCAAACCACTCTCCATTGTCTCTTCACTGTGGCTCTTTGAATTGACTTGCTGGAGAAGATTGACGACCCGCAGATTCACAACATTGTAAACCTTCATTGTAAATCACATTTCGAAAATTTTCGTTAATGCTTTAAAATATAATCTACAGGGTGTTCCAAAAATTTCTAACAATCTGAAAATGGGGGATACCTGAGATCGTTTTCTTCTTCTTTTAAAAAAATGTTCTCCAAGATATCGTTAACGAGTTATTAACGAAAAACATTAGCCAATGAGAGAAACTGGGCTTTGTCCAGGCGAAGCTTAACTTAATGTTCCGAGGTACATATGGATTACATTTATTGTCACATTTAGTTACAATTTAGTTCTAGTTTAGTTACAATTTAGTTAGTTACACGGTACGTTAGTTGCACTTTTTCAGTTGATCTACCGCTAATCACCTTCGCTTCTTATTGTACTTTTATAAGCAAATCCACGACCTCGTCTGTGCAACGAACAACAAAATAAAAGAATATTCGCAGAGAAAGTATCAACGACATGTTGCATTAATGAAAAGTTTTACATGAAGACTGTCTACATATAGTTTGTATGTTTTCTACAATTTTA
Organism: Augochlorella aurata; assembly: GCA_028455555.1. Classification (NCBI taxonomy): domain Eukaryota; kingdom Metazoa; phylum Arthropoda; class Insecta; order Hymenoptera; family Halictidae; genus Augochlorella; species Augochlorella aurata. The sequence continues at coordinate 12,473,323 of CM052164.1, forward strand.
GCTCTCATACATCGCATAATTTGCTAAGGAAGGCCACGATAGGAACAACCGATATATAATATTATAAACAGTTCGCTTTAAAGGTCCTCAGAAAATAAGTAAATTTTTCTAACAATATTAGTCCTTTATTTTAATACAGCAAGAGTCAGAGAGTGAGATAATTAGACCACAGTAAGCAGTTGCTATGAAATCAGTCTAACATCGCTGGCAGCAGTGCCTTCAATTCCATTCGACGTTACGTTCTTTTTGCTGCAGAATGGTCGAGTGCTCTCGCGAATTTCCAGCTACAACTGACGCGCGCAATCGTGTGCAAACTCTCCCTCTCTCTCTCTCTCCCTCTCTCTGTATACCGGCTATTTACGAATACCTCTAACACGAACGTATCAAGCCCCACAACTGATCGGAAATTATAAATCGAGGAACAGTGGGGTCGGGCCGGTCGTGATCGAATCGAGCGTGAAGAGGAGAGCGCGGTCCGATGCAAAGAGGCCATCGATGCGGCCCACGATACAATGAAATACCCAGCCAGTAATCAAATTGGTCGTGGATGCTTCGGTCGGGCGCATATTGCCTCTAAGCCAGACCGTCGCACTTATCCGCGTGCATACACCCACGATATCTCGCCAGTCTAGGGCCGTACCCCTGCTGTACGTATAAACTCGTTGTTTTTAACGATTCGTCGGCCGTCTCTGGCCGTCCACTATCGCTGCGCGTCGGTCTCCCTTTTTCATCGCGCCTAGCCCTCGTCGCCGATAGATTTAAATTCTCGTTCATCGATGAAAGTCTTTCCGATCCCCATCGATTTCACTACCACGCTGCCACGCGTTCCACCGGCTAATCCGATTAAGGCCTTTTAAAGCGTCCGCGGTCAAATTGCTCGGCGAACTTTCGACTACGATTAGCCTACTGCAACCCAGACAGTGTACCAACGAATGATTAGCGCCGAACGATAAGCTTCAGAAGCTGGCTGGGTGGTGACTTGTCCTGAAACCCTAATAGCGGGTACGCTGATGTGTATGTGGTTTTGTAAGTGCGCGTTACTACCGTTTAATCGTTGGAGCCGGTTTGTTCGAGCAGCTTGTTGCGACGGCAACACCGAAGGGCGAACGTGCCTAGCCATAAGCGATAGATCAACAATAGAAAAAAGCGTCTGGACGACTCCGAACGACGAAATGAATTTATGACCACCGCACTTCAACCCAATGAACGGACAACACGTGCGACAGATCCATCGAAACGTTACACAAATAACCATTCATAAATTATACCGCTGATGAACGAAGATACGAAGCGTGTAAAGTTGTTGACTTATATACAGTGATTGACCTTTTTCCTAAACAATTAATAAATATAAGATAGTGCCTTTTTCACTTCATAATAATAATAATAATAATAATAACAATTATATATGTGTGTGTCCAGAATAGAACATGTCTTATTCTAATCCATATTTTGTAAATAAACAAATAAATTAAAAGCCACTTACGTGTTTTCGATTTCGTGAAATCAACGTAACTTGATCTAAAAATCACAACTATAGCAGCCAGTAATTTTTGCATATATCAAAGTTTGTGAAGTTTAAAAAACAAAGTCATTTGACTAAAAAATGTCCATATTTTCGAAAATATAAGAAGGGGTAAGAATTGTCACCGTAATCTTAAAACTAATTTGAGGTTATGTTCAAACCTATTGTTATTCGTCATAGGTTTAAGTTTTTATTGGCAAATAAACTATTTTACATGTCAGAAATAAGTAGCTAGTGTTTTTATAACTGCCAATAACTGTAATTTTAGGCATCTACTAATAATGAATGATTTTTACATTTCTTTTCGTGTTTTATACAAATTTTCAATTTTTTGTATTATTTCTTAAATCTTCTTATGGCGATAATAGCAATTTTTATTAATCGATTTTAACGATAAATATTTCTTTTCTATCAATTGCGTAACACTCGCGCTTAAACGATCAATCACTGTATGGACTACCCTACCTAAAAAGTGTAGTAGCCTCACACTATATGTATACAGTTTTTCACAGTAATTATTTCTATTTTTTTTATCTATTCTTTGTGTTTCGTCTTGCCCTCCAAATATTCAAAACATCGTCTTACGAATACAGGTAGCCCTCCTACAACACGGTATCTTATAACACGGTTTCGCTACAACACGATAAGAAAATTGCAGAAACCTATGTACAGCAATGTATGTACTTCTACAGCCGCGGCGAGGCTCTGCCGTCTTAAAGATACAATGTTGCCACTGAGACGTTTACATTTCTACCTCAATGAGTGAAACGAAAGTGTCCCACGCTGCTGGTCGGCAGTCTGCGTCGAGCCACGGTGCGTTAGAGAATAACTTTTTCGTCTTTATTAAATTAGAGTTGCGTGAAATTAAAATAATATTTTTTGTTCTTTTTTCTTTGTTTCGTGTTGTACATACATTTATATTTTTAATAAAAATTAAGTTGTTTATGTAGAATCAAAAAAAATTATTTGTTTTTAATAAGTTTTCAGAACATAACCCCCTTTTTATATATTATATAAATTGTTATTAAATTATATAAATTATATATATTGATATACTTTTCATATCACAAAATATTGCCATTTCTTTATGAGGAGTATAATCGTAAAATGCAGCGAACTGGTTAATTAGTCGAAGGGGCGCTTTTATTAATTTCCCCTTCTCCGAAAGAAGGAAAATTGGAAGTCGCGAACGTTTGACGTCCCGGGAACTCCCGTTCGATTACGCAGTTTTAATCTCCACGGACGTC